>JAJJMC010013841.1:5071982-5120816 GCA_023531435.1 Papaver californicum
TCACTAGAAATTAAGGTGCAATTTAGACACTAAAATGTGTCTATCAAGCGTCGAGCCAGAACACCGTGTAGTGAAGCGCTACTGTAATGTTTCGTATCTTCAAGGGGCGTTGTTGCAGCTAACCGTATTATGAGGCGTATACTTAGCTGAGCGTAATACCAGACGTTTCTCTAGGGATACTTCTGATATAAATACGCTTCTCTAGCTGAACGTATTCGGCATACGCTATCTCACATGGTCGTGCGAGTATACTTAGAATTCAGAGAGAATTCACTCCGATACTGTAACAAATCTGGAGTAAAACACAATATGCTCTCCCATTGCGGCTACAAACTGGCGAGTAAAGAAAAAAATTTTCTTTTCTCTTTTTTCTTTACTCTACTCGCCCGTTGCAGTCGCTCTAACCAATCAGAGACTTAGGTCTGCCGTTCTGGTAAGGGGGATAACATCAATTTTTGGCGCCAAATTTTCTCACTCTTGCCCCACATTTACTTAGGGTTTAAGGGTTTCAAATTAAACGACTTACAATTAGGGTTTTCCTCAAAATTGAAATCAAAACCCCTTAAAATACTCGTAACATGGCTACTTTGATTGACCCAATCATCACAGACAACAACAACAATGGCGAAGCTGAAGCTGAAGCTGAAGCGGAAGAAGATGATGCATTTCTTGGGTTCATTGATTACGCCATTTCAATTTTAACATCTGACGAAAAGAATGGTTCAGATAGAGATGAAGAAAGTAGTAACAATTACACAGGTCCATCTTGGAATTGGATTGTATCTAGGATTTTAAAAACATGTTCTGCTTATTCAAGTGGTGTTACTTCTGCTATTCTCTTATCTGATCTTTCTCAGGTACTCTTTCATTCTCTCTCTCTGTGAAATGGATTTAGGTTAAAAAGATGAAATTAAAAATAAAAAAATGAATTTTTTTTACTGTTTAGGCATGGAATGAACAAAATCAATTTGGGTTTTGGAAAAGGAAGCCGGAATTGATTACTCAATTGCAAAAGAAACATAGGAGAACACGGCTTCCTAATGCTGTGACGATTGATTCAATATATGAGAAGAATTTTTTGTCTACGAGTAGTATTCTAGAAGCTGTTGTTGTAGATGTGTTTGTGCTTCCAGGTTTGAGTTTGTTAATTTGAACATCTCTTTTCTCTTTGTAGATGTCTCCGCATTAGAGTTTTTTGTAAAAAGAGTAAACTTTTGTTTTTGATTTGATGCATCTTGTTCAGGCACGAATATCTATATGATCAGTCTGGGAGATTTTTGGAGTTCTAATACTATTGATCTGTATCTGCACCGTAGGTACATTATACTGCTGTGAAATTCTTGTCAAGCTTTTAATAGTATCTTCTATTGTCGATGGTTGACTTGAGATTACTACTTGGTAAAGCTTTAGTTCAAAAATATGTATTGCTAGCTGTTCACAATAGTTGAATTGTTGCGAAAATGTGGCGCAGACATACCCATATATACTTGTACCTGAAGTTATTTGATCGTAGTTTTGTTTGAAAACTCATTCAACCCCATTTGAGTTATGTAGGGGTTATGCTCATATATGTATATCGTTCAACTATGTTATGCCTTTTTCATAACAGACCAGGGAATGTATTACCCCAAGATTATGTGAATAATAGAGTTCTTTTATGGGTATCAGTGTTGCACCTTTTGTCTACTGAGTACCTTGTCAACCATCACATGTCCTAGTGTAACCGTGTGATACTGTCTTTTATTCTCAACTTTATTTTAAATTTCATTCAGAAAGTGCTCACTCTTACATAAGTGTAAACCCTATCACTGGTGCTGCTTTTCTGATCTATGGCATGATTGGTCGTGACAGATACTACGACTTGGTTGATCCTGTGTCGCCTGATAATGAGATTCTTAAGAAAGGAAGGGAAATCTTCCTAACAGGATGTTGTCTGCGGACTGCTACTGAAGGCTCTGGTTGTAGATGACTATTGCCAACAGAATATCTTGTGATACTGTTAGATGAGGTAGTTATTTATCTTGCAATGTTGCTTTTGTGGGTTATATTAGCTTTAAGGAATTTCTTGAATGAAATTTAGCAACTTCCACTGAGCTATCTGATCCGTTTGCTTGAATTCTGTTATAAGATAGATCTTGTCATGTATAGACTTTCTTCACCTTGCATCACAGAATGAAGAAAACAAATAAATATAATACTCAATCTCATCACCACTTTATCTTTCTTATAGCTTCACTGACTTTTGAGTATTAGATACCTTCCCATTCATCTATCATGGCTTGAAAGTTTCTATACAACCATGGTTTGATGTTTCCCTCCTCTAGTTGACTCAGATCCTTAGTATCTATCTCGTCCTGATATTATATCTGAACAGCCAGAGATGAAAGTTTTCTTTTGCTTTCTCGCAGAATCAAGATGAGGATGCAATGCTTCTTGGAGCTCAGTTTTGTTCGGATACTTTCTCCTCTATCTCACGTGATGCAGTTAATAATAGTGGGGCTGCATATTCGTTTTATGCAAGGTAGGAATAAGGTTCACCGCTGGCTTCAAGCTCAAGCTTCCTAATATAGTATGGTTCCTTGAAGAAGCGCTTTTTCTTTCAATGCCTCAGCTCTATGCCTAACTACAAGTGTTCAGTTAGACAACATGACACCATGCACTAAGGAGTTTTTTGTTCTGATGCGAATTGCTTGAAGCAACGAGGCTCTAAGATAACACTATGATTTAATTACTTGTTAGGTCAAGTCTCAAGATCTAATCATTTATCGAAGCATGCTTAATTAGATCCAAATAAATAATTTACCTTCAGTGGCAACTGGAGGCTTGTTGTATCTATATATAATAGGAACTGTTTTTATTTTTGTAGGATTGAATCGATCGGCTTAATAGAAACTCATGGAAGGTATGGTAGTGTACAACGGAAGCAAATAACTCTTGTTGATAACGAAGGTGTCAGCATAAAGTTTATCTTGTGGGGAGAGCAGGTTCTCCTCATCAAGCTTTTCAGGTTGGCACTAATACTGAATGCACAGATTTAGTTTCTCTTCTTTATCAGTTTTAACTGTTAAAAACAAATCCTATAACCCTGTTTGCTCACACACTCTATCTGTTCAACTGCGTTTAAGTGTTGGAGGTATGCTTGCACTGGATAGACCTTTTGTTGCAAGTGCTGTAGAGAGCAATATGGAAATGTCTGAGGAGCTCTTCCTAGAATATGGTACTGCTACGCAACTATATTTGGTTCCGTTCATTCCACGTGAGGAACAGGTTTGTTGCCTGCTCAGTACTACCTTAATTATATCATAATACTATGTAGATGTAGAGTTTGGATTTAATCTGATTAAAAGGTTCTTAGATATGCGTTGCGTCCACTCAAAACCGGAGTCAAGGATCAAGGGCACTGAATGCAGCAAGTCACACCCAGGGTCCTAAGGTTTCTCAAGTGATGTTACCCTGCACCTCTGAGGGCACTGTCGACTTTAGTAACTATCCTTTTCGAGTAAGTATAATATTTTAGTCTTAAAACTTTTGTGGGAGCATTTAAAAAAAAAATTATAATCAATTGCTACTTTTAAACCTCTCTTCTATTCTTTTTCTTTTCTCCACCTTGAGGCTTATTGAATTTGGTTTATGACTGGATATAAGTATATATATCCTGTATACGTGGTTTTCTATCTGCTTATCCTTAGCTTTCCTTTATTACTAACTGTGTTTGTTTTTTCCAAGTGCTTTGAAGATATTTAGGCCTGACAGCCGTTTTTATTACTTAATTTTCTCTGAATTCTGGTTATTAACACTGTTACATGTTGAAGCATTGTTGCAGCCATTTGTGATTGATCTTCATGACAAGATGACTAGCGTCAGCCTTTATGGAATTGTTACAAATATGTTTTGAGAAAGTAAGACTGGGGATACTGTTTTTGTTTTGCAAATTGAAGATAAAACAGGAGCAGTAACAGCAAAGCTGCATTTTGTCACATCTTGGTAACAATTGCTTCATTAGTCTAAAATAACTTTTTCTATTCGAGTCCTCTAAATGTGCTGGTAAAATGTAAATATCAAGGCTAGTTCAGTAAGTAAAGCATTATATACCTAGAGATGTCATGAAGTACCTTACTAGAAGGAAACACCCTTCACTTAAATATTCAACTATTGAGTAATGGTTCAATTGTAATATTTTCTTGTCAAATGGAATTATTCCAAGTGCTGTGTCCAGTGAAGTGGAAGAATGGGGTATTTTAAAACTTTTCGGTTCCTAAGTTTTGCTTAAATTTCAAGTTTCAGGACTTCACATCACTCTTCCCGTGTACTAGTATTTGAATATGTGTGTTATTTCTCAGGTCTCTTGGAAGATTGAACCTTGGGCACACAATCTACATATCTGGATTGACGTGCTATATGACACCGCAGAAACTGTAAGTACTTTCCGGTTTCACTGTTAAAAAAAATTTGTTTGTTCATGGACAGACCTCGTCATATGATTGGTCTGTTTCACTGGACAGGATTGAGGTCTCATGGTTTGAGAAGGACGTTGGAGCTTCTTTAGTTGACCTAAGTTGCTTGCCGTCATTGCTGAACTCGTCTTGTCTTCAAAAGTTGTCTTGCCTTTCTGATCTCTCCGGTCTGACTAATATTACACGTGTATGTTTTTTTGAAAACTTATGGTCCCTTCATTATGAGTAAATTTCTAATGCCATATATCTTAGATATCTTCTTCCTGCTATGAGACCATGCTGATGTGCCAGGTCTTATTTTTTATGCACTTATCTCCTGTGTACCACATCCAACAAAAGACCTGTTCCCCTTGATTTCAACTTGACCAGGTATGCATTGTTCGACTTGCTCAAGTTGAACATTTTCATGTGAACTCAAGATTTTCACATTCCCTTTGTGGTCATTTTGTGAATGAAATGCCTGATGGATCCCTACAATGTAATTTCTGTCACGGTGCTTGTGATGATGAAGGTGTTCGAACTTTCCATTTGATAATACCGCTTGTTGATGATAGCACAAAGATTTTGGCATGGTGTACTGGCCCAGCTGCTGCAGAACTGCTGCAAATTTCTCCCGATGAATTTTATGAGCTGTCCGAGGTAATTATATTATGCAGCATGTATTGTATAAGCTATTGTAGATCTCCTTTTGATAATTTATTTGTAATCTATATAGTTTAACAGGATAAGTTACGTCGTTTGATTGTTTGATTTGTTTGTTTTTCAGGATGAACAAGTTATGTATCTGTACACACTAGTGAATGAAAAATTCACTGTCACAATTGTGAACTGCAATAGACGAGAAGAAAATTACGGAGATACAGATAATTCAGCTAATTTGAGTCGAGAAAACTAGACAGTTATCTGGGAAATAGCTCGTGCTTTGAAATGTGAGTGGAGTATTGTATAAGAATCCAATTCTCAAGCCTTACAAGTATCTCCTAGCCGAACATGAACTCTGATAAAGCAGAAAGTGACCATATGCTTCTTTGAAGGCCAAAAAAGTAAAAACTTCCTTCTTCTTTTTTAATAAACAATGGATAATATTTTATATTATAGCACTCAAAGATCAATTCTATAGAAGATAAGCACCGCTGGTTTCAATGAATATATTTCCACACATTTTATTAATAGAAGTCTGTGTTATTATATACAAGAGTCTCTAAGTTAGGAAATACATATATATTGTGATGCTAGAATTGTATTGTAGACTGTTGTATAATACAACCATAGAATCAGCAACAATTCTGGGATTGATGACCGGATATTTTATCCTGACTGTAGGCTAAACATGCTCTTCTTTGAATAGAGTGGAATATGCACATGTTTCCCTTATACGCCCCCGTAAGATTGGGGTTTCATCGGCAAGACCAATCTTGGTACGCAACACTTCTGTACGCTGTTTTGACAGTGGTTTGGTGAGGAGATCAGCTAGCTGGTCTTGAGTGTGTACATGTCTGACTTGAAGACTTCCTTTTTGGACTAAGTCACGCACAAAGTGAAGGTCTATTTGAATGTGTTTCATGCGCGAATGATGAACTGGGTTGAGACTTAGATGTGTGGCTCCAATATTGTCACATAACAGATGAGGAGAGTCTTTGAGTGGAAGTTTAAGTTCTTTGAAAAGTGTAGACAACCACATTGTCTCGGAAGCCGCATTAGCTAGTGCCCGGTATTCAGCCTTGGTTGGGGATCTTGCAACTGCACGTTGTTTCTTAGAGCTCCAAGAAATTGGATTAGAACCCAAGAAACTGATGTAAGCAGAAGTTGACGTGCGATCATCCATATTTCCAGCCCAATCGGCATCGTTGTATGCCCTTAGTATAGAAGGTCCAGCTTTGTGAATCTGAATACCATAAAAAATGGTTTGTTTTACGTAGCGAAGTAGCCTTTTGATTGTTGTCCAGTAAATTTGCAGTTGGCTTATGCATAAATTGAGATAGTTTGTTGACTGCAAAAGAGATATATGGACGTGCCAAGGTCAAGTATTGAAGACTGCCAATTATTCGAGTCAGAGCTGTCCACAGCAGTCGTGCCATCAATCAGTTGAAGGGGTTGGGTTGTGGAGAGAGGAGTTGAGACATCTTTCGCACTACTTATACTTGTGGTGTCTAAAAGTTCACGGATGTATTTATGTTGGGAGAGAAATAACCCTGCTCTGGTAGGAATAACTTCAATCCCCAAGAAAAAATGAAGGGAACCCATATCCTTGAGAGAAAACATGTCACCTAACTGTTTAATAATGGATGTCACAAGAGATGGATTGTTTCCTGTGATGATAAGATCATCAACATACACCAATTGAAGAATGGTAATTTTGAGCGCAGTGTACCAAGCTCGTGGAGCTTGTTTTAGCCCGTAAATAGCCTTTTTTAGTCTACACACATGATGGAGTTTTGACAGATCTTTGAATCCCGGAGGTTGTGCCATAAAAACAATTTCAGTTAAAGCTTCATTTAGAAAAGCATTGTTGACGTCCATCTGCCGCAAATCCCATCCATTCATCACTGCAATAGACAATACAGCTCTAATGGTAGCTGGTTTAACTACATGGATAAAGGTCTCTGTGTAATCAACACCAGGACGTTGATTGTAGCCCTTAGCCACGAGTCTGGCTTTGAATTTTTCAACTGAACCATCAGCTTTCCTTTTTACCCGAAATATCCACTTACAACCCACTGGTTTACAGTCAACAGTGGGTAAAACAAGATCCCAAGTCCCATGTTTCATCAAGGCAGTGAGTTCTATGGACGTGGCCTCTGCCAGTGAGGTTGAGAGATGGCTTGACTCACACTTGTTGGTTCAATGGTTTGAGGGAGAGGGTGCTTTGACACGGTGTGGATTTGTTTAGGTTTAAAAATTTGGTTCATTGATCTTGTGGTCATGGTTTGGGTGCGTTGAGGTTGAGGATTTGTTGTGAGATTCGGATTGGGCAGAGAATTAGTTGTACAGGAATTTGTATCAGGTGCAGAAGACATCGGTGACTCTGAGAAGGACCCAGTCCAATTTTCACCTGGATGAGTAATCTGATGGGTGGGGTTGGGGTCTACAACTTGCAAGGAACCAGAATTTAAAGGATCAGAGAGTACGAAATTACCTTGGGAGGTCGTAACAATGACAGGTGAACCTTCTGGAGACAACAAGGTTGTTAGTGCGTCGAAGACCTGTGAGGATGGCACTGCAGGTGGCTGGGCACCGAAGTGAAGAGGAAGCAATTGATGAGGTTCTCGAAGGTGCAAAATGAGCTCGGAAGGCACAGGTGAGGATTGGATGGAATGATTTTTGTTTTCATTAAATAAGACATGACGAGAAATAAAGTGTTTTTTTGTTTGGGGTTCAAAACACTTGTAGTCATGTTGAGTTGGTGAGTAGCCGAGAAAAATACATGCTTTGGATTTGGGCTGCATTTTGTTTGAGTTGTAGGCACTGGTGAGAGGATAACAAATACACCCAAATTTTTAAATTTTAAATAATTTGGTGATTGACCAAAAAGAGCTTCAAAAGGGGATTTGTTTCTTAGGAAAGGCGTGGATTGACGGTTTATGAGATAGGAGGTTGTTTGAAAAGCATGGGGCCAGTACGAAAAATCAAAATTTGTATCATAAAGGAGGGTGAGACCCGTTTCAACTAGATGACAGTGACGACGTTCAGAGACATCACTTTGTTGTGGAGTGTGAGGGGCAGTGGTGAGATGAGTTATACCATGAAGTAAGAGATATGATTTTAAAGCAATAAACTCACCTCCATTATCAGAATATAGTGTTTTGATGGATTTTTGAAAGCGGGTTTCAACAATGTTTTTAAAGTACGGAAAAATTGTAGAAACACCGGACTTAGTGGTCATGGGATAGAACCATATATGTTTTGTATAATGATCAACAAAAATAAGGTAATATCGTGATCCATCAATCCCAGTGCAACTAGCAGGTCCCCACACATCCGTGTAAATAAGTTCAAGGGGATCATGACTTTGGAGACTTATGACACGAAAAAATTGTTGATGTGCTTTATTAATAGAGCAGGAATGACATAATGAAGACAATTTTTTTGGGAGGAAATAGGAAGAGAAAAATTCTTAACAAGATGATGGACAATTTTAAGAAAAGGATGCCCAAGACGCTTGTGTCATCCATCAATTGAGGTCCTTTCATGCATATTAGCAACCTTTTGTGATGTCGCCAATGATTCCGGGAAGGTGTAGATGCCATTGTTGCATGCTCCTTTTAGTAGGATCGCCCCGTGATCTTGTCCTTCATAAAAAAATGAAAGGGATGAAATTTAACAAAGACATCTTTTTGTTTGGTGAGATGATGCATAAAAATTAAATTTTTGCAAAGATTGGGAACATAAAGAGTATCACGTAGTATAAATGATCGGTGTGGAGAGTTTAAAGCCAAAGAACCAATGTGTGAGACGGCCAAACCTGAACCATCACCGAGAATTACTTCGTCAGTTCCATCATATTCAAAGTGTATAGATAAATTGGAAAGATCACCCGTGATATTATGAGAAGCGCCTGAATCAAGTTGCCAATTTTTATCTTTTCCAGTAGAAGTGGTGGCACAATTGATGGAGACATTCTGTGAATGAAACTGAGGACATGCCTTGGCAATGTGGCCCAACTGGTCACAAAGTTGGCACTTGGGTTGATAGCGCCTAGTAGAGGTTTTGGGCTTACCAGCACCTGAGGTGAGGCGTCGTCCATCACGTTGGGCTCTATTTGAGTACCGATTGACAATAAGTGGAGTGGCCCTTCCGTATTATATTTTAAGTTTATTATGGGGATATTAACAATGTGGGACTATTATCCTTCACACGCCCCTTCACGTGTAGGGCACTCTCTGCGGGCCTCTAAGACGTGGACCATTGTATGTAAGGGTAGCCGTTGGGCTTACTTTCATACATGTCTGACTCTAATACCATATAGAAGATAAGCACTGTTGGGTTTCAATGAATATATTCCCACACATTTTATTGATAAAAGTCTGTGTTATTATATACAAGAGATAAAAGTCTTCGGTTTCGTTCTGTTCTGTTGTTGTGAAACACACGGGTGCATGACCAGCCTAATATATAATATAACATTTCTTACCGATCCTTATGGTATAGGCCTAACGTTGAAGTAGCGCTCGTCCAATCTTATCGGATAGATTTAGATAAATTATTCTTATTATCTCAAGATGAGTGTGCAAAAGAACTTGAGACCAATAGCATTAGTAAACAACTGGATGATTCCACTCCTAATGTAGCAACCTCGTAAGATCATCTCAACCCGGGCAAGCGATGGTTACGAAAAAGGGTTTTCTGGTTCTCGTCCCGGCTGTGGGCACTCCTCCGACTCGATATCAGCAGGTTCAATTCCGAACTTGGATGTGCTCACTCGTCGTGTTGCGATTCTTAAATCAGTATAGATCTTATACACAAAGGCTTTGAGAGTGATAGAAGCAAAAAAGTAGAAACACACTACCGTGGGGAGTCTATAATATTCAATCCAACTTCATACACTACTACTTCACAGTGTTATGGTTGAGTTCTTAAGTGGGTTATCTCTCATTCTATACTTAGTCAAGTGTTGATGGATTTTTGTAAAGGGACAGAGTTAGATTGAACTATTTTAAACCATTAGTCTTCTTATAGTAAGCAAGAACACTATATTTTCTACACTTTGATCAATAATTCCTCTTAAAGTTTTAATTCAGTTGTCTTTTGACGTATGAGTGAAGCTTCTCCTTTATTGAAGGTTTCTATAAAGCTTTATTTATAGATGAGTTTTACTTAGAGCTAAGTTAGAAAATACATATATATTGTGATGTTAGAATTGTACTGTAGACAGTTGTATAAGACAAACATAGAATCATGATTATAGGCTAAACATACTCTTCTTTGAATAAAGTAGAATCCACACCTATTTCCCTTATAAATTCATCGTACTCATACATCACGTATCCTAAGATGACACAAAAGAGTGTTTGATCCTAATTTACGTTTTACGGTTTACCTAATCTGGTGGGTTTAGCACTAATATTTCATTGAGTTTCCAATGTGGCACAGAAGAGGATAGATGGACACATGGAATCCCATGTAACTTGTAAACTCTTCAAAATAATGATAGATAAGATAATTCTTGTTCCAGAAATTGGGTTACACGCAACAAATGCACGAGAATTTCAGACTAAGAAAATCAATGTGAAGAAGCCATTCATTTTTCCGTGGAACCGTTGTGTACAGTACAGAAAAACGTTGACACGATGATTTCCGTTATTATAGTTAAGGTATAAAATTTAAATGTTTTCCGTTAGAAACGCTGACCGAAAACGTTATGAGACATAAATGAGAAGAACCTGCAGTACTGTTTGATTTCAGTATAATAACACCCCCACCAATCACTAATTAAGTAATAAACCAAAGTACTCATACACAGAGAGAAAACAATACCAACAAAAGGTTTCACTTTACTGGTCAAAACCTCTCACTTTCTAGACTCTCAACTATTAAAAAAAAAAAAGTATTTATTTATGGGCTCAAAATATATATGATGTTTGATTCATTATTAATGGTGGGTTATCTTAAAAATCCTTCATTTTGAGCTCACTTTCTAATTTTTGTGTTGTTAAGTACCAGCCATGTTTAGTACTTGTTCAGAAGTAGTTAATTATGTTAAGTATTATGCAGTCAGATTCAGAAGTCTTCTTTTTTCTTCCTCTTCAGAGTTTATATAGATCTCAAGTGAAGTAGTGATTCTTTAAAGCTGATGACGGCCATGTCTAATTTTGATGTTTCAGAAGGTATTCTTCGAACCCTCCTCAAGCTTTTTATATTTGAGTAAAATGCAGAGACTCTGTTTAAATATATTTATGATGGGTTTTGAATGTTATAGCAAAAAATGAAGTTACTGGAATCAAATTAGGATATTTAGGGTTTTGGTTATCTAGTTTTTATTCGAGTAATGAACTCAACTTATGTCCTGTAGATTAAGTTTCTTTAATGTTTGTCTGTAAAAAAAATTTGATGCTTTTATGACTAGTGAACTGTTAGGTTAAAGACTCAAAGGACTAGTTCACTGCAAGGGTAATGACATCTTGTGGAAACTCTATATGCAGGATTGTTCAGAAAGGTTCAATGGGTGATACTAGAATTTCTGGTCATTGCTTCTTACATGACCTTTGTATTAGAGGCAAAATTTCAAAATCATTTCACAGAACCATTATTAAACTTTGACACTAGTGCTTCCTCACCAGCTACTTCTCAGATTTCCCCTTCTAAACTTCCGTTGTTTCATCGACGGCATAGTAAACATTTCATACTGCGTGGTACGCCATCACAAACACTGGCTCCTGCTCATCCTCCAGATTATGGGCCATTGGCAACTGCAGGTCAGCCTCCTTCAAATCCAAGTTTATCAAAACCGTCTATGAAGGGGGCTCATTTCCCGATCCCCTATAACGGATTCTTACCTCATCAGTTGGCAGTTATTGCCCCAACACCTTCTGGAACGGGTATTATTCCTAATGGTTTATCACAACCTCCATTATCTCCTCGAATCACAGGTAATTTACATTCTATTTATTTCCTATCTTGATTTAGTTAAGTTAGGTGGTTCTCCAAAAAAAACAGTTTAAGCTTTTTAATCAGGATACCAAGTAGAACTAAAAATCTAGTGAAGAATGAAGGTTTACTCAATATAGTGATGCATATTTGTATCTTTCCGTTTCATGTAAGAACATATTTTAATCTATACTAACATGGGTACTTGGTTCTCCCAAAAAAATCAGATTGCTGTGAACATGACATGGTGCAGAAACAAGGGAGTAAAGATTGCCACTGTGTGTATCCTATAAAGCTTGACCTTCTTCTCATGAATGTGTCTCCTAACTCAGATTGGAGTCCTTTTTTGGAGGAATTAGCGTCTCAGCTGAGGCTGCGAGTTTCGCAATTCGAGATCATCAACTATTATGTAATTAGCTTATCAAGCCTGAATATTTCAATGGATGTCATTCCGCATACTGGAATCAGTTTTTCCGCCACTGACGCTGATGATATGAATTCTTCGCTTGCTCTGCATAGAATCCGTCTCAACCCTTCCTTAGTGGGTGATTACCAACTTCTGAGCTTAACCTGGTTTAAGCCAGGGGATCCTTCTTCTCATGGTAATTGTGACGTTTCCTCTCATATACAGTTACTGAATTACATATTTAGTCACTAAATCACATATTGGTGTTTATACCCAAGTTCCAGTTTTTTCTTGAATGCTAATTTAGTAATTTGATGTTGCATCTGATTACAGCTCCTGTTCCGGCTACATCGCCTATTGCTGCTCCACCTGACGTATCATCTCCATCGACATCTATTTCTGCAAGCAAAGGGAAAAATACAAGTTATCTTCCTATTCTTGGTACTGGAGCTGGTATCCTGATCATTATCATTATATGTGCGCTTGTGATTTATTCATGCACATCGGATCTGGTAAAGAAGGATGCTCCTGCTCAAGAACCAGGTATTTTATCCAGGCTTATCTTGCCATGCCAAATGTTACCTCACTCGTGTTGTGTTTAGTTTAAACTGAGAATAGGATATTAGGAATCTTGCTAGAGCCATCTGATTTATTAGGGTTGTCGGTCGCAACAATTTTTGGGAAGAATTTACCATAGAACCAAAGCAACTTAGAAAATAAAAACTCTCCACTATGGCATCAACTCCTTCCAATATTTCATTTTTTTTTCTTGGATGATTCATTTCTATTTGCTTTGAACTGGCGAAACTGGAGCAGATCTATTTCCATATAAGCTACTGGGTTTAATCTAATCTGCCTGATTTTTTTAAAGTGAACTAAACACCTTTCCTAATTCGGGATATGAAGGGTATATCTCACTATGAAGCCAGATGCAACAAGATACCTTTGAGTCACTCATATGTGATGCAGTTGACTTGCCTTTACAACTGCCACTCAGCATGAGTAAACCGTTTACCTAGATAAACTCTTCAGGAAAACAATTTCTGCAGGAACCAAAAATATGTAAAGTGCGTCTATCTTTATTTAATTTTGGATCTTTTCAACCAATCAAGTCCATGGATGTATACTGCAGTTAAGCCAAGGACGGCAGATACAGTTCCAGCAGAAGGATCTCTTCCCCACCCTGCCAGTACCCGGTTTTTCTCTTATAAAGAGCTTAAAGAAGCAACAAATAACTTTGAATCTGCAAGCGTGCTCGGGGAGGGTGGATTTGGCAAGGTTTTCAAGGGCCTCCTAACTGATGGCACGGCTGTTGCCATTAAGAAGCTTACAAATGGAGGACATCAAGGTGACAAAGAATTTTTGGTTGAGGTGCAGATGCTGAGTAGGCTACATCACCGTAATCTTGTGAAGCTTGTAGGATACTTTAGCAGTCGCGAATCTTCGCAGAACCTTCTTTGTTATGAGCTTGTCCCAAATGGAAGCTTAGAAGATTGGTTACATGGTAATCCTTTTTTCTGAACTTTTTCCTACATGTTATTGTTGGAAAATATTGTTGCTCTACAGTGCTGATAGAGACCAAAGGAATAAAGGTTCTTGATTTTCTTATCAGGTACAGTATATAGTTATATAAGGTAAAAATTGATATGAGCCATATTATTTTTCAGGTCCCTTGGGAATAAACTGTCCTTTGGATTGGGACACCAGAATGCGGATAGCCCTTGATGCTGCAAGAGGTCTTTCCTACCTACATGAGGACTCACAACCTAGTGTAATCCACCGAGATTTCAAGGCGTCGAATATATTACTCGAAAACAACTTTCACGCTAAAGTTGCTGATTTTGGTCTAGCCAAACAGGCACCTGAAGGACAGGGAAATTATCTTTCTACTCGTGTGATGGGCACTTTTGGGTGAGTAACCTCTCTTATGTCCTCTCTCCTCTCAGAGCTACTATTTTATATGATTACTCTACTATCAAGTGATAATGACAGAACCTTATTGATCTCAAGATATGTAGCTCCTGAGTATGCCATGACTGGACATCTACTTGTAAAGAGCGATGTATATAGCTATGGTGTTGTCCTTCTTGAGTTGTTGACTGGAAAGCCTCCTGTAGATATGTCACAGCGTTCAGGCCAGGAAAACCTGGTAACTTGGGTAAGTATTTTTTGCCTCCAATTCTAGCTTTAGCTTAACGATTGTCTATTTTCAGAATTACGGATGCCTTGGTATTCAATTGTGGTGATTATATTATCTCTCGTTTGTATGCACAGATCTAACTTAAACAAATCAATCAACTTTATTAATTAGAGCTATTTTGCTATATATACGAATATGATAACTATCTATGTACATATTTGGCAAACATTGAAAACGAATGGGTTCTGTTCTTGAAGGCCAGACCAATTCTTCGAGATAAGGATCGCTTGGAGGAACTTGCTGATCCAAAACTTGATTGCAAATACCCGAAGGAGGACTACCTACGTGTTTGCACAATTGCAGCAGCTTGTGTTTCCCCCGAGGCAAGTCAGCGGCCCACAATGGGAGAAGTTGTGCAGTCTCTTAAAATGGTGCAGAGAATCACAGAGTATCAAGAATCCTTGTTGACCACCACCGCTGTTCCTCCCAATAATCTAGGACAGTCGACTGCCTACTACGAATCCGACAGGAATTCATCAATGTTTTCCTCAGGTCCATTCTCTGGGACAAACGCTTTTGATCATGACAACCTCTTTAGGACAGCGGTTTTCTCAGAAGACCTGCACGAAGGACGATGACTCCATTTTGGGCAAAGGCTTTAATGCTGTCTTCTAGTCTGTGTTTTGGACTCTCGGGAAAGAAGGAATTAGAAAATCAAGAGCTTAAAAATGGGACAAGACCCAGATGGCAAAAGGTTTGTGATGACGACCACTACATCCCTGCTTCTCCATTCTTGTCGATAATGGTCGTCACTTTGCATGAGGTACATTGTTGTATATTATATGTAGCTTAAGGGACCCTTTCTCTATCTTAGGTTTTTCTGGTTGCCCTTTACTGAAACTAGAACTGATCTGCTGATGTATTTAGGTTTGTTTGTTTTCATAGTTAACATTCTTGTATTTAGGTTTGTTTGTTAATCTGGGATGAATGCCCATCTAAAATGTAGTATTATTTTTTTGTGTAAAAACAGTGGCAGTTTTCTAGAGCTGGTACAAAACAGGTATCAGTTCTGCTCCATTCTTTTGTTGGTTTAATATGAGGATAGAGGATAACTTGCTTGTTCTTGGTCCTTGTTTTATGCTATCACTGTGTCGGCCTCTCTTTTCTTGTGTGGCCTAAACTGTTTTCAGTACTTTATCACTCAAGTTATGAATGTTCCCACTTCATTACTTTGTTGCAAGCAAGGAATACTAGTTGTTCAGTACCTTTTTAAAATCACTGATTGTTATGTTTGTGTGGAGTCCGCTAGTGTACGACCCGGTTTCGTGTTTGATCCAATCCGACTGGCGGTCCGTTGGGAAATTAAATGGAACTTTTTGAGAGGTTCGTTTATGGAACGGATGACGGGCCAATAGGCCCAAATTTTTCTGAGTAGTCTCTATATATAGAGAGAGTTGCTCTATCTAGGGTTTGTATTAGTAGTATTATTATTATCGTTGTATTTCTCTGAAACTTTGTTTTGAGATCATAGTCAAACCGCAACCGCTCCTTGGACATAGCCTAATTTGGGTGAACCAAGTAAATCTTGTGCATTTTATTGTTTTCGTTTTGTTTTCTTTATAGCATCGATCCTAACACTGACTACTTGGCCAATTAAAGTCTTATCCAGCTTTTGAGAATCACTGCCTTTCTAATCTCAATTCTAGTATCTCATACCCATCTGTTTTCTGGACTTGTAATTCTTTGTAGTTATCAGAAAATTCTGTACAAATTTCAGCATTTCTTGCAGTCTTAGTTACGTACGAAGAATTTGTTCGAAGATGGATTCTAGAAACCTGAAACAAGAAACAATAACAATAGTTGGAGATCATGGAAAAACAGTTGAAATGGGAAATTCGAGTGCTGCCTTGGTGTCACTGATCAAAGAAAAGATGGAATCAATTTCTCCCTCACTTTGTATCTACGTGGTCCCTGAAATTCTACGCAAGGGTATAAGAATTCATTCACGCCTGATCAAGTCTGAATTGGTTCGTTTCACCACGGCAAACAAGGGCTTGAAGCAATGGAAAAACATAAATGGCGATACTTAAGTGCTCTTCTCAACCGAAAACCAAACCTGGAGTCGGTCCTTGACGATTGTGTCAAAGCAATGAAGCAGTTGGAACAAAGAGCCCGGAAGTGCTACGAAGAAATAATCAGTATGAGTAGTAATGAATTTGTCGAGATGATGATTGTGTGAAGGATAATAGTCCCACGTTGCTAATATCCCTATAATAAACTTAAAATATAATATGGAAGGGCCACTCTACTCATTGCCAATTGGTTTTGAGTTGGATGCCCGCAGCTTCACTATTGAACTCTTCCTGAATTACAGTAAAAAGGAATCAAGGCAAAGAAGGGAACCCATATTTGCCAATAGCTGGATGCTTTTCAGTGTAAGGTCTGACATGATACTACTGGAAGACCAACTTCCATTTTTCGTTCTTCAACGTTTATTTGAACTCGTTCCATTACCCAAACAATGTGACCAATCACTTCTTGAACTCGCATTTCGTTTCTTCAGAATTATAATCCCAGGAGACGATGATGACATACTTCATGAGAAGTTTTCCAGAGAAGGAAATCATTTACTTGATTTAGTTCGCAACACTTACCTCCCTTCATATCCAAAAGTTATGTCAAAACAAAACAACGAAATGTAAATCCTGCAGAGAAGCTTATGCATTCGGGAATCAAGTTCAAGAGAGCAACTGATGCTGTTAGCTTGTTAAACATAAAATTTACGAACGGAGTTCTCAAAATCCCGCCTCTGAAAATTCATAACCACACGAATAATCTCTTACGCAATCTCATCGCCTTAGAGCTTTGTTCTATGAACTCTACAATGTATATACATCTTATGTGTTCTTCATGGATGGCCTCACTCAATCTCCAAACGACGTACAATTACTTTGGCAGAATAAAATTATAACTAATTGTTCAGGAAACCATGAAACGGTCCCTGAATTCTTCGAGAAATTAGTATGCGATCAAAATATCTCCAGCAAAGACAATTTCTACGCTGGCTTTGCGAACAAGTAAATGCATATAATAGAAGAACTAAATGGTTCGACCTCTTCTAGTTGAGTATGAAGCTGAAATAAATCAAGCTAGAATCAGTTGAGCTAGTAGTTTCCCTGTTTGCGTGAGGATATACTTGGAAACTATATTATGAAAGGTTAATTAAGGACTGAATGAAAGATGCAATAGAAAATGAAAGTTAATGTAACAGTAACTCTACCAAAAAAAAGCTACAAAAAAACAAAAAAATATTTGTGATCCTCTTGATATTTATAATTGGAGCGGAGTGAGTATTTTGTTAGAAAAAATTTGGAGAAAAAGAAAAATATTAATTAACTTTGTAAATTTATGACTATTCAAATTAATTTGGAGTTATGTAATAAATAAAGTTCCATCTATTTACCGTATGTATTTTTTCTATTCTTCATCCTTATACAATTTTTAAAATAATTTACTTCTTATTTCTTTTTTTTACTATTTATCATTTAGAAAAGTTAAATTAATTTTGATTACAACTATTACCAATCTTATTTATTTTTTTCGTCATTAATATTCTTTTTCAGTAAAACGCTATTGACTTCAATTTAAAATTTTGTTTAATCGCAGTACACCTAAAACTTATTTCTCTATAATTTATCATTTAATTCGTCGAGAAATAAACGAATAGATCGGCGAATAATCCACAAACTATTAATACGAAAGATTCTACTATTAGAAATCTAGGAAAAAAATTCTCAAACCTTAGATTAATCGACCATCCACCAAGGTTATATTAATTCACAATCACCAAGTTTTGTATAATTTTATGATTCTTCTTATATGTTTTAAATTTATCAAAGCCAATGAAAGTATTCAATTTTTTTGTTAATGTGTTAATAGGTAATACTTAGTATGTTAATGAATTATGGAAGTATTTGATTTACTGATGAAATGAATTTAAGGTTATACAGTAAAACTCTGAAGAGCAACAACAACCGTGGTCGTCCATAATTTAACGACTACAATTCTTAGATAGTTTCTGAACTTTAATCGGCATTACATGAACAACAAAGAAAAGCCTCCTTCATCATCAAGAATACCACTGCCACTAGCAGTCTTAGTCGTCCAGAATTTAATGGCTAAAAATTTTGACCTTTTTTTTATAGTTTTTAGATTTTAGTCGCCACTATTTGAACGACTAAGAACAATATGGTAGTTTTCCGAACTACGACTGTCCATAACTTCCATAGTCGCCCAGGATATGACTTCCTTTTCGGGATTTTTAATTTATCAAACAACAAAATATGAGTGAAGTGGTGGCTGGTGGGTAGAGGAGTAGAAAAAGGTGCTCGGTGTGTGGCGATGGAGAAGAAGAAATAATTTGTAGCTCAAGTTTTTTTTTCTTTTGTCTAACGATTGGGATGGTTTTATTGTTGAGTGTAAACAAAAAATCAAGAAGCAGTAATTAAAATAATTTAAAATTTTATATGGGTGATAAATAGACAAGTGGAGATGGAATTTAATATGAGTGGTAAATAAGAAAAGAGTGAATGGTAATAAATACATAGAACATAAAACAATATAGGATCATTTAAAAATAACTATATTATATTTTATTTTTGTGGTTAATTTTTTTTTATTTGATTAGTATTAGTTGTTAAAATAGTTTACTCAGGGTAAAAGTGTAGATTAAAGTTATTATCAGAGAATCAAAACTATAGTTTAGAGAAAGGTAGTGTATGTTAAGGAATAGTTATTGTTTATCTTCGTATTACACATAATCGGTAGACTTGTATAAATATAGCTTGTCAATAATAAGCAATTTGGATGTAGCCCAAAGTTCTTGAAGCATAATCAGCAGGGCGGATATAAATAAGAATATTTGTCGATTCTAGTTCAAGACCTTAATTATCAGGAGGCTCGTATAAACACACCGTGCCGACTATAAGCAATTTGTATGTATCCCCAATTCTTGAACCATAATCAGCAATCTCCTTTGGAAATAGTGTTATTGGCCACAAAATTTAGCATTCATTTTTAATCGGCAACCCATACTGATTGAATATGGTGTCTATGATCAAAGTATATCATCGCTAATTTTTTTATTTGATTGGGATATCAAAATCTCTGCCAAACACAAATTCTACATGTCGATTAAACCAACTAACATACTTCTAGAATCTTTTGATTCAGTTGAGGTTTTTTCTGGCCTTTCAAAGATTTGTAAGATTAAATAAAGTAGGAACAATTAGTATTAGGGTAGCGATGAAAGGAAAAGAGAGGAACGAAAAGGGGTATTAGTTATTCGAGAAAGATGAGAAAAAGATGGTGGTAATTGTTCTCATGTAAGGATGACAATTTTTCCTACCTAAACCCATCCTCTTAGATATCCCCTCCCGTTTAGGTGGAGTCTGTGGAGTCTTTCCTATACAAACGGGATTGGTTTTGGTTATGGGTAATCCCCAAAATTATTGAAGCTGGGATGGGATTTAAGGTCCCCATCTCATACCCGTCAATACATTTCATGTTCTAGGGTTTTAGGATTTTAGTTTAGTTTATAAGACCATAATACATATTAATCCTATGGTTAAAATTAATCGGAACAAAATATATAAGAAATTGTGAGAAATTTATTTAGTTTTTCTATTGTCTTCTTCAATTCTTCTGATAAGGTATAAAGACGAATAAGGTATATGCTAGAACTTTAAATTTCTTTTAATATTATATGTATATTGATTACTTATCGATTATTTCCTTTGTTTTTCGACTTAAGTTGTATTTATGAACTAAAAATCTTAAAATACACTAGTTAGGTTATTATCATTGTTTGAATGATTATATTTATATTTAAAAATTTTCTTTATTTATAAATTTATAAATATCTCTTATAATGTCATACCCGTCTCCTATGAGTGTTTTTTATACCCGTCTTCGTCCTACTTTTTATGAGAAACAAGTAGTATGGCTTTTTATTTTTCTAAACAGAAAACATGGTGGGATTCAAGGTCCCTAACCCATGCTCGCCCCACTGTCCACTGCCATAATCTCATGGCTTAGGTATGGGACGAAAGGAGCAGAATCAACAAGCATAAATGACATAAATTGTTAGTATCAAGTGTAAGAATATAAACGTTATTTGACAATCTTTAACACTTCATATGTTGGTTCTCTAGATGAGTTTAAAATTAGTAGCCCCTGATTATTTTTTTTTCTTTTTAAACGATAGCCTTCAAAAAAGCTAAAGATCTACCTCAACAACTAGTCGCAGTCAAATTGGATGAACAAACATAATAACTGAACTGTTTTTGGCCCATTGAGCCAGAGTGTGAGCTACCTCATTACAGGACCGAGATTGAAATGAAAAAATACAAATAGCTCAAAAGAGAAAAACTGAATATCCTTAAAGATAGCATCCTTCCTTTGATCATCATCAAAACATCCTGCAGAAAATTGGTCGATCAGGTTCTTAGCATCACTTTTAACAATAACATGCGTGAGTTTTAGCTTCACTGCTTTCTTGAGCACTGCCCACATTACTCTGGCTTCAGACTCTTCAGCTGATTCAACTTCAAAAGTGATAGATGCACAAAAAGAAGCTTAATTAAGTAATCCCTCATCACATACCATGCTCCATTGTTCATATAAAATTCATCAAGGCTCTATCAGTGTTATATTTAATCCAGCCAAACGGTGGGGGGACCCACTTGTCAAGACTACTGATACAAACAGTTGAGGAAATCAGAACGTTTGATTTAGAAGATAAAAGCATGGCTTTGGCTCTACCGAAAACAGTAGAATTATGTTCTTTCTTATCATTAAAGATTAGGTTATTTCTGCTACTCCAAATGGACCAAAGAATGGTGGAAAAGATACTATGAAGACCATCATGCAGTCTAGAATTGGGATCAACAAGCCAAAAGATTAACCAATCATGCAAAGAGCTATAAAAAAACAGAAGTATTAACAAAAAGATTGGATAAAAACCAAACACGACTATCAAAAGGGAAAAGAATCAAGGCATTCACAATGGACTCATGGGTGGCAGCACAACGAGGACAAGCCACATCAACCATAGGCATTCTGGTCTGCAAGACAGTTCTAGCAGGGAGCGCATTCTTAGCATCCTTCCAAAAGAAAATTTGCACACGATGTGGAAATATAAGGTTCCAAATACACTTCCAAAGAATGCTACTTGGATATATCTAACTCCTCTAAGGGCCAAGTATGCAGATTTAAAGGTAAATCTTCTATTCTTAGAAAGTTCCCAAGCCCTCCTATCAGGAGTGCATAACTGGCTTAAGGGAATAGAAACAATCTTCTTAGCAGAAGCATTGTTTACATGAGTATTTAATTTGGCAACATTCCAAGTTCTATAATCATGATTTATAAAATAGGAGACATTGACACTAGGATCATGGGGGACCATAGGATTAGGTTTGGCAGACCCCAAGCCCGGTATCCACTTATCACACCAGGGGTCAATAAACTTACCATCCCCAACAATCCAGGAAATAAATGGTTTGAGATGTTCTTTAATAGTATGCAAACACCTCCATGTCCAGGAAAAATTACTATGACACTTGGCAGTAAGAAATCAGTCTTTGGGAAGTATCTAGCTTTCAAGATAGTACCTAACAGACAATCATGATTGTCAATCAGTTTCCAAGCATTTCTACCTAGCAAAGCAAGATTGCTTAAGTCAGCTTTCCTAAAACCCATACCACTTTCAGCTTTAGGGTACCATTAGGTATCACATCCCAAAAAATGCAGTTTCTTATCATGAGGGTCTAGAGTTTACCCCATCATAACTGACAAAGATGAGAGTCCATTTTTCTACAAAGGTATCTAGGAATTAAAAAAAAAAACATCTGATATAAAGGAATGGCCTGACCAACATGTTTCACCAGGGAGGTTCTAGCAGTTTGACAGAGAAGTTTATGATACCAGAAAGAGATCCTAGCATCCACAGACTGAAGAACTATCATACGAGTTTGAACCTTATAGGTTTTAAAAGCTATAGGAGTTCTTAGATATTTCTCACCCAAATCCCTGATATGAATATTAAGAATGGAAAAAAAAAATGGTTCATCAAAGTTTCATGTACTTTTGGGCTAAACAAAATACCATATTTGTCAAAATTTATCTCATGACTTGAAGCAAGATAATATTTATGCAAGTAATCTTTGATGTTTTGAAAGTCCTGAGCAGTAACTCTGAAAAACAAAAGGGAGTCATCAGCAAACAAAAGATGAGTAACAGCAGGGGCATTTTTGCATATCCTGATTCCATCAATAAGACCTTGCGTAGTTAAAGAATCAATGTAGGAAGATAGAGTTTTAGAACAAATGATATAGAGGTAAGGGGATAAAGGGTCTCCCTGACGAATGCCTTTTTCTGGTTTGATAAGGCCAGTTGGGACACCATTTAAAAGGAAAATAAGACACGGAAGAAAGACACTGATGGATTCTATCGATCTGATGCTCAGAGAGACCCATTTTGGAAAGAACTCTGACAAGAAAAGACCACTCTAGCTTATCATAAGCTTTAGGCATACCAAGTTTTATAGATGTTATACCTTCTTTTCCTTTATGATGATTAACGGAGTAAATAAACTCATGAGCAAGAAGGATGTTATCAGATATACTTCTTTTAGGAACAAAAGTACTTTGGTTTTGGGAAATAAGATTATCCATGAATAGTTTCAGTCTATTAGCCAAAGTCTTAGGCAGAATCTTGTAGATAAAATTACAAAGACCTATAGGTCTGTATTGGAAGACCAATTCCACTAGAGGGACTTTTGGGATAAGAGCTATATTAGTGTGATTAAACACTTTAACAATATGTCCAGTTCTAAAGCAGGTTTGTGTCATGTCAATAACAATATCACCCATAATATCCCAATATTTCTAGCAATGTAAACCCTAACTAATTTGAATAGCCTCAAATTTACAATATAGTTTTTATTTTATTTTATTACATAATACAGTGGTCCATATGACTACTTCTTACGTACATTAGTCTAAAATTTATACTTAATCCCCAACTTCTCTTAAGAAGGAAGCTTGAAAACCATTAGGCTACTTGATCTCATTAGAATTTAGAGCTTTACTCTTTAGAAACAAATTAGACGCGCCAAAGATTAATTAATGATTCTATATGGACCGTGATATGTGACTATTCAAAAACTGTCCCCTCACGTGAGGGTGGGCTCCATCTATTTGAGGTTAGCAGGGGCTATTTTTAGACCTCCACCATTTAAAAAAGTGTGAAGGGACGATTATTGTATAGTCCAATATCACGATTCGTAAAGATTTTTTGAAGATTAGTATACAAATGAGCAGCGCCAACAAAAAAGGATGCAAATGAAGTGACACAACATTTGACGCCTACCAAAACCACTAAAAGAACTTGGCTATATTTGGACCTACGAGAATTATTTTGGCCCTACACTATAAGACAAAATAGGGTCATTATAATTATCATTTCAAAACCCCCTTATCCAACTATGATTAATACGCTTAATTAGTGTTAATCATTGATTTAGTCTTTATATTAATATAATATAATTTTATTTAATTAATTATTTATTTATTTTTTAAAATTGTTTTTTGTTTTAATTTTTTTTAAACTAGAATCGGTTGATAAATGCATTTATATTCATAGATTCTGGACAAAAATATTTGCAGATTTTTTTTAAAAAAAAAATTGTTTCGAATCAGCACACGTGGGGAAACTTATCCACCAATTCTGGGCAAACAAATTTGTAGAAAAACTTTTGAATTTGAGTTTTTTAGAATCAACACACATGAATAACCTTATCCACCGATTCTGAGCAAAAAAAATTGTAACAACTTTTGAATTTTAATTTTTTAGAATCTGCACACGTGGGTAATCTTTCTACCGATTCTGGACAAAAAATTATGAAAAAAAATTATCATTTTTTGGTTTTCTTTAACAATCGGTCGATACGAATGTCAATATCGACCGATTCTAAAGTGAGATTTTTTAAAATCGGTTGATATAAGCACCCATATACACCGATTCTTTATGTTCTTCGTCAATAAAAAACATCAAGCCAGAATCGGCATACATGTGTCATCTTATCTACCGATTCAGGTTTGATTTTTTTTTTTAAATCAAAACTCAAATGTTTTTCAATTGGTTTAATATATTTTTTTCACTTTTTGATTGATTTTGAGAGACTTATGAATAAACAAAATAAAAAAAATTGAAATAAAAAAAATAAAAATAAAAGAAAGAAATAATAAAAAATAAGTTTAAAAAATTAAAGATTGATTAAATAATTACTTAATTAATTAAATAAAAATATTTAGTATTTAGGATAAAGATAGAAACATCGTTCAAACTACTAAGGTTAATTTAGTACTGTAATTCTTTTTAGATAAAAGGGTCTTGATATAATTTTTATAATAATTATATTTTATTTTTTATTGTTAGACCAAAATAATTGGATAGGAACAGATGTAACCGGATAAAAGAAAGAGAGCCAAGACACCTGTTCACTTTTGTTTTCTCTTTACCTTATAGAAACATCGCTGCTAACGGGGTACTAATTTTATTTGGGGGTGTTCCTGAATCCATACAATAGTAGAAAACATGTCTCACCTATGAGATTGGTATCCTCCCAATAAAATTTGTACCCTCATTAGCATCGTTGCTTAGCACCCGGGATGAGTTCAAGAACCTGTCTTTGACGTGTGGAATTTGGTCTGCATTCTTCTTCATTTCTTTCAAAGTATTGTGTTATGAGTGTGAAATTCTCACAGCAAACACAATAATTATTATTTAACCTAAAAATAGAAAATCAAATCACAGAGAAAGATGGCATGTGAGAGAAGAATTGGTGTTGCAGTTGATTTCTCAGGATGTAGTAAGAAAGCTCTGAAATGGGCAATTGATAACGTTGTTCGTAATGGTGATCACCTTATCCTTCTTAATATCCAACCTGAAGGTTACTATGAAAGTGGTGAAATGCAACTCTGGGTAACCACCGGTTCTCGTAAGATCCCTCCCTCTCTCTAAAGATCCCATCTTTTAACAATAAAAAGTCCAATTTTTTAAGGGTCCCAAGATTATCTGTTTTTTTTTGTTTGATTGTTAATTATTTTGTGATCTGGGGTTCTGTGTGATCGTGCTCAATTTATGTAATCAAGACCTGTAAATTTGATCTTTTGACTTGTATCGGGCAAACCAAAAATCAAAGTGAAATGAAAAGTATGTTGTTCATGACCAAACCACCCTTGGAGCTGGAAATAACTAGTACAGTATACCCTAATAAATGATCCAGGGGAAAACCAAATAAAATCATAATCTCGATAAAATAATAAATTCCACAGACTCATAGATATTGTTTTCCTAATTTGGTTAGCTAATTTAGTTTGTAATTTGTTTAATTAAAACCCTAATTAGTAAAATTTTGGTGACATGATTGGTTTGTAGGGGTTTTGTGTTAGTTTTGCGTTTTAAGGGCTGTAGTATGTTTAACTGGTAGGTCTGTTAAGATGCTAGTTTCAGTCATGGGGTGCTGAATTTTTTTTGTTTTAGTTCTGAGCAATAGAAGGCTGCAATACCTATTTTCAACCCAATTTTGATGTGATATCACATGTGAAGATACCCTATTATGCTGACCCTAACACTTGGTTAAAAACTTGGGCAATGCTAAAGCAACCGCAGAAATAAAGAAGTTTTGTCTTGTTGATTTACCATTTATGGTTCCACTGTCTATTGACAAGAAAAGACAGTTTCGGCTAGTCGAGAGGATACTATAAAGTATTTTACTTTCTTCGTTATTTGGCTCATTAGCTTAAGTGATGACTGCTCGTATTAGTTCCGAGCCTAATGTGGATTTATTAAAACTTTATTTTATGCAGCTTTGATTCCGTTAAGTGAGTTCTCAGATGCTGTAATCATGAAGAAGTATGGGGTGAAGCCTGATGCTGAAACGTTGGAGATTCTTAACTGTGCAGCTAGCCAGAAAGAGGTACGCCAACTACTTAAAATAAGATTTTGAAATGCATTGGGGAAGTGTTGGGAGATAAGCTGAATGAGATTTGCTTGTTGATGTGAACAGATTGTGGTGGTTGCAAAGATCTTTTGGGGGGACCCACGTGAGAAGCTATGTGCAGCAGTCGATAACATTCCTCTCAGTTGTATTGTTATTGGAAATAGAGGACTTGGGAAGCTCAAGAGGTAATAACTGATATACTAAACAAGAAAATTTACTATTGCCAAAATTGAGAGTCTTGCTTGATACTTCTCCTTTAGATTTATCAATTTTCTTAATGGATTTTGATATGACGGTCTATTCAAACAGAAGCTCTGGTGTCTGTGTATTGCTATTTGTTTGTTTTGCTGGTAGAAATATATGTCTAGGTGTTGTCATATAGTTTGAGGTGAAATCGGAATGGAGAAGTATAGACTCTGTCAAACCGTCCTTATGTTGGGTGACAGATAGAAATGACCAAGCTCGCAAGTATGTTAGACATTTTTTGTCAATTTGCTCGAACAACCTGAGTTCAAAGATATACACAGAGTTTTAACATAACAATTCGAGCACTCCGCAAGTCTATAGAAGAAAACAGAGATCCTAAAAACTAAACAGCCTAGGCTGAAGATTGTGCCAGAGCCTTGGCAAAGAGCGACTAACCTGACTCCACCTGTCCAAAATTTGAGTTTGAATTGATTTTTTTTTCTGTTCTGTTTTTCTTATGTACTACAGGGCTCTCCTGGGCAGTGTTAGTAACTATGTGGTGGGCAATGCATCTTGTCCCGTTACCGTGGTGAAGCATGGTGAAACTTCAGCCTAGTTCCTACATCGGCCCACTGTCAGAAGTAGAAACCCATGTATGGGTTCTGTTTGGAACTTCAGTAAATAAAGAAACCATGTTTTTGTGTGTGTATCTGTGTGTTGTGTAAAAACAGTTCATGGTTTAGGTTGTAATTTTCTGTCTTGTGTTATGTAATGATATCAACTTAATTCTCTTACCGGAATAAGAGTTCTTCTTCTTGTAAGGGCTGGTAACCTAAACAAACCTTGTGTTTGCTTAATTCACTGATTGGTCGTATATGAAACATCATTTTGAATTAGGGAAGTTGGAAGTGTTTGAATATAACAAGGTAGAAGATTCAGATTAGAACTGAACAACTTGAACTAGCATTGGCGATAACCCGAGGCTGAACCTTGTTCCAGTCTTCAAAGCTGAATCCACACTGAAATGAATCTTACTTGCTTGAAACATGGGTGTGCTCTAAACAATAACGACCCCTGAGCCTTGGGGTTTTGTTATCTTGTGCACCCATACACAAAATAACACCCAATGATTGGCACTGGAGAATGTAAAAACCAGTAGCATTAAGAGAGACAGTATTCATTTTGTTTTTAAGTAGAGAGAAACTGAAGAAACCAGTTAAATCTAGGTTAGGTTATTCACTTTCTTTCTCTAATGCCAATCATTGGGAATTATCTTGTGCGCCCATGCATAAGATTATAAAATCGCTATAGGCATGTGGATTTCTAATACGAGATGGTCGAAAGTCTGTTGGAAGTATAACAAACTCGGATAATGGAACTGCAGGAGGAAATTGGTACAATTCAGATGAAGATGCAGGGCTACTATTTGATAAACGTGAATGCTCTAGAGTTAGTCACCTGATGGAACCACTGAATTGTTGGTGGCGTTTGAAGAATCTGAATCAGATGTAGGACTCAGTGAACTAGATTGAGTATGTGGTGGTGATGTAACTGAAGGACCTGAACTAATGTCAGGACTTGAGAATTCACAGTTGAATTGTGAATAAGAGATATGAGAATGAGTAGAGTTGTCAGTTAAGGATGGAGATGTAGGCTTCAATGAAGGTGGATGAAAAATTGAAATGTAATTAGTGGGTGTACTCAAATTGCTATACTAGTACAGGTACTGGTACATTTTGAGCAAATGTCGATGTTTTCTTTCGACAACTCCATTCTGTTATGGAGTTTAAACACAACTAGTTTGATGTAATATACCATTTTAATGAAACCATGACTGGAGTACATTAGATTTGAACTCAGACCCATTACCAGATCGAAAACTTTGTAACTATGGGATGATCAATGTATTAATACCAGAAAATTCAAGGTTTCTGGTTTCATTTTCATCAAATACACCCAAGAGCAGCTAGAATAATCATCTAATATGGTAAGGGAATATTTTTCAACCATTAAGAGATTCAGTTGAAAAAAGATCCCATATGTTAGCATGAATCAATCGAAAATGATATGAAGATGAAGAAGTACTTTTATTAAACTTAAGACGAGATTGTTTTTCCCTGGGGTATACATCACATAAGTGACTAAACTGAGAACTAATATAATCAAACTTGCTATCTAATTTTTTTTTAAAATCCGCACTTGGATGGCCGAGACGGCAATACCATGTATCAACTGGCTTATTTGCAGCTATAGATAAAGCAAATGGACGAAAACTAAAATTATAGAGGTCGTCAATTAAGTCGCTTACTCCATCCAATCTCCTTGTTCGTTTGACGGTCCTGAAAGATGCAAGACTCTTGTGAGAATTTGATTCAACAATTGGTTGTACTAGTCAATTGACTGACAGAGAACAAATTGAACTTGAAACTTGGAATATGAAAAACATCAAGTAACTTGATAGTGGATGATAAATCAACAATCCCAGTGTGTGTTACAGAGGTATGAGATCCGTATGGTATTTGAACAGTGATGGTTTAGTAACCAAGCTATAAGAAGTAAAAAAATGAAAGGGATAACATATGTGGTGAGTTGCAGCACTATCTACTATCCATACATTAGTAGAACAAAATAAAACAATACCTGCAAAATTAGCAGATGGAACTATCTCTCTACCTTCATTTTATGGATTGAGAAGAACAATGTGGCGAGCATATTAATCATCAGTGATGTTTGGCGCAACAGATGCAGGAGCATTAACAGTAGCGCACTAGTACAAAAATGGCTTTTTGTCACAGTAATTTACCGTGTCTAAATGTCTATGGTCACGGTAATTCATTTTTGAAAAAATCGTCACTAAAGCCTGCGAGGTTGTAAGTCTAATATTTGGACACGGTGTATTTCGTGGCTATTTCGTAACATCCACCGTGACTATAACTTCAATGTCACGGGTGTTTATTGTACACTAGTTCTCTCTTTGGAGGAATACACTGTGACCGAACTTGATCATTGGATACAAATTACTTATATTACCGTGACCAATTTACTATGAAACATATATAAGATAGGTGGATGTTTAGGCACATCTATATGCCTTGCAAAAAAAGAAAATGTCAAAACTGTGAAATAATCTTGATTAAAATTACTAAACATGGCATTGTATCTGATAATATCTTGCAGAATCATGAATTTGATAATATCTTGCAAAATCAACATAGTTCACATTTATCTTGATACATGAACTAGAGGTAATAACAAGGACATATCACTATAATCAGGGCAGCAAGTATCAAAACATGTAACCGCATTCCGCATAGAACAAAAGGAAGCACGACTTCCAACAATGTTTCTGAAGGACAACTGCACTTCCATTGCATGCCTACTCCAGGTCTTGTTTACTGAAGATGCATGTGCCAACTCACACTGCAAGAGCTCCTACAAACTCCGTAATTAGGATGTTGCTTGGATGCAAAAGAAAAAAGTAAACCAAACTGTATTCGTCAAGTTACAATACAAATCTTACATTGCGCAAGTGGAAGAGATATCTTTGTACACCATAAGTATAAATTAGGCAAAAAAAAAACAGAAAATATAATGAATTTATATTGTAAATCAAACAAGTTATACAGAACGTGTAAGTTTTCAGTCTCAATTCATGAAGTAAGATTTTAAAAGTATTTCTGGAGCTTTTATGTTCCTCCATTATTCCAAGTGCCACGACTTCCCGTTTACAAAATGAAGTCAGCTGATTAAGCCTATAATATGGCAGAAAAGTATTTGAAGATTGATAATGAGAACAAGAACTTGCAAGAAGATATATACCAGAATACCTGTCAAGTGTAAAGGGCTACAACACAAAAAAAAACAAAAAAAAACTGAATATATCATGTAAGAACTAAGACTAACAAGGTCTAAATGGAGAAAAAAAGTAGGCTTACAAGTGGCTTTCAAAATGAACTCAGTTTTACTCCAAATCAAATAAGGGTTATCTTCATTAACAAAGTCGTAGTTCGTTAAAATCTTTAAGCTTGGTTGTGGCCCGCATGATAATTTTTTTTCAGATATGAGATATAACACAGTACAATAAGCACTTGAAGTAACACTGGCCACAAAAAAGACAGAACTAAGCAATCATGTGAAAAGAGATAATATACCAGATAAAAATTGGCTCCCCATCCTTATATAGACAGTTAGCTATAAGCTAAAAAAATCCTCCAACAATAGTAAAAATCGTGTTACAGTTGTTTTTGTAAGGCAGTGTTGGTGGCCCTAGATGAAATACAACAATTTTTGATGCCAAACTAACGTTCTGTTTCGTTAAGAAGTTACAACATTAGTTTACGCTCCTTCCCAGTTCATCCCACTTAAACAAACTTAACATGTACTAAATGGGTTTACAATCTATAAAACTAGCATTAACAACCCTTGATTTGGTATTATGCATCTGAGTTTTCAGATAATTCATATAAAAGAATTGTATGTGATAAGGATCATATAATGGGACCCATTGTCCCTATTTTTGTTCATATTGGTAGTTGAAATTTTTGCAATATATGGCCAATTTAAAAAGCAATCCAACACTACTCAAAATCCGATTTAAAAATTCAGAATGGTCCATGATATCCAATATGGTGAAGCCTTGGTGTCAACACATAAAGAAACCAAACATACTCTCTTTAAGAGTTAGAGTTTTATACCAGGTAGAAAGGAAGCATTCATACGCTTTTCAGCCAGTGAAAAGATGCACGCAAAAAGGCTTTGTAACTGACTGAAAACTACTAGTGTAATTACATGACATGATTCAAATTATAAACCATAGAAAAAATGACATAAAAAACCTTAGAGGGCACCACCACCAGCTGGACCAAATATTTGTAAAAAGACATTGCAGTTGAGGCAATTCCATTTGCAACTCCTTTTTGGCGCTGATCCTGTTATCAAATTTCAAAATCATAAATCCATCTAATGTAACATGTAACTTTAAATGCCGGAAAACAAAAAAGAAACAAAGAGTGAGCGAGAGATTTAAATGGTGTTGTTTTATAGGATGACAAAGCCAGTAAAATTAGAAGTTTGTCTCATCGTTCTCTTGTGTCTTTTCAATGATACCAGTCCCATGAGATTCCTCATTTATTTCCTTATGCTTGGGCAATGTTTCTTATCACAAAAAGAAATTGAATAACATGAATTAGAAAGGTTTTGAGATTACCGGTTTACCATTAGTCGAGCGAAATTTCTTTTCTGAACTTATAAAAAAGGTTTAGACATCAAGTGTAATACCATGAAAGCAAGGACTTAGAAACATACCGGAAGCCATAAACAGGTAATAGCTATAGTTGTTGTCCACACAGTGATACAAATATACGTAGGCTGGGTAAGAAGTACAGATTTTTTGCAGTATTTATGACCGGAAACCATTCAACCATTCAACTTCCAGCAAGTGATTTTGGTGTGTCTATGCTTGTTTCAATGATCACAAAATATCATTGGACGCTTGTTGTTGCTGTTGTTGGAAAATGACCTTGAGTTTCTTAAATCACAGCGAGACATATTCAAGCTGGCAGATTCACATGAGTAATGGATGAAGAGTTGATACCATGTTGTTCCTCCTCTTAGTGAACATGTTTGTAGAACTTAGCAACATATGGCATTGGTTCGATCAACAAGATCAGACTTCTTAATGCAACAAATCTTTCATGAAGTCCCTGAAGAAGCTCCATGGCTCTATCTTGATTGTGATAATCGATGTAGCTTTTTCCTGGTCAGAAATACATGGTTCATATGGTCGGAATGAATCCAATTTTTCCCACAGTGATTGACGTGTAAAATACATAAAAACACTTACGTTATCTTGTTAAGCGAAGAGGTTGATTGTTTTAGAAGCCAGATATAGGGGCTACCATATCAATAGAGGGGCTCCAATAATAAGACGAAATAGGGATACTATAAAGTAAAACTCAAAAACCCCTTATCCATAATATTTTCACAATACCCAAATCGTCTCTGATTAGTAATATTAATTACATTAATTAGTTTAAACTAATCATATGATTAATTAAACATAATCTTTTACCTAATCAAATGATTTGAATTTTTTTTTTTTTTTTTGAATTTGTGTTTGGTGGGAAGAAAAACTTGATGAAATCACGATTTGAAAGATTCAAATTTTGTTGTTCATAAAATTTACGGTTGGGTTTCATATATAACCCAACCGTAACCATAAGAAAACCGAAGAACAACATTTTTGTCAGATTTACGGTTGGGTTTTCAACAAAACCCAACCGTAAATCAAAGAACAATGATGAACACCATCTTTTGTGAAAAGTTACGGTTGGGTTTTAAACCAGACCCAACCGTAAGTAGAAAAAAAATAATGAACACCTTTTTTCCCATAGTTACGGTTGGGTTTTCAACCAGACCCAACCGTAAGTAGAAGAAAATGTTGAACACCATTTTTCCCATATTTACGGTTGGGTTTTAAAGGAAAAACCAACCGTAACTCATCCTTTTGGGAATTGATTTTTTTTGTTAAATTTGAGTTTTAAAAATCAAAATTTTGAAATAATTCAATCATTTTTACTAGATTGAAGGTAAATTGGGTGTTTGAAACAAAGTAAAAACGAAAAATACACAAATTAGATAATCCAAATTTGTGCTATCCAGTAGAATTTACGGTTGGGTTTTGGCTTATAACCCAACCGTAACAATTCTGTTAATATTTGTTCCAATTTCAACACATAATTACGGTTGGGTTTTGCCTTAAAACCTAACCGTAGCCAGTACAGTTTAGGTTGGGTTTGGCTTATAACCCAACCGTAATAGATTATGTTAATTTTTGTATCAATTTCAACAGAGAATTACGGTTGGGTTTTGCCTTAAAACCCAACCGTAGACAAGTTGTGAATTTATTACGGTTGGGTTTAGTAATCGTACCCAACCGTAAGTGGTCCTGTTAACTGTTTTTTGATTTTCAATATACTCCAAATTGGGTTTAAAACACAACTTTGTAACTTATTCCTTCTATTTTAATAGATTTAAAGTAGTACATTAAAGGAAAAAAACAAAGGAAACAAAATACAATAGAACATTGGATGATTACACTTAAGCACTTAAAGATAATGGCGATAATCAAACACCCGACTTGTTTCCATAATACGATAGCAATCTGTATGCTTGAACTCCTCCCCATATTTGATTCTATATTGCTCCATAGCCAACACATGCTGAAAAAAAAAAAATCAATTATAAGTTTGAATTTTAGAAATCTCTTTTTAATTAACGATTTATTAATCGACAAACTTACTCTTTCCACACCGTTCTCGTAGGGATTTGCTTGGAATCTAGCTTGCATTTCCAGTTTTAAGTTGTTCATTTGTCGATACAACGTCTCAAACAGTCTCTTGATGGCTCTCCACGTAACCCAAGGGTTTACATTCCCCTGTAATGCCGCAAACATTCGAAATACCCGATTTCACCATTCTTCGGTATCTTGACCCTCATGCCAATCTTCTTGTGAAACAACGTTGTTATTGTTGTTATAGAAGGCTCTATCGTAAGCATGCTATACCATCGTATGCCACGCTCGAACAATTGCAACATCTTCATCATTCGTGTATGTATTTACCATTTTTAGTGGTTGAAAGGGTATGGTGAGAATAATGAGAAAGTCTAGAATTATAATGAGAATGAAAGGGACAGAGAATAATGAGAAAGTGACAAATAACGGTTTCCTTTTATAGGGAAAAAGGAACCAACGGCTAGATTTTTGAAACAAAAAATCCGTTGGAATTGTGTACTTTAAAGAGACGGAAATTCAGACATTTTGAGAATCCCGCAGAATTTACGGTTGGGTTTTGAGGTGAAACCCAACCGTAACATAGTTGTGGTGTATCTACAATTTATTTACGGTTGGGTTTAGTAATCGAACCCAACCGTAAAATGATTTTTACAGGCAAAACCCAACCGTAAACCTGCAATATTTTCATTTTTAGGTGTTACGGTTGGGTTTTGCCTAGAAGAGTCTGAGAAGAGTACAACTAAACAAATAAATTCAAACTTCAAATCTAACTTCACATTAAAGGTACAACTAATTCACACATACAAAACAAAACCATAGACATAGAGTTAGGGAGAAGGAGGAGGGGTAGGTCGATGACTTTGACGAGCTCTTTTTTTGCTCATAACATTACGATGAGCAGCACCGCCACGAGTACGAGCTCCAGCACGACCGCCTCGAGTACGAGCACCACGTTACGCACCCACGGCTTCATCATGTGTCTCTTCATCCGATGCTTGGGGCTCTCTTCTAGTAGTACTCGCATCTCTAGTCGCGCCTCTTGGACCGGGTCTACTCCTCTTTAAAGTCCGCTGCACATCCTCAACTTCATGATGAACCTCCCTAATCAAAGCTTGGAGTTGGTCAGGCGTCCTCACATCAATTGTGCTTAGGCATGGATTAATAGAGTCCGCCAATGCAGCGGCTTTCTTTTTCTATTCACATATGAAAATAAAAGTAGGATGAGTGTTTCGTAATAAATCTTAAAAACATTAATAACAAAAATAATGTACGTACCAAATTGAAATATGCCTTCTTCCAGAAACCATCTCCTGTGTTGATTGCCAGAGTCTCAGGATCATTGTTGATGATATTTGGATGACCAAAATGGTGATACCACTCCAAGTAATCTTCTGCAGCCTCTTTTGTGCCCGGAGAGGGGGTTAACTCATTCCTTTGGACTTGGTATTTCAGATCAGTGCGGTTATTCCAAACCGTGAATGGAGGCGTGGGCTCATAGTTTAGCACGATGTTTGGCCCTTCGATCATCGACCCATTTACACACAATTTAAACATTTCGCGTGTCACCGTTGTTTGGACGTATCCATATTGCCGGAGAGTTCGGCGGGGGTTGGACATCACGTACCCAAACGGATGATACAAAGGGCCGTTGTAGCCTGCCACGTCCGACAATTCACGTAAATCCTCAAGATGTTCATCACCCTCTATGCTAATCTTCACATAAGGGTCGAAAACAACATCATCAACCGTGAAAGCATCAATTTCTGTTCTCATCTTTGCTATGAGCACTTCTTTATATTTTGCCTGCATCCCGGTGAAGACGAATTTCTTTCCCGTAGGTCCTTAACATCAACGCTTGTTTGAGGAGCCAGTCTGGGAAAGTGATCGTATACCCATGCCTATAAAGATAATTAATATTAATATAAGAAAATGAGAAAAAAATAAATTAAAATTGAACATTCAAATTCAAACAATAAATTACCTGAAGCAGACCGGTATTACCGGCAATCTCAGTTCCCCTGACCCTCGAAGCTTTTCGAAGGTTAGCAAGTAGGTAGGCCAGGGTGGCAGTTCCCCACGAGTACTGATGGGTCATCCCGAGATCACCCTGAAGCCATTGTAGATACTGGACGTTCACCCTGTTGCCCGAGTTGTCACCAAAGAAGATGGTGCCGAGCATATATAGCAGATAAGCTTTGGCTGTTCGAATGGCTCTGGCGTCATCTATGACGACCCCAGCCATTTCCAACTTCGCGGTCCCTCCAAACTTCTCCCGTAGTGACCGCAGCAATATTTTCTTGCTCATGGATTGAACTTTCTTCTTTGGCATCCCCGGTTTATCTCCACTCACCAATTTAAATTCCGATTCAGCTTCAGTCTTCTCCCATCCAAGTGTTTCTTTGACAAGTGCATAAATATCACTCCAGGACATGTTGTTGTCAAAACCCTCAAACACAGATTTACCTTCCACCTCCAGCCCAAGAATTGATTGGACATCATCCGGCGTTATAGTCATCTCGCTGAATGGGAGATGAAACGTATCGGTTTCAGGCCAATAACGTTCCCTGAACGCTGTGCATACGACACTGTCATACTCCCACATTGAATGTGTAATTCCGGGAGCTAACCCGGTACTATTTACCAGAATTTGTACAGCAGTACATTCATCAGTTACGGGCCAATGTTGAGCCCTTTGACGAACCAATTTCTTGATCGCCTGTGTAGGATCCTACAAAGAATAAAAACAAATTTGTTTTACTTACAAAAGTTAAAAAACAAAAAATTTACAGAATAAGAGAAGTAACTACAATAATACCTTGGTCGCTGCACTTTGGCAGCCCATGAATGGGGATAACCAAATAATATTGCAGATTTATCTGGGGCCTCACCCCATAGTCCTCCATTCCTCTTCTTAGGCCACAGTTGAGGTTCAGCCTTTTCTTTCGGAATTTCTTTGGCAACCCTTTTCTTTGCCTTTTCTTTTCTAATTTCTTTACCTTTGCCTTGAGGGACATGTTCTTCTCTGTCCCCCTTTTCTTCTTCGTGTTGTTGCTCTTGTGGTGGTTCTCTAATCACAAGAGAACCTCTGGGTGTTGGTAGATCACCCAAGCCTTGAAACAAATTATATTCCTCTTCTGTAATTTGAGGAACACTACCACCACCTACCTCAAAAGAGGGATTATGGGTCTTGGTCACGCCTCTCTTCTGAACCCCTAAATGCTTTCTGTGGCGAGGGGTTGGAGTGTGAGAAATAGGTGTTAAATTATTACCCCTCTTATTCTTCCTACAACACACAACCAATACAAGTTAGATAATTTGAAAGCAATTCAACTTCAACAACAAAAATATTCACTACAGAGGAAAATTTACGGTTGGGTTTTTTCTCAAAACCCAACCGTAATTTTTCTCCCATATTTTACGGTTAGGTTTTGAGGAAAACCCAACCGTAAAAATATAATTACAAAAGGTGGTCCATATGTTACGGTTAGGTGTTAAGAAACAACCCAACCGTAATACTCAAACCAAATTTTTATGGACGCTCTTTGTTACGGTTGGGATTTTCTACAAACCCAACCGTAAGTTGTTTTTAAAAATTGGCAATTTATTTACGGTTGGGTTATCTATTGAAACCCAACCGTAATATCCTGAACTATTCATCCTTCCCTTTGATTTACGGTTGGGTTTTGAAAATAACCCAACCGTAATTTTTCTCCAATACTTTACGGTTAGGTTTTTGAGAAAAACCCAACCGTAACTCACATGTAGCTGATGTGCACATCAGGCTACATATGAATTACGGTTGGGTTTTCCTCAAAACCTAACCGTAAAAATATAAGTACAAAAGGTGGTCCATATGTTACGGTTAGGTTTTAAGAAAAAGCCCAACCGTAATACTCAAACCAAATTTTTATGGACGCTCTTTGTTACGGTTGGGATTTTCTACAAACCCAACCGTAAGTTGTTTTTAAAAATTGGCGCAAATTAGTTACGGTTGGGATATCTATTGAAACTCAACCGTAATATCCAGAACTATTCATCTTCTTCCCTTTGATTTACGGTTGGGTATTGATAATAACCCAACCGTAATACTCAAGAACATGAAATATTACGGTTGGGTTTTGACACGGACCCAACCGTAATATCAACTGTGTGCAACATTTTTTGCCCAAAATCATGATCAAACATGCGAATAATCAATTACAAGTTCTAAGAATACATGGGTTTTCTACAATACCTTAATACACCATTGTTGGACTTTTCGGTGCTTGATTTTGCTTGTCATTGTCGATTTCTTGTTCAATCTCTTGATTAGGTTGAAAGGAGCAGGGTTGATTGCCATCACTGCTACCTTGAACGCCTTTAGTATGCTTCTTCATCTCGAATTGTTGAGTTGAGTTTAATCGTCGATGAATTTTACGAATCGCCGATGAATCGAGGGAGATTACGGTTGGGTTTTGATAGGTTTTCTTTTGTTTAAGTTTTTAAAAGTTATGATTTTTTTTAAAAGAGTTTAAGTTTAATTGGTATAAAGGTAAAATGGACATTTAACTTTACCCCCTAGGACATCCCTTATCGTAAAATTGGGTCACCTCGGCTCAACTGGGAGCCCCTCTATTGATATGGGAGCCCCTATATCAACCTTGTTGTTTTAAAGGATAAAGCTTAAAAGCGTTTGTATGAGCAAAACACGCTTTGAGATCCAACCATGTATTACACCATAAAAATGTTTGGTGAGTAATTATATTATCGCAAAAACATTTTTTTTGTCTCTAAAATTTTTGTGATGAATTTTTTTTTATCCCTTGTGCTCGGTAAATCCTCATCAGGGAAATTTTGGGTGAATAAAATGTCAATCCATCATAAAAAGCAATTTCAACGATAAATAATAATTTATCGTTGAAGATAACTTTCAGCGACTTAATAAGATACTCAATAAAAAAACAGTTCAGCTCCTTTTCAGTACACGGACGTGCATCTGAGGTAGCCTTTTTGTTTGGAAACCACCCTAGGTCTAGGTTCACTTGATCACTCTGTGACTGGAGTGTTTTTCCTTTATTTCGCCTGATCTTTTGGTCCTTTATATTTTTTTTCACACACCCACCCACACATTATAATAGATATAAATTTATTATATTATGTTACATACTGAAATATATTACGTATTTCAATGTCACACATATCGAAGTCTTTTGTTGTATGCAAGTGTAGTTACGTTAGCGTGGATTATAGTAAAATAATTGAATGCTTAGAAAAACATGCTATAACTATGGAGTGTTCAGATTTTATACAGTAAACCACCATTTTTTTGTATCAACTTCGGTTGAATTATGTGAGGCTAAGTGATGTTTATGTGAGGAAGAGAAAGAATCAACTGACTACTTTTTTGTGCACTTTAATGTTGCTTGGAAGATATAAAGTCATTTATTACGAGCTTTTAATGTGAAGTGGATATTACACATACTTGTGAACATAATTTCAATGCATGGAGACTCAACAAAATAAAGATAAGAATATAGATACTTATGAGATGTTATATGTGTTATTAGTTGGACTCTATGGAAAAAGCAATAGAAATTTTGGGATAAAAATAGATCGATAGATGAATTAACTCACATAATCAAATCAATTATTGGACTATGGTTCTCGAATTTGGCCACCTTCAATTTAACACTAGTTGATTGTGTGCTTTTTGATTGGAACGCTTATACTATCCTGAACAATTGTATTATTTTTATTTATAATGTAAATTTCTTTTTTGTCAAAAAAATAAAAGAAACAGGTTGAATTTTAACTTGCTTATAATTAATTTTATTTAATTATTAATAAAATATACTTATCTGGATAGAAAACAAATAAATTAATTTTAGATTTATGAATTCAAGGGTGTACTTATATGTTTTTTGTTAAGAAAAAAAATGATCTTACATACTTTACATTTCTAGTAGGGCATAATTGTGCATAACTAAAGTAAAACCCCGAGGTAATGTTAGCCTTTAAGTCAGTGGCATAGCAATTGTTGGGAAATAAAGGGAGGACGATACGTGTAAGACGATTAACGAAGGAGACAGTGGAACTAAGAAGAATGAGAAGCAAACAATCAAACCTGTATCAAAGGATCGAAATAGGACAGATGTGAAAGACTGAGTAAATCCCTGCATGATCGACACATAAGATCGGGAAAGTAATATCACACTGATCGAAACAGATAGCATTAAATGCTTATTGAACGGGAAAGTAAGAGTAATGATGAATGAGGAACGGGAAAGTAAGAATAATAATGAACGTGGAGCGGGAAAGTAAGACAATAATTACTTTTATCACACGCTTGACACATATGATCGGGACAAAGCTGATTCTCAAGGAACGAAGAATATGTGTTAATCATGCAAGGTAACGGACCAAAAAGCAAAAGGCATGACCTGTCAATCGTACAATCATCCCGATTCAAAGATAATAAGGAGAACGAAATAGGGTATCGGGACAAAAGGGACCCATTAGATAATCTATAAATAGAAGAGAGCATTCAACAGAGAAGGGGTCGGAAAATTGAAGTGAAGAAAAGGCTAAGGAAGAATAACCAGAGAAAAAATGAAAAAGATCATTAGGTATGTATACATTGTGTAAGATAGGATTTATAAGTTCCACTATCATGATTCATTTTCTTGATTCAAAAAGATTATGCATTTGTGACTGTAATTTGATCAGATTTATGATCTGTAATTAAATGGATTATTAAAAAAATTCTCATTAATTGATTTAAAAGAGGATTCTATGTATCAAATTGTAAGTTAAAATATTTCTGTTCACTATTTTTTCATCAAATCATTGGTTGTTGATGTCAATGGGAATTTTGGCATAAACAATTTGGCGCTAGAAACAGGAAATGGGTTAAAGGATTTATCCTACTTGTTCACGAAAAATGGATTTATCTGTTATATATGTATTTCAAAGGTAAAGAAATTTAGTATAAAGAATTTGGTAGTTTTATGCAACATTCTGGCTTAATTTAACTTTTGCCAGCAAGTGATTTCTTCTGCATTATAACCTTTATGTGATATGAAAAATGGAAATTGTATCTCATTGAAAAGAAAAACTTTTAAGTTTGAATGAATCTGTTAAAATGTTTGATTTTCTATTTTATGCGTTTCAAAAGATTCATGGTAAATAATACAAATTATTTTACTAAAAGTATAGACATATTTTTAGAAGATCAGAAAACTAGTTTATGTCACTTTCTTTATTAAATAATCTGTTGAGAGATTATTTGGCTAACTTTTAAAAGATCATTAGAATTAAAAGGAAGAAGGCAAATAATCAAGAAACAAAGAATCCAGAAGAAATATGTCTCAAGAAGCAGGCTCTGGAAACCAAGACAGTAACGACAGACAAAGTTACAGACAAGGGGAAGTTGAGAGTGAGCCAGAACAACAACAGAGTGATGTAGGAAATCATTCACCTATCCATGAATTAACACCAAATACCATATCTCAAAATCAGCTGTCACATCATGAGAATTCAAGAAATTATGTAAATTATCTTCAAAATCTGATGAAAGAAATGAATGAAATAAGAAGGGAACAAAGGGCCATTCATAATCAAATTGAATTATTAACCAGAGAAAATCAAGCCTTGAAAAATACGATTTAACGTGAGAAAAGACAGGCTGTAACAGGGTCACGAAGTCAAGAAACAATATATGGAAGGCGTTCACCCAGAAATGAAAGGGAAAATCAAGATCAGAGAATGGTATTAGTAGGATCATCATCACGGGCTAGGAGGCAACGGGAAAATCAACAAATTCAACGTGCACAATGGCAAAAATGTAAGGAAGCAATGGAGCAAATGAAAGAAGAGATAGAAGGATTAAAAAATAAAGAAGGGGGAAGAATATAAGAGGTGTTGAAAGAAGCCAAGCGCACACCGCTGGCTCAGCGGTTGACATGTGTTCCATTGCCAAGAGAATACAGTATCCCTGTATTTGAATGTTATGATGGTACGAAGGACCCGACCTCACATTTAAAGTATTATAATTGAGTGATGTCACGATGGGACGGACACGAAGCAATAATGTGCCGATGTTTCCCTTCAAGTTTAACAGGTTCAACATTGTTATGGTATGATAGATTGCCAGAGAGTTCGATTGAATGTTATTCACAATTAGTGAGGAAATTTCTCGAAGCTTACATGTACAACAAGCCCGTTGATTCGGGAGTAGACAGATTATATTCTCTCACATCGTGGCCAGAAGAAACGATCCGGTCTTATACAGCCCGATGGCATACAGTTTGTCAAGCAATTGGAGATGTCGACTCAAGTACAGCGATTAATCATTACAAGTGGGGAATCGCTGACCGGAGATGTCAGCTTTTTATTGAAATTCATCGTAACAATCCCAAGGCCGAGGGACAGCTCAGAGAGATAATAGAAACATGTGCAAGACTGCAAGATGTGCAGGAACAAGGTCCAAGAAGTAATTCACGAAATCAAATAAACATGAAAAGGACAAAGTCAATCGAAGTATCACCAGAACAAAAAAAGAAATTCCCGCATAAATCTGAACCAAGGGAATCAAAGCGCCCACGGCAAGGGGATAATAAAAATTTTGTGCAGCGATTTCAAGAAAAAGTGTTCAAAAAAATTAATATCCCATATTCTGAATTATTCGAAATCATAAAAAATAAACCAGATTTTCAATGACCACCATCAAAAGGCAATCAGCCTGAATTCACACAACGCTCGAAAGATTATTGTGAGTACCACTGTTATAAGGGGCACACAACAGATAATTGCATGAATTTTATGATGCTGGTACAAAGAATAATAGATGCAGGAGAGTTGAAAGAATATATTCAAAGGCCCGAACCAATAGCAAGATCCGACAAAGGCAAAGCAGTGCATATTCCATATAACGAACACACCATTAATATGATATCATTTTCAGAAAAAAGAGATACAGATATGAACGCTGCAATTAATAAAAAGTTGTGCAAAAGGATTCGAGATCATGAAATTTTTAAAGTATCGGGAAGGATAACGGAAGCTTGGGAAGACTGGATGGCATCCCCTTTAATTTCTCAGCACGGGAAGTAAATCAAGAAATTGAGATGCACAATGATCCTTTGGTCCTTACATTGCTAATGTCAGGATGGAACGTCAGAAAAATTCTTTTGGATGGGGGAAGTTCCTTAAACGTATTGTTTCATGGCACATTTTGCAAAATGGGACTCACAAAAGATCAATTAATCCCGTCCCGATATGTTATTTATGGGTTCAATGGAATGGCTTCAAGACCTGAAGGAGATATTGATTTGCAAGTATCTGTTGGACCAATTAACATTTCAACAAGATTCAATGTAGTAGATGCTCCATCTCCGTACAATGCAATAATCGGGAGACGTTGGGTACACCAGTTGCAAGGTGTAATTTCCACTTATCATCAATATTTGCGGTTTCCAACACCACAATGATAAATGGAGATCAAGATGATGCGAAGTTTTGTATAATGGCGGAGGTAAGAATGCATGAAGAGCGGGAACAACAACAGCGTGAAAGGAAGAAAAACCGTAAGATCGAAGCAAAGGAAGAGGAGATAAACCAATACTTGAAAAGAAACATCGAACAAAAAAGCAACAAATGAGTTAGGAGAAAGCAGTAAGAGTCAAGAAAATTCAACAAGTCAGCAGTTCGAAGGACCCGCATAGCAATTAAAGGGAACTCCAACTTCTATCGGGAATCCAAAACCAATTTTCACTTCTGTAGAAGAAACTAAAATTATAAATATTGGAACTTCAGAATGGCCTAAACAAGTGCGAATTGGAACATTGATGAAAGAAGACATGGAGCAAAGTTTAATCAAGTTACTTCATGATTTTGTAGATATATTTGCATGGAAGATGGAGGATATGCCCGGGATAGATCCAAGTATTGTACAACATGGATTACAAATACGTCCCGATGCTATACCATTTCGACAACGGATACGAAAGGTTGCACCGGAGTATCACGATCCAGTCGAAAAAGAATTAGCAAAGCTTCTAAATACAGGATTCATTCGTGAAGTGCGATATCTAACGTGGATTTCTAATATGGTGATCGTTAGAAAAAAGAACGGTGGAGTAAGAATCTGTATAGACTTCACCAACTTAAATAAAGCATGTCCAAAAGATAGTTATCCACTTCCCAACATTGATCAGTTGGTAGATGCTGTAGAAGGCCATGAGGCATTATCTTTTATGGATGGTCAGTCGGGATACAACCAGATTGCACTTGCTGAAGCTGATCAAGAACATAAAGCGTTCTTCACTCCCCGGGGGTTGTATTGCTATACCAGGATGCCGTTTGGATTACGAAACGCGGGAGCAACATATCAACGATTGGTTGATGCAATATTCAAACCTTGGATCCTACAAATACTAGAAGTTTATGTGGATGATATGTTGGTAAAAAGCAAATTATCTATCAACCATCTACAAGACCTCACTGAAATTTTTGGTGCATTACGAAAATACAAGATGAAAGTTAATCCGGAGAAGTGTAATTTTGGTGTTACTTCGGGACGTTTTTTGGGTTACTTGGTTACAAAAAATGGAATTGAAGTTGATCCAGCAAAGATTCAAGCAATAACAGATATGCCATCACCCAACAGCATTAAAAGTTTACAGAAATTAAATGGATGTTTGGCTGCTTTAAGCAGATTTATTGCCAGATCATCAGAACGGTGCAAACCCTTCTTTGATATACTCAAGAAGAAAAATAAATTTGAGTGGAACGATCGATGAACAAGCTTTCCAAAACATAAAAAAACATCTAGCTACATTTCCAGCATTACAGAAACCGGAACCTGAAGAAATATTAACTTTGTATACAGCGGCAACAGAAGATGCAATCAGCGCGATGGTACGTACTAATGAGAAAATAGAAAAACCGATATATTATATCAGCAAAACCCTTAATTCGGCAGAAAGAAATTACACTAAAATCGAACAACTCATCTTATCATTGGTCTTTGCCACTCAAAAGTTACGTACTTATTTTCTCACACATTATGTTCGTGTCCCGAGCAAGGCACCTTTACAATCAGTATTAAAGAATACAGGAAAAGTAGAGAGGATCGCCAAATGGAACGTCCATCTAGAACAGTTCCACATCATTTATGAGTTGCAAACCGCACAAAAATCTCAAGTTTTAGCTGACTTCCTTGCGGATTTCCCGATTGAAGAATAATATGAAATTCAAGGATTACCAGGATGCGAGGAAGGGGACCCACAAGATATTCTGAACTCAACAAACTCTCAAAGGTGGAAAGTCTTTGTTGATGGGTCCCGAAACAAAGAAGGAACAAGAATTGGTATTGTGATTACTGCACCAATGGGAGGACGAATGACACATTCATTCCGTCTTGAATTTGAAGAACATACAAACAACATAGTTGAATATGAAGCTGTGGTTCATGCTCTAAAACTCATAATCGAACTAGGAATCAGCAATGTTCGACTCATAAGTGATTCACAGTTGGTAATTCCACAGGTCGAATTAAAATATCAAACACTTGATGAAGATTTAGTATAATATAAAAATCTTGTTCAAATTTTAGCAAATCAAATCCCAAACATTAATTTTCGGCATCTATCCCGAGATAAAAACCGACATGCCGATGCACTAGCATTCATTTCCTCTATGGTAAACGATCCTAATATCACGGCAATCAAAGTCGGAAGAATATATGAACCATTTATTCAGATAAAAGCACTTCATAACATAGAAGGAGATGTGACAGAAGAAATTAATGATCCGGCAATACAAAATGCCCCATCTATGCCTCAACAAGTAGATGATCAACCAAGTGAACCAGATTGGAGGATTCCGATTCATCAATATCTACAAGACAACATATTGCCTTCCAATTCTAAAGAAGCAAGAAAAATTCAACTCAAATCAGATAATTACCAGCTTCGGGATGGAATTTTGTATCGTAAATCATTCATCGGGCCATTATCCCGATGCCTATCACAAAAGGAAGGAATACGAATACTCAAAGAAATACATTATGGAGATGCAGGAAACCACAATGGAAGGCGTTCACTCGCATTAAAAGCTAAAACCCAAGGCTATTATTGGATATCCATGCTTAAGGATTCAGAAAACATGGTACGAAGGTGTGAAGAATGCCAACGATTCGCAAAGAAAATCAAAGCACCTGCCACAGAGCTTAATTCTGTTATCAGTCCATGGCCATTCGCGAAATGGGGGGTAGATATTGTTGGTCCGTTAGTTGAAGAGACCAAAAAGAGAAAATATTAATAGTGGCTACCGATTATTTCACCAAGTGGGTGAAGCTAAAGCATTAGCTCGGATCAGAGATTCCGATGTGTTACATTTTTATCTGAAAATATCATCTGTAGATTTGAGATTCCAGCAGCCTTAGTTTCTGATAGCGGACATGAATTTCAAGGAAAGAACATTGATAGGCTATTTGAAACATATAACATTCAGAAACACAAATCCACACCATTTTATCCCCAAAGTAATGGACAAGCTGAATCCACAAATAAAACAATTGCGATAAATTTGAAGAAGACATTGGATGGGTATTACAAACGTTGGTGTGAACAGTTGCATAATACATTATGGGCGTATCGCACCACAAGGAAAGAATCCACTGGAGAGTCACCATTCCTTCTTACATATGGGACAGAAGCAGTTATACCAACATAAGTCATTCTACCAACAACTAGAACAGAAGCATGGGAGAAAAATCTAAATACGGATTTAATGTTACAAAAGTTGGATGATTTGGAAGAAAAAAGAGAAGTGGCACTCCAGAAAATGGAGAATTATTAAAGAAGGTTGGCACGGGATTATCACAAAAGGGTCAAGTCACGAAACTTTGTCCAAGGACAATATGTTTTACGACAAATCCCAGAATACCATCGGGACAAAAGTGCTGGAAAGTTCGCACCAACCTGGGACGGTCCGTATGTAATACAAGCATCAGCGGGACAGGGATCGTACTATCTCCGAAATATGCAAGGAGACATCTTACAACATCCATGGAATGCACAATACTTAAAGCTTTATTATCCATAATTAATAGCACAGCTATGGTGGCCAACACAGGTATTAAAATTTTTATTCAATACTTTATTTAACAATAATTTTTTTTGTGAGTTTATACTTAAAATAAGAATCAATTCCAGGAACACTTATTCTGGAAAACGCTACGATTGGCGACATAATCAAAATTCAAATCCAGGAACATCTTATTCTGGAAAACGCTATGATTGGCGACATAATCAAAATTCAAATCCAGGAACACCTTATTCTGGAAAACGCTACGATTGGCGACATAATCAAGAATCAATTACTCCAGGAACACTATATTCTGGAAAGTGCTTACGAATAGCGATACAATCCTAATATCTAAGAGGTAAATGTCCTTATAGAATTTTAATAATTCAGAAATTCTAATAAAGAAGGAATACATAACTTATGGTTATCATTTTCATAGTACGTTCGGGACCAACCATGTATCTTACCCCTGGCCCGGGTTTGTTTCCTATGTGTGGGATCTCGAATTACATGTTTTGAGGTATATATACTTCGATCCATTGTACTCATGAAACAATATGATTAACCTAAAGATTTCATAAATATCATATCTTATGCAGGGACAATATTCAGAGCACATTCAAGCGCAAAAGTGGAAAATCACAAAATGATGTTTTCAATTACAGTAAGTCAAACTTCAAAATAACAAAGGATCGGGATACAAGAAAAGAACATCAAAAGATGAATCTATGAGCATTAGAGCAAAGAACAAGTACAACTAGGCTTCAGAGTTGGACCGTCGGGACGGTTGAGGAGGAACCATCGGGACGGTAGCACGACCATTCAAAACAGAAGGATCGGCTTGAGCACGATCCAAGGCAGAATTAAATGACATTGCAATTTTTGCCTTGGCATCTTGTCTTACCCAGATGATATAAGCATGCCTGTAATCAATTTCCGATTGAAGATCTTTAATTTTTTGCTGATCCTTTTCTACTTTTTCTTTTTCAGCATTTAATTCCTTTAATAGCTCATGAGATCTTGATTGTACTTTTATAATTTCCTGTTCATGAGCTTCGCATTTCGAAGTTTAAGCATTCAACTGAGATTGCAAATCCCGAAGCTTTATTACACTCAGAGCCACGTTCTTCTCTGAAGTCTTCAACTCTTCAGTAATATTTGTTATCGTGTTATTTGCGATATTGAGTTCAACTCCTGCTACTGTTGCTCGTCCATTGGCTTCGTTGACCTTCTTTTCTAGCACTGAAAACCAGAATGAATATCAGATAAACCATATAATACCTTCAATAAAACAAGCATGTAACTCAAGCATATACCTCTAGCTACAGACTTAAACTCTGCTTCTTTAAGGGTTAAAGTTTTCAGAGCTTCTTGATATTTGGATTCAGCTCTATTACGTCTCCAAGTATTCAACTCAATACTATCGGACAACTGTGCTAAATTTCCCTTTAACCAGTTCCATATCCATATTTACTTCTCTTGCATGATTGTTCAACTGAGTCATCCTACGCTGGAACCTAAACAGGGATTCCAAGTCTCCCACTGATCCCATAAATGAATTTCAAAACTTAAAAAAATAAAATAAAATAAAATATATATATATATATATATATATATATATATATATATATATATATA
>JAJJMC010013841.1:5151646-5172724 GCA_023531435.1 Papaver californicum
CTATCGATCTATGGATATTGAAGAATTTAAAAGAAGACATAATCTTCACGGATTTAAAGTTTCTTTTGTTGATAGTGCTTCTGATATGATGACCTACGATTCGATGAAAAAATTTCAATATACCCATAATAGATTATTAATTTCTGTTGGTGCCTTGGAAGCTGGTCTTCATCTCCCTCTGTATAGAAAAAACAACCCTTTCCAGTTTACAGTTCTTGCTACTCGCAGCAGGGCTCCGCATACTCAACTTCGTTCTATCACACAGTATAATGGTAATTGGTGGCGAATTCTCGATGAATGTACCCTTCGCAGTGAGGGTCGTACCCGGCTTACTTGTTATGTTCCCGATCCTTCAGAACGTGTTCATTATACGCCTGAGAATTTCCAGAATACTTATGGTGATGGTATTACTGTCAAAAATTATGTTAAATGGAGTGTTAGTCCTGTTCGCAAATGCTACCAAGGGTTTCCTCTTCTTCGAGAAGTTGATGACCCCAGAATCAAGGTAGCTCCATATACCAATGCTGACTTTCCTTCGAATGAGAGAATTCGTCGAGAACATGATTATAAATGGTATCGCACCCCTATTCTGATCGAGGGACATTGGGTATATGGTGATATCCCTACTAGTGAAATTCAACATCTTCGCAATTGTTTCCCGAACTATTGCCCCTGGAGATTGAACTTTGATGATTACAAATTTGACTTCAAGGTTCGGAATTCTTAGTTGATATCATTCCTTTTAGATATAGTGTATCGATTTTTAATGTCTTCTTTTAAATGTTTTTACTTTTTTTTTGATTCCAGGTCGACCCTTCTTTGGACATCGGAATCCCCCTTCCTCCACCTGATCGAGGTATTAAAATCGTCGAGAATAGACAGATCATCGAGAATGAACAATCGATCGAACCCGCGGTTGAGGGTAGAGGAAAGCGAAAATTAATTCTCACAGTAGAGAAGAAACAGAAAAAGCCCAGAACTCTTGAACTCTCAACTGAGGTTGTAAGAGAGATGGCTTCCAGTTTGAATAAGGGAGAAGGTAGTTCGATTGTTGCTCTTCCATTGGATCAGTCTGATCCTATCGATGTTATTCCAGTTTCCTCGATGCCAGCAGAAATAGTGGTATCGGAACGATCCGATCCTATGGTTGCACCTCTTTCTGGTACTTCATCCAATTTTTATAACATCGTTTCTCCACTTCCTTTTGATTTCGTGCTTGATTCCCCTGTACCTGATAATGGTGCATTGGAAACTTTTTCTGGCCTTCCTCAAGAAGAGGGAGATGATATTGTTATTGATGATCTTGTTGATGTAGTGAATGAAGTATCCCATGTTGAAGAAGAGAATACATCGGAGAAGGATAATGCCAAGATACTTCCGATTGGTGGTGTGGAAAATATGAATGTTGAAGCTAATACCGCCATTGTTGAAGAAGCTAACATTATTGATCGAACTGAAGAAGAAAACTCTCCTACCAGTTCGATCCCTCCTTCCAGTTCGATCCCTCCTTCCAGTTCGATCCCTCCTGAAGTCGAAGGGACTTCTGAAGTAATTCTCGAATCGATCGCTCCTTCCGAAATTTTGGTTCGATCTACTTCTGTTGCTGTTGAGGTCGATACTTCATTTCCAAGTGCCGATCCTTCTACTCTGAAGTCTATTTCCGATCGAATCTCCAGTTAAGGTATTAATTTAGTTGGTGATGAAGAAGAAGCATATAAATGGTTTCTTTCTCAAGGGCTTTGGAATGTTTCATCTAATCCTGATGTTATCAAATCTGATTCTGGCTTCATGTCTCGATTCAAGGATTCACTTAGTGCGATTCCTATGGACGAAACTTTGGATGCATGGTCCAAGAGTGATGTTTTTGAGCAGAGATTTCCTGTAAAGCCTCCTCCAACCTTCAATGAAGTTTTGACTCTTTCCGATAGTTCGTTATATTCACTTCCACAACAAGCTTTAGCCCAACTCCAATATAGTAACGACTGTCTGTTTAGTGGTTATAAATTTTATAAGGCTCGAGCTACCATGATGGGATTGATATTTAGGAAAGAATCAGTGGAGATGAAGAAAAAGAATGTATCCTTACAACAGGTGAATGATGATTTACAACAGCAAAATGATCTTCTCCAACAACAACTTCAACAACTTCAACAGCTTCAACATCAACATAATGATCAATATCAGCAGCAACAGGATCGTCTCCGAACTATTGAAGGTCACAATCAAAATCTTCAGAATCAAAATCAAGGTTTATTTTTCATTCCTTTTCAATTACTATTTTATTTACTTGATTTATATGAAACATTTAAATTTTATACTAGGTCCAGTGGAAAATATGGAGACATTATTTAGGATCGAACGTAGAATGGTACAATTGAATAATCATGCAAGGGAAGTTTTCAAAGAGATGAATGTGGTTAGAGATAAACTGACTCAACTGAACGATAGTTCTGATTTAGCCACTTGGAGGCGTAATAAAGCAGAATCAAAATATCGAGAAGTTGTAAAATTGCTAACTCATAAAGAATTAGAGTTTAAATCTGTTGTCAGAGGTACATTTTTGGTTTACCTGATTTTATAGCTCTTGATATCATAAAATTTGTCTGATGTTTTCTTGTATTTTCAGAACTGGAGACAAAGTTAAATGAGGCTAAGAATCGAGCAACACAAGCAGAAACTGAGCTTAATTCAGCAAAAGATTCAGTGGAAAAGATTACTCAAGAGTTAAAGACTTCTGAATATAATGTGACTCTTAGCGCCTCAAAAATTGAGAGTTTACATGCTCGACTATCTACTGAACTTTCTAAAATTATTGCTCGTGAACAAGAGATTGATTCATTAACTGCACAATTAAGTGAAGAGAAAAATCAAAAATCACATCTTAGTGCTCAAGTAGCAATAGATCAGCAAAAGATCGAAGAGCTTCACAAAGAAATCAACTTTGGGCGTGATTTTGTTCAATGGGTCAGGCAGGAGGCTAAAGCGAAGATTGCGATGTCCTTCAATACTGCTTTAGATCGTGCAAAATCCGATCCTTCAGTGCTTAATAAGCGCGCTCCTGTGCCTGCAGTTCCTCCTCCACCATCTCGATCCGGTCTTCCTGATATTTGATTATATTCTTTGTAATTTCATTTTCTGTTAACTCCTCCATCTTGTACTTTGTGTGTCTTTCAAAGATTTTCTTTTGTAACTTTTAGACTTGCCTTTTATGTTGTTCCCTGCACAAGAAAATATGATTAAGTAATCTTTTTGGCTATCATATGATTTTCTAAGTTCCATGAATTGAAGTACTTTTTACCTCAAATCATGTTGTTCGAGATCCCACACATACGAAACAAACCCGGGCCAGGGGTAAGATACAGGGTTGGTCCCGAACTGTACTCTGAAAATTGATAAACCAATAATTAGGAACCCCTTCTTGATAAGAATTTCATTGTTAATAAAATTCTCTAAGGATAATGTTCACCTTTTGTATATGATTATGTCGTCAATCGCAACGATATCCAGAATATGATGTTCTTGGATTGATTTTGAGCGCTCAGAGTATACGAAATTCCGAGATTAATGGAATTTTGATTATCATGGTAATCTCCAAGATATGATATTCCTGGATTCAAAGTATATGACATTCCGGGATTAATGGAATTATAAAATTCTCCATGGTATGATGTTCCTGGAGTGATTATAAAAGAAATTAATGAATTAATTGTTTATGTACCTGCTTTTTGTGGTATCATTTACAGATAGTAAAGCTTTAAATATTGTGCATTCCACGGATGCTTTAAAATTTCTCCTTGCAAATTCTGAAGATAGTACGACCCTTGTCCTGCCGGTGCTTGAATCACATATGGTCCATCCCATGTTGGTGCGAATTTTCCTGCTCTTTTGTCCCTTTGATGTTCTGTTATTTGTCGGAGGACATATTGACCTTGGACAAAATTTTGGGATTTTACACGCTTATGGTATTCTCGAGCTAATCCCCTTTGATAATTCTCCATTTTTTGGAGTGCCACTTCTCTTTTTTCTTCCAAGTCATCCAATTTTTGTAACATGAGATCTGAATTTAGGTTTTTCTCCCATGCTTCTGTTCTGGTTGTAGGCAAAATAACCTCTGTTGGTATTACTGCTTCTGTTCCATAAGCAAGAAGATATGGTGATTCTCCAGTTGAAGCTTTTCTCGTGGTTCTATATGCCCATAATGTATTATGTAATTGTTCGCACCACTTATTATAATATCCATCCAATGTTTTCTTCAGATTTGTTAGAATTGTTTTATTTGTGGATTCTGCTTGCCCATTACTTTGTGGGTAAAAAGGTGTAGATTTATGTTTTTGAATATTATATGTTTCAAATAACATATCGATATTCTTCCCCTGGAATTGTTTTCCATTATCAGAAACTATCGCTGCTGGAATCCCAAACCTACAGATGATATTCTCGAATAAAAATGTAAAAACATCAGTGTCTCTGATTCGCGCTAGTGCTTTTGCTTCTACCCACTTGGTGAAATAATCGGTGGCCACAATTAAGTATTTTCTTTTCTTTGTGCCTTCAGCTAATGGTCCAACTATATCGACTCCCCATTTTGCAAATGGCCATGGGCTAAGTATTGAATTTAATTCCGTAGCTGGTGCTTTGATTTTCTTACCAAATCGCTGACATTCTTCGCACCTTCGAACCATTTCTTCCGAATCTTTCAACATGGAAATCCAATAATAACCCTGCATTTTGGCTTTTAATGCTAGCGATCGTCTTCCGCTATGGTTTCCTGCATCTCCGTAATGTATTTCTTTGAGAATTCGTAATCCTTCTTTTTGTGATAAACATCGAAATAATGGTCCAAGAAAAGAATGTCGATAAAGAACTCCATCTCTAAGTTGGTAGCTGTTTGATTTAAGTTGAATTTTCCTTGCTTCTTTAGAATCTGTTGGTAATTCTTTAGTTTGTAAATATTGATGTATCGGGACTCTCCAATCTGGCTCACTTGGTTGATCATTTTCTTGTTGCGATGTAGATGTGGCATTTTGTATGGCTGAGTCATCGATACCGTCTTCCTCTATGTTATTTAATATTTGTGCTCTTATGGATGGCTCATATATTCTCCCGATTTTTAGTGCTTTAGTATTTGGATCATTTACCGTGGATGAGATATATGCCAGTGCCTCCGCATGTCGATTCTTTTCACGAGACAGATGTCGAAAAATAATATTTGGAATACAAACTGTTAAACTTTGTACAAGATTTTTGTATCGTTCCAAGTCCTCATCGACCGTTTGATATTTTAACTCGAGCTGTCTAATCACCAGCTGCGAGTCACTTGTGAGTCTTACATCACTTATTCCTAATTCAATAATGAGTTTGAGAGCATGGACCACTGCTTCATATTCTACTATGTTATTCGTATGTTCTTCGAACTCAAGTCGAAATGAGTGTACCATACGTTCTCCCTTTGGCGCTGTAATCACGATACCTATTCCTGCTCCTTCTTTATTTCGCGACCCATCAACAAAAACCTCCCATCGTTGTGAACTATTTGAATCTAGTATCTCTACTGGTTCTTCTTTTTCACACCCCGGAAGTCCTTGAATTTCATACTCTTCCTCGATTGGAAAATCTGCCAAAAAATCAGCTAGAACTTGGGATTTCTGCGCAGTTTGTACCTCATAAACAATGTTGTATTGTTCTAGCTGAGCGTTCCATTTTGCTATTCTTCCTACCTTCCCTGTATTCTTTAAAACTGATTCCAATGGAGCTTTGGTTAAAATACGAACATAATGAGTGAGAAAATAAGTGCGTAACTTCTGAGTAGCAAATACCACTGACAAAATTAATTGTTCAATCTTTGTATAATTTCTTTCTGCTGAATTCAAAGTCTTGCTGATGTAGTATACAGGTTTCTCGATTTTCTCATTCGTTCGCACCATTACTCCACTAATGGCATTTTCTGTTGCTGTTATGTACAAAGTTAACATTTCTTCTGGTTCTGGTTTTTGTAATGCTGGTAATGTGGAAAGATGTAGTTTTATACTTTGAAATGCTTGCTCACAACGATCGTTCCATTCAAACTTATTTTTCTTCTTAAGTACATCAAAAAAGGGTTTACATCGTTCTGATGACCTTGCAATAAATCTACTTAGTGCAGCCAAACACCCATTTAACTTCTGTACACTCTTTATACTGTTTGGTGATGGCATATCCGTTATTGCTTGTATTTTTGCTGGATCAACTTGAATTCCATCTTTTGTAACCAGATATCCTAAAAATCTCCCTGATGTAATACCAAAAATACACTTTTCTGGATTTATTTTCATCTTATACTTTCGTAGTGCACCAAAAATTTCAGTCAGGTTTCGCAAATGATCACCAGATAACTTGCTTTTCACTAACATGTCATCCACATAAACTTCCAAAGTTTTTCCGATCCATGGTTTGAATATTGCTTCCACTAAACGTTGATATGTTGCTCCTGCATTTCGTAACCCAAATGGCATTCTGGTGTAACAATACAATCCCCGTGGAGTGAAGAACGATGTATGTTCCTGATCCGCTTCTGCTAACGCTATCTGATTGTATCCAGATTGTCCATCCATGAATGATAACATCTCATGTCCTTCAACAGCATCTACTAGTTGGTCGATGTTTGGGAGCGGGTAACTATCTTTTGGACATGCCTTATTTAGATTGGTGAAATCTATACAAATTCTTACTCCACCGTTCTTCTTCGGGACAATTACCATATTAGAAATCCATGTAGGGTATCGTACCTCTCGAATGAATCCTGCACCTAAAAGTTTTGCTAATTCTTTTTCCACTTGTTCATGATATTCTGGTGCGACTTTTCGTATCCGTTGGCGAAAAGGAATTGCATCAGGATGTATGTTTAATTCATGCTGGAAGATGCTGGGATCGATCCCCGGCATGTCTTCTATTCTCCAAGCGAACACATCTATATATTCACAAAGCAATTTGACTATCTGTTGTTCCACATCTGATTTTATTAACGTCCCAATTCGCACTTGCTTGGGGCATTCTGCGGTGCCGATGTTTATGATTTTTGTTTGCTCTACTGGGGTGAAAACTGGTTTTGGAATCCCAATTGGAGTTGGGGTTCCCTTTAATTGCTACATCGCCCCTTTTTGCGGCTGGTTTTCCGAATTTTCTTGATTTTTGCTATTCTCTCCTTTTTCACTTTCTATTTTATTTTTTGCATTTTTTTCTAGGTATTGATTTATTTCCTCTTCCTTTGCTTTAATTCTTGATTCTTTTTTCTTTTTACATTGTAAATGCTCCCGTTCTTCATTTATTCTTGTCTCTGCCATTATACAAAGTTTAGCATCTTCTTGATCACCCTTTATCTCCATCTCTCCTCGTGGTGTTGGAAATCGTAGATACTGATGATAAGTTGATACTACACCCTTTAATTGATGAACCCATCGTCTTCCAATTATAGCATTGTACGGGGATGGTGCATCCACAACACTAAATCTTGTCAGAATGTTGATCGGTCCGGCCGATACTTCAAGATCAATTTCTCCCTTTGGCTTGGACGATATTCCATTAAATCCATAAATGACAAATTGTGAAGTGATGAGTTGATCTTCTTTAAAACCCATTTTACAAAATGTATTGTAGAACATCACATTTAATGAACTGCCCCCATCCAAGAGTATTTTCTTGACATTCCAACCAGATATCAATAACGTCAACACAAGAGGGTCATTATGTATTTCAATTTCTTGATTTACTTCTTGTGCAGAAAATGTTAATGGATGTGCCATCCAATCCTCCCATAATTCTACTTGCCTTCCTTGAACTCTAAAGGCCTCGTGGTTCCGAATTCTCTTGCACAACTTCTTGTTGATTGCTACATTCAAATCTGTATCACACTTTTCCACACATGAAATCATATTAATTGTCTGTTTGTTATATGGAATATGTATTGCTTTGCCTTCATCATATTTTTCTGATGGTTCAATTTTTTGAACAAATTCCTTCAATTCTCCAGCATCGACCATTCTTTGTACCAATGTTATAAAATTTCTACAGTTGTTTGTTGTATGTCCTTTGTAGTTATGGTATTCACAATAGTCTTTGGAGTGTTGTGTATGTTCCGGTTGATTTCCCTTTGTTATTGGCCATTGAAAACCTGGTCGATTCTTCAAAATGTTGAATAACCTGAAATATGAAACATTAAGCTTGGTAAAAGTTCTTTCTCGAAATTGTTGAGCAAAATTTTTTCCATTCCCTTGTCGAGGATGTTTTGATTCTTTTGATTCAACTTTTGGAGGACATTTCCTTTTCTGTTCTGGTAATTCTTCAACTGAATTTGTTCTCCTTGTATTTCCTTGAATTTCAGAATTAATTCTCGATCCTTGATCCTGTATATCTTGGAGTCTTGCACATGTTTCTATTATTTCTCTCAATTTGCCTTCAGTTTTTGGATTATTTCGATGGATTTCAACGAAGAGCTGACTCTTCCGATCTACAATCCCCCATTTGTAATGGTTTATAGCTGTCATAGGGTCTAAATCACCTATTGCTTGACATATTGGATGCCATCTAGTTGTATATGATCGGATCGATTCTTCTGGCCATGACATTAAAGAATAAAGTCTGTCCTCCCCTGAATCAATTGGTCTGTTATACATGTATGCCTCTAAAAATTTTCTGGCCAGTTGTGCATAATTATTGATAGAATTTTCCGGTAATCTGTCGTACCACAATAATGCTGTCCCTGTTAAACTTGACGGAAAACATCTGCACATGATCGCTTCATGACCGTCCCATCGCGTCATTACTCGGTTATAATACTTTAAGTGCGATGTTGGATCCTTGGTTCCATCGTAACATTCGAACGCTGGAATATTATATTCTCTTGGTAATGACACGCGCGTTAAATGTTGCGCTAACGGTGTTCGCTTTGCTTCTTTCAATACCTCTTCTATCCTTCCCCCCTCTTTATTTTTTAATCCTTTAATTTCCTCCTTCATTTGTTCCATCGCTTCCAAACATGTTTCCCATTGGGTTCGTTGAAAGTCATTTTCCTGTTGTCTTCTTACCCGAGATGTCGATCCTGCTAACACTATTCTTTGATCTGGATTCCGCTGTTCATTTCTTGATATTTGTCTACTCGACATTGGCTCCTGATTTCGTACTCCAGTCACAGTTGGTCTTTGTTCTCGCTGAATTACATCTTTTAAAACTTGATTTTCGGTTGCTAGTAACTCAATTTGATGGTTGCTTGCTCTTTGTTCCTTTCTTATTTCCTTTATTTCTTCTAATAGGTCCTGTATTTGTCGTGTCTTTCTTCGAGAACTCTCATGATCTGAAGAGAAATTCTGAACCACAGTATTTGACATCAATTCTTGACTTGGGGTATGATTTCCCTCAATACTTTGTTGTTGTCCTGAATCACTCCCTTCTTCTAGTCTATTTTCCAAGCCTTCATTACTATTTTGGTTCCCAGAATTCGCGTCTTGAGACATATTTTCTAGAATTTGCTGTTTCTTCACTATCTTTTGCCTTCTCGATCGTTTTCCTTCCTCGATATCTAAAAATTTCTCAGAAAATTAGTCAAATGAACTCTTATCTATCAAATCATTAGAGATTCTAATTATTATTTTAACTGTAAACTTTCCCTATCACAAATCCAGCTTTTCCTTCTTCATAAAATTTTTGTTTCATATTTTTATCTATTTTATTCCTCACAAGGTATTTTTCATGTTAATAAAACATACTTATGTAAATAAGCCTTACTTTTCACATCTTGCAAAATTAAATTTTCCCATCTTTTCTTACAAAAATTTTTTTCTTTCCTAGATGATTCATTTTTTTTTTTTATTAAATCCCTTTTTCATTTATCAGGTAGGATAAATCCTTTTTTCGCCCCTGTTTCTAGCGCCAAATTGTTTAAGCCAAAAAATCCTTTCAGCTAAACAACCAATCAAACTCTTGGATTCAAGTTAAATAAATGTAAACTTACAATAGAGAAACATTCTTTTATGTAATAAAGAATCATACTTTTCCAAATTTTCTAAACTCAATACAATTAATCATCCAGGTTTTGTAATTTCTGGGTTTATAAAATTGGTTACAAAAAATTCCTTTCAATACAGAAATTCATACATTATATCATTATTTCCCATAGGATCGTACCTAAAAATTTCTTCCCTCCTTTTCTCTGGTATTTCTCTCTCTATTTTCCATCCTCCTCCTTGTTGTTTGATCTCTTCTATTTATAGATTCATCTTTCTGGGTCGCTCTTTATGCAACGTGTCATTTTCTATAGCCTGGTCATCGTTTCTGGATCAATTCTTCTTTGGGCCGATCCATCTTGTCTCGATGTATCTATCGTTCTTGTATTTTGTCTTTTACTTGGTGCGATCATATAGATGACAGATCACTTTTAATTACTTCCTGATTCGATGCTTTATATGTCCGACGCGTGTTTCCTTATCTTTAAAGACTTCTGTAATCTCGATCATTTAAATGTTAGAGTAATTATTACAATTTACTTTCTCGACCATAGAGTAATTATTACATTGTACTTTCTCGATCCTAAAATAATATAGTAATAATAACTTTTTACTTTCCCGATTATCATTTAATGCTGTTTGTTTTGTTCGATGGTGTTCCGCTTTCTCGATCTTATGTGTCATTCATGCGATTCATCGCTCAGATGTCAGGAAACGTCTCATGTCTTTTTTTTTGAAATTTGATATCTTTAATAATGATCCTATGTTTCTCACCCGTTTTTAATCTGGTTGCTTCTTAACTTGATCTTCTTCCACGTGTCATGCTTCTTTAATTTACTAACACACCACACGAGTCCAAATTTGTGAATCTTAATAAATCGGGATGCACATTAAGCTGTCTATATTGGAACTTACCAAAATTATTTTGGATCTCCACTAAAAGATAAAATAGGGAGATTATAATTATCATTTCAATACCCCCTTATTAACTATGACTAATACGTTTAATTAATATTAATTATTGAATAGATTTTTAGAATAATATAATATAATTAATTAACTAAATTTTATTTTTATTTTTTAATTATTGTTTATTTTTTTTTATTTTTTTATTTTTAAATTTTTATTTTCCTTTAAACTAGAATCGGTGGGTAAGTGCATTTATATCCACCGATTATGGGCAAAAAAATTCACAGAAAATTTTTGAATTTGATTTTTTTAGAATCGACACACTTGGGGAAATTTATCCACTGATTCTGGGAAAAACAATTGTAGAATTTTTTTTGAATTTGAGTTTTTTAGAATCGACACACATGGAGAACCTTATACACTGATTCTGGGCAACAAAAATTGGAGAAAAACTTTTGAATTTGAGTTTTTTAGAATAAGCACACGTGGAAAACCCTATCCACCGATTCTGGGCAAAAAATTATAAAAATAAACTATCATTTTTGAGTTTTCTTTAATAATCGGTCGATACGAATGTCAGACCGATTTTAGAGTGAGATTTTTTAAAATCAGTTGATATGAGTACCCATATACACCGATTCTTCATATTCTTCATCAATGAAGAACATCAAACCAGAATCGACATACGTGTGTCATCGTATCCACCGATTCTAGTTTGATTTTTTTTTAAATCAAAATTCAAATGTTTTCCAAAGAAATTTGGTTTGATTTTTTTTTCTTCACTTTTTGATTGGTTTTGAGAGGTACAACAATAAACCAAAAGAAAAAAAATAATAAAAAAAGAAAAGTAAATCTTTTTTTAAGATAAAATAAATAAAAAATAATTAAATAAAAAAATAAATAAAAATATTTGGTATTTGGGATAAGGATAGAAATGTAATTCAAACTAGTGAGGGTAACTTAGTATTTTCATCTTTTTTAGATAAGGGGACCTTGGTATGGTTCTTGTAATGACCTTATTTTATCTTTTTGTGGTAGGAGTAGGACCAAAATAATTGGAATACGACTAAATATACCCAAACTTTTTATTGAACCGAATTTCTTGAAATGGTTTTCTATACTTTTTATTTTTTTCTACTCAAATTAAGTTAAAAACTGAACACTTGTTTTTTCTCTTTTTTTTGTTTTTTTTATTCCATTATCACTGGTTTTTTATATGCTTAAAATTGATAGTAGGTCTAATTCACGACGAACCATCAAAATTAATTATATATATAGGCTATACCTAAATATAGGTTTTTTTTTGTCAAAAATGGGTCCGTTTTTTTTGAACATTTCGAATGTAGGTCTGGTACCACTATTTTTTTTAAATGATTAACATCCAGTTAAGTATTAGGTGGTATTTATTTCACCCATTAAAAGTCATATTTACCCCTAAACCATAATTCCTTGGTGGGGACGGTAAATAATTCGACGATCCTGTAAACGGTGTAACAATCCTGAACCAGGCTCGACCAACCTAAAAGTGGTGTAATGATCCTGAACCGGGTTCGATGAACCTGAAAGGTGTTGTAGAAGGTTGATTCCACACCAACCAAAAACCCTAAAAAACTTAAGAATAATAAACCTTTTTGGAGAATGATATAATAAATCTGAAAACAGAAAAACGATCCTGAACAGAGCTGATGAACCTAAAAAATGATGAAGAACGTCAACATAGCAACGACTAAAGGATAAACAAGTAAACTTTTGACTAGCTTAACCAAAATGGATGAAAATATTAACAGTTGGCCTATATTTGGAAAGTTAAAAAAAAACATGCATATATTTGTAAACTTGAATTTATTTTTCTTCCTTTTTTGAATAAGCTAATAAAGAAAGTTTATTAAAAAAAATGAGAAGAAAACAGAAAAGGAAGGAGGCTAGGCTTGACTTGACCTCCAGGAAAGAAAGAAGCAAGAGGAACATAAAAGTGAAAATAAGTAAACATGATACTTGACAAAACTATCTAAATACATAGGAAGGCTGAAGAGATCAAAATCGGGATTTTCAACAGACCTATATTGTTATATAATCCTACTTATTTTTCATTGCAAAACAGAGTAAAACCCATAATTAAATATAGTATATCATCGTAGTGATCTCCTCAATCAAAGAATATTGATTACTGGTCGTTGGGTTTTGATGATGAGGTTTTGAGAGTGGGTTTGTTTGCTGATAAAAGAAACATTGAGTTTTGTTTAAGGTCTAGTATTCAAAGAGATGGTTTTGAAGGAAAGTTACTGGAGATACGTTTGGATGAAAAATTGGTCGCGAAGTAAATAAAGAGATTTTGCAGTTGCAGAAGGACGTGAAAGATTTTGACATTTCCCAATCTTAGATGAGGAAAGTCAAAGAGTAAAGCAGTAATAATCCTATCTATCAACAAGAAATTTGCTTGAGTACAGTAAAATTACAAAGAGGGGAGTAATTTTGAATATGAATTCTTCCTGATTTTAATATTGCTAAATTTATTATTTCTCTACTATTCATGGAACTCAAAATAAATGGTTTTTTCTTGTTTAAAAACCAATCTAAATCTCTGATAACAAAACAATTAGGCGTCGATTGCATAAGTAATTTTAGATCATAATCCTCAGTAATATTTGATAAATCGATATCATGATGGAAAACTTAACCATTGCTGCAACAAAACTTTGCTTATAAATATTTTAAGCAATTATATTTAGGGGTGCACAAAGGTCGGTTCGGTTCGATTTTTGGCAGAACCGTATACATGTACCTTCCTATGGTCGGTTCTCTACCTGTGTACCTGTACCTTGTATCCTATATTCTCGGTCTGGTTCTGGAACCGTACTTTTCTTTTTGGTTCGGTTCCGGTCCTGTACCTTCTTTTTTTTTTCCTCAAACACAAACTATCTATGTGACAAGATAGTTAATGGGACAGACTTTTCAAGTATCAACAACATGACAGAAGAACTTAAATTACACACAGAAAAAAACAAACTTTGAAGAACACAATAAATAGAAAATTTCACCAACCAACTTATGTGATGGTTGTATTCTATCGGTGAAGAAACAAAAGCACCATATAACTATGACAATCCACTCCTCATAAGAGACTGAGAATCCCTGGATACTTCAAATGGCACCTGAGTGTTAACCTAAATGAACCGTATCTTGCAGTGGAAACCCATCAAACTTACAATCTTATGGTTAACAGGACTCTCTGGTCTGATTAAGAGAAACTAATAGAACATATACACTTGTATATGTGTATCGGTTACTTCCATCAGACCTTATTCATTTTGAGACAGCGGGAAAGCTAGAGAAACACATAGTGAAGAATGACAAATACCCTATGTCAAGTATTCATCCCAGCAATGCTGTAATATGTGAAACTACCTAGCTATCGTACTATTTGGTTAGAACAGGTCTCCTTGAATATTCATCTCATTCATTTCAACTAAGCCCACACCACCACTATTTTCATACTTATATATCAATACTTGAAACATTCATACATATTCTAAGTACAAATAATAAAATGATCCTACCTAAATGGTAGTTTATCGGCATAATTTTCTACTATATAACCTAAACTAAAGCAACAATTTCATACCAGATGCAAAATTTCATCCCTGATAAAGTTTTTCCCCAAATCTTAAACACGAAAAAGATATAAGATATTCAATGTTTATGAATTTACATAAACTAACAAATTAGGTTTTCATATACAACAACGTCAAATAGAATTAGCAATAACTAATCAAAACATATATATAAGATGGAAGCTACATTCACAGAAGAGTAATAAGAACAAAAATAAGAAGAGCAGCGATAAAGGAGTACTTGAGACTCTCACGGCATCTTCATTTGGTCTGCAGATGATTCAAAGAATACTTTAGGTTCAAAGAACTGCAGCCACAATTATATTGAAACTTGAACAAACAAAATTGGAGTTGGTGCATAGTTCACCTGTAGGAGTCAGCATCTCTGTAGAACGTATAACTCTCATTTGCTGTGCACGCTATATCTGAGGGGTAATTAGCAGGAAGTTGATATGTTTTCAACAAACTAACAAGTAACACCAACAAAGAGACATTACTCCATGTTTAATCTGGTCCAAACTTTCCCAATTTTAACTTGAGAATGTCATTATTCTAAGGTTTCCATAACATACAGACACAGGGCATCCAAGCTAATAATTGACTGATTCAATTATCTGCCCAGTACAAACCTCGACTAAATCCCAAGCAAACCAGGAAAACAATAAACATTCAACCCTCTGAATACAATCTTAGAAACATTCAAAACCCTAATCTACTTGATAGGTAACAAAATTTAAGCTAATTACAAATAGAAATAAGGGTTTAAGACCTAATTCACCAAACCAATAATCAATTGACTCAAATTCTAAACAAATTCCAAAACTGAAAAAACCACACACTACATAAATTTCACACAATCACCAAAAAAATATGAAGAAATTAGACACATGTAGTTCATCAAAAACCCTAAGTTATTAGAAATGAAAACCCTAGAATACACCAATGAAAATACAGATCAAGGAAAATAAAAAACGAAGAAGAGAGGGAGAGGGAGGGAAGTAACCTGAAGAGGTTGATCAACTTGAGATAGAAGATCATAGAAATGTTGAGGTAAAAGACTAAGTAATGCTGATAATGTAGTTTCTGAATGTTTTGGATGAACCCTAAGTTATTAGAAATGTAGAACTTTCTTCTTCTTCTTTCACACACATAGAGTAAAGTAGACAGACAAAATTTGCTTCAGTTTTCTTTAGATCGAGTTAGGTAGAACCTGTACCTGGTACCTGGGTGTACTCGGTTCTCTTTTCTTGTACCTATACCCTCGGTTCGGTCCGGATAAGGTTCGGTTCCGTCGGTTCCGGTTCGGTCCTTCGGTTCCGGTCGGTTCCTGTGAAGCCCTAATTATATTTTCTCTAAAGATGGAACATATATAAAGATAAGGTTTAATGATATTTTTTCTTTTTAAATCTTGGTACCAAATTTCGAGAAATGCTTTCTGGTCTAACCAATGTAGTCTACTTGTAGCTCCTTCTGATGAACCAGTTTTAAGTGTTAGAGATTTCAACTCCATTTTAGGACCGGAAGATAAAAATGGTGGTCTGAACTTGATGCTAGGGATTTTAACAACCTTATAATTTTCTATGATGTTTTTGATTTGCATGACCCTTGTTGATACATGAAAAATGACTATCTATGGATAAGGGGAGTCATTTCTACTAGATGGGCCTGAGTTCATCACTACCTTAGGAGCTTAGGAGTTAAGCCTAGATACTTAGGAATTTTCCTATGGAAATATGAGGACAAAAGAGGAACAAGAAGAGAAGCTAAGGGTGAGAATTAGTAGATGACACTTTAGTAATAATAAGGGGTTAAGGTGATAAAAAAGGAAAGTCCGTAAAAGGAAAAGGGATAGTACAAAGAAGGGATCCTTATTCTCTCTCTACCCATAGAAGGAAAAGTGTAGTCTTTGTTGTGGCTAGGATTGGTCTTCCCTTTACCTATTTACCCTAAAATAAATTGGCGACCACAGTGAGAGGCTCGTCTCTAGTCCAGCAAGATATACTCAGGGAAAGACACTCCAGTTATACCACCCAACCAGCCAACTAACGAAGAAGTAATAATAGAAGACGCAAGTTGTGACGACGAGCCACCAAGACAAGTCATCGTCAACACGCCAATCGTACAAATATCTCATGCGGAAAAGTTAGAGACACTGGTCAACAAGAATAAACAACAACCAAAGAAGGATACTCAACAGAAGCAAACTTTACAGGATATACAAATTGAGATGGAAGGACACAATCGGCGTCAACATGAGCTTCAGAAGCTTATAAGACAAGCGGCGGTCACGAGGAAAACACCAGAAGGAGGGGGATTCCACCGAGGAGCATCACAGGAGGCGATCACCAAGTACCTGGAAGAGCATTACAGATTAGTCAAGCACGATAGCTATGATTCCATGAACACCTCATATTCGGTTGAGATAGCCGAGTATCAGTATCTAGAAGAGTATACGTCTTCCAAGAATTCAAGACATACGATGGACGTGGAAACGCTCGAGAACACCTTAGTCGATTCTTGTTAACGATGAATGCTACGCATCCGAGGGAAAATTGTGCCTAAGAGAATTCCCTAAGTCTTTATCAAACACAGCCTTCACCTTGTATGATAACATGAATCCCAGAAGCATAGATTCGTAGTAAGCAATGATTATGCTGTTCTTAAGAAAGTTTTATTCATCAAAGAAGAAAGTCACGATGATTGATCACAGCAGGTGTAACCAAAGAATGGGGGAGGAAATCAAAAAATTCATCACGCGATTCCGGAACCTCTCTCTCGAGTGTCATGAAGACAAGAAGGAAGAAACTCTAGTGGGAATTGATAGACACATTTTTGTGTCTAAATTCTGCTCGATTATCTATTTTGATAGTGTTCGATTTTGTACTTATTATGGGTTTTTATGTCTTTGTAGGTATTTTTGAGAAATAGATATTTGTGGAAAAATCGGCTCAAAAAGTTGTTAAAGGCACCCATCAAAAGTGATAAAGGCACACAACAAAATTGGTAAAGGCACCCGCCAGATTGATTGGGGGCACCCCTCTTTCAAATTGAAAAACCGAAATTGGCGGGAAGGAAAGTTACGTGAGAGAAAACTTCTGAGTTGTTTCTGAACCGAAGTTAAAGGGATTTAATACTTGTTTTTGAAGAAATAATCAACTAAAGATCAACACATGCAATCCAGAGAGTTTCACGCCAGAAAATGGGTAAAACATCAACATCACAGCCGGAAAAAGAAACCTTATTTGATTCGGATAAAATAGGATTTAAAGTTGGTTTTGGATTATAGGTTTAGTATGCCAACTAAATAGCTTGTTTAGTGTCTATCCTCAATCATTCACAGGTAGCTAAAATTTGGAGTATAGGTTTTGTGGGTACACCTTTTGTAAACCGTCACGAGAAAAAACTCGTCCGCTAAGGCCACTTAGGGGCTTAAAGGCTTATTACATATGCTAAATGCAGTCGCGATTCCTGTGAAAGTGAGTTAGGATTTTATTTTATTTTTAGATTAGTTTTTCTCGAGGACTAGCAAAATATAGGTTTGAGGTATTTGATAAGGGCATAATTTATACATATTCACCTCTTAATTTATATTTGCTAGTACTTATTTTTGTGTTAATATTATTATGTTCGTGCTTTTATATGTATTATACCTAAAACCCGACATTACAAGTAAATTGGCTAAATGGAATTTTATATCTACTAAAGCCCTTGGTGTTGCTCATCATATAGCCTCACACTAAGTAATGCTGGTGCAATTGCAATACCATAGAGAAGCCTGCAGGCGCTGAACACGAAAGAGTGGGACGTTGGCTGATTGGTGTGAAGAAGGCAGTTGGCATAGGGTATTAGATGGGAGAAGATTGGTTTACTAGATGTTTCTGGAAGAGAACAAACTTTCTTTCAGAATTGTTAAATGACATGGCAAGCTAAAGAAAGACAAGGTCATGTGGAGTCATATAAAGTGAAAGAAAGAATAGAAAAGGTAGTAAGTGGTTGGGCGGAACAGAATAGGCAGGTGGGACATAGTTCTGTCACGTGTCTAAAGACAAGAGATGGATGTTTGTGTTCACGTGCGAATAACTAAGTTTTGCTTCGGTTTAGGTGCACGGTTTGTGTTGGAAAAAGATAGTATAAAAGGTGGAAGAAGAAAGAGAAATATGAGGGGGGGATCAAAGCTTATCGGCTGGAAGTTTGGGTTGTTGGAAATTTTTATGGAAAGAGGCGGACAGAGAAGGTGGAGACGGATTGGACATGGAGAGAGCGATTGGATCACGGCTGTGGGAGGAGTAGTTTTCAGGGAAAGTGGAAAGAGATAGGTGGGGATCAATTGGAGAACTGAATAGAGAGAGAAAGCTGAGAGGCTGGGTTCTGTTCGAGGTGGAGTTGACGGCTGTTGGCTGATTTCGGTTGATCTGAGACGGCTGATTCATGAGAGAAGAACAAACATGATATAAAGGGTTTAATTCTCTTTCTCTCTAATTATTTTTTTATGGGTTTTAAAAAATTCATCTCTATGTCTCACTGATTTTGGTAGCTAGGGTTTTGGGCGAAAAATAAATTTAATTATATATACTCATAATAAATTCAATAATGATTCAATGACTAGTAATTTCTCTTCATTATTTGCTTGATTAATTATCGTACAAATAGTGGAATTGATCACAAATGCTTTCCGTTTGATACATCGTGCTTGGGTTAGATTTTTTGACGGTGTATGCTTATAAATTGATATGTGTTTCTTTAAAACTATATATTGGTTCGATACCTCTATTGATTGTTTATGGTTTAAGTTGATAGTCATGCTTAGTAATATTTGATGGGATATACTTCTCGACTGATAAACAATTCTTTAGAAATGTGAACTAGGAAGTGAAGGAAATTACAGTGGTGAAACGATTCTATTTTAGATATTGGATGTGAGTTCTATATATATATTAAAGTAGTGGAAACCGAAAAATCCTAGTGCCTTCTCTACTTGATCACTTTTTATATTTTGTTAGTTTATTTTATTATTTTCTTGTTCATTCGCATTTCTGAAAATCCCAAAATATCATTCTTAGTTAGTCGATTAGGAATATTGATTGGAGTATTATCCCCGCTCCCTGTGGGTTCGACCCGTATTTGCCGTTTCTACATTGTAGACGCCGTGCGATTGCGGTTATTATAAATAGGTTCTTCAGAATCCTATCAATATATTGCGACAAAGACAATCTTAACGGGAAGGACCGCAAGATGGCTCTTACAGGTATCCGAATTTGAAATCAAGTATCAAAAGCCCAAAGGCTTCTAGGGGCAAGCAATTGCCGACCTTTTGGATGCTTTCTCCAGAAACGGCGATACATCCACCCACGATGATGTGTTAGGATAAGTAGCGGAGGTAGAAGGAGAAACATGGATTATGTCTTTCGACGGGTCCTCATACGAGAAATTTGGGGGAGTTGGCATCGTATTTGAAACACCCACATAGGAACTATTATCCTACGCCTTCAAGCTGAACTATCGTTGTAGTAATAACGTGTCTGAATATGAAGCACTGATACTGGGATTAAGAATGGCCAAGGAACTCGTCCTTAGAAACTTATAAGTCATAGAAGATTCCAAGTTAATCATCAGCCAAGTAAACGGCGAGTTTCAAGTAAAAGAGGCGCATTTAGCACCATACCGAGCGGAAGCACAAAGCCTAATAGCTGAAACGGGATCAACCACGGTTGAACACACAACGAGAAGTTCCAAAAGGAATCCGGATGCATTAGCCACGCTTGCGGCCAAGATCCAACTAAACGGCAAAGAAAAAAGAACTGTGATAATAATGCGAAGAGATCTACCTAGCACTTTGAGAGAAGATGAGCTTTTGAGGACACAGATGATTGGCGGAAGATATACCTCGAGGATATCGCAAGGACCAACGAAGAGCGTGCTATCCCGATAAAGGTGCTGAAACAATTTATAATGGTTCGAGGCGCACTCTATCATAGAGGGTCTTTGGCACGTCGCTTGATCAAAAAGGAAGCAAAAGAGACAATACAAAAAATGCACGAGGAGTCATGCGGGCAAACGGGTAGTGTCCGTCTATATCGACGACTACAAAGACTAGGGATGTACTAGCCAAGCATGGCAGCCCAGGCAGCAGCTATCCAGGACAGTTGCAGAGACTGTCAAGCACCGCCACAACCGACCGAAGTATGTGTGACAGAAGAGGATTATTGGAGGCCACTATATATAGACTTTATCCAGCATGGTAAATTACCCGAGGGAAGGAAAGAGGCACTAAAAATACAGAAGAAATCCAGCAGATTTTTCATGAATGAAGGGGTTATGTATATGAGGAGTTACAGTAACTCGATCATGAGATTCCTATCGGAAGAAGAGTCAATAAAAGTTATGACCAAGTCGCATGACGCGGAGCATCAAGGGATGCACAAGTTATTATTGCAAATCTATGAATGAGGCTTCTATTTGCCAACCATGGAGAATGAAACAACAATGCATGTAAGGAGGTGTCTAAGTTATCAGACCCACGGACCTCTGATCCATGTATGGTAAATAAAGAGTTCGTTTCTCGAACTTGTGAAGGTAATGATTTT
>JAJJMC010013841.1:5172734-5214777 GCA_023531435.1 Papaver californicum
GGTTTGACCCGATTTTGACCGAGTTGACTCGAGGGTACCCCTTATCCATTCTAGGGTGCCAAATAACACTTGTCCTTGGGTGCCTTTATCACTTTTTGAGCCAATTTTTCCACAAATCTTTATTTTTCAAATGTACCTACAAAAGCATAAAAACACGTAATATTTGCAAAATCGAATACTAACTTAATAGAAACTAAGGTGCAATCTAGACACTAAAATGTGTCTATCAATGTACCCTACTCCCAGCTACACAACATTGTCACACCTTGGCCGTTCCACAGTTGGGGCCTGGACCTAATTGGGTTGATAAACCCAAACACCTCCAAACGGCGTAAATTTATCATCACTGCATCCGAGTATAGTTCAAAATAGGTAGAGGCAATCCCTTTGAAAGATTATGCAGGAGAAACCATCACCGCGTTAATCAAAGAGCATATAATATGCAGGTTCGGAGATCCAATGATCATCAGAGCTGATAATGCCAAGTCGTTCATCAACAAGAATGTTTATGACCTATTGGAATAATACAAAACCCGAGTGCATACATCCGCTCCTTACTATCCTCAGGGAAATGTCCAGGCAGAAGCCACCAACAAAACATCGCTAAAAATCCCGAGAAGGACCGTGCATGATCACCATAGGGAATGGTACGAGCAGTTGTTACTAGCATTATATGCATATCTATTTCTAAGTGCAGCTCAACGGGAACATCACCCTATTCCTTGGTATAGGGGGAAGATGCCATTCTAACAGCAAAAATCGCCATCCCTTCGACAAGAGTTACCATGGAAAGTCTAACCACGCCAGACGAGGTTAGTCGTTTTTCCTACCTGGACACTATAGGGGAATGAAGAGCTCGCACTGAACGTTTTGTCGAGGCATACAGGAAGCGCGTCGCCAACCCTTACAATTAAAATGTCAGAGAAAGAATTTTCAAAATCGACGACCTAGTGCTCAAAATTTCATCATATGTACAGCAAAACACAAGCGTTGGGAAGTTTGCAGCCAACTGGGAGCGAACTTTCATAATCCAAAAGACTTCCGAAAGCAGATATTACCACTTAAAGCGGATGGATGGATCCAAGATTAAGACACCTATCAATGGAAAATGGCTAAAAGGGTTTCATGCATGAGCAATACTACTGAAAATGTTTTTGATTTTAATAAAAAAAACTCTTGTTTTATCTTATTTGCGCCTAAAATCGAACGCTATGGTCACAAGAGTGGCAGAGGGAAAAACGTCCCTGATCGACCACTCAACTAAATACCACAATGGTCACAAGAGCGGCAGAGGGAAAAGCGCCCTTGTTCGACCACTCAGATAAATACCACAATGGTCACAAGAGAGGCAGAGGGCAAAACGCCCCTGTTCGACCACTCAGCTAAATACCACAATGGTCACAAAAGCAGCAGAGGGCAAAACGCCCCTGTTTGACCACTCAGCTAAATACCGTAATGGTCACAAGAGAGGCAGAGGGGAAAACGCCCATGTTCGACCACTCATCTAAATACCACAATGGTCACAAGAGCGGGATAGGGCAAAGCGCCTCTATTCGACCTCTCAACTAAAAGCCACAATGATCATAATAGCGGCAGAAAGCAAAGCGCCCCTGTTCGACCATTCAACTAAATACCACATTGGTCACAAGAGTGGAAGAGGGCAAAACGCCCTTGTTCGACCACTCAGCTAAATACAACAATGGTCACAAGAGCGGCAGAGGGCAAAACGCCCCTTTTCGACCATTCAGCTAAATACCGCAATGGTCACAAGAGTGGTAGAGGGAAAAGTGCCTCTGTTCGACCACTCAGCTAAGTACCGCAATGGTCACAAGAGCGGCAGAGGGAAAATCGCCCCTGTTTGACCACTCAAATAAATACCACAATGGTCACAAGAGCGACAGAAGGCAAAGCGCCCCTGTTCGACCACTCAACTAAATACCACAATGATAACAAGAGCGACAGAGGGCAAAGCGCCCCTATTTGTCCACTTAACTAAACACCACAATAGGTCACAAGAGTGGCAGAGGGTACATCGCCCCTATTTGAATGGTCACACTAAACACAAACTTGTTAATCACAAGTGGAAGGGGACACGACATACTTTAAACATCCAGACCAACGCGTCCTATCAAAACAAAAAGAGGGGGAGAAAAGGAGAAAAAGTAGCACAACATACTCGGGTATAAAGGAAATATACAACATTTATATAAAATTATGACGGATACAAAAAGTAAGCAAAGAAACTCGCGCGTGACTTATATACACAGTCACACGAGCTAAATTTTGATCATCACGTTCTATTTTCTCCCGAGCGTTGACGAATGATGCCAAAAGGGACGTACATTCGCCGTCTTTGGAACCTAAAGCATCAACATAGATATCCATACTATGCAAATACAATGACTGACTGACAACAAACACAAATGTAAGGGCCTCCACATGGCGAATGTACCCGCTCACGTCGGCCATAAGGATATCCATTTTATGATTGCGAATCTCCAACTTCAAGTCAGATGCAACCACCCGACCAGCCTGAGCAGAAGGAGTATGAGTCATTATGCACACAAAAAAGTTCTCATTATATAGAGAATTCGATGAAGAACATTACACTGACTAAAAGGAAACGAGTCTCTCTAAAACGACAGATATGTGTACAAAAATAAAATAAAAATCCCAACATTGCTCGAAATAACTTGCCCTTAAGACATGTCTCTATTCTCAAGGAAGAGCTTGCAGTGTCGCCTGAGCCGAGTTGAAAGCTACTTCTACCAGTTGTAAAGATCGAAACATATCCAGACATTGGAAGTAAGTTGCAACACGATAATAAAGGTGATGTTCAAAAAATAAATGAGGGAGCAACCGACCCTCGTGACGTGCTTCTTGTAAAAGACAATCCTATCTGTAAAGCGGGAAAGTGAGATACTATTATCACGATCAAAATAGTCAAACACAACACTCAGCATATTAGACATCTGAGTCAATCGAGTAATCTCCGCTATCAAATGAGCCCGCGTCATATGATAAAAGGGAAGAAAATATATATTACGCCAGAACAAATGAAAAACAAAAGGACAGTAAAAGATTAAGGTTGAAATTAACCAAATAAGGAAAGAAATATATAAACACGAGGGTATGGTACAGATACACATTCAGTACCACATTTAATGAAGCATTAAAACACCAATAAGCATTAATAACATTCTAGGGTATATCAAGAGGATTATCGGATTAATTGTCTTGACTAGCGATCACCGCGTGATAAGCCTTTATCTCTCGGTCCAAATCCCTCATCATAAAAGTAGTTTCATCGTACAACCGAGTAGCTAAATAGCGTCGAATGAGTGCTTCATTATGCAAACGATGAACATCCTGAAGAACCCGATCAAAGGCATTGGCACTATGAGAAATCTCGAGAGTCGCGTCTTTTTTCTCTAAAAGCAGCCCGCATGGCAACACGATGACTCAGCCTATGGGACATAAATAGCCCCACTTCATCTTTTAGCACAAAAATTCGTGTTAATAACCCTTTTTTAGGAAGCGTTGCAAAAGATGAGGTATTTCACGACTGACATGAGATCTTGACCTAATTCTAATAAGTGTGTCTGTCCCGCTTATCAAGTGGTGCCGTGAGGAAAGGCACATCATCCATGGTCAAAGTATATCCGTGAAGGTTATAAGACATGCTCAAAGGAAAGAGATGGGAGAGTAAAATAAGGGGGGGGGGGGATGTGTATAATAAAGAAAATGAGAAGGAAAAAGAAAGGTTTAATAGAAGCAACGAATATTTATTACCACATGGTCAACATCGGACAATTACAAAAATAAATGCTCATAGGAATTACAAATCCCCAGAAAAGATACAATAAAAGACACTACCACAAACTAATCGTCCGACTCTACCAACATTGACATATTTCTATCTCCCGATCTAAATCTTTCATCATAAGCACAACCTCATGATACTGAGAATTGGCAGCACACCGCCTCTCATGAGCCTCAGAAAGCATACGATTGACGTCACCCATAATACGAGCATCAGCATGAGCTCTCTGAGCAAGTTCAAACGTTTTCTGCTTATCTCCTGAAGCGGCATCCATGGCATCCCGATGAGCTAACCTATGAGTCATTAATATCCCTACTTCATCTTTCACCACCAGGAGTCGCTCGAGCTCTTTACGCACGTCTGAGGTCATGACAGTAGCGGCTACCGGAACCATGGTTAAGGTATACCCATTGAGATATCCTTCAAAAAAAAAAAGGAAGAGGAAGGGAAAGAAAGGATGGAAGCAGATACTAAGGCAAAGATAAAAAGAATACTTATATAAGAAAAAACACCACGCACAAGTCAAGACATGTAATTCAAAAGAAAGAACTTCAAATAGGAATCCAGGACAGATACAACCACACGTCCAGAAAATAGACGAAGCATTTAATTACAAGATAATCACGAAATAAACTACATATGAAACTATAACAGTCATGACTAAAACAAAAAAATGAAGCAACTGCAACTACAACTTCTACATCCCAACAAAGCGGAGAGCCCAAAGTAGTTTAGCAGTACAAAAGATATCTTTATCAAGTCGCCAACGCGTCTCATAAATTCTATAAGAATGCGTTCAACGATATTAATCTCATCATTGGCTAATCCATATACACATAGCGCCGCTTCATAAGCACTAGCAACCAAATCACGAATGGTGAACGCCTGATAGATAAGACCCGTCTTATACCATCGATCGACCATTTCATTGCGAGTGACATACGCGGCTTCCTATCATGCTTCAGCCTCAACTCTATCATCAATCAAGCGATATAATTTTTATTCCAAATTGTGAATAAGAGCATCTACCGCAGGGTAAGCCACCAGGAAAGACTAAACAAAATGAGAGCAATACGAGCACTATTTATAAACAAACAACCCCCATTATAATAAAATATCCTGAAATTCAGATGCCATTAATAAATTAACACACAAACCAAAATAAATATCAACAACAAAACAACCACTTAAGATAGTCAAAATGTCATAGTAAAGGTCAGCAAAAGAAAGATGAGAAAGGAAGAAGGAAGACAACCAAATCCAAGATAAGCTCAAACATATTACAAACACTCAATACCAAAGAGAATAAACTTAGACTTCCTCAAAAGCGGCCAGATCTCGTTTTTTCTGCTCGAGGTCCTCATGCACTCGGGTCACAGTAGCTTCAGCCTCACAAGCCTCCTGCGTAGTTGTTGAAACATTAGCGAGAAGTTTGTTCAGAGCATTCCTCTTTTCTTAAGTCATACCCTTTAGGCTTTGCTCTAGTTCGGCGATTTGAGATGGAAGGGTTGAAAACGGATCAAACTTACTCTTCATTGTACCCAAAAATTGGGCTAGCTACGTTATGGGAAACTTGAGACCTATGCCAGCTTGAATAGAAGATTCCCATTCCTTCAGCTTACCAACATCAGGAGGAGCATCACGAACTCGGGATAGCCCTTCCGCATCTTTAAGCAAACCTTTATTCATAAAGACTAAATTCTTCATATCCTGAATCATACCCTCGTTCACCATATGACCGTTTTGATCAACAATCATCCTGTAAGTGGCGGCTAAGTTCGAGGGAACCCAAAAGCAATGCACTAATCTATGGTTCTCAGCCGCCCCGGCTTTGTCGTCACTTACTACTGAAGGGTAGAAAAATGAAGGATCTTCCAGTTTAGCTAATAGGGAAGCCGCGTCCATTTCTTCTTGAATAACTGGGACAAAATCATTCCCTAGAAGCCGCGCACGTTTAACATTGCTCGTCACGCTGGAGGCATCCTTCCTAAACACAGAATTTCTACCTCGCTTCTTCATAACATCTTAAAAAAAAGAAGGGGGAAAGAGTATAAGAAGAGTATCTAAAAAATGAATTAAAATGAATGAATGAAACTAACCTCAGAAGGTTGGAGATTAGAAGACGACACATGAGCAGGAGAAGGCTCGTGACGATCAGAAGGAGGATGAGAAGAACCCGAAGACGACTTTGAACCACCAGCAGAACCTTAAAAAACAAAAAAATAATAATGGATAATAAATAAAAAAACATGAAGCAAACATACGATAGGGTAGAAAAATGGACGTATAAATAGGAAAAACAAAATATATGCCTTATCACCATATCAAAAAGGACAAACACGAAATAAAAAAAATGACGCGTGGAAAGCAAAAGAGACAATAATTACCAAAAGGAGACAGATTTTCGTCAGAAGGCACATGATCCTGAGCAATATAGTTAATCTCGGATCTCGGTCTCGTCTCGGCCGGGACCTTGACACCTTGATAATAATATCTCGGAGAGATTATCAGTGAAATATCGGGAGTCCCAAATCTTATATCCAAATTTTATACATGTGAATTCCAAGAATTAACTATATTTTTGTTAATTTATTACCAAGAATCTTAATAACCATACTTTAAGAAGAGATCATATTATTATATTACAATTCTAAGTTCAAAGTTCCAAAAATCTAGATTAAACAACAAGCATATACCTTGAATATCGGGCGAATCTCGGCCGTATCGGCCGATACGACGATATTTGAAGATTCGTCGCGCTCTTGAAGCGATACCTTGAATATCGCTGTTATCGCGGCCGCAACGGCCGATATGACCACATAAGTCCTTAGATACACCAGGATAAGAATAAGACAAACCGCCACAACTACATGAACCAAGCAGGCTGGTAGGCGTCTCCTGGGGCTCATTCTGAGAACGGGTAGTGGTGGCCACCAGAGGATTAATAAAAACAACATGTAAACGTGAGAAGACGGCACCACCACCCCTAGACAAATCAACACCCAAACTATGTATACGATCCACGAAAGAGGAAGAAGTCGGACTGGTGATAACCTGGGCTTTGGCCTGTAGAGGAAACATAAGAGAAGCATCATCCAAGACAGACCGGGGGATACGCAGAGTTGGTAGGATTCCCGCGTCATGCTTAGCTTTTTTAGCCTTACGACGAGGCGACCACTCATGTTTAGGAATGTTAAGATATTCTTCCACCATAAAGGAGCGAGGCTTGAGCCTAACAGAGCCGACAAAGAGATCACACTGATAGCATACAATTAGAGAAAAAATTCCCTTTTAAAGGAGAGAGGAGACCCAGCTACGAAATACCTGATTAGAGGAGGTCGGGCTGGCTGAAGAGTTTGGACCTTACCCGACATTTTTCGCAGTTGAGGAGGGAGCATCTGTTCCTTTCTAACACCCTTTTTCGACAACTCAGGAGCAGCCGAAGGAGTCCAACTAGTCGTTAAGGGAACCAAGGGACGACCTTTTGAAACATACATAAGACCTAACTTGGTAGCTACCGGCCCATCCAGCTTGATACAACCAGACACATGCATCAACTTGAGGTCATCCGCGGACAGTGTAGGTGGAGGAACTGGTTCACGTAGAAGAAAATTCAGAGCTTGCTTCCGAATTTCTGTATGAAATAAATACCAATTGGGAGAAAAAAAAAGCTCTCGCGTCGGTGAAGGTTGATAGAAAGAAAAGTGAATCGATCGATCCGCCAAACGTATCTCTCTTTTAAGCATAAAGCAATCGAAACTAGCTCTGATATCAGTCTCCTCGGTAGAATATGAGTCTAGATAATGGAATGTGACCCCTTGGTCAAATCCCAACTGTCAAGCCGCGCGATCAAAATTATAGGACATTGCTATGAACTTACCCAAGTAAAAACCAGGGAGATAATCAGGCAATACAGCCATGACATAGTCAAAATCATTACTTGCTAAAGATTGCTCAGAGTTCAGGGTCACATCTGCAATCTCAGTAGTAAAATCATAGGGGGGAGAACCAGAACGACCGTCGTGATAAGAAAAATGTTGAATTCCTTGGCCACATCCATATAGTCCTTAATATTATTCCAGGATGATCTCCCTCTCCCGTTCCACAGGGCCATACGAGGATAATAGTAAGAAGTCGGAACTATATCGAAGGTGACATCTCTTCTTTCAACCCTTTCATCATGATGAATGACTAAATCGTTAATCGAAGGAGCATAATTTGGAAAATGCTCCCATTCCCAAGCCTGAAGGAAGTTTTCCGCGACAAAAGTTTCAACGATGTGACGAGCGTCCACCCTTTGAATGTCTTTACAGAGGAGATCCAGCTGACAATACAAACTGCCCAAAAACATGGGCGCTAAAGGAAATGATATACCTCGTGATATTAGTACAGCCATCAACAAGAGCTCGTTCTTGATGGTGTCACGGGGGCTATGCTCGAAAATATCATGACAAAGCCAGTAAAGAAGAAAAGCTGCAAGTTCGGTACAAGCATTCTTTTCCTTTTGGACAAGAGAGCTAACATCCCCGTTTACGGGACTTGGAGCCCAATACTTCACCCATAAAAGAAAGGAAGCGCGTTTGTCATTACTGACTTTGGTACTGCGACCAGAAAGGACTCCACCTCGATTAGTTCAACTTGGTACAACAACAACAGAAACCTTGATAGCATCAGCCATCATCTTCCCACCAATAGGGTGGGCTATGTCTTTCTATCTTACTTCTGAAGCAGGGGTAACCTTGGACTTCCCCTTAGCTGATTTTCCCGACCTAACGACCTTCTCCTCTATAAGGTAAGCACCCTTTACTGGGGAGTCATCTTTCCCCTCCGATCGGACTTTTCGGGATTTACCTTTACGGCCAATCAAGTGAGCACATAGAACACTGTCTGATCGTCCATAATTTCGAAAATGGTCGCCTCATGATATAGGTGAGACCCGAGAATCGGCAACCCCATCAAAGCCACGAAATCCTCCAATACAGGAGTCGCCTCACCCTAGGCAAAAAAGAAAGTATGAACTCGAGGGATCCAGCGCGAGTAGAGTCTAACCATATAATTTTTACATTTGACCACCACACGATGAAGAGAGGTGTCTATTGTTTTGTCTATTCCTAAAGAATGGAGCGTAGCTAAATGGCCAGGGTTGGAACGGATGTATGTGACCCTAAGACTTCCAAAGGGAAGAAGTTTCAGTTGAAGAGCGTGAATCTATAGTTGGAAGGAGATAATCCCCGCGTTGAATGGCCATACGCGGAATCTTATTGAAAGCGTGAAGGGGGAGGTCACCCCCTTCCTCCGGGTGCATAAGCCATTTAGAAGACACAGAAAAGGGTATTAAGGTTGGGTTGGTTAAACGAAAATCAAGATGGTTGTCAGTCGGCATGATTCGTGTACCATCGGAAAAGACTGGGGCTGCATAGCAGCAGATAGGTCTTGATTGCGAAGAATTTCCCCAATAGAATATAATTGACCATCAGCCGGCAAGGGAACATGATCTCTATCAGACTGGCTGCTGGACTTGGACCCCGCTTGAGACGTTGTTCCCTCTGTCTCTTTCCTTTTTTCCACTGAGGAACGCTTGTTTGAATCGTCTGACAAGAACACTAAGGTGAAGATGCGCGGTAAAAAGAGAAATGAAGTGGTAAAGGAGAGACTATAAATATATATCGAAAACTTTCCTTTGACTAAAGGAGGTGAGACGGTTACTTAAATAGGGTAATTGAAGAGATGGTGGGGCACGTCACCAACCAACCAGTGCACGAGCTTGGGAGGTATGTGTTGAGGAGATAGTCAAAGAGAACTACTTTAAGGAAGTGTGGGTTGATTATTGGGTTATCCAATAGTTATCCCAACAATCAGGGGCTAATGTTGATACCTGAAAAATAACTATCCATGGATAAAGGGAGTCATTTCTACTAGATGGGCCTGAGTTCATCACTACCTTAGGGACTTAGGAGTTAAGCCCAAATGCTTAGGAATATTCCTATGGAAATATGAAATCAGAAGAGGAATAAGAAGAGAATCTAAGGGTGAGAATTAGTAGATGACACTTTAGTAATAATAAGGAGTTAGAGGGAGATATATGTCAGGAGGTGATAAAGAAGGAAAGTCTATAAAATGAAAAGGGATAGTACAAAGAAAAGATCCTCTTTTTCTCTCTCTACCCAAGCCCTTGATGGGGCTAGGATTGGTCTTCCCTTTACCTATTTACCCTAAAACCAACCCTGGATTTTCTGGACCTCGCTTCACTTGGTCTAATATGCAAATTGGCCCTGTTCTAATTCTAGAAAGACTTGATAGGGTCTTGATAAACCAATATGGTGCTTCTCGTTTTCTTAAGTTCTGTGTTAATAATTTGCCTAGGGATTCTTTTTATCATTATCCCATTCATGTTGGTTTTAATTTTGAGGATGTTTGTATGCTTAAAACCTTTCATTTTATGGCTATGTAGATTGAAGATATATTACCTTGTAGAGACATCATTGCTAACTCTTGGCTTGGTAATGCTGTTGGCTTTCCTTCTTACAAATTAAAATCTAGAATGATGAACAATAAAAGAGGTCTTAGTGATTGGAATAAGTATTTTTTTGGTAATATTCAAACCAATGTATCAATCTACTACTAGAAATTCCTTATCTGATTTGCAATCTGCTGACCCTAGAAACTCTGTTGTTTTGTCTAGACTGAATACTAGGTTTGTTTTCTTATACAACCTGGAACAAATCTATTGAAAATATAAGTCTAAAGAAGTATGACTTATGGAAGGGTATAAAAATAATCCTTACTCTCGTAGAATCACCTTTTTTCAAAGGGAAAAGAAATAGCATTGGTACTTCCTTCTTTGACTATTTTAAAACCTTTTACACCTCTAGTCTTCAACAGTTTCAAGATGAAATTTTGGAGGATCATCCCTCAAAATTTTCTCTAGATGGCAACAATGCTCTTAATATCCTTATTTCCACTCAGGAAATAAAAAACTGATGTTTTCCAAATAGGAGGTAAAAAAGCCCCTGGTCCTGATGGCTTTACTATGCTTTTATATCAAAACCAGTGGGATATTATTGGTGATTTTGTAGTGATGACTCAAGCTTGTTTTAGGACTGTCATGTAGCTAAATTCCTAAATCATACTAATATTGTTCTTATCCGTAAAATGCCTATAAATGAGTTGGTCTCTCAATTCAGACCCATTGGTCTCTAAAATTTCGCTTACAATGTTCGGTCTAAAACTATAACTAATAGATTTAAACCCTTTATGAATAACGTTATTTCCAAAAATCAGAGTGTTGTTGTCCCTAAAATAAGTATCTAAGATATCATCCTTCTTGCTAATAAGGTTATTTATATTGTTAATCACTATAAGGGTAAGGATGGTCTGTTGCTATTAAATTAGATATGTCTAAAACTTATGATAAGCTTGAATGGTTTTTTTAAGGTAAGTTCTTAAGAGTTAGGTCTATGTGATCATTGGGTTCACTTAATCATCCAATGCCTCTCTATTATACATCTTATTCTGTTTTACTTAATGGAATTCCTAAAGGAATTATTAATCTTGAGAGAGGGAGAAGGCAGGGAGACCCCCTTTTTCCATATCTATACACACTGTATTATGAGACCTTATTTTCATACATTGATAAACTCACAAGAACTGGCCTTATCCAACGTATTAAGATTTATAAGAATACTGATATGACTCATTTACTTTTTTTTTTTTATGATTGTCTTTTTTTTTTTAAAGATGTGAATGGCTTTCAAATGTAACCTTCAGAAATATTGTTTAGCTCCTGGGAAAGAAATTAATTTTGATAAATCTGGCATTTTGTTTAATAAAAAAATCCAAAATCACTGAATAAATCAGTTATCTTCTATTATGAATATCCATACTCATGATTTGGGGGAGAAGTACATAGATACTCATATCACTTTCCAAAAGTCTAAAATACAAAATCATATGAGTATTCTTCAGTCTGATGATATTAGAACTACCTCATAGTACCGTTAACTTTTATCTCATCCTGCTAGAACATCTCTGGTTAAACATGTTGGTCAATCCATCCACATATATCAGATGGTTGCATTTATAATCCCAAAATACATTTGTAGAAAGATGGACTCTCATTTTTATAAATCTTGGTGGGGAGAAATTCTTTATCCCAAAGATCGAAAACTTTATCTCCTTGGTTGGGATATCTTTTGCTCCCCAAAGTCTGAATGGGGCCTAGGTTTTAGAAAGGATGAATTAAATAACCTTGACATGCTTGCTAGGAATGCCCGGAAGTTAATGGAATCCCTTGACTCCCTTCTAAGTAGTGTCCAAAAAGTTAGATATTTCCCCAATTCTGATTTTTAGATGCTATGTGTCCTAAGGTCTGGGTCTTGGACTTGGAGGTGTTTTCGTACCATTAAGGAACTTATCAAACCCTGTACTTCTTGAATTGTGGGAGATGGTCAATTTTATTAATCCCTAGTGTGAAAAGTGGTCCTTCTTTGGGATTTGCTTCATCCTCAGGTCCCTCAGATTCTATCTATCTTTGGGACTTAGAGAGCAATCAATGTTTTTACGATTTACCAGATTCCATGTTAATTTGTTAAAAGTGTATTAGATGGAGTTAATGAAACATGGTTTCTTTGTGTAGAAGTGGTATCTAGGGAAATTCCACTTCATTTGGAACCTGGTTCTTACAACATACTAAAAATAGAGGTGGATGGCAAGGATGGACCTTCAGCTACATCACAAAAAACCAACATCCAACTTGATCATCATTGCATTAAGGTTTCAATGATTGATTCAAACAACGAAATATCAAATCATGTTATTCTGAACAAGGGTCGGCTTGTGCAAGGTGAAATGGGTGGAAAGGCGTCAGACAAATTCGGTGAAGCTTCACAACTGAAATCTCTTGCAACGAAAAAACAAATAAGAAGAAAGAAAAGCGAAAATGTTTCCAAGAACAGTAAAGGTCCCTTGGGAGAAGCCTGTCAACAAGTTATTACTGTGAATAAAGATGAGATTGTCGATTCTTTGTATGACCCCATCGGAGAATCAGTAAAATAGATTGATGCCGAGAAGTAGCTGCATAATAAAGAAATATTTATTCTAGAAAACTTATTACTTGAGAAACTATTGGGCGATGAACATGTCACATGTGCTAGTTTAGCAGTTAAACAGGTGGAGAGTTTAGTTAGTGAGAAGAGGAAAAGGAAGAAGAAAGCGGCAAGTATTCGAGAAGAATTAAATTCTACAATTACGCCATCTTAAGAAATAAATTTGAAGCGTAAGTTATTGGAAGCTTCTGTAGATACAAAGGATAAGGATGTTGCTAATACAAGAAAGAAGAAGAAAAAGTCAACTAAGGTTTCTAATGGAAAACCTGCTGGCTTGTCATCTTCAGGAGATGAAAAGGATGACATCATAAGAGATTTCGTTCCTGTTACATTAAAGCGTAAAAAAGCTTTAGATGCAGATCATCCTAGTCTTAAAACTAAGAAAGCAAATAAAAGCTTGCTTCCAACTGGAAAGTTAAGAAAGTCAAAAGTGAGAACTATTGTTGCTCCATCTTCATGCCTTGAGAAAGGATCTGATAAGAAATGTGGGATAAGAGAAACACTCTAGATCAAAGAATTACGAGGAGCCACCTAAGGAGCAAAAGGTTGTTATCTCTAGGGATCTCAATACTTCAAATGATGAAAATAGGAAACATGGGAACACCCCATTGAAAAAGGTAAAAAGATCAAGAACGAGGAAGGCAACGTCTGACAACAATTCATCTAAACATGTGCTAGAAGATGGTAAAGCTGGTGAGATTGCTATAGACTACTTGTCTCAAGTTCCAAAGAACAACGAACTCTTATAAATCCCGTCAGATATTCTTGAAGATGGTATAGCTGGTGGGATTGTTATTGACTCCCCGTCTCAAGTTCCGAAGAACAACGAACTCTTACAAATATCGATCGTCATATATTTTCGAAGATGGTATATATGGTGGGATTGCTATTGACTCCATGTCTCAAGTTCCGAAGAACGACGAACTCTCACAAATGCCATCAGATATTCTCACACATAATGTGGGGAAAAGTTGTTTTGAAGAAAATCATGAATCCGGTGTAAATGGTAGCACAAATGAAGACCCCAAATCTTCTGATGTTGAGGGTGATGACATTGATTTCAGTGAGTACTTTATTTCTTAGAGACCACAAAGTTGTGTAGACGGCCAAACATTACAAGTATTCATCAGGACCTCTCTGGCCAGCGTTGTCAGATTTAGTAATAAAAGTATTAAAGCTCTAGATTCTGGGTTTTTTTGGGTGCCATCATTCTTCTAGTTTAGAGTAATGTGTTTCTTTTTCATTTTGGTTATTCGGAATCTTGCAGGGTTTAGTCGTATCGGTAATTTTAATACTAGGGTCCGCCTGCATGTGTAGGTTTGTTAATAGACTGTTTCAGTATGTTGGTGTGTTTTATCTCAAGTTAAGGGTGACGTATTTTGTGTTTTGGTTTGTTTTTTATGTACTTCCCAATCCGGATCAATAAATTGCCTCGTTTTATCTTTAAAAAAAAACAAGAAAAAAAAAGGTCACTCGTAATCCTAATTTGAAGGTTTCTTAATTTATAAACCAAGATACTAGATCCTGGAATTTCACTAGATAACAAATTCACTTTGACATTAATGCTTTTGTTGAAAAGATTGTTATTATTCTCTTAAGTAAATTTAATTCTTGATAGGAGGGCTTAGGAGGTTTTAAAGAATGACAGATTTAATTTTAAATCTGTTTACTTGGATTTAAAAAGTCTTCGACCTTCCCCAAGTACAAATCTTTGGAAGTGTATTTGGAAAATTAGAATTTCTTATCGTATCCAGTTGTTTATCGCTGTTAGAAACACAATTCTTGCTAGATTGTCCTTACACTCCAGAATGTTTATTGGTTCTACTATTTGTCCTAGATACTCTAGTGATAACGAATATGTTATGCATGCCTAGTTATTTTCCCTATTGCTAGTCATGTTTGGTTAATTTCCCCTTTTTGCATAAGGATTTTTTTTCCTGATAAGTCTCCGCTTGATTGCCTTCACTTTTGGTTACATGATCCAGTCTCTTCCTTGTCTGATGACTTTAATCCTTTATTTATGTTATTTTTTGGTCTATCTGGAGTAGTAGAAATAATTATTGTTTAGCGAGAAAGATGAAACCCCTGGTGCTATTTTAGGCAGAGCCAAAGCTATGATCGTTTCCAGATCCCCCTCTATTAATACCAGACCCTTCCTGGAGATAAATGGGTACCCCCTCCTTTCGGTTGGATTAAATGTAATTCTAATGGTGCCTCTGATTTTGCTGCTTTGGATAATGGTGCATGGTATATGATGAGGGACTATACCAGCAAAGCTTCTTTTTGTGTTGCCATGGTTTTTAAAGTTTCTTCTCCTGCAGAAGCTGAAACTCGAGCTATATGGGATGTTCTGAAGAAGGCAGTGGATCTAAAGCTCATTCATGTCATAGTCGAAAGTGATGCTATGGAGTTGGTTGACCATTTTGCTGATGGAAATTTTGATGGTGACCAACATACAAATATACTATTTAAAGACATTTCTCTTTTCAGTAATCTAGCCTTGTTGCTTATAAATTTACTTTTAAACCTCGTATCTGTAATGATGTTTCTCATGTCTCGGTTCATTGGCTAACTAATGCCTTTTGGAAAGACAGTGAGATTTGTATTTCGTATTTTTCACATTTCAAATGCATTTATATTCCTAAAATTTGTAGGTTTGGGCACAGTTGAACAATTTTTCTATGATTTGGTCCTCTCCTCTTTTATGGATGAGTCATAGTAATGAATTATCATATTTCTTCCAAACAAACAAAAAAAAAACTCTCGGCAGAGATGGTGGTCGCAATGGCGACAACAACGACAACGATAGTTTATAAGAGTTCGAGTGTGAGTAAAATCATTTTAATCGTAGTTACATAGATATCTTTTTTTTGAAGCACAGTTACATAATATCTAGAATCAGTCCGTGATCCACACATTTTTGTGTCTAAATTGTTCTCAATTATCCATTTTGTAAGTGCTCATTTGTACTTATTGCATTATTTTATGTGTTTGTAGGTATTTTTGGATAATAAACATTTATGGAAAGATTGGCTCGAAGATTCATAAAGGAACCCAGACATATGATAAGGGCACCCCACTCTTGGATAAGGGAACCCCTTCTTCGTTTCAAATTTGAAAATGGCGTGGATTTTCTTCACGCGTGAAAGAGATTACCTGATTTGTTAGAACCTAATTTTATGGGATTTAAAATCCCTTTCGATATCTAAAAAGAAAGAAGCAATTAATACGAGATGAAACACGTCAAACAAAGTGGTTAAGGCCGGAAACATAGTACGTATGGGTTTGAGATAAACACGATGTTTGGATTTGGTTTTTGGGTGAATATTTATTCCTTATCGAGTTAGGAGGAGGAACTAGGTTTTGTTAGACCTATATAAGTCGAAGAAAAGGAGAAAAAACTATCGGAGAAGCTGGAGAAAAAATCAGGTGGAAGAAAATTCACGTCTTCTCCTGCAGAACGAAGAAGAAGAAGAAGAGAATAACGCCTCAGAACAGTCGCAGATAAAGGCTTCATGAAACTGTTGTTCTTTTCGATTCCTTTAGCAACAAATATCTAATCCAGAACCGTGACAAGCTTCTCTGCAACGCTTTTAAACTTTGCAGTTTCGTTGTGTTACATTATTTAATTGTTTTTCTTCTTTTCAAGCACTTTTGAGCTATATTTCTATTTTTTGAGAGTGTTTTGAGCATGATGAGCTAAACCCAATCACTGGGACAATGAAGGAAGCCATATTTCACAATTGAATGATAATTATTTTGATTCTCTATGACTTTTTACATTGTTTTTAATTGATTTATGATTTTTTCCTAATTAGTTGTGATTGTTTTGATGGTGTATGATGGTACTTAAGAGCTTTTGATGCACCATGGTTACGATTTACAGTTTATGTTTTAGAAATCTACTTTTGGCAACGAAACATAGTCAATAAAAGAGCTATAATTGTTAAGAATCATTGTAGAAATCACTCAGAAGTGATTTTGGTGGAATCCTGAGTCCCAGTTCTTCCCAATATTGTTACAATCTTTTACAAAAATTTGCTAGTTTAAATCAAAATTAGGTCTAAAACGAATCTTCACAGGTCTCAGTGAACGAACTATTTTTACCACTTTTTTAAAATGATCAAGTTTTCGTCGCTGCCGGGGACTTGTTTTTAGGTTTGAGTTTTAGATTTTTATTTGTTTTAGGTTTAATTTTATTTTTAGATTTTTATTCTTTTTTCCATTTTTTACGTTTTTTGGTATTTGTCTATTTGGTATTGATGTGTGTCGTAAGTGCAACAAATTATTCAGTATATTTCTCAATAATTAACTAGTAATATAGCGATCAGTTGGATCGTTCCCACAGAGAGCTGTGTAATTGATAGGTTATTCAGATTAGCAAAACTAGAATAAATACTAAAAAAAAGGGGGTTGGTTGTAAGTTGACTAAAAAGATAATAAACAAAAATAAGAAAGATGATTAGGGAGTCCTTCGTCGTTACCAAACATTGACTGAACCAGTATACTTATCTATCTTTCGTCAGAATCATCCATCACCAATCGTAGAATAGTATCTAGATCAATGTTATCCCCAAAACTCCTTTTATCACGTGATACGGAAGTTCTCGACTAGCAGATTTTATTCGTCTGAAGAACCAAGTAGTAGATCACTCAATGTGTAACCCAATCGAATGCTTTAGGCTTTGTGAATTTAGGTTGATCCCAGTAGTTAAAATCTTAGATCAAGGTCCACTTGCTGGTGTTATCTTCACTCGCAATTGATCCACATAATCCCTCTGCAAGATCTCGCGATTTGTACTTGTGTACGAGTCGAAGGACGATTACTTATCTCATAAATAAATACTAGCATTAAACTGATCAATAGATTAATCCAATTATACACTTGAACAATCTAGAAACCAATCATAAACCCTAGGTTTAATGAAACAAACGATAATGATTAAAACTCCAAATAAACTTGTATTACTAATAAAGCATCACGGTTAGAACATTGAATTCATCCTTAATCAATAAAAGGTTTAGCTACTCATATTACAAAGAACAAGAATAAGAAGAATAATGGTGGTTTCCCCCTAAAATGGGTAAACCCTAGGTTTATATGTAGAAGTTGTGATATGAGAAGTAGAATTATGTAGAGATCTAGAATACAAAAGATAAATATGTCTTGTTTGAGCCTTAGATATCTTCTTTTATAGTCTTCAATGCTTGGCCCTCAAGTATCCTCTCCTTATAGGGTTTATAATCCTTCCCGGACCATGTTTCCTTGATTTAGAAGTGAAGAACGTGTCTTAGAAGTGGCTCTCGTCGAGTCGTAATCGGTAGACTTATTCAACCACTTTCTATCAATTGTTGGTGTCCAAAAACAAGAGTTTTCTGATGCCTAAATCGTCCATAATCGGTAGTCACAACACCCTCCTTATCTACCGATTGTTAGAGCTCAAAATATGACTTTTTCTTTGTCTGAAACTTCCTATAATCGGTAGTTAAATCTCCCAGTAATCTCCCGATTATTTTGCTGTGTGTTTCGCTCTTTTCTTTCGGCTGTTTTGCTCATAACTTCCTCATACAAACTCGTAATGATCTCATTCTTTTAGCATTGGCTTCGTCTTTCAATTCTATTCAAGATGCTGATAATAAGTTCGGTATTTGAACGAGTTGAATTTGGTATTTTTCCATTCTTCATCAATAGTACTTCACTTACTTTTCTATTTTAACACTTTGTAGCTCCTTTTTGCATGATTCACCTAATATAAGATATAAACTAGAAAATAATCATAATAAAAAGTAATATGCAAGAATTATAAATAAAAAAGGATGGATTTGATACTAGAAACATGTGAATTAAGTACTTATCAGTTATACAGGTTTTGGATCAAAAAGAAAGTTGAGCCAAAGATATTAGTGATTAATTAAAGACTTGAAGTCAAAGACAAATTGAAAAAAATGGAAATACAAGACAAAGATTTTATTTTAGATTAACTTTATTTTTAGGGTTTTATTTATTTTATTTTTTTAGAAAATTGTATTAGGGTTTTTATTTTTTGTAATCTTTTATTTTTGGACTTTTTGGACTTTATTTTTTGTGACTTTGGAAATTTTTGGAACATTTTTTTATTTTTAAACCCTACAGAAGGGTAGTATTAAAATATAAACTGCACAAGGAAGGACATCAATTACGATATTGTCTCATCCCCCTGACTTCGTATACAAACACAGGAGTCAGTGGCCCGAGTCGACTTCTACGGTTCATCACCCGTCTGGAACGGGAGGCAAAACTCGATCAACCCACGAATCTCCTGCTAGTGGGTTTACTGTATTCCTTCGTATGCATGTATGTTGATGACTTGAAATACGAATTTAATTTCTAGTAGAGGGCAAGAACTGGCCATACAAGATAAGGACTCGGATTTTATCGCAGTTTCCTTCTTGCCCGCCTTAGGAAAACGTTATCAAATGCGAACCTAAGCTTAGATTTTTGACTAGAAAGAGACCGATAAGGTAACGAGCTTATAAGAAAGTCGTTCGAAAGGATTATATTGGTTACTTTGTTAGCTCAACTCAAGGATCATGAAGGTTAATTTAAGTTGGTTCGTGCCACCTTGTAACCCAAGGAAACGTGCCAAAGAAGTAGGGTTATCCAAGCTCCTTAGAGATTATCCTGTTTCTCTCGATTGAATTACTTTATTCGGATCGTACCCGAGAGGTTTGTTAAAATGCAACTAGTTGCAAAGAAGTGGAGTCATCATGTTTTTCGTTTGCTAGATTCAATAGGTTTTATTTGGTCGAGTCAGCCTTGTTTGTGCTTGTTTAGAAAAAATTTCCAGTTAGGATGTCGAACTGGTATTACGAAGACCAATACAATGAATGTTCATGATTTTCAAAATAGACAGTACTCATACTATGATCATAGTAAGGATAGTAGTTGGAACCACCACCAACCTTTTGAAGGTTATGTCTCATATCGTGCTGGTCCCAATTACTACTCGCACGCGCACCAGTCATGTGAACGGGAAAATAAGAAAAATACGAGTTCCTCGTCTTTGGAAGATACCCTCAAGCAGTTACAATCTAGGACTCCTTATGATCCAAGTGTTTCTCTAGAAGAATCCCTCAAGCATTTAACTGAGATGGCACATAGGTTTGACTTAAATGTGAAGGAAAGTTTTGCAGCGATGAGTATTGCTCAAAATGATCTTAATTTCCAATATAGTAATACCCTTGATAATTATTCACCTAGTCAAGAGGACGAGGTTAGAATTGGTAACACTTCGAGTTTAGATGAGGTTCGACCATCTTCATATTTTTATGATTATAGTGTTGATGAAGAAATCCATAGTCATAATGACGAATAAATTGTCACTCCAATTCCGCTTCATGATGATATTGTTATTTCTTGTTCAAATCCTAATAATTTTAATGATTATTCACCTATTCAAAAGGAAGATGATTTGACTAGACATATGACTGTTTAAGACGATGTACTATTTCCATGTTTTGAAGCCGATGATGGTTTAGAGGAACGTGTTTATCCTGAGAATGCTATTTTGGAGTCCAGCGATTTAGAAATAGTAGTCTTAGATAAAGAAGATACACTCGTAGAGATTTTAAATATGAGTGAGAATGCACCACCTGATTATAACCTAGAAGAAGCAATTGTGCATTTTCAGGAATCTGATGATTTAGAAATTAGGGAAATTATGACTAGTCTATCTAGGGACATTGAAAATTCTCAGTTTGGGGTGATTATCATTCTCACTGTGCTTCATCTTTGACTTTTAGAAATATCCCTCACTTGAGACTTGACATATTTGCCTCTACCATTTTACAAGATTATCTTCATACATGTTTTCCTGAACCTAATCATGTCTAGAAAGAAGTTCAGTTGTTAGAAACCCATCCTCTGGTTGATGTGGTTTACCCAAGCGATAATACCAAGATTGAATTTGTTTTCCCACCAAAATATTTTCTTCCAATTGTGGGAACGTATGATTTTCAAATGTGTCAGTTATTAAGTTTTGAGACTAAGCCTAATTACTTTAGGAAACTAGAATCGACATATTTGCTCAAGAATGACTACCACCTTCATTGTAGTCAACTGTGTGAGTCAAATCTAATTGATTTTGAGGATCTATAATTATTCAGGTTATTATTATGTGCTTCTAAGTTCTTGGTTGAGTTTTTACAGACTCTACAACTTGATCCTTCAGATCCTTCCTATGAGGAAATCCAGCTCATGAAAATATTTAATCTAGACCCTTTTATAGAACCTGAACCTGAACAACAGCTAGATTTAGTTGTCTTAAATAAAAAACTAGATAAGGATATGCTCGGTTTGTTCATTTTCTTGGCTTGTTGCAGTTTCCTTTTATTTGGGATAACACTATCTGATTCACATGACCCACAATTGTTCTGGCTATTACTATATGATTTTATGAGGTGACTAGTCTTTTCTTAGTCTGGATGAAGACTTTAAACTTAGCACTTCTTGGGAGATAACCCATGCTTATGCGACTCGGTAATATATTTTCTTAACTCTTTTCTTCAATTGGTAACAATTTCTCCTTGTTCATGTTTTTCATCATTTATCTTTAGAACATTGAGGATAATGTTAGATTTAAGTTTGGGGGTAAGGAAGAAACTTTTAGTCTAATAATGAAACTCCAAAATTTAGAAACTTGTGAACAATTCAGAATGACACAAACCATTCTAGGTAGATGGAAACTTAACTTTTTTTCTATAGGAATTGTTGTGCCCAATTAAATGGTCTATTCATAATAGGACAGATCTCAGGTGTTAGAAATAACACGATAGTCGTCACCATATCACTTTCTGTTTTTATTTTTGTAAATTTTTTTGTTTCTCTAAGTGATGTGGTGGGGCACTAGTATCGCCTTGTTGTCACCGCTATGATGAAGTAGAGTGATTGAGATCAAGCCCATTATTTTAATTGAACTTGACCAATAATTTTTTTTTAAATAAAGAATTAACACTTGGATAGCAATATCTGTGTGTTCTCCCTGTCTCCGTCGCCTAAGCAAGCGTGGAACGCAGGATCCGTGGGAACTATCATGTAATCTGCTGACAAGGAGCACGCGCTTAGATTCAAAAGATCTAATCATGTTGTCGAAAAAATAAAATAATAAACAATAATTGTATATATTCAATAAATCTACCGCTGGGGCCCTTGTATATACCAGTTGAGTTGATACTAGAATTACGATTCAGACCAGTGGATGCGTATCTGAATCCATTAGGGTTCATCTTGGATGACGACCATACATATATTCTGGGAAACCTCGTTCACCTTAGTCAACATGCGCACACTTCTATCTCCATATCCATCTTTTAAATTTATTCATATGATATTGATTAGTTAGATTCCGAGTGTCGTGGTTCATTGTACGATTTTCTGAGTAGTGCTTTGTTTTCATATATATGAATTTTAGTACGCTTGAGTGCAAACTCGTGTACAACAATTGGATCCATATAGGGTAATGATTCCCATAGCCGAAGAATTTGGTAGAAAACTAAATAGCATGTTTAGTGTCTACCCTCAATCGTTCACAAGTAGCTAAAAATTGGAGTAAAGATTTTGTGGGTATACCTTTTGTAAAGCCTCAGAGACAACACTCTTCTTCTAGGGTCACCTAGGAGTTCAATGGCTAGCTGCACGTACTAAGTGTATTTTTGAAAAATAAACATTTGTGGAAAAATTGGCTCGAAAATTGATAAAGGCACCCAGGAAAATGATAAGGCCACCCCACTCTTGGATAGGGGCACCCTTTCTTTGTTTCGAATTTGAAATGGCGGGAAGTTTCTTCACACGTGAAAGAGATTACCTGAGTTGTTAGAAACCGAGTTTTATGGGGTTTGAAGTCCCTTTCGATACCTAAAAGGAAATAAGCAATTAATACGAGATGAAACACGTCAAACAGAGTGGTTAAGGCCAGAAACAGAGTACGTATGGGTTTGAGATAAACACGATGTTTGGATTTGGTTTTGAGGTGAATATTTAGTCCTTATCGAGTTAGGAGGATTAATTAGGTTTTGTTAGACCTATATAAGTCGAAGAGAATGAAGAAAAAGCTATCAGGGAGGCTGGAGAAAAAATCAGGTGGAAAAAAATTCATCTTTGCTGCTGCAGAACAAAGAAGAAGAAGAAGAAGAGAATAACGCCTCAGAACAGTCGCAGATAAAGTCTTCACGAAACTGTTGTTATTTTCAATTCCTTTAGCAACAAAGATCTAATCCAGAACCGTGACAAGCTTCTCTGCAACGCTTATAAACATTGCAGTTTCGCTGTGTTACATTATTTAGTTGTTTTTCTTCTTTTCAAGCACTTTTGAGCTATGTTTCTATCTTTTGAGAGTGTTCTGAGCATGATGAGCTAAACCCAATCACCGGTATAATGGAGGAATCCATATTTCACAATTGAATGGTAATTATTTTGATTCTTTATGACTTTTTGCATTGATTTTAATTGATTTATGATTTTTTCTAATTAGTTGTGATTTTGTTTGATGGTGTATGTGTTGAACCATACAGCCAGAAGACCAATTCGGAATCCAGTCAGAAAACCAATCCTGATACAAATGCCAACTCATAGTCTTTAGGATTTGTTAACAATATATTCTGTTTAGGATTTGAGTATATTTCCTGTTATGTTTAGGATTTGTTTAGATTTCCTACCTTATATAAAAACTACTCTCGTTATATAAGAGAGCCTCCTGTACGGTTAAAGTATTAATAAAAATTAAGAAGAAAAATAATTCTTGTCTCAACTTGGTATCAGAGGGGGTTCGATCCTATGGGAGGAGCTTTGCTCCTCTCCAACCATCACCACTAGTTCACGTTCATACCATTCCACCAGTATTTTCACTTTGCATTCACAGCATCATCTCCTTGCATACCATTTTTGCATCACCACCAGTTCAGTTCCACTTCATACAGAACACACTACAACCACAGAAGTTCACGACCACGGTAGCACAACAGCACCATACTACCATCAACACCAGCTTCTAAATATCAATTTGAATCTCTTAACCAACAGAGAACACCAACATCATTTTTGAGTCTCTTAACCAACAGAGAACACAAAAAAAAAATTGAGTCTCTTAACCAACAGAGAACACCAACAAATTTTTTTGAGTATCTTAACCAACAGAGAACACCAACAAAATTTTTGAGTCTCTTAACCAACAGATAACACCAATAACATCTTGAGTCTCTTAACCAACAGAGAACCACAAAACAAATACCAGCATCTACTATTTCTACTTCTAATACTTCAACAGGTAGACCACTCAGAATCATCAACCCAGACGTTTCATTTGTTGGGTAGGCGGAAACCTCTGAACCAACTAAATGGTTAAGTTTCGTAAAGACCCAACGTGAAGATTTTCGGTTTAAGGCGGAACCTCTGAACCTGTTAAATGGTTAAGTTTCGTGACAACTCAGCAAGCGAAGCCTCTGAATCTACGACGATCAAGCTTCATAAAAACTAGAAAAGTGGACAAGTATCCACCGTTACCAAGCAAGATATAGAAGGCATACAAAATCTATGGAGACAAGAAAGCAAAATTAAGATGAGATCATATCGACGTGATGACAAGTCATAAAACCAATCCATGGGCCTGTATGAGCAAGATAAGCGAAGCATGAGAAGCAAGTTGAATGTTCACCAGCTACCCTTCAACTTGAGGGGAAGTGTTGAACCATACAGCCAGAAGACCAATTCGGAATCCAGTCAAAAAACCAATCCTAATACAAATGCCAACTCATAGTCTTTAGGATTTGTTAACAATATATTCTGTTTAGGATTTGACTATATTTCCTGTTATGTTTAGGATTTGTTTAGATTTCCTACTTTATATAAAAAATGCTCTCGTTATATAAGAGAGCCTCCTGTACGGTTAAAGTATTAAGAAAAATTAAGAAGCAAATAATTCTTGTCTCAACTGTAAGCTGGGACATAAGAACTTTTGATGCGTTATGCTTACGATTTATAGTTAATGTTTTAGAAATCTACTTTTGGTAAAGAAACATAGTCAATAAAAAAACTATAATTGTTAAGAATCGTTGTAGAAATCACTCAGAAGTGATTTTGGTGGAATCATGAGTCCCAATTCTTTCCAATATTCTTACAATCTTTTACAAAAATTTACTAGTTTAAATCAAAATTAGGTTTAAGATGAATCTTCACAAGTCTCAGTGAACAAACTATTTTTACCACTTTTTTTAAAACGACCAGTCCTCCGGTTTTTGCACTTCTTAAATCTCATTTTATCTTTTACAAAAATATAACTTTCATACGCCCACCAGGATTGCTTGCACAGTTGCACTTGCTCCATGCAAATCTCATTCGACATCCATCTTGTTGAGGTAGTAAACAAGGAAACGGAGAATATGTCCAATATAAAATGGGCTTAATGCTCTACCACATCTTGAGCAATTATTTGTACAGAAGGACTGTCATATCCATCTAGCCGAATGAATGCTGTTCCATGATTGATATTTTAACGTAAGTGGACAAGACCTTATTCTTGGATTGGTGTGGATCTGACAAGTCAACTACCATCCTATACATCAACTAATGTCCATCAGTCACATGGTGATCCTGCTGGTGTGTGGGAATCTCAAACTGTTGGACGCACAAAAAGACCTGTTTTGTTATCCAGCAAAACTTTCCTTGCGTGCACATCTTCAAGCCAGCCAGCCAGCCACCAAAGTATAATTTTCTGGTCCCATATTCGGAGTGTTAACTGTTAAGTTCATGATATATGTAAACAGAAAGTGCCAAAATCATGATCAAATTTGGATAGGATTCTCTTAAGACATTCAAAGTTTAAATAAGGTTAGAGTATTTACTCAAAACAGTGTATCATTCATTTAAAATCATGCTTCAAAACAAAAAAAAAATCATTGAAAATGAAAAAATTGTTATTAAGAAAATATTACAAATTATTTTTGTTTTCACTGAAATATCAACCAAAATGTTATCTGGCATCTGTTTTTTTACATGCATTTTAGATAAGAAGTTAAGAATATTCAAAGAAAAGTAAAGTTTAATACTTTGCTTATTTGCGATATTAATCCAACCCCATGTGATCTCAAAAGATAATCACAATAATTTTCTAAAGGTCAATGTAGTATAAATCAAAGTTCGTTTTAGCATAAAAAGTAGGTTTATATGTCTAATAAACCCCAGCCTAGCCCATATCTATTAACTATTCAATTAATCACCATAATAATTGTACAATCAATCAAATTGATTAATTAGCTTTAGCGTTTTAAATTTGTACATTACAAACCCATACTGCACTAATCATTATCATCTTCTAATTCTAATAATATGGTTGTTGATCTAAGTTATATTAAATTCTTTGCAAAATGTATGAGCCAATACATGAGTCGACAATGTCAACAACTATAAACGGTCGTGCCAACCACTCAGTTTGTTGCATATAAAAGACAGGTTATGATTGAGACATCATAACATACAAAACAGGTATATTTTCATCAACTTCTTTTTTGCTTTCTTTCTAGTTTGCATCATCAATTGCCCAAGAAGAAGAACACTAGAAGAAGATTGAATAATGGATTGTGAGAAATGGGAACGAAAAGTGATGAGGTTCTTTATGAATCCAATTCTAAGGGTACCATTTTATATCTTCACATTAACCCTTTTAAGTCTTCTTCTTCCTCTCTCATTTCTATTACTAGCTAGATTGTCTTATGTAAAGTACCCTTCACTACCTTCTTCTTTCCATCTATCTCTTTTTCTCAATATCAATCCTGCCCTACTTCAATCTCTTCTATCATTTTTCAGTGTTACGGCTCTCATTCACGGTTTAAGGGGCAAATTTACACTTTTGTATGGATCACATCTTCAACCTCGTCTTCATATTGCGTGGATATTCCTTTGTGTTTTACAAGTAACTGTTGGCCTGGGGATAGAAGCAATTGTCGTTTCTGGTGTTTGGCCTGATGACTATGGTGCTGACAAAAGGAGTTTGTTGATAAGTAGGATTGTTTTCTTTATTGGTTTGCATGAAACTATGCTTTACTGGGGAAAAACTGTAGTAAGACCTGTTGTGGATGATACAATTTTCGGGGGTGCAAGGAGCGAAAAATGGATTGAAAAGGTGGCAATAAGCGCGGGCTTTGGTGCCTTATGGTTGTGGAGATTAAGAGACGAGGTTGAAACGCTAGTTCTCGTCGTAGAAATTAAAAGAGAGCTCTTAATTGGTTTGGGTATTTCTGATTTTATTAGTTGGTGGTTGTATTATCTTACTGTTACAATTGGTATGTTGAGGGTTGTCAAGGGTCTCATTTGGTTTCCCAAGGGTTTATTCTGTAGAATACCACAACACAGCAATATTTGTTCTTGCGAGGATGACAGTAAGGTCTAACATCAGCCCTTGTTGCCCACCCTTTTTCTTTCTTTTTCTTTTTCTTTTTTGTAATTTAGTTTTCCTATACTTTTAGTTTGATCAAGAATTTGTTTCCACAGCTGTAATTTCCTATTAATACTTCAAGGAACTGCCTGCTCTGAAAAGACAATGATATCTGTAGTTTCTCGAACATTGAACAAACATAATTTATCACGCCCAAGTTGAGCAGTTAAGCTTCATATATACAACAAATCAATGGTCAGAACTCGAGACACAGGTTCATAGTATAATACGTGAATATAGATTACATTACATGAGTTCTTCTTGGAAAGTAAGTATAATAGGTTTTGCTTATACTCTGTAGTATATTCTAATGGAATAAACATCGACTTGATCAATAATACACCTTAAATCTCTACATGGAACCAATATCATGACCACTTGATTTCAAGAACTTCTTGAGTAAAAGGAAAGCAATAGCAACTGCCAGACCAATTGCAGCCAACGTGAAAAGGCGGTCACTAGCAGGTGTTGGAACTGTAACCGCATTTCCTGTATTCGAGTCTGAGGCTGGTACACGTCTTGTTACCGTCAATCCTGCATTGAAGCTGACCCTCAAGGGACCCGCATTAGCATTAACATGGACTTCTCTTGCATCTTCCACAACCATGTCATCTGCCTCGGGAATGGGATGATCCTCATGAATCACATCACCGTTCTGGGGACTGGACTGGGCTTCACCATCTTTGTTGCTCAAGTCCTCCTCAGAGGCTGGCTGCTGGGGGCTGTGTTGGGGAGGAGCTGGAAGCACCTTGCTTAGCATATATTCATGAATCTGAACCATCAAAAGGTTTATGTCAAGTAATGAGGAAGTATAAAAAGGTCCCTAAATAGAGAATATAAACACACAGCAAACAAACCTCATCAATTATTTTTTGACGTTCAGGAGTCCCATATTTGGGAGCTGCTTCTCGTGATTTAATGGCTAATTCACGCCTTTGTTCTTTCTTATAGTCCAGCGAACCCAACGCTCCATCAGGGTTTGTTGGCATGAATGCTATTAGTGCTACTAGGGCAGTTCTAACTGCACGGTCATACATCAGGCAGGAAAATTGTGGTCACTTGCAGAATTAAATATGAAAATACCCACTGGGGTATCTAACTCACAATAACATGTCTACAAATTTGAACAGAAAGTAATATAGACAACAGTCGACCAGATAATGGCATAGGTAAAGGTAAACGAATTCAAGCTTGACATATAACTATGAATATAGGGGAATATACTGATGAATATAAGCTGGACACCTAGTTATGAATTTCCACTTTAGGCTATCAGAGTTTATTGCTATCAAGCAAAACGAAAACCTCGGCACCCATATAGTGGAATGTTTAAGTCCAGCTGTGGCAACCCTAACTTATAGCTAGTTTCATACAGTGAGATCATATGTCATGAATCAACACGGCAGCATGAAGGAATCAGTTCTTTGGTCTTGATCAGGCTAGAGATCGCTGATTAAAGAGTGTAATCCTCTCTAACAAGCAATTACCTAGACACATATGTGTTCAACCAAAAATCAATTCCAGCTTTTTGTGGGTCTAGTTTGTTTGCTACAAAGTCAAACACAAAAAAGTAATGAACAGAAGTAGATCAATACTACTAACTACTGCTACGACATATCAAACTACAAAACAATCAAGTTCAATACTTTTTTGATCGATCAAGTTCAGAAATTGTACCACTCCATGACGGCTGCCAGTGTTCAGGATGATGACTTGATATACTTAAACATATTTTCGTTTGTGTTCCAAATCTACCATTTGGCTGAAACAAAAAGAATAAAACTAAATAAGCATGACACTAAATGATGTGCAATCAACCTAAGTATTACACGCTAAGGAAAGTAACAATGGGGTTAGGTCATTACAGATAACAACATGAAAGCAGGAGGTTGAAATGGATAATCAGCAGGTAATTGGATTCTCCCATGGTAAATCCCTCCTTCAAATTCAGTATCACGAGGACCTTTTATTGCAAATTGCCATTCGAATATATTTTCCTAACAAAACCAAATCAATGTCAGTAGTGTAGATCTTCCCCAAATTGGGGATTTTAACCGAGAGAAGTCACAATTCATTTCGTTTCCTCATTACAAAATTCTCAAATTATATCCCCGAAACTAACTCAGGGACCAAAAGGTCTAGAAAAATAAATTAGGGGTTTTGAAAAATTAACCTCAAGAGGGAGACTCATGAAATCATCAGATGGATTAGCCTGCATCTCTTTAACTTCCTGAAGAATTCTCTTCACAGCTGGATTCTTCATATTATACTTCCCTTCAGCCATCCTGATAATTTGATAATGGTGAAATCAAAATTAGGGTTTTCGATTTAATTCTTCACCCAAAATGAAACAAAACACAATCACTCGGACAGAAGAAAAAAAGGAGACTGCCCCGAGAAAATCAAAAACGAAAGTTACTGGAAATATACTACTAGATGAGAGAGAAAACATCAGCGTAACATCCTATCACCCTTAAAAACGTACGTGAACAAAACCATATCATCTGAACCGTAGAAAGCTAAACCCCACATTCTGATCTGCCTTTTTTTCTCAACTATGATAAAACGAGGGTGTCACAACTCATAAGATTCACCTCGTCTATTAACTTGGCACGTGTTACCTTGAGTGGACCCTACCGTTTATGAGGCGGGCCAAATCTCTCTTTCTATTCCTCTCTGGGAGATACAGAGTGAGTCTCACTCCCACCATGTCTAGAGCTCCAGAATCTGGAGCTAAACCTCATCATAAGGTAGTTAGATTTTCTTTTTTGAATCATGTTTCCGATCAATTTCTTGTTATTCTCTCAATTCTTTGTTTCTTGCAGAAATTTGATGAGCAAACAATTGATGTATATGGGAACATATCATCTAGATTATTTCGTATAAAAAAACAGATTCAATCGTCGAGACTCTCTTCGATTAAAGTAAGTAACTTTGGTATGCCCTAATACTGATGATTATTTTACTTTACCTAACACGATCGCTAATTTATTTGGTTTGGTTACGTAGGAAAAACTTAAACGAAATGAAAAGAGGTTAAAAGTGAATACGTCTCAGCTACTTCAATCGGCAACGACAAGAAATGGGTCAAATAACATGGTTTCATCTAGAATTGAAAGGCCATTATGTAAGCTAAGTGGTTGCGGTGGTTATGGGTTAGGGGAAAAAGATTATGTTAATTGTCAGGATGTTTATGCCTCGGCGACTACTAAGCTTCCTTGTGTTGAGAAGATATCACCTTATACCACATGGATTTTCTTGGACAAGTAATATGCTGTTTCCTTTCAGCTAATTGAATATATGTATCTAATGGATGCTACATTGAATGATATCTAGAGTAATAATCTTAAGGCGTATTGGTAGACTGGTAGTCTATATGTGCAACAATATTATGCGTATTATATGGAATTGATTAGGAACCCAGTAACGCAATGCTTATACTGGTTTTTCTGGTTACGGGTCTACCGAACATTTTTATTAATTTTCCATGGGGTTTGGGATTACAATTCTGTGGCAGTTGTTTTAGAGAGTTGTGGGTAGTCATTAGATAATGGACATGGTAGTTATTTTCTTATTCGTGGATATACATACAGGTTAAGCATGTTTGGCAGAGAAACCAATGTAGGCTGAATTATGGTTATGAACTGAATATTTGTGTTGTGAATTGAAATATTTGTTGCCAATGTTTTGAGTGATTCGGAGATGATAAGATTGGAGAAATTTGTGAGAGGAATAATGCATATTTACGAGGGTGTAGGACAGCGTGAGATCTTCATTGTTGTGTTGTAAACATCATATAACTTATATAGATGCTTCTGACCCTTTTTGTCTTGTGGATTTATTATATTTGCTATTAGTTTCTCAAAATTTTCTCCCATCCTTCAGAAATCAGAGGATGGCTGAAGATCAATCAGTGTTTGGGAGGAGACAGATATACTATGATCAACATGGTGGTGAAACTGTGATTTGTAGTGATAGTGAGGAAGAGCTTGCTGAACCAGAGGTGCAGAAGCATGAGTTTTCAGAAGGTGAAGATCAGATGTTGTGGTATGTAAATATCAGCGACTTACAATACTCTCTGATGGCACAACTACAAGATATGATCTGTGAATAACTACTGATAGTGTTCATCCCATATCTATCATTTGTGTACAAAGTATCTATATCAAAGTTTTTGTTGCTGTGCTGGCTTTGACAGGAGGGCTTTTCAAGAGCATGGGTTAACTCAGGAAGTGTTGAATATTCTGACCCAAATTATTAAGGCCACTTCACCTGAAATTCAGGTGTGAGAGTTAGCATAAGAAAGAGTGATATTCCTATGGCAGCATATCTTCTCATGATAATGGATTGTATGTTTCCTTATTGCTTCATTTCAGAAATCATCATAACTTTTTCTGTACCTGGGCTTTACAGGACAGGTACAAGAGTTTGCTAGAGAAGTATCAAGAGGAACGTCCTAAAGAGGTTGAAAGTTCCGGGAAAACTAAAGTGGGAATAGATCTGGACAAGAGTCTCGATGCAGCTTTAGATTCCTTTGATAATCTTTTTTGTCGTCGTTGCTTGGTAGTGTTTCTTTTTCTACCAATTCTTCCAAGCATTATATTTCCCGAGTCATTTTTTTTCTGAAGATGAATTGAATCGACTTGGTTTATTCAACAGGTAATTGATTGCCGTCTTCATGGCTGTTCTCAAAATCTGATCGGCTCTGTAAGCCCTAGTGGTTTGTTCTTCACTTTCAGTCACAGAATTGCGTACAAGTTTACTGTTAGTTTTAATAGGAAAAGTTTCTTGACAGGGTGAGAAGCAACTATATTCATGTGGACCGGATGAGAATAAGAAACCTTGCGGTGAACAGTGTTTCCTTCAGGTAAACTTTCGATTCATTTCAAATTCATGAACCCTTAGTTGTAGTGAGCTCTTAAGCTGGTCACTATATCTTCAGAAATTCTGGGAATTATAATAAGACGACAATTGAATATACTGAAGTTGATCTCCTTCTGGTTTAAAACCTAACTTTCATTTCAGCTGACTTTCAGGCAAGTAAAGGTGCTGAAGGGATACCTGAAAGGCCAGCAGAGAAAGATGGAATTTTACTTTCCTTTAAACCAGGATCGGATCCTGGTAATGTTTGCACTGACACTAAACCTGATGAAAGAATCAGTGATGGCAAAAGGGCTGCTGCTTGTATCTCCTTAGATACTACTCTTATCTCCAAATTGGCTGTTGGAGCTTCAACTAATGTTGAATCTCTTTCACGAATACCACCTAATGATAACTTAAACAAGCGCAAGGTTTTAAAAGATGTGACTATAATACTAGGAGGTTCAACAATTTGTTCTGATAAACTTCAGCATGCTAGCAAGAAATTGAAAAAATTATCAATTTCAGATGTAACAAATGTGGCTACTGATGGTCAAAGGAATTCAGGTAGTGTTTCTAGCACTGATACCATGCGTCCTTATTCTGGAACACTCGATGAGAATGAAAAGAAGAAACATGTTCATGTTTCAAGACTTTCAAGTGAACTTACTGGACATTCTATCACTAAGTATGTCGTGTCTGGTACTGTTGCCGGTGGAGAGAAAGATGCCAATGATAGAGAAAGTTTAGAAAACATTAACATGCATGTAGATTTGTTAAATCAGTCTTCTAATTCCTTAGAAAGCAAAGCAGAAGGATCTTCAAGTGGTTGTGGGTGGAAACCTATTGAGAAGGAGCTGTACTTGAAAGGAGTAGAGATATTTGGCAAAAACAGGTATATAAATGTTACATCACCTGACTCTACCACCTTACATATATCTTCCTTCATGATTATTCCTGATAATTTATTATGAGGCTTTTAACAAGTAAGCATCAGCATGTTTGATTTATCCACCGATTATTGTTGTACAGTTGTCTAATAGCCAGGAACTTACTTCCTGGTTTGAAGACTTGCAAGGAGGTATCTACGTACATGCTTGGAAATGGGAATGCAATGCTGCAAAAATCTTCTCTGTCACCAAATTCATGCTTTGATGACGGTGGAAAACTTGACACTGATTGTGTGGTGCGCATTAATAGATTCATCTCCTCTTTTAAGTATTACGGTAACATTTATTTTCAGTTAGTGAGTGTGAGACTAGAAGTAGTAACACGGAAGTGTAACAGCTGCGCATAATGTTGAAATCTCTAGGTGTGGCAGTCATTATATAAAGTTTTGCTTGATTAAGTACTAGCATGAAGTGCGTCTGGAATCAAACAGCCACTATTATGGTTATGAACCTTTTGTTTTATGACTAAGTGACTCCTTATTTTGTGTCATGTTTTGATTAGGATCAAGATATGCCTACTAGATCGAGGATATTCCGTCGGAGGGGCAAAACCCGCAAGCTAAAATATACTTGGAAGTCTGCTGGTCATCCATCAAGTCGCAAAAGAATAGCTGATGGGAAGAATCAACCGAGTAAGCAATATACACCATGTGAGTGCGAGTTTATGTGTGGAAAGCAGTGCTCCTGTCATAGTAATGGAACTTGCTGCGAAAAGTACTGCGGGTATGCTGAATGTAGTATTTTACTCTTTCTTTAATGGGGTACAACAATGTAAACAAATACATACATGGATCTGATGTTAGGGCATGGGGGTATTTCGTGTTGACTTCGTGAAAATTTGATGAAGGACGGTCGATTATGCCTACTTAGATTTTGTTTCCATCTGTATTTTGAGTTGAGGGTTTCAATTTCCTCTATCTGAAATATTTTTTTCTTTTGAATTCAGGTGTTCAAAGAGTTGCAAGAACCGATTAAGGGGATGCCACTGTGCAAAGAGTCAGTGTAGAAGTCGTCAATGCCCGTGTTATGCTGCTGGGCGTGAGTGTGATCCAGATGTGTGCAGAAATTGCTGGGTTAGGTAATGACTTCATTTTAATATGTAACTTGCTATCTTCCTAGATGAGATACTTAAAATTATGTTTTCTCAAGCAGCTGTGGAGATGGCTCACTTGGCGAACCACCAACAAGAGGAGATGGTTATCAGTGTGGCAATATGAAGCTCCTTCTAAAGCAGAGACAGAGAGTGAGAAATGCTTGAAATAATTCATTGGTTAATTTGGTGATTGATGATTTCCTGTTTATAACAAGCCTTTCGTTATACCTAATTCTTGCAGATCCTTTTGTCCAAGTCTGGTGTTGCTGGATGGGGAGCGTTTATAAAGGTAAGAAGTTATATTTATTTCTGTTGCTACCCCGATATGAATTCTCACTAGGACTCTGTAAAATTTGATCCTAGAACCCTGTTAACAAAAATGATTACCTTGGAGAATACACTGGTGAGCTAATATCCCACAGAGAAGCAGACAAGCGGGGAAAGATTTATGATCGTGTTGATTCTTCGTTCCTTTTCGATTTGAATGATCAGGTTAGTGATAGGTTTTAAATATTTATTGTGGTTGGAACATCAAAGTTAACTCCCTCTCTTTCTCACTAACTCCCTGCATATCTGATTTGTGTTATGCTGTTCACAGTATGTTCTTGACGCTTATCGCGAAGGAGACAAGCTGAAATTTGCGAACCATTCAAAAAAAACCAATTGTCATGCAAAGGTTTGTGGCTTTTAATTATAACCCAAAAGTAGTTCCTCTACTATTAAGATAAAACTTCAGATTTGGTTACTGCACAGGTAATGTTGGTAGCTGGAGATCATCGTGTGGGTATTTTTGCAAAAGAACATATTGAGGCCGGTGAAGAGCTATTTTATGATTACCGGTATGGTCCTGATCAAGCACCAGTGTGGGCCAAAAACCCCGAGTGTTCCAAAAGAGATGATTCATCAGCTCCTCATGCTCGAGCTCGGAAACACCAATCTCATTGATGAACAGTAAGCGTTCAAACTATCTGAGTCATTCGCACAGCAATCTCATACCTCAGTACATTTGATACCATAATGCACATAGATATCGCTCGAATTTTAAATGGAAGCCTTACAAAGCTAAATAAGCTAAAACTACATTTGAATTTTAAATGTAATAAGTTTTGTTTACTCAACTTGGTTTGATCTTTTTAAAAATTTGTTTCGGCAATGGAATCTAATCATGTATGATTTGTCAAGTTAAGTTCTCCAACATTATTACACCACAACGAAAGAACTAATCCGCACATAAACAACACCATATGGTTGAGATACAACAAGAAGTAACGAAAGACAAACATACATTTTGCAGAGACTTACCTAACAGGTTTGAAGACAGCTTCTACAAGGTTATGTTTTCTATTGGGGATTCCAAACCCAACCAAATGATTTAGATAAACCTTCCCATCTTTAACAGTAGCAGAAGTTGCTACCCGATGCAAAGGTCCAAAAAATTTACCAACAACTATCGCTGTTTCCCATCCATCTAAACTCTCAACTAGTCTCGCAGAAGGATTTCCTGCAACTATAAGCCTACTTGAATCTAAAAGCTCTAAACCATCACCGAATCTCAATGAACCTCCACCAACTAACTTAACTAGCTTAACTTCTTCTGTTTTCGTATCAATCTTGTACAATGCACCGTTAATAGTGTGAATCACTAGCAAAAATCCATCAGGGTGATACACAATCCCATTAAGTCCAATCAAGTTTTCATACCACTCCTTAAATGTGAAGAGCGGGCTTTTGATGGTGCCTAGAACCTCACCATTTACTCCTACCTTCCATATCTTACTCTGTTTGGCGTCTGTAACATATGCATTGCCTTCTTCATCTACTGCTACATCATCTGCAAAAGCTTTTCCATCACCTGCAATAATGCAAATGCACAAGTAAAAATTAATATTACCACACACCAACACATGACTACACTGAGAAAACGTACACATCTTACGAGAAACAGTATATATATATATATATCCCAAAAGTAGTTCCCTCTTTAACTGTATAAATGATTAGGCACGGAAAATTAGCTCTGATCTTCAGTTTCTAAGGCCAAAATTACTTTAATCGTTCCTAATTTTGTTCAAAATTTGGACCCACCAAATTAAACACCAGGACCTGTTTGTTTCTAATAAATGGAAAAAAAAACAGAAATCAAAAGAAAAAAAAAACCTGATCCGCTAAGATGTGTAATAAACAATCGTTTCCATGTAATCAGATCATAAGCAGCAACAGCACTGAATAAATTTCCAATAACATCAGCACTAGCAACAACAACACGATTTCTAGACCGATCGATTACAATTCCTAAAGATGCGTTTCCTGATAATTCAGATTCTTTGATTACTGTTCTTTCTTCGATCACTGTTTGATGACCATTCTCTGATACAACAATTTCGCCTATACCACCTTCCATGTACGATACAAGAAATCGACGGTTAAGATCATCCCATTTACTACACTCTCTTAACCATCCATTAGATTTATACTCGTACACGTGTGTTAGTGATTTTGATCTTTCCAGTGATATGATGAAACCTAAAGGAACGGCTGAGATCAAAAAGAGCAGCAGTAGACATCTCGTTGAGCACATAAATGCCATTAGAGAGAATAAGAAATCTGAGAAAGAGAGAGGGGGTTTAGTTTTTCTTTTGTAGGTGATGGCGAATTTTGGACTGGATGATATTGCACTACAGGGAGCAGGTTAATACTGTAGAACATGGATGTAGGTCATTATGGTCAACGGATGAGATGAGAATTTTAAAATGTAGGTGGAGGAAAGGTGGGATTCGGTGATGATGAGAAGAAGAGAAAAGTCTTGTAGAATTAATGGTGTGTTTTGTTGGAACATAGAGGAGAATAGTTTTTTCCTTGATAAGATGATGCAGTTAGGTGTATGATTTTGTCTGTGTCAGTCAGTCATCAGATGGGTGATGAGTGATGATGACACTCGCAGTGAAAAAGTTAAAAATCAACGTATGCAGTTGCAGTGTGTGCGAAGAGTAGATATCATATCAACGTTCTTTAAAAGACTTTACTTTCTAATTTTCAATCGGAATTACAAAGAAATTATACAAATTTATTTAGTTCAACGTATAAAGCTCGATAGAGAAAAAAGAGCTCCTAAAAGTTAGGCCATTGTGAAAAGTGAGCGCTGTATTTTATGAAAAAATTATGACTATTAGTGAGTTTTAAGACTGAAACATCGACATGTGCACCTCTGTGGTGAGGTACTATGATTGAAGGTGTAGTTAACGATAGTAAATGCGTGGTAGAATTAGATAGTAGATGAACAAAATTGAATGTGTCCAGTTTGGCGGCTAGTTTGTAAGTTCGCGAATTATATCTGTATCATTCGTGAATTCATCCATTATATCTGAATTTTACGTATTGTCTGTACTTTCGAGATCTCGATATAGATTTATAAATTTTTAACGTATTACGAATTATATGTGTATTTATGAATTACCGAACTATATGGTTTGTATAATTTTTTGTCACGTCATCATTAAATTATCATCTTCTATCATATTTTTTATTTTTAAAATCTTACATATACCAATTTTAACCCTACATCACCAACGTTAGTTCCTTAAAAGATAATTTTTTTACAGATTATTATCTATCGAATTTTGTGTGCCGAATTTATATTCCTAAAACAAATTATAAACGTACGTATATTGTTCTGAATTATTCCAAAATCACGAACCGTTGACCAAATAATGCACCGAATTTACATTCCTCCTAAACGAATAATACTCGTACATTTGCCGTCCCAAATATTTCTTGTACCCCGAATTGCTAACTAGGGTTTCACGTTGAGAGCTTTTTCTTATCGATCTTGTTAGCTGAAAGATGACAAACCAATGAATTGGCCTCAGTTACACGTGATGAATAGAAGATATTGTGCACAGTGCAACAGAAATTAATAAAAAGAAATCCATAAGTTTCATTTTAGCCGGCCAAGATAAATGTGACCTAAACACGATATGTGTCACCTTATGTGCTTTGATTCTTTTGAATGATCGACAAAGACGTACCATAGATGCCTACAGATACAAAGTAACACAAGCTAGGTTTGTCATTTTTATATGAGGAGTTAGGTATGAAATTTGAGTAACGCTAAATAATAATTGAGTTTGTACCCAAATCTTGGTCTACTTTTTAGTTAAGGCAATATATTTACATGAAAATTGGAAAACTGCTCTAAAGTCGATGACAACGTTGAAGAAGTGTCTCGTTTTCTTCAGATTTAAAAAACTGTCCAAAATACTATTTTTCCATCTGAGCCTGTTAAATGGTCAATTTCTCATTTCTTAACCAGTTAAATTCTCAGCATGAGAGATATCGACTACAAATAAATTTTTTATTTGTCCTTTTATAATATTGTAGATGGTGGAAATTTCTCGTTTCTTGACCAGTCAAATTCTCAGCATGATAGATATCGAATTTACAAATTTATTCTTGTTCCTTGTCAGAAATATGGAGCCTAGATATCTCGAGACCCACATTGCACAGTCTTCAGGGACACAAAGTCATGGTCCTCAGGGACCATGCCTTGCTCAATCACGCGAGGACCATGCTCGGTCATGATGCCATAGTCCTCAGGGACACGATGCCATGTTCGTTCCTTAAAGACACGATGCCATGCTTGCCCCTTCGAGCATATTCCTACCGTTTATTGGTCCTCAAAAACATGGCGTCAACCTTGCTTAGTCCCTAAGAGCATGACGACAATCCCATACTCGATCCTTGAGAACTTTTGAATGATCTTGACTTTGGATCCTTCCAAGCTTGTGTCATTCCCAATCCTATGCACATCTAGGTTTGTTGTTCCAAGTTTGTGTCATTTTCAAGTCTTGCCCCTTTCAAGCTTACACACTTCCAAGCTAAGACTTACTAACTTACTAGACTTAGCATTATAGTCAGATTAACCGAAAGAGTCTTTCATATGATCTAATCATCAAATATACAAGATATTAAACATGTATATACATATAAAAACTAGAATTAACATTATAGTTAATTGTAGTATCCATTCCAGTCTTTCCAATGCTCAAGTGTAGCTTCTACGATGGAAAGAAAATAGAATTATAGCATATATATACTTGTAAAAACTGGAGAAAAAAAATATTTGCAATTTGTATATACCCAATAATATGCAATAGTAGCATAACAAACATTTGCCCAATATCGAGGTACAAGATTTTTTTTATGATGCCAGATAACTAGGAAACAAATACGATATCAAAAGTTACTTTCGTATATGTGATGTGATGATTTAAATACAAAAGAGAGTGTACCCTGCATAATACTTGTCCTCCGAAACGTGTACTTGATTTATATTAGATGTAAACTAAAAATGGATAATTGTATCATAGAAAGTCCGAAAGACCATATTGACGCATATTGTAGACATATACTACCTTCATCCCTAGAAAAGAGATACTATTACTTTTTTTATTTTAATCTAGTGAAAAAATGATAATATTTTTTTTCAGGGATTAAGGGAGTATTTTATTATTTACCTTTTATATCATAGAAAGTCCAAGAGACCATATGGACGCATACTGTACAAATAACCTAATTATCCAAATTCCAATTAGAATCTAATAAACCTCTAAATCAAACACAATTCAAAATCTAATAATATAAACTTTTCAAAAAAATTTAGCACAATTAATAAAAACCAAGATCCAAAAATCCCTTTTTTTTGTCAATTGGATAAACCCTCAAAGTTCGAGTAGCTTTAAAAGCAACAGTAGAAGTTCTCTTGGTGAGATAAAGAATAAGATGATGATGATGAAGAACAAGATAAACTACCAACAACAATTCTACTTAATTGTTTATAGTAATTCTCTATATGTGATTTTTTCGTTCTCTGCTTAACGAAACGAGGAAGATGGTAGTTCGACTATTAAAAAAAAATCAAAGAAAAAACACAATTTAAAGAAAAAAAAAGATTTTCTGATGAAAATTCTGCAATAATTAGGTACACCCTTAAATTTCTGAAGCGATGGGTTTAAGAGAAAAAATATGGAAACATGGATTTGGTGGTAGTTTCCACAGGAAAAAAAAATACTAAGACTTCATACATGGTTGAGAAATTTTAGAAGGGATATATAGCAACCCTTGGTTCCACACTTCCACCCCTGGTTGTTGTTCCGTTCTTTTCTTTTTTATCAGTACCATCCCAAATTCCAATTCGACGTGGCTGGACCAGGCCTAGGTTTGGTGGTTGTTAAATTTAAAATGAATGACTCTATTGCAAACTAGTAGGAACTTGAACCTTTAAATCATAGAAGAAACAAATTATTCGTCAACCTTCCCAACAATCCGATAATTGATGATTTGTTAGATGGTGAATGTGTTTTTCCCCAAACCCAATCTCAACCCCAAAATTAGGGTTTTTACGAGATTAACGAGATCACAACAAAGAATATGAAAATTATAATGTTTGGGATACTCGGGTATACTTGGTAATGTGTTTTTTTTGCTTAAATTGGCTTAAATTTGGTGAAAGTGTAAAAAAATTTAGCTTGGTTTTGGCAAGCTCGATATAGGTTCGACTAGGACAATGAAGAACACATATAGCCGAACTCTGAGTTAATGGAGATTTGGACTAAGTTCGGCTACATTTTTGGTGAACCAGTGTAATGTTCGACTAGTTTGATTCCAACTTATTCCTAGCCGAACTATTAGTTAAAACTATTGGTGGTAGGCGAACTTATCTGGTAGTAGTGCTAATGATAGTATCAGTTGGAAGTGTTCGACCTAGCCGAACTATTTGTTCGGTTAGGACGTTAATAGACTTTCAAACCGAATATATCCTTGTTTTTCATAGATTTGAATATTTATGAACAGAATGATGTGATTCTTAACCGATCTTTTTGTTCGGTAAGTTCTATATTAGGATTTTCTAACATTACTTTTATTTTACCACTTGGAAGTTGTTAACAAAAGTATTTAAATTAGGGTGAAGGTCTAGTACAAACCAAGATACGAAATTCGTAACATTATATTGAAGGAAAACGCAGTACATTGAAGAAACGAATTACAATGAAGGAAAAGATCTAATATACTTCATAACATTACACTCGAATACTTATAATACGTCGAAGTACGAGATATTTTGAGCCAAGACTTGATAGCATACATGATGTCTGAATTTTTTGCCACCATCCTTCTTATATTCGGCTTCAACATGAGTTGTCTGAAAAGGGGTATCAATAATAGGTTAGTATTATATTGAAATCGGATTTGATTAACAATCTAACCGATATATCCTTACTATTTCTTCACTTCCAAACTCCGGATAAAAATCTTTCATGTCGTCCAAATTATTTTTTAAAAAAGCAACATCGATCGTAGAGTATTTCAAATATTTCCTTCACGTTTGTTATTGATCTTGATTTTTTATTTCCGTCTAACGTCACAAAACCCCAAAATACCTGATTCCAAAAACGATCTAAGCGTTGATTTGTGTTGATATTTAATTGTTTGTCATACTTTATGACCGTCGCCCACGCGCGTACTACCGCAACATCTTCTTTGGTGGTGAATTTAGTACCCATTTTTTTTGTTTTTTTGGGATGATGAAGAAATGAAAAAGTATTTGAGAAGTGTGGGGATTGTTTGTTGAGAGAAGTTTGAGTATAATTTTTAAAGAGAAGTGTGAGGATATTAGTTGCGGTAAGAGGCATTTTTATAGGTCATATAGACCCAACGACTAATGTATGAACCCAAATTTTGAGAAACTAGTCGTT
>JAJJMC010013841.1:5214787-5346058 GCA_023531435.1 Papaver californicum
AAAAGAAAAGTTTGGTTATTAGTAAAATTATAAGGCTAGCTGAACCTTTCTCTGTTTTGGCTAAATTTCAATGTTTCTAAACCGAACTTTGTTTTTTTTTCAGCCGAACTATAAGTTTGATTATTACCAAAAGTAGTTAGATTAAACATAAAGGTGCAACAGGCTAAAAATAAAATTGAATAACATTTTTAATTAAAGGAAACAAGATTACTATAAGAGAAAAAACCTAAAGTAGATAAATTAGACATGAAAAAGTTAAACACGGAAATACGAGTCCTTAGAACTCAAAACATCATAGAACTGGTGATGCTTTAATTTTTCGCCAAAGATTTCCTCATAATGGAGCATCGAGAATTCATAGTATAGTTGAAATACACTTAGCTAAGTTGTATTTTCTTCACTGTCGACGGTAGGATACCTCCACTTGATTTCCACCATAACCGATCTAAAACTTTCACATCGACTATGAAGTAATTCGAATCTCTCCTTAATAAGGTAAAGTGATCTTCGATTGACATTGCCATCTAACACGACAAAGAAAAGTAATACATGGTTCCAGAAATTATCCGAGGGTTGAGATAAGTTAATGTTTAGGTCTTGACCATGTTGTGTGGTCGACGACCAATAGCGAGCTATTGTAACATCTTCTTTGGTGGTGAATTTTTTTTAATTTTTTTTTTTGATATGATGAAGAAATAAGAAACAATTTGGGAAGCATATGAGGAATGTTTGTATATAGAAGTGTGAGGATATTTTTGTATTGGTAAGAGTTGTTCTTATAGGAAATAGAAACCCAACGGCTAGTTTATCAACCCAAATTTCGAGAAACTAGTTGTTGGCTCAAGGTTCTAATGGGTCATTTTTTTGAAACACAAAGAAAGTTCGGTTAGGATATGATGTTACCGATATACCCGAACTTTAAAGATATCAAAGTAATGTATCTTAGCATGAACTTTAAAGCCGAACGTAGTGGTTCTTAATCGAACTTTCAAAATATCAACAAATTTTATAAGTGCAAAGTTCAGATAGCTCGATAATTTGATTTAATCACCGAACTTCTTCTTTTGAAACCAAAAATAAAGTTCGGTTAAGCTTATATTTGGTATTGTAACCGAATCTTTCTCTTTTTTTCATAGATTTCAATGTTTCTCAGCCGAACTATTTGTTCGGTTTGTTATTTAATAGGCTTTATCAACCAATTTATTTTACCGAATTTAGAAAATTCATTAACTAAAGTTTCAAAACATAACGTCAAATACAAACCAACAACGAAATTCAAACCATATAATGTTCTAAAATGCAAACATACTGAATTCAAACACTCATTCACCACGTCGACGATTGTGACGAACTCTTTTACCACGTTCAAGTTCTTTGTCGGATGGGGTCTCGTCTCCACTTGGTTCCAACATAGTAGCAGCAGTCGCACTTGAGCCTTCCCCACTTGGTCCTCTTCTAGTAGCACCAGCACCACTTGAACCTTCCCCTTGTAGTCGAATTCTCTTGGGCGCCTTCACCTTGATCGTCTCAACCTCATTGTTCGATATGACCTTGTTCCATTCGTTGCAAAGGGATGTTTGTTCTTCTGTTGAGATAAGCTCTTTCGTGCGTATTTTAGCCATCATTTTTCTCAAGATCTTCCTACCCACCTTGACCTATTCAAAGTTAAACATAAAAATATGTTATTTTAGATTAAACTTTATAACACGCATAAAGAGAAGAATTTTATTTACCACACTCTCCAACACATTCGCCATATCTTCACCGCAAGTAGGCGTCTTCCCGGTTTCAACACTCTCATCCTTCACCTTCGCCCTCTCCGCCTTAGCTTGTTGAACATGATTTACAACATAGGGATGAGGAATACCTAGATACCATTCCATTTATCCTTCTCCATAGGCACTTTGAATATCCTCCTCCAAAGATATACACTCATCTTCATCAATAAGGTACCCATCCATGTTGTTCCACATCTCTGGCGTTGGTTGTGGGTCATGACATGGCTTAAAGAAATTGGTGGTGTTTTTTTTATGTGGATTTTAGATGGTGGTAAGAATAGGTTTCAAACTCGAGAACTTGTAAAGATTGATTTTAGATTCAAACTCTAATAATTAAACTAGAAAACTCAAAACAAAGTTGGTATCAAGATTAAAGAGGCACCGAGACTCAGGATTCCACCATTAACCAATTGAAGCGATTCAGTCTAATCAATAATCATGCAATTCTTTACATTTAAAGTGATTCTAATATGTTTCAAAATTAGATTTTCAAAGTAGCAATTGTAAATCGAAAGTATAGAACATCAAAAACCCTAGGCTAAGCATGCTCTATAAAAAAAATCACAATTGTTTAAAAAAAATCCTTAAATCAATTTTTAATCAAAGCAGATAATCATAAAAGAAATTGCAAAATTCAATTAAATTAGAAATATACCACTTTTCTTGGAATAATGGTTTCTCCCGTCGCCTCAGCAAAGGGGTTTAGCTCTTCATATTAGTCATTTGCTCAAAATAATGATTCATGGCTCAAAGTGTTTACAAATGATGAAAAAACGTGAAAAATAAAGAAAACAGTGAGTTTGCAACGTTTATAGGCGTTACAGACTCACTGTTACAGAGCAAGGCGCTGAAGATAAACGTTGCAGATGCTAAGATACCGTTGCAGATGTGTTGAAGAACCGTTGCAGCTGAAGATAAATGTTGCAAAGACGAAGAAATTCGTTGCAAATTGATGAAGAAACCGAGGCTGAGAGGTTGAAGAAACCGTTGTCGTAGCCTCTGTTCTTCGTGTTCTTCAACAACAACAGAGAAAAAATCTTCTGAAGTGATTTCTCTCCATTCTCTTCGTCTCCTGAGCTCTCCCCCAAACTCTCTATCCTTTTGTTGGTTCCCACAACTCATATATATACCCACATGACCTCGAATCACTCGATTTATTTCCAAACATCTCATTTCCTTTTTTTCTCATAATTCTCAGAAATTTTATTCTCTCCTTATCTCTCTGTACGCGTCTTAGAGCTGGCAACAAATTCTCTAGTTGAACACAATAAATAGAGAAGATATTTACCTTAATCTTCCATAATACCAGAAAATCAAAAAGAACCCGAGAATATTGTTCTTCCTTGTTTTGGCGAGATGCGACGAAATCTTCTCTTGTTCACATAACTAATTTAATTACCAGCCTTATTTGGACAAGACAGGATAATCCCAAACTAACTTCTCTCAAAATCTCTTTCAAAATCAATACAGAATATCACAAGTTTAAAACTGATTTCAAAACTAGTTTTCCTGCTAAAATTTTGTGTCTCCGGTGAAGACAAAGGGGGTGCCCCTATCCACTGCACGGGTGCCTTTATAACTTTTAAGATCATTTTTCCACAAGAGTTTATTCTTCAAAAATACCTACAAATAATAATATTAATACAAATATTGAGAAAAACAAGATAAATATGAGAACAATTAAGATACAAAAACGTGTCTATCATTTTTGTACCCCTCTTCAACAATCTAAAGTTTTCATTGTCCATGGTGGGATAGTCTGCACATAAGCGAGCTGGCGAAATACTCTTCGAGGGTTGTCATCAAGTAACCACCAAGAAAGAACAATGACCCGTAGTAAGCCACGACTGGAAAAATCTCAACCTCAACAAAAGAGTAGGGGTGAAAAACTACTTCAAGCGCTCCCAAATCATCCAACACTTTCTACGTGTATGCCAAAGGATTCTCTTTAGCCTTCATCTGTGCGCTTGAACTTGTACTTTCTGGCCGTCGGCTGCCCAACAAGCCAACCTTTCTTTTCATAAGCCAACTTCATTATAGGGAAGTGGTCGTACACCCACACCTAAGTCAAGTTTAACAAAAGTTTGTTTAAAACAAAAAATCAATTATCAACCCAACATAAGAAAGTTCAAATACATATAAAGATTCATCAATCATCTTTCCAATGTAATTTATTGGAATGGTATGTCAAAGATTACCTGGAAGAGAATGTAGTAGCCTCCGATTTGTGAAGTATTAATCCGATTATCGCTCCTAAGTTGGTCTTGAAGGAACGCAAGGAACGCAGTGCCCCGAGAGTAATCATTAACCTCTTCAAGGGGATGTAGAAGCTGGAGATAATTGGCATCTACCCTGTTTCCAGAAGTGTCGAGAAAGATAAGGCTGCCTAGATGATACAACAAGTAAGCGGTGACATGTTGCTTAATCTTGTCCTCGTCCATCACCAACTCTCCATTCTCCACTTTTTTTCTTGTCCCTCCAAATTCCCTCTTCAGAACAACCAACTTGAACTTCCTCAACTTCTTGAACGGACGTCCCTGGTTATCGATCTCCATCAACTCCATACCAGGTTCAAGCTCCTTACAGAGCGTCTGAACTCCAACTTGGTCTTACTTCGGCTCCATCCTAGCGTCTTCTCCGCTAAAACTTCTAGTCCTTCATAACTCATGTTAGCTTTATATACTTCTGCAACACATTTACCCTCCACTGTAAGACCCGTGATCTTGCGCACGTCGTTAGGAGTAATACACATCTCGCTAAATGGGAGGTGCAAAGTATCTGTCTTTGGGTAGAACCTCTCGGAAAACGCTGAGACGCTGATACTGTCAAATTCGGCGTGTGCATAATGGATAGAAGACCATAGAAAACATGATTTGACTTTCTCCATCACCTGTTCACACTCATCATTTATATCCCATGAAACCTCCTTCTGGCGTCTCAACAGCCTAGCCGCATTGTTATGATCCTACAAAATTAAAATTAACACAATCATTGGCTGGCTAATTAACACATAAAAATCATTACTAAGACAACATATAGTAATGCTTTCTACGACAACATATAGTTAAGATTCAATACCTTTTTTGAGTAGATTTTGGCAGCCTATGAGTGTTTGCAGTCGAACAACACTTCGCCTCCATCTGCTGGCGTACCATGAGGTGGGTTAGTAGAGGTAAAACACAACTTTTTATCAGGAATATGTGCATATCTAGCACAAGGTTTCTTAGCCGTCTTCTTCTCTTTAACAACAACAAGAGAAAGATTTGTTTATGGTTCTTCATATTCCTCTTCCTCTTGCTCTTGCTCTTCCTCAACTTCCTGCTCTACTTATTCGTTCACTTCACGAATTATAACTCCCGGTAACGACCCTGACCTCTTTGTAGTTTTAGTTCCACGTTTACTTGCCCCTAAGTTTTTACCATGGCGAGGGGTCGGAGTTCTAAGATCTTCCAACACCTTCTTGTTACCTTTACCTTTCGACTTGCCCCTAAAAACAAAACAAATACCACTTAACTAAATTGGAATAACAAATCATAAAGTTCGTCTAAAAAAAAACTTCGGCTAAGATAAACACACTATCGATTTAACTAACAAAAACTTCGATCAATAAACATAATGTTCGGCTAGCATCCATCCTAGTATTCCTAGCACAGTGTAATGTTCGGATGAACTTGTGTTTCTAGGCCTAGCCGAAGTTTTTACTAAAAAGTTAGGTCAGCAAAAAAAAAGATCGGCTATAAAACATCATTTTTCCTCTAAAACAACGTAATGTTCGGTTGGAATGTTAATTTTGGAGGATAGCCGAACTTGAAGTTTATATTTTGAACAAAAAAGATCAGTTGAAAAATCTAAATATCGATTTAGCCGAACTAAGAAGTTCGGCTTGCCCTAAAATTATTTCTCAACCGAACTGTTCTTCGTGTTCTGGAGAAACAGAAAGTTCGGTTGACACGAGAAGGATAAAATACTATGTTCCTAGCCGAACTTTGATATGATACTATATTTTGAAGCCTATTTTTCATGATTTAAAGTCGAATCAACAATCATAGACGCATAAAAGCGAAGGGGTTTGTCGGGAATTACCTTATAATTTACATGTTAGCTTGATCAGGAATTGGTTCTCTCGTTTGTGGTTCGATTTCGGGTTCAACAACCGGCTCTTCAACTTCTTGTTGATTTGGTTGATTGGCTGCCTGATTTGCAAGCGCCGCAATCCCAGGATTAGGTCGTACATCTCTGTTAGATTGTTTAACATGAGTCATTTGTAGACGATAAAATTAATCGACGATGAAATTCGTTATGAACCGACGGTTAATCGTTTATAGAAGATGAAGAGAGAAAGAGGAGAAGAAAAGTTTTTAAAAACAAAAATTTGATTAGATTTGATTTTATTTTAGGTTTTGGTTTATATTTGTTTATGGTTAAGTAGTTATTAGATTAGAATTAATTTAATAAAAATAACTTAGTCATTTCATCAGAACACCCTTTAAGATGATCTAAGCAATGAAGGTCCCCTCAAACTGTAAAGGTCCCAAAAAATCGTTCTTATGTGAAATATCAGGCCCAAAGTGTAACACCATGACAAGTAAAGCTAAAACAATTGTATTCTTCAACGACTGGGATTATGAGATAGATCCTTGTTTGCATAATATTCGGGATACTCATAATCGACGGTGCTGGTGTTTGTAACAGAAAAGAATCGTATCACTGATTAACAGGATAGTTATCAATAAGCTACAAAAAAAAAAAAAAAAAACTTAAACTTTTCTCATTCGGTGGCGTTAGTCTCTTGAGCGGGCGATTTGATTAGGGAACACAATTTCTCACAAAAAAAAAGGTTGGTTAGTTTTCAATCTTTCATTTCCCTGATATTTTTCTTTGTTTTTTTCCTTAGATTTAGTTTCTTTGTCTTATGATGGTTGTGTTTATGTTATGATTTGGGTCAAATTTTATACTTTTGATGGAAATTTCTTTCTCGTCTAGTGGATTTGGTTATGCACTGATGATTATATAAACTGCAGATTTTCGAATGAGAGGTTTTTTGATTTATAGGTTATGAATCATTTCTTAATTTTTTTTTGTATTTTTCTGCTGGAAAAATAAATAAAAAGGTAAATCGGATCTAACATGATTACCATTTTGAATATGTTTACTTACTTTTTTTCATTATGTTGTTGATGGAATGTTATTTATTCGAACACTAGATCTAGGTGTGTAAATACGCTGTTTAAATGTGGTTTTAATTTTACAATCTGCATTGCAATTCTACAATGATTACGAGGCTTGAACACTATATTAACAGTGTGTGATAGATGAAGTTATGAATCAAAATACTGGAACTAAAAAAGTTTGCTATAGGGGAAAATGCTATGAGATTTTTAGTTTCATCATATGAGTGTACTGTTCATTAGTTTTTCTTTTGTCTGCAAGGGACCTCAGAATCAGTATGTTTTTGGTTAAAATTTTTGTGTGTATAGCGCAAAAAACAGGAAAAATATGGTTCTAGAAAACCAGTTTAGTTTAGCTTTAGAGTATTAGGCAAGCCAGTGGATATAGATGTTCGGCAGTGCTTAATATGTATGGCAATCCTATTCATTGGTGGTGGGAGTCAGTGACTTTATACACACTAGTGGCTGTGCTTAGTTGTGAAGTTATATTTTGTGTAAGTAACACTACTATCCAGTGTCTAATGTTTTTTTTTTTTGAAATTAGTTAACTCTGGTGTGTACGACACCGTTTGGAGTTAATTCAAGTGTTCTGTATTTTAATGAATAGTTTTCTTCTAGATTCTTGCCACTTGTGAATTAGAATTATGGAAAGCATTTTCCTTCTCAAGGGGTTGTTAAGTTTGGTGGATATATCAAGTTATGAGTGGTTGACTTGTATGGTTCTGCCACTACTAGAAACAAGAGAAGGGAGAAGAAAGCACAAAAAATCGTCCGATATTATTGCACTTATTAAGTGAAAAAGAAATTCCAACATTTTCCATTAGAAGTAGGGCTTGATTCAGGTATTCAGTAGCTATCATAAGAGGAATTAATCTCCACTAGGGTGACTGTTGTTGTGACAGCCAAAAAGTTTCTCGAGGGCTTTGATCCCTAGCCCAACCCGGTATGGGTGTTTATACTAAATAGTTATCCCTTAGTAACATTAGTGAGCATAAGTAGTAGATGCTAGGAAAACACTAGAAACTTTGAGCATGTACGGCACGTGTAAGGCATGAGTAGCTAGGGGAATATTCACCTTTTTTTTCCTGTCTACAATAACAACTCCATCTCTCTCTCTCTCTCTCTCTCTCTCTCTCTCTCTCTTTTTCTTTTCTCTGTTCCCTATAGCTTTGTTCTCCCCTCATTTTCTTTCTTTTGTTTTCCACTCAAACCGATCTCAAGCAAAGGAAGAATTTGTATCTTTAAATCCAAATTCGAGCTAAACCCATCATCTGTTTCCGACTAAATTCCTACAAAGGTAAGGGTTTTCTTTCAATGTTTGAATTTCAATTTGTGTTTTTGATTTTATGCTTCTCAATCTAGTTCTCCTAATAATCTCTGAATTTTACATCTAATTTGATTGTGCTTTCTAATTTCTTAAATTTTGGGATGTATCATGGTGGTGATTCTGAGGTTAAGAACTATCGGCATATTAGCATTGCGAATGTTTTCTTTGATTTACTGTACTCATCCGAATTCCAAGTTTGACGCAATTGCTACTTAGATATGTTACAATCATTTGTTTCTTATCTAAATCATGACTATTATTTTCTTTAAACCATTGGATTCACTTTATAGATCTAAAGCAATTGTTTAATTAAGGCATCAGTTGATTATAAGATTTTTATGAAAACCATTTTCCTTTGGATACTAGCGTTAATTGTATTCAAAATCCAAAGAGAAAAATGGTTAGATGCTTTTTGATTCCATACTATAAATTCTATTCTTACTGTTGTATTTCACAAACTTAAACCTATCTTGTTATGCTTAGCTTTGGTTGTTAATCTTATTTCCATTGGATTCACCATTTGTGCTATTTGTTTCAGTACCTCTAAACCTATTTTGGTTTGATAAACTAAACTATGCTTGTTGATATTTACTTTAACTTGTCGCCAAAAATATTTAGCTGGGTACTTCCCATTTTCTTTGTGAAAATCTTTTGTCTTAACTCGGCGTTTTCCTTGTATGAGTTATCATTTAGATGGTCCCTATTTTGACTGTTAATCTTATGCCATGTTTCCGTTGTATAAATTATCAACTCCGTTCCACGTAAACTCGGTGCTTCCTTTGAAGATCCAGATCTGTGTAAAATGTGAGATTTTCCCATGTTTTGTCAGACTTGTAGCAAATGACTTTGTCCATTGAATGTATCTTTGTTTCTAGCTTAATTTACTAGCTTATCGTCGCTAATGATTCAGATTTCCATTATCTCGTGGTAAGGTTGAAACTGTCGTGGTTAAACTTGTGTCGGTTAATCATTTGTTTTCGGAGCTATGTTGTCTCGAAATGTATGTGTGAATTGACATTCAATCGTTTGAGCATGATAGGAAGCTTGAGAACTCTACTTCAGGAATGTCAGGCCTTAACTGGCCCCCCACCTACGGGTGGCTACCCGGAAGACCGTTAGCTGTAATGGTGGCTGGTATCCGACTACCCTGACATCGGCGCTGGCCAAAATAATACTCCCTCCGTTTCAGGAAAAGAGTTACTTTTCCTATTTGCACAATTGTTAAGGCAAGATGAGAGAGAATAACTTTTGTAATTTATTTCCAGATTTACCCTAATAAAAAGTTTAATACTACATATATCTTTATAATGAGAATAATAACATTTCTTAAAATAACAGGGGTAGTTTTGAAAGTTTGTTATATTGAAAATGAAAGTAACTTTTTTGTTGGAACAAAAATTTAAAGAGAAAGTAACTCTTTTTCTGAAACGGAGGAAGTAGTAGAGTAACTTAACTTGATTTACATATATTTTATCTTATTATGGATTTCAATTACGTAAGGCTTTTCACTTTGTACATTACTTCTTTAGCTGCTGCTCTTGTCTATTCACTATAACTCCTACTGCCTACTGGGCATTTCCCTCCCATAGAGTACGAGAGGGATTTGCAGCGGTAAGCTGAACCGAGCTTATGGCAGGCTACAAGTTTTTTCAAGTGTTAGTATTTTGTTATCTTTATGATGTGTATATCACGGGGTATCTGGGGTAGCTAGTTTTATGTTGCTTTGACCCATGCTTTTGTCATTTTTGCCGTGTATATAATGTTGAGGTCTTGAGCAAAGGTTTTACATAGTTTATATAGAATCTTGGTTATGTGTAAAGGTCAAATTTTGGCGTACAGAACTATTTTGTATACGCTTTTACTGTTAATTTGAATGTAGTACAGGTCACCTTAGTATATATATATTCCTATCTTTTTTGGATTTCCACTTATAAAAGACCATGGCATGGTTTTCAGTATGTTTGGCTCATTTCCATCTGTTACAAGAGTTGTATGGGTGTCAATTAGCCTTGCTTAACTGTTCCTTTGTCCTTGTATTACTTTGACACTGTTTTAACTCAAGTATAGAATTGTCTACGCAAACCATATGTACTGAGAGTACTTCAGATTTTGTGTTTTGTACTGATTAAGAAATTTTTACGAAAATTTCATTTAGCTTCGTCTTACTCCTGTATTAGCATAGTTCCCCGTTTCATGATTGCTCTTAAACTTATTTATGCCTTTATGAACTCTGTATGTCGACCTTATGTATTACCTAATGACTAATGTCTAAATTTAACTTAAAACTGGGTACTTGGATTGTAAAGCTTGCAACTGCTATATGTCATCATTTGAATCTTGTTTAGAGTACTGTTTCAAGTCTCGTTTGGCACTGAATATATCTTGTTTGAAATTTTGTTTTACGTTTGAATAACTGTTGCTTTACCTTTCAGTATATTGCATTTTTTTATTTTTTATTGTGTATTCAGAAACTATAGGATTTTCTTTGATTATGCCAGAGCTATGGCAAGTGACTTTTACTCCTTGTTTCTTCGTATGCCGGTGCTAGTGGCCTTGAATCCTTTGTTGCTTGAATTTTCATTTCTCAAATGGATGTATAATTTTTGGATATTATAAGAGTATTATACATATAGATTTTTCTTATATATTTGCTTTCATTTAACTTTTGCACTTAACTAATTTAGTTCAGAAACGGAAGTTAATATAAGTTTCTTCTTTTTCAAAAAATTTCTCTCAAGGTTGTTTGATTCTGAAATGGATGCACATTTTAGTATTTTCTTTATATTTTCGTTTAGCTTTTGAGTGACGCACCGGGGGTTTAGCCTTGCCAATTGGGTTGAAAACCAACCCATTAGAGGGTAAATTGCTGGTCCGTCACAGTTGTCTATGATTATCTATACTTGACCATAAGGACGTGCATTTTATGAGCATAGCATGAGAAATACCCTATCATTTTTTCACAAATTCCCATTTGGTGATGACTAAACAAATGTTTCCAACTGACATTCCTTCTTTTTAATACGCAGGCACTCTTCAGCGTGTGAGATCCAATGGCTGGCCATAGAATTGCTCATGCAACTTTGAAGGGACCAAGTGTGATTAAGGAGATCTGTATCGGGATCACTCTTGGTTTGGTTGCTGGTGGAATGTGGAAGATGCATCACTGGAATGAGCAGAGGAAAGTGAGGTCATTTTATGATTTGCTTGAAAAGGGTGAGATCGGTGTTGTTGCAGAAGAATAGTTAAAGGCTTTTCTTTTTGCACCCTCTGTCGTGCATTTATACATTTGACATCATAGTTTTCCTCTATTTTTTGTTTATGGTTTTGTCTTTTTGGAAGCTCAATCCAAATATGAGCTGATACTTTGTTTGAGTCGGACAGAAATAAGTTCAGAATTGAAACATGAGGATTTTTCGGACAATTTTATGTTGCGAGCATTCCCATAATATGTTATTTTTGAGGTGTAATTTGTTTTTTTTTTGGATGTCACTTTGGACCTGATTTCATGGAAAGATGCAATCCTGATTCTGGATGTCTAAATTCCACACAGTTTCATACTGCCTCCGTCCCACAAGTGTGTTTTAGGATTTGCACAACTCTTAGAAGAGAGGATTTTCCTTATCTGTTCCTAATGTGTTAAAATTTCGAGTTAGGACAAATATAAAAAATAAAAGTAAAACACCCACTTTGGGACTGAGAGAGTATGCGATAAATCTGCATCTTGTTTGTTTACTATACTGCTAAAGCTACACAGATTCGGCTAGCTGTTCTGTTTCCCGCCTCTATAAAGCAACACTAGAAGAAATAAACAGATGTGAATGAGTTTATTAGCAGTTTATTTGATTCCACAACTCTTGTCATGTTCTAACTTTACTACTTGGATCTCGCATGTTTTAACTATACTACTTCACCATGGGAATCTGATCACCTTCTACGTAGCGACCTTTCTCCCAATGGTTTCAATGGCTTGAAGTCTCAATGTGGGTGAACCGTGCATGGCTAGAAAATTCCCTACTCTTAGGACAAGTTTTATGGTGGAATCTGAGCTATTCCAGCCTGGGGCTATCCACATTTTTTAGCGTCATCAACATGGTTTATAAGCTTTTTTTTTGGAAACTGGTTTGCAGGTTCTAATACTGTATCTTATAGCGCAAGAGCCCTGGTATTCTGTATCTTCTGGAGGGGAAAAGAAGAGTCATATTGTTGTAGCACTACAGAACTCCATGATTCTCTGTTAGAGAAATCGGCTCACTATATGAGATTATATCTACTTCAACAAAACCCACTATTCATGCTCCAAGATGTAAAACTTTAAAAACTCCACAGTATTGGGTTCGCTTGGTAAGGCCCAAAAGTGAACACTTGGACTTGCTCTCTTGCCAATTCCAGCTGTAAGTTCTGAAAGACTCTGCATAGCGGATTAGTACTTGGTAGATTTTTTTATTTGTTTTTTAGAGTTGTTTTTGTGATGGCAGCTCCATAATAAGATCAAAAGTTCAAATACTGAGTGATGTTGATATTTTTAGGTGATAAATCCTAATGCCCACTGAGTCGCTGGATTTTTAAGATGGCAAGCATTAACTAGTTAAAGTTGCAGTGTTTGGTCTTGTTTGTTGCTCATAGATTTTCTTTTTTTCTAAGAGTTATGTACGTGAAGTTCATCTTTGGTGGTGCCCTACTTTCAAGTTTGAAATAAGTAGTAGTGATTAGTAGAAACAAAATCTTTATTTTTGCTTGAGAAGATTGAAAAGTGATGGACCATACATGTGTTGGAATGGGGTCTGATTCAAGTGGTGGGATCCACAGGGACCATTTATTCATTCATCTACTAGTATAAAATTGGAAGGGACCCATATTGTTTTTCGATTTTCTCTGCACATCAAAATGGTTCCTAGTGATTGGGCTATCTTCACAAACATGTTTACCTCTTTTAGGTAAAAGAGTTGCTTCCACCATTAAATCTTGATGTTGATTCAAAAGTACACTCAACTAAGATTTTCATCTCAACCAGTTCAAACATTTGTTCACGCACTCTTTCGTTCCTTCGTATCTTTCCCACCATACCCTATATGTTTTTTAAACTGTGACGACTCTGTTAATTTTCCTTTTGTCGTGTTTCGTTCGAAGGGTTGAAGGGAGATAGTGCATCAAGCTGTTCGCAAGATCCAGCTTGATCCTCATCCCCAGGGATCCCAGAGGAGGGAACCCTAGGAGAGCCGCCGACTCCAACTACTGTCCATGTACGATCCATACTAGATCTGACCAACTGCCCATCCTACCTCTTCTACGTTTTTCACAGCCCATCTTTGTCTCAGTAGAGTCTTTCAGTGGCATGTTTCGATCCTTTTCCCCATTACTTAGAAAAAGTGAGCCACCGGTTCTTTTCTAGGTGTTTTTGATATTATGTGCCTGTGCTCTTTTGACTGTCTGGCTGTCTTCATAACTTGGCCATGGATTGATCATTTACTATCACTAGATTCTCTACAGACTCTCAAGTGTCAATACGTTATAATCCTTCCTTCCCCACTCAAAAGGTTGTTGTGTTTTTCTTGACAATCAAAAGCATAGGTTTGATTATAATTTATTTTAATAAATAATATGTAGTGGTAACCCTTTTGGTTAATTATTATTATACATGATTAAGCCAAAATTTTGGTTTAAAAAAATTCTCAATCATGTAAAGAAAATCTAAACTCGCACCAGGTCGTGGAAAAGGATGGACATTTTCTTTTTAGTCAAAGATCTCCATTAGTCTACTTTTTATTTCACAGATTCTGCTGATCATGTTTTATAAGATGATCGATTCGATGTATTAGTTTACCCCAAGTGAAGCATCGTATTATTCTTTAGGGCAACCACAATCGTCGATCAAATCATCGACTATCGATGATTTTTGATCGATGATCGTAAAAAATCATCCACAGCCGTCTATTATATTTAGTATATAATCGACGTTTTCTACTGTTCCAGATGATAAGTAATCGAACGATCGTCGACGAAAAATATAGTCGGGCGAGACTCTAGCACCCCGCCTGAGTAAAAGCGAGATTTTAGGATACCGCATATTTTTACGGGCGGAGGGTTGCGATTTCGCCAGTACAAGCGAGGTTCTGGTATTTCGTCCAGACAAACCGTTGTCTAAAGCCCCGCCTGAGTATAAGCGAAACCTTAAAGTCCCGCCCAGAAAAAATAAAATTGGGCGAGCTCGTAGGACATCGCTCCCCAAGAGACGATATGCTAAGTAGCCGCCTGGGACTGGGCGAGGTTCTTGTCTTCCGCCTGGGGCTGGGCGAGGCGCTAGGCCAGCGCTTAGATGACCGTTGAATTTTTTGAGTTGATTCCTTAACGGCTATATTTGTATCTTAAAAAATTTAATTTAAGACTAAATCAACGATAAAATAAAATATAACCATAGCAGTTCTTTTTAAATAGATTAAAAATATAAAAAATGTTATATTTAACCGGAGTTCGATCTTGGTGGGTTAAATGGCGGGAAAGATGGTCTGACGTTCTGCTTCGGGCGAACTGTTGAAGAAGAACCAGGGGCTGGTGTTATGGCATATGACCCAAAACCAAGGGGTTGTTCTTGACGGGCATGGCTTAGCTGTCTGGACATCAAAGATAACTGATCTTGTAAGAGCTTCATCTCAGAGGAAGTCTGAGTTCGATATGTGTTAAACTCAAATTCCTTAGCTATCATGTGGTCCATCCTATCCTTAGTTTCAGATAGGGTAAAATCCCGCAACTGTTGCGTAAAATCAGCATAGTCTTGCAGTAAATCATAAGCCGCGGCCTGGGATGGAAAAAAAAAATATACGCATTAGAAACATTACATGTCACCAACCATTTAATTAATATTCTCACCGGTGTGTAAAGTTCTTACATATGGTAGTTGTTGGGGAGGATGAAGTGGAATATGATCACGGGGGCGTGGGATGTTGTGTTTCATACGGTCACCCGCATATGCATAGGTTTCAACCTCCCAATCAACTGCCGTGACATATTTGTAGAGGTTCGTGACATGTCGCCAATATTCATAATAATGCTCGTAATCCACGACACAGACGTATTCAGTTTAATATCCGTGATCAACGATACTCATGTAATCATTCTCATCGGTACCATAGTTGGAAACTTCACTAGGGGGGTTTGCAGGAATACCCCATGTTGGGTTGTTCTGCCTCCAACAACGGTCTCCGAGATACATATTGCGCTTTAACCAACAAAATGAAAATAAATAAATACCAACCATGTTTCAACCATTCCGATGGGGCAAAGAGGTACTACAAGAAAAAATATTATTATACTTACAGTGCCGAGCCAGGAGAATGTGACCCGTTTTCCAGATAGTTCTATAGCCTTGCGACCAATTTCTTCTAGTATGTAGTTAACTGCAGATAGCCACGGTTGCCAAGTCACGGACTCAACAGATAACTGATTAAGTTCAGTCCTTGACTTCAAGATATCAATACCCTTCTTTCGAGGAGCGAACCACCTACGGCATCTTGGCCATTCTTGTTCTCAAGCAGTCGTAGTCTTGTTGGGACGTAATATGCCTAGATATTCGTAGCCCGAAAACTACAACATAAATATATTCAAAATGATTAAACAAACTATGCAATTAAACTAAATTTTTTTTTTTTTGCTACTAAGTTCGTTTAAAAAATTACCTCCAAAATTTGAAAAGGCCCGGATACTGATTTCTGTCCTCTAGAAGCCGATGCAAGACCAGAATATAATTTTGAGAATGCAGGACTACCCCAGTCGTACTGAGATACTTCATTTAAATTCTCAAACGCAGCCAACCATCCTGCATCAATGTATGTTTTTGCATTTTGGAAAAAAGAAATTCCCCAGAACATACATATAGAACGCCCTAGAAACTCTATCAGCAAGGACAATATCATCGTTCGCCGCGTTCAATGTAGCGACATCAAAGTAGGTGGTCAAAAACTTCAGAGTTATTGCATCTGAAACCCATTTTTGTGGAACACCTTCTCTTTTGCAAACCGCATTATCTTTCAGTTCTGGAAAGATATTTGTACGGACATATTCGAATTTAAACTTTTTTGGTTCATAAGGAACCCGACTACCCACACCGATACTAAGCCCGGTCAACATAACCCAATCTAGTGGAGTGAACCCAAGCTCTCCAAAAGAAAAATGAAAAGTGTTGGTAGTATCCCAAAAACGCTCGATAATAAAATCAGTAAGAGCGTGAGATGAATCTACTATAGGTAGGGATAGTAATCTCCCCCAACCTCCCCTTTCTATAATATATTGGACTCTATTAGACTCCTTAGTAATTCTCTTGTAGACCTGTAAAACTGATCTAAGAGAACCACGGTGGTCAAACCTGAAATTGGCGTCCGAGGAATATGAAGTATTTGTAGAAACATGTTCGTCCATGTCTTCCACAACAGTGTATTATTCCAGCCCCGGAACATCTACCGACTCAGGCCCCATGGAATGCGCATCAGAATCCTCAGTGATTTTAGCCTTTTTATTATTGTTTTCTTTCGACCAACTCATCTCGAAACAACATTGGAAGACATCTGCCGAAACAAATTACGGAACATTTTCAATATACCAAATCTATCACCACAGTGCAAAAACATTAAATATGAACTAAATAATTCCTTTGATTTGTACACAACATACAACATTCAACCAACTACAATTAAACAACAACAATTTCGTATGATAGGTTCAATGTATCAAATATCAACAAATTTTAAAACCTAATTCAAAACATGTACATAAACCCTAATTATATTCCCAATTTTAAAATGTTAACACTAATTCAAATATCAATTATGGATTTATAATATAGTAATTAACAACATTTACAACTAATTTAACAAATAAATCATCTATATGAAAATCAAAACAATTAAATTTAAATTTGGTAGGGATTTAATTATACCTTGATTTTTCTTGTAGACCTGTATAAGCTTGGGGTGGAGGAATGGAACGAGATTATGGGTTCTCGTTGGGGAAGAAATGACCGAAATGAAAGGGTAAGATATCGGGCGAGAGCTTTGGGTACAGAAGGCGGAGAGGATGAAGATGTTTTTCGGCGGCTTGTTCTAGGGTTTTAATCGGAGTTAAATTGAGAAGCGAGAGGCTAGGGGCTCGCCTACTCAAGAAAGCGAAATCTTATATTCTCGCCCGTATAACCTAATACACGGTGGTTTCGCACGCTTAACAAGCGAGATGCTGGGACTCCGTATACCCTAACGAAATCTTAAGCTTTCGCCAGATGGTCAGGGGGGGTCCTAGGGCCTCGTCTGGTTTGTTTTTTTTCAAGCGACAGATTAGGAGCTCGCTTGTGCCAGGCGGAAGGATGGGATGTCGTCCGTGTTTTCAAGCGGGATGCTAACCTCTTGCTCATCTCCAGACGCTTTCTTAGTCCCTCGCTTGACTATCCACCACTGTGGGAAGACCTGATCATCGATCAAAATTTTTGCTCTTTGGTCGTTAGTCTGGTCTTTCCATTGTGGTTGCCCTTAGACCGCTCATTGTTTCAGCGGAGATTCAATCAATACTATATATATAGTCATATTCAATGGCTCTGAATGATAGAAGGGGCACAAACAATATTTGTTCGGCAAAATGAGCAAGACTTTTTTAGTTTTTTAGGTAAAATAAATTTGGTAAACTTTTTAATTTGAAATCAAAGATTGTTCTCAAATAAAGTAACTTTATTTTTTATTAAAAAATGTTAATTATTCTGCCAAAAAGATCAGACGTTCTCGTTTTTGTACTTGATTGATCAATGCCAGCGTTGGCAGCGCTCTTTTAAACCCGACTCAAGAGTTTATTGGGGTTTATAATTAATAATCACTTATCGGGTAGGACCCGTATAAACCCGGTAGTAAACGGTTTCAACCGGGTCCTATCTGTCGGGTTCCGCGGGTAATCGGGTACTCCAAAGTCTTAAACCCCAGAACCTTCTATTGATGATTCGTTGAGATTAAAATCCCATATGTTTTAGAAAAATCCCTAAATAGAGACGAATTCCAGGAGAAACTTCAGCTTTATAAATGTCTGTAGCAATCAATACCGTAATCTTCACCACCACCACCAGATTAATTGCAAAATCAACAGCATCTTTAAAACCTTATAATCGGTTTCTCTTCACTTCTTATTCTTCTCTCATTAAAACCGTTTCATTTCCAATTTCTGCAACAACCATTCCGTGTTACAATTTTGGAATCGGTCTAAATCGGAGTATTTTTCGTGTCTTCTCATCATCATCTGTTGTTAATAATACCATGGTTGATGTCTCCGAGCATTTGGTTCTGTGTCACAACACAGAAGAGAGGATTTTGGTCGCTCTCTGAATCAATCTGAATCAAATCTAGACACCCAAAGCACTTGGCCGTGGTGACTAACTTGTGGTCAAGGTTTTGCATAAACAAAAGCAAAAAGTTTACCAACTGGTGCTGTTTTTAATGACATTGGTTACAGTATGCTAGTTTGTTTGTGGTTCATGTAACAACTACATTCTGATTTCTTATTCCTTGTTAATGCAGTGGATTATCTACTCTTCATCGTCCGAGATGTGAAAATGCATCCAAACCCTGATGAAGTTGCTGATGTTAAGTATGTAAATCGTGAAGAACTGAAAGATCTACTCGCACTAAGCTTTGGTTAGACTGTCATCATACCTTTTAGCAATTGATTTTTTTCTTTTAGGAACCGACAATTACCCGGACCCGACAATTACACGGTGTTTTAATAGGGTTCAGTTCTGGGTCCATAGAATTAGGAACCGGACCCGAAACCGTTAGGACCCGAAACCGATAAAAATATCAGGGTCCGGGTCCTATGGCACCCGGGAGGACCCGGACCCATTGACATCCCTACTTATCCCAACCCTAACCCTAACCCTAACCCTAACCCAAGGGGATGAGGGATTAGTAGATGGGCCTCTCTTATTTTATTTTGTCGAAAATGGAAGAAAGCTTAAAATGATTAATACACATCTTCTTGGTGACCATTTAAAATAAGGGGTTTCACTTAGAAGATGTCTATGTAAAACCATGCTATATCATTTGTAGATTACTGTAAGAGGTTAGGTTTGTAAATAATTCTTTTAGGAAAAATAATAGTGTATCTCAAGTATATATTTAAAGTATAATCCTTAGGGTCAGTGGCAACACCATATCGTTCCTCACCAATGCTAAAAATTAGAATGACACATGGATAATCCAATGAATTGACACATCTATTGGCTGAAAGACGTAAAACAAGAAAGAAACACCACATCTAAGACCGTTCAAACAAACAAAAATATAAAAGATGTGTATAAGAAGAGTCATACTGTTAATAGACACGTCTAATTGTTAAAAGATGCGAATGAGGATATGTCTCACGCATGCACATCTATTTGTGACTTGTTAAATCTATATGAAAGGTTCATCTTGATAAATTTAAGAAAATTTTTAGTTTACTCCCTAATGTAAGTGCCCAACAACTGAGTTGTTATTAGACACTTGGTGGTGGTACCAAGAGGTCTGGTGTTCAAATTATATATTAGATTGAGGTGTGGGTATTTTGCTCATTCTCTTTACCTAGTTACCTAAAAAACTCAATCCCTGCACTCTTGTATATCTTGTTGCAAATTTTATCCTCTAAAGAACTAGGATCTTCGTGATCTAAGGTTTGACTTTGAAAGACTTCACTTGGTTTTTGTGAAGCACAAGTTCATCTATCTTGAAAAAAGATAGTTTCATAATCAATATTTGTATTTATGATGTGTATAATTCTTGTATATTTTAAGGTCCTTCTCTTCTGATATACTAGCATTCAGTAATTGCAGATCAAATCCAGATTTGATAAAAAAAAAACTACAAATGTGATTGAGTATAACTCTTATCTATTAAAATTTTGTTTGATAGTTTATCAGAAGAATACATCGTAGTTGAAGTTCTTGATTGCGATTTTTATGTAGATAGAAGATTAGGAATCTCTATAAATTTTAAAGAGAATAAAATCTAATCTTGGATTTAGATACATCTAAATTCAGGGAATTAATTTCTACATCCTTGATCTAGAATCAGAAAGCAAATCGCGAGGCATCCCGTTGGAGACAGGATAACGCTAGTCTTCACGATGGAATGTGGAGCCACTCCTAGGGTTGTAAGGACATCAACTAGGGAATCAAATATGTGGGTTCTTGCGAGAATCAAAATACATAGGGGCACAATTACATCAGAGTTGATCAGAGGGTATATTATCTCTTAATTGCATTCCAGACTGAAGTCTTATAGTAGACTAGTGTTTGGAGCGTCTAAATACAGTTTGTGTTTAAACTGCACAAGGTTCCGGGGTTTTTCTGCTTAACAATTTTCCTCATTAATAATTTTTTTGGTGTCTTGCTTAATATTTAATTTATGCATTATACTGATTTTATCTTAATAATTAAAAGTACAGGTAAGTTGTACGTTAATCGATCCTTATGATTTAAGAATGTCTTTAGAGATTATCCAAGGATATTTTCTTGTTTCGCTTTAATCTTAGATTGAAGTTCAGCAAGAAAATTGTCCATAAGTTCTGTAACGAAAAATGCGTGGTGTCGTTTGGAATGCTAATTGACATATGGATGTGCCTTTTGATGGTGGTTATCATGATATGGAGCAGTATTTTAATAATATTGTAGAAAGAAAAAAACAGATTGGTGTGGTAACGGTGGTGGTGGTAATACGTTCAATTCAATTTTACCGTCTTCTAATGTTAATCAAAATGATGAATAAAATTTAATCAATTTTTAGCAATTTGACTTAAGGTGAGTTACTTTGATCTTATTTAGTTTTATTTTTGTTATTTAGAATGTGAATTTTTATTGTTTTGATTTACCTAGGTGAACCGGGTAAAATTTGGAATCCATACTGCTAATTTAAGTAACACAATCCATTTAACAACAGTTGTCTATAACTTCCTCTAGCAGGTGATACTCTACTTTCTATCTGTAACTGTGCAAAATAACCTGTATCAGCCTTAGGTGGATCTCAGGTCCAACTTCTTGGAGAGAAGAAAACTTTGTTTTTAAGTATCTCAGGCTTCTTCTTCTTAGTTTAAACTGAGATGAGAGTTTAAACTGAGATGAGATTTTTTGTTATTTAAGTAGAGCTAATGATTATATTATACTCCATATCATTATACATTTTTTTACATCCTCCGTCCAAGTTTTATAACATAAACGAGGAATCTCTTTAGGGGAAAAATACATTAATTTAGTTCATTTGACTATTATCTATTTAGAAATCATGGAATATCAGTCATTATAATGATAAGTTACAGTGGTTAATGATTAGTTAGGGGTATACTAATCAACTATAGTTATACTTATCCAATATTTTTGGGCAAAATACCCAAATTGAATACAATCAAGAGTTATTTAACTAACTAATTGAAAATTACTACCCGTGAGACAACAAAATTAAAAAGAAGGGTTTTTATGGATTTGTGGGTTGTGAAAGTGCCACCGAGACAAAAATACACAGTTTGGATATCATTCACGGTAAGCTAACAACTGAGGATAATATAATAATTCCTATAGCTTCAGTTTGCTTTTTATGCACTGTTTATCATTTTTGTGAGACAAGTAATCATGTTTTCTTTGAGTGTGAATATGCACGAGGTATATGGAGATGGATTGAAAGTGTCTTTAACCATAACTTGTTTGCTAGTTCGGTAACATGGATGTTTGATAACACTAAATATTTTCCAGGTTCATCCCAACTAAGAAACTTGTTCTTTGTAGCTGTGATTAATGGGTTTTGGTGCATTTGGTGGACTAGAAATAAGGTCAAGTTTGACGGCAGAAGTGTGTTTCAAAGTTGAAGTTGCTTATTTTAGAGTCAGATAGAGTAGAAGGTGGTTTCATGGGTGCTGATGTTGGCGAATTGTTCACGCTAAAATCTTTTGGGGTAAAAACTAGATTTCGGCGCGCACCTCGAATTATTGAGGTAAATTAGTCTCCTCCGCTGGAGGTTTAGATGAAGTTTAACGCGGATGGTTGTTCGCTTGGGAATCCAGGAAGACCGGGATGTGGGGTTATTCTTCGCAATCATTTGGGAATTTTCAAGGGTTGTTTCTTTACTTTTTTGGGAGTTGATAATTCGGTAACGACGGAGTTTTTGGGGGAAATTCATGCCTTCAGAATTGCTCAAGGGTACAACATGCAACGTGTTTGGCTTGAGTGCGACTCAATGAATATTATCTTAGCTGTTGAGAATAAAAACTTAGTCTTGTGACGTTTCAGAGTTCAATGGGACAATTGTATAGATTTCCTGAATACAATTAAGTTTAGATTCTCTCACATTTACAGATAGGGAAACGGCTACGCTGATGTTTTGGCTAAGTGAGGTATAAATTCGAATACTTATCAATGGTGGAATATTGCTCAGGAATTTCTGAAGCATGTATTAGGGGTAGGTAGAAATATCTTGTTCATCTATAGATTTCTCTTTTTCTTTAATATTTTTTCTTTTTTTCCTTTTATTTTCTAGAGGTTTTGGCTTCATGTCCCCTCTAGCTTCTTTTTTATTTTTCCTTTAAATAAATTCTTTTTGGAGTGTCAAAAAAAAAAAAATCGATAACTTTTGGTACAATGAAGGATGCCTAGTACCTAGCCGATAGCGGATGGGGTCGGAGCATTGTCATCTTTCCAATTTTCAAGTAAAAACGCCCGGCTAAATATCAAAGTTGGCACTTTATTTTTCCTGGCCAATTTAAGGGCTACCCAAAACCAATTTGGGGCGACTAATAAAACAAAATAAGGTCATTATGAAGTAATATCAATACACCCCTTATCCATATATTTTCTTTAATGGCTAATCTACGCTTGCTTAATTAGTGTTAATGTTGATTAATTAGTTAATTAATTTGGTTATAGTTAGTGTTAGATGATGAATTTGAGTTATAGTTTTGGAATAGAATTTGAGAGTGTTTTAGATTGATTTATTTGAGTTATAGTTTTTTGCAATCGGTAGGCTCGTGATTTTTATTCCTACCGATTGTACAAAATTCACATATTGTTTTTTTTTTTAGATTTTGATTTCATAATCGGTAGTTTAATGGAGTATCATAACTACCGATTATAGGTGTCGCCCCAAAAATGAATTTCTCAAAACTTACCAAACTTTTAACTCTTCATCTTTCACAATCGGTAGAATTTGTAAATTTATATCTACCGATTGTAGCCAGAATTGAATTAAACTTTGTAATCGGTAGTTTAATGATCAAATTTATCTACCTATTATAATGTTTTTTTTTCTAGGACTTTTCTTGCCATAATCGGTAGTTAGTGAACATAAATAACTACCGATTGTGGTTAATCGGTAGTACGGGAAATTAATTACTACCGATTGTATTTAATCGGTAGTTTGGAAACATAGTTATCTACCGATTATGTAGATTGTACTTAACATCTAACTTCATAATATTATTTCAGCATCCGAAGAAAAACTTTTTCAAATAAACTTACTACATATTGTTCATTAAACTTGTTCAAAAAAACTAAAAACATCCGAAAAAAACGAAACAAAACATATCATAGAAATTCAAAGTGATCAATCTCATTGATCTCATGAAATTATTCCACTCCTTGTTACTCTCGACTTGGTCCTAGTTTCAACTCGCTTCTTGTTCTTCTTCTCCTTCCCCTTAGGATCAGCAACAACTTCATCTTCCTCAACTAGACCTATGTACTCTCCAGCTTCGTTGTAGTATGGGTTGAAGGAGAAGTCATTTTCCCTGAAAAAGAGTCGAGGATCAAAATCCGGATCGTCCTCCATCCTTCGAACCATTTCTGCCTCAGATCCTTCATCAGAAGATGAAAGTTCATCGAAGTTGAGGGGATTGTCAGTATTATTGAACCAACAATCAGGATCGTTCATCATTTGTGAAAAATCTGGATCATCCAACATCATTTGATATATTTGTACATTAGAAACTCCTTTCGGCAAATTGAAAAGAGGGCGAAAAAGCAATTCAGCCTTTTGAGCCGGAGTAAGACCTTCATCTTCATCCATAAACCTAATGAACATACCCAAACATTGACTATTAACTAACTACACAATAGCTATTATAAAAATAAACAAAAGCACATAATCAGTAGTTAAAATTATGAAATATCAACGATTACACACACTCGGTAGGGCATGTTTTCAGTGGATTCCGATTATATAATCGGTATATAAAATTATGCAATACCTACCGATTGTGCATGATGTTCTTTAGGAATGATGAACTCGAGGAACAATCGGTAGATAAAGTTCGCCAGATTTCTACCGATGATGCGTTGTTTCAGAAATTTATAAAAAAGAATTATCATGATTTCTTCAAAGTAACGACTAAAAACATAAAAGTTGGATGTAACTTACTTTTCCTTTCCCTCTTTGATTGGGTAGGAACATTTTTTGGTCGGAGGGGAAGTTCATCGGAATAGGTTGACGAATTGATTTCAATGATTTTGGACTCCTCTATCACCATCTTTTCCTTTCCCTTCTTTGATTGTTTAGGTAAAGATTTTGGAGCCATTTTCAATGGAGAATGAGAGTAAAGGGAGTAGAAGAAACGATAGAGGAGAAGAAATGGAAAAGGAGGCTGTTTTAGTCGTGAATAGGTAGAGGTAGAGGTAGAGAAGGAAATAAGAAGAAAAAGAGACGTGAATAGGTAGAGAAGAATAAGAATTAGGTTTTGGTTTCTGTTTATAAACCTGGCGTTTTACACTATTATTATGTTAATTATTATTTTACACTGTCTTGGAAAATTCCTTTCATCTTAAGCGGCGTGGACGAACCTTAAACGAGTTGAATCTGTCCATCACCTTAATGATATTGAAATGAACTTTGTATCGGTAATTTGATCGTTTCCATCGTCGCCATTCCTCGAGAGATCTCGCTATAACTTCATCATTAGTTTCACCCCTCAAACGATATCGATTGACAAGATAAGTTAAATTCACAAATGGATCAACTTTTATGCCTATACAATAAAATCGACAAATAAGATCAGATTTATCACGGTTATTGGGGTTCCCGGTGTCAACACAAAAATGTTCGTGAACACTATCAAAATAACTCATACTCATTACACCATTTTTCCTACGTTCTTCTCCTCGCCTCGGATAGAATTGCACATAGCTCTTACATAGCGATAAATCTTCCTTTACCGTGAACGGTTGAGCCATTAATCTATATGATGATTTCTTCGATGTCGGAGAGTTAAAATGTGTTGGAGGTGCATAAATGAGAAGAGGTCACCCTCCTTATATAGATTAGAGTCTTAACGACTCTTTAAAAAAAAAGAGTCGTTGAGGCCTGGTGTAACAAGAGTGTACATAAAATATGTACACTAAGTTCGTACGAATATTAACAATAGGAAGTATTGGGATCACCATTATCTACCGATTTTAACAATCGGTAATCTAACAAATATATTTACTACCGATTATAATGTGTTGCCCCAAATTGGAAATTGAAAAAATTATCAAAATTCCAACATTTTGAACATGCATAATCGGTAGTTTAATAATTTTTTTTAAACTACCGATTATAATGTGTTGCCCCAAATTGAAAATCGAAATATTATCAAAATTCCTACATTTTGAACATGCATAATCGGTAGTTTAAGAATTTTTTAAACTACCGAATATGTATGTTGCCCCAAATTGAAAATCGAAAAAATTATCAAAATTCCAACATTTTGAAAATGCATAATCGGTAGTTTAAATATTTTTAAAACTACCGATTATGTATGTTGCCCCAAATTGAAAATCGAAAAAATTATCAAAATTTTCAACATTTTGAAAATGCATAATCGGTAGTTTAAGAATTTTTTAAACTACCGATTATGTATGTTGCCCCAAATTGAAAATCGAAAAAATTATCAAAATTCCAACATTTTGAAAATGCATAATCGGTAGTTTAATTTTTTTTTAAACTACCGATTATGTATGTTGCCCCAAATTGAAAATTGAAAAAATTATCAAAATTCCAACATTTTGAACTTGCATAATCAGTAGTTTAAGAATTTTTTAAACTACCGATTATGTATGTTGCCCCAAACTGAAAATCGAAAAATTATCAAAATTCCAACATTTTGAACATGTATAATCGGTAGGATAAGAATTTTTTAACCTACCGATTATGTATGTTGCCCCAAATTGAAAATCGAAAAAATTATCAAAATTCCAACATTTTGAAAATGCATAATCGGTAATTTAAGAATTTTTTAAACTACCGATTATAGTGCAAAATGTGTCCATGAACAGGTAGTTCTTGGGGTAAGTGTAATCGGTATATATTTATCTACCGATTGTATTACACTAACATAATCGGTAGATTCTTATCTACCGATTGTTGATGAACATACTTAATCGGTAGGTGATGCAAACCACTTATCTAACGATTATAATGTAAAATTTGAACAAAATAACTTGTTAAAAATAAATCTTTTGCAAATCAATTGATAACTCACAAAAAGAACATAAAATCCTTTCAAATGTTAGACATAAACACCTGTAATGTTAAACACCAGAGACATATCCATAAAGTAAACAACCACAATCTAATTTCTAGGCATTTTGGTTTTAGTACGAGGACGACGAGCACCAGGGGATAAAAGTATTTCAACATCAGCGGTATTGGCTTCACCTAGGGACATTTGCTTCAGCATCAGCACTCGATGAACCGCGAGATCTTTTAGTGTACTTTGCTGCTAGCCTCTTAGGCTTATTCGTAGATTTCTCCCCAAACTTGCTAGCATAGGCTTCATTATCAATATTTTCAATGAGGTCTTTATGCTCTATCATCATCTTCTCAATTTATGAAGGCACTCCCGCATTTATGCACCCAGCTATCTTCTTTGAGAAAAATGCAAACCTTTTTTTTTCTTCTGTTTTTAGGCAATAACAATCAAACCATTATTATATAAAATATTGAGCTGTAATACTAAAATCAAAAGGAAATAACATTACCTACCAGCCTTTCATAACCAAAGGGTTTGTCTTTGATGATGCAAGTATATTCAGACAACCTGGTGGTGTTTCTTTTATCTTCACGGATCACATGAAGATGAGAATGCTGCCGGTACCATACCATATAGCGTGGATCTACTTCATCACCTCGGTTGACAGGTCTCCTCTTGTTGATCATAGCTTGCATCATGTTATTCCAATCTTCAAAGGATGGGTTATCAGAGTAAACTACTGTGATAGAGTCCTTACCACAAGTAGATTTCTCGACGTCCAAATGGAACCTGTCCCGCATGTGACTCCAAGGTTCTTCTTGGACATAACCGAGTTGACGCATCACCCTTGTGGCATGTACATGACATACCCAGTGGGATGCCACAAGGGTCCATAGTAAAACGACAACTCAGACCTTCCCGCTATATGACCACTAGCTCGGTCTTCCATGTATGGATCAAAGCATACATCTTTGGACGCCATCGAGTCTAATTTCCTCCTCAAAGAAATCAACTCCTGCTCCTTAGACCTTGAATGGTTGTTGTCAAAGATGTATTTTGTTCCTCAGGGTGTTCCTTTCTCCCATGCCGGATTCTCTTTGGCCAACTCGAGGGACGGGAACTGGTTATAGATCCATGTCTAGTATACATATCAAACCAAGTATGAGAAAATTGATTCTTAAAAGAGGAAAAAATAAATAACAATCAAACCATCAATAATGTCACCAAAATACCTGTAGTAGGCTCACGTTACCGGCAATTTGGCTAGTTAATTACCTCGATGCCTTTCTCAACTCTTCCATCAAGAACGCATGACATGAAGTGCCCCACGAATAGTCACAAACTTTGTTGAGATGATGTAAAAGTTGTAGAAGGTTGGTGTCGACCCGGTTGCCACTAGCATTGGGGAAAATGACACATCCCAAAACACAGAGAAGATATGCAGTGGCTGCAGCATTGACCTGGTCATCGCTAAACTCTGGGTTCATTTCTTCTTTAGCCTTGGTGCCTTTGAACAATTTCATCAGTTGAACCATGCTGAACTGTCTGGTTTTGTAAGGAAAGCACCGTTGGAACTCTTCGTCGGATGTCGCTCGATCCCAACCAAGGCACCTCTCAGTGTAAAAATAAAGATGTTCCCAGCTTAACTGCTTCACATAATTAAACTTCACCGCCGTACCATGGTCAGCGAGACTTAGAATCTGCACCACATCATCGAGGGTGATCGTCATCTCTCCCCACGACATGTGGAAGGTATAAGTCTCATGATACATCCTATCCATGAAGGTTGATATCGACACCCGGTCTTGATGTAACATTGAATTCTCGGCAGCCGTAGATAACCCCGAGTTCAGTATAATTTGTTGGAACCGTTCACACTCACCATCTAACGACCAATCTTTCATCTTTGTTGGTGCAACCGTAGGTTTGAGTAGACGAATCGCATCAGAATGGTCCTAATATACACGACGAATTAAAAAATAATTAGAATAACAGTTAACACTTCTACGAATAAAATGACAATATGTTAAGAATGGTGTTTTATAATTATTACCTCAGTTGAGTAAATTTCTTTCGCCCAAGAGTCTTTGTACCCAAATAATAGATCTCCTCCATCTCTTGGTAACCCAGGGATTTGGCCTTCTTGTATACCCTTCATCTTCAAAGAGGCGGGGACCTTGTGTCCTCATTTCTTCTTAACTGGCTTCTTTGTACCACTTCCTTCTCCTTGTCTACCACTTGGTTTTCCTTCATCTTGGTATCTATCTTGTGGAGCACTTGGTTCTCCTTCTTCTTGGTTTCTACTTGTTGGAACACTTGGTTGAGTTCCTTCGGTGATAACAATTCCGCTAGCGCTCTTTTGTCTTCTTGAACTAGCAGTTACTTTCTTACACCCTTCATGACGAGGCCCCAAAAGAATTGTATCGTGGGAATGCTTAGATCGCCTTTTCCTAAAAAAAAAGAAGAAAGAACAATTATTTCCAACAAGACACCGTTGAATCACTACATAATCGGTAGACAAAGTACATTAAACTCAACCGATTGTTCATAATCGGTAGTCAAAAAAACAAAGTAACTACCGATTGTGCATAATCGGTAGCTCGGGCTTACATTACCTACCAATTGTGCATAAAAATAGAACAAAAAAGTCTAACCCATACAATCCGTAGTTACATAAAAAAATTAACTACCGATTATGTGTAAATTTGGGTCCAGGAATATAATCGGTAGTTAATGACTAAATATAACTACCGATTATGGTCGATGTTTTGAGGAATCACTAACTTTCATAATCGGGAGTTTCACCCTATACGAAACTACCGATTATGTGTAAATTTGGGTCCAAGAATATAATCGGTAGTTAATGACTAAACATAACTACCGATTATGTAGTATGTTTTGAGGAATCACTAACTTTATAATCGGAAATTAACCCTATACGAAACTACCGATTATGCCTAAATTTTGGTCCAGGAATATAATCGGTAGTTAATGACTAAACATAACTACCGATTGTGCATGATGTTCATGAGCAATGAAGAACACTAACATAATCGGTAGTTAAATACAAACACGAAACTACCGATTATGACAAATAACCTAAAACCCTAGATATTCTATTGACGATTTCATTCAAATGAAGCAAAATAAACACAAATAATGGTAAACCCTTACCTTATTGGAGCCATTACAAAGTTATGGAGAGTCTGATTGTCGAAATCAGTCTCTGTTTCTAGGTCATCATCTTCGTGTTCTTCGTTATGTTCTTCAACGATCTCTCTATTTCTTAATCTCTCGGAAAAATTTGGCCAGTTAGTATTAGCAGGTTGACGGGTTGTTTGCTTTTTTCTTGCCATCTTTAGATTGTAATTACGACGATGAATTGGTTTACGATTATACGATGAATTGGTTTATGATTAATCGATTTACGATGAATTAGATTGTGCCACAATCGGTAGTTTGAAAACAAATGAAGAAGAAGAGAAAACAGAGGAATCGGTAGAGAAGAAGGTGAGAATGGTAAAGGTTTAGGTTTTTAATCTTTTATTAGTGAAAGGATTAATGATAATTGTTTGATTATTGAGAGGGTATTTTAGTATTTTTACATATCGTTAGGTTATCCCATAGTCAGATCTATAAGATGTGTCTAAAATAATAGTCTTAAATTAGTTTTGGGTAGCCCTTAAAATGACCAGGTTAATTTGACGATGTTACCAAAACAGCAACAGAAAGTTATATGGAAGCAGGGTTAGAGGACCACATTACACCGACGCTCTCTCCAACTCCTTTGGTTTTTCACCCTAAGAAACCGGGTTGTATATGCCACAGTTTCTCTCTTCTTTCTCACTGTCGCGCAGGCTCACTGAGTAAACATAATATTACTGATTCTGTACAGAGTGAAAAAGCAACGCCAGTAAGTAAAGAGGATGCGGATGCGGATGCATAGGTTAGTACTACTAGTTATGTGGGCACATAAATACAGGAGCTGAATAGTCAGTGCTCATCAGTCAAGGCTAAGTAAGTCTGTCTCTCTTTACTTGTCCTGGTCTAGGAAGTAGGAAAACACTCTTACATTTAATTTTGATAGACCCCATTCATGGACATGGTTTTACTACATAACTCTGCAAATAATGAAACAACACGTGAAGGAATGTCATCTCAATACTTTTTAAATGATTGATTGATAGATAGATGGGATGGCGGTGGTGCAACTAGTAAAAGAAAGAAAAGAATGAAAAGCTGCATTCATTCAAGAACGTGCCAACCTCTCTGGTCTTCCTGTCTTCTGACGAGTCTTTCTTCTTCTCATTTCCCCAGTGAACATATATTCTTCTCTCTTTAGTCTCTACTCAAACTCCTATAATCTTCTCTCCCTCCTTTTCAGTTTTTGTATCCAACACTTAAACAGTGGGGTGGGGTGTACATTGTATATACAATTAAGAACATCCAAAATGGAAATTTTATAGATTCCATATCAAGAAATTCAGGAGTTCAATCGGAGCACTTAATTTATAGATCACAAAAATCCCATACAAGTTACTATTCCTAACTATGTGTAACAGTTGCAAAATTTTATAAGGCTAAATTATTGCATATAATACAAAAAAGTACTAATTTAGTAGCTAAACTATGATTTTGATTCGGCTTTTGTTATGTTTTCTAAATAGATTATACTCTCTTTTTGAGTTATGAGCATATCTATTTTTTTTTTATGCATAGGTATATATTGGTGACACAGATAACATGAGCCTATAGTAGTCGTTTTATCGTAAAGTCTACCTCGTTATCCCAACTGTGCATCACAACCTTAAATTAGGATGGTACATGGGTATTTAATTATCCGGAATTGAAAAGGAACTAGGTGAATCAAGTTCGGTTCCGAATCTTAAAATTAATCTCATTAGCAATTAGTACACAACGTATAAAATCGAAGTGCTAGAAGTGGTACCGGGGTTCAAATCTCTCTCCATCCGAAGCTAGGAGTGACCGTTAGAAATCGATAACTTTTCGATTCCTAACAAGTATTATCCATCGGATATCTTTCAATATCGGTACCCGAATATTTATCATTCAATTATTAACCTTACCTAAAATTCGAAAGTTTTAATAGTTTTGATTGGATTCTTCTTTTGATTTAATTTTCAATTATACTATTTATATAGATATTATAATAATTTTATATGAAATATTATTAGAATTAAGCCATCACGAAGAAGATAAAAGGAATTTAACAAAAAATTATAATGAATTTTTAAAGTTCCAATGATACCCAGACTCAAAGGGTATTTAGATTTTTTATCGAATCTAGTTCCGGGTCTACTAAATTAGAACCCATATCCGAAACCGTTAAAACTTGGAAACATTTTTTATTATCGGGTCCGGTTCTAGACGAATAAGTACCCGGAAAAAATCGGATTCATCGACAGCCCTACATTAAATCGATTCATCTGATGTGATCTTAAATTTAATGGATTATCTAGAGATATTTTTGTGATTTTAAATCTAGACAATGATCTAGAATTACTCTTGTGGTTTTAAATCTAAGCAATTTTAACTTGAGATTTTAAAATCTCATCAAGATTATATAATAAATACAAATCGAACCTCGGAATATACTAATTTGTAATTTGAAATTTGACCCCAAAATTGTTATGTAATACAAAATTTTTCCACATGATCCAAGATATGTCTTAAATTGAAAATCTACCTCATTTAAAGTAACCAGAAAATATTCATTCAAAGTGAATGAGTTAGACTAAAATTGATCAAATTAATTAGATACCACTATAGATAGGGGAAGACCCCTTTTCACCTCAACTCCTTCGTACAATCGAAGGAGTACTCAACAGTATAGTTTAGACGGCTAAATTTTAGCCGTCCAAACTAAACGTGTGATATTTTCCCATCTAGATATTTTTTTTATATTAAATACTCCGAACACGAAACCTACCTACGTTATTATTTTTAAAATAACTGACTATATTACCTGGACGAGTAAGTAATTTTTTTTATACTAGATGGAAAAACTTCACTCGTAGTTCCCCCATCTAGCACTAGCACATAATGTAAAAGTCACTAATTTATGCAGTCAATTATTCATTCTGAAAGGGATGGAGTGTTTGAACACTCTATCTCATAGCGCTTGCTCTCAAAAAAATTAACTCTTGACTCAAAGGATACCATGTGATTCAAAATTACCACAGTAACCTAAGTTATTTTGTGACCCAAATTTGTTTAGCTGTCTTATGACCCGAATTTATTTAGTGATCCGAAACCTATCTTAGTTTGGAAAAAATCAACCTTACCTCAAAATATATCATGTGATTCAAAATTGTCCCATGATTAAAAGATAGACTGATGACCCAAAAATTATATCGTGACCCATAATTAGCTTTTGTGGTGCAAAATTTGCATCCAACCCGTAAATTATCACATGACTGGAATCTGGATTGTGATCGAAAGTGTACCACTATGAATATGACTATAAATCTACCACACTGATCTAAAAATATGTCTCGTTTTCGAAGATTTACTTAATAAGGCAGATCCTATCTAGTGGTAAAATAAAATAAAAAATCTACCTACGTAACCCAAAATTTACAACATGAGCCAGTGATCGAACGTGCACATGCTATCCGGACTCTGGAGTATATGCTATATCAAGATTGATGCTCAACTATAGAATCGTTTGGGTGCCCATATCGCATATCGAGATTGATGCAGCTGAGCGACATCTAAACCTTTTTCCTTTCCTTTTTTTAAAGAGTTTTTCCTGTATATTTTTTTCTTCCTATTTTCAATCTTTTTCTGATATTTTCAAGCTTAAACGAAGGGGAACTTGCTATTTCTATCTTAATATCACACTCAGCATCATCCTTTCAGTTCTTTGTTGTTCGAGTAATTTGTAGTAAAATGGCAGCACCAACTACTCTGATGATCACTATCGATAGTGGAGAGAGTGACTACAAAGATTAATTCTCGTTACTACAATTCTTTTGCTTGTTGAAGACCCACAAATCTCTCTCTCTGGGTGGTGATGATATTGATATCGTACAGAGAAAAAGATGGATCCTTATGAAAGCTCAGTTGCTAATGGCTGATTTTGAGACACGTTTTCTTTATGTCCCCTACATTTTTAAGGATCAACCCTTGTACTGCTCAATAATTTGTTTCTCATTTAGTCTCTCTCTTTATCCCTGAATTGCCTATAGCTTCAATGGAAAATATGTACAGTCTGGATCCTGCTACAACTAGTACTGGATTTCATCACCAAGGACCACAACTAGTACTAGAAAAACTTCTTCATGGTCAATTTGAAACAACAGAAGCAGATAATATTCATGAAACACATACTATTACTATGGATCATCATCATCATCAACAGATGTCTGATGTTATCAAAGCTCAGATCGCTAGTCACCCTCTATATCCTGACCTTGTTTCTGCTTACATCCAGTGCAGACAGGTATATGAATATTATGATCATCATCATCATGATGTACTAGCAGTATATTACTAACATTTTCTCTACTACAATTACTACTACTACTACAGGTTGGAGCACCACCAGAAATGGCGTTGCTTTTAGAAGAAATAGGGCGAGATCAAAGTAATTGCGGTGGTGGTCTTTGTAGTTCTAGTCATGAAATCGGAACTGATCCTGAACTAGATGAATTCATGGTATAGTTAGTCATTTAATCTCTGTAGAACCAATTCAAGATAAAAACTGAGTGATTGATTATGAATTTTCAATACAGGAATCTTACTGTAAGGTTTTTCTAAGATATAAAGAGGAGTTATCTAAGCCATTTGACGAAGCAACAACGTTTTTAAACAACATAGAGATTCAGCTTAGTAATTTGTTGTTGTCTAAAGGAACTTCTTCAACCCCTACTAATACTGCTACTACTTCTGGAACTGGAAGTGGAAGTTATCACTCACCTGGTACAGTTTTATCTAGTCATTATCTATACTGTTAAGTCTCTAATTCACTTTTCTTTTCACTGTTATCAACTTTATTGTTTATTAGGTTGATTTGTTCGCGCAGGTTTGTGTATAGACGTGTGTGTGTATATATATATATATGCATGATGATCAATCTAAATATTAGGGTTATGGAATTCAGACTCATCACACTAGCCTTTAAAATACTGAGACTGTTGGCCAGAGGGAGGAGTAGTTCTGCATTGTACATATGACCTGCAGACCTAGCCCTGTGAATTCTCTTAAGTAAAGACAAAAACAGCACAAAATTAAATTTATATAGTACTCCATCCAGCTAATCGAGGAGCTCTAAGGAGAATGAATCCCTGGGAATTTAGGAAAATCGTTGGCCTTGGAACCTAAGATATGAATATTATCGTTGATAGGCTTAGTGTTGGTGTAAGGCGACATTAATTTTCTCAATATTTATGACCAAGATATGAAAGTGTAAAACTAGCTGTAGAGCTATAAAATCTGGTCAAGGTTTTTTAGTTGGAGGAGTTTAATTTCAAAAAGGGATGATGGGTATATGTTTGCGTGTGTAATTGCCCGGCCGATCTGTAAAAATATCTCTTATCCGAGCACCATTTGACACAGGCATATAGTTAACCGGTTGCACTGCATAGCTCTTTTCCCCAAATTAAGCATTTGTTCTTGGAGTATTAACAACTACAATATGCCAAAAAAATAATAGTACGATCTATATCAAATGGCAACCACAATTGGAGCATTTACCCATTAGCTAGTTGGCTAGTCCTCACTGAAATTTTCTTTCTGTTTCTGTAGTTTGTATTGTGTACACACCCTTTACTATTTCTGATTTTCTATTCACCCAATTATCAGGTATTGTTCCATTGTCTAAATTTCTACTTTTCTTCCTTGTGGGATTACATATCTGCAGTTGAGGTTTGCAGAAACTTGAGTATCATTTTTTTGTATGTTTCACTCAGTTAATTGTTTGACTCATGATTCTTGACATCCTTTACATTTTAGTTATTGATCGAGCCAACCAGAAACATGCTACTTTTATGTATTTTCATTAACACTGTGATGTCATCCATTTTTAGTTTGCAAAATGCAGAGGCCACTATAAATGTTACATAGACCAAGCTATAATGTTTTAGAGATGTGTTGGATCACATGTTACTTATATTTCCTGTAGTCAATTGTTTCTTTTGTTCGCATATACCAACCAGTCATCAGGATTCTTTTATGTTTTAGCATAGGTAGGTAACTGACGAAAAATGGTTTTATAAGTGCATTTCACAGTTTCTAAAATCTTGATCTTTTAGTTTTGTCCGCCACCATGATACATTCATGCACATTTTGTGTATCCATGTGACCAAAAATTGAAAATTTGTGAAGGTTTGCGATGTGATAACTTATGAGCTGCATGTTTATATGTTAATTAATGCGGGAGGTGTCAATGCCTATCAACTCTTGTACATTTTCTTATGTTTGTTCAGCAATAGCTTATTGACACCCTACAAGTTTAAGGTTCAAAGCACTTCCATCAGGTTTAATCATTGTGTTGCCGCGGCGTGTTTGATAAAGATTATTCCTCCTTACAGATGGAGCAGCGGGATCCTCAGAAGAGGAGTTGAGTTATGGGGAGGCAGAAGCATCAGAAAGCCATGAATCATCTGCTCCTCGTGCAGCCGATCAGGAGCTGAAGGAAATGCTTATGCGAAAATACAGTGGATATCTGAGTAGTCTTAGGAAGGAATTCTTGAAGAAAAGGAAGAAAGGGAAGTTGCCAAAAGATGCAAGAACAACATTGATGGATTGGTGGAATACTCATTGTAGATGGCCATATCCCACGGTATCCCTATTCATTCTTTACATTCTTTATTAAGAAATCCATTGCATAGCAAGTTAATTGGTATATCTCAACAGAAGTTAGTACACTAGGGAATATCCGTTTTGCTGGGATTGAAACTATATGCAGATAGATACTTGAGATTTTTTTAGTTTGAACGAAAGTTGGGTACATTATTGCAACAGGAAGAGGAGAAGATGAAGTTAGCTGATGTTACTGGACTAGACCAGAAGCAGATAAACAACTGGTTTATTAACCAAAGAAAGCGGCACTGGAAACCGTCCGAAGACATGAGCTTTGCTCTAAGGGAAGGCGTTGGTGGTGGGGGAGCTCCAGTGTATTTTGACTCCAGTGGAAAAGGACCAGCAGATGTCAATGACTTGCGTTGATGAAGTATAACTTTGGAAATCATCAGCTATCCCTTTTCCTAGTATCTTATTCCATATCCTTGGCCCAAAAATATTGTATGTCAGTCTGTTTAGGGCAATACATATCTCCTAGTACATCTCAACCTGCAAATATACATAGGAAAATAACACTAGTGTTTTTCTTTTACTTCTCTGCACATTGCAAGTGTTGAACTTAATTGTCGGACACAATATTCGTCAAAAAAAAAAGAAAACATGGTAGTAGAGTACATAAATATATAGATTATGTAGTTTTTAATCCAACTTTTTGAATAATAGCAGATCGTGCGCGTATATGTAATTGCCAATGCTAGAAATGTATAAGGAAAAGCTCAATGGAAGTCAACGACTGAACCCAAATTTTTGTTGCAGCATTCCCAGCAGGAATAATATTTTATCTGGCCAATGAAAATAACATCCTGGGGGTGGGTGGGTGGGTTAATCTCTCACTTTGGTACGTTGAAGACAGACAAATCCAAATTTTTCTCAAAACTAGTAACTCCATGAACTACACTAGTTCAGGAACTAGTACTGGTATTTATCCTTACTTTTACGTGCAACAGTCACAGAATTTATCACGTCGTCCATCGGACGAAAAACAGCAAGAACCTCAAAACCTGGTAAATCACTAGGCTCAACAATTGGATATAGAAAATCAGGAGCTCCATGAGCACTCCTCAACATTAATAAGGGCCCTGGTGCCATGTACTTAGCTAGATGATCAATGACTTTACGTTTGTCTTCTTTGTTCAATCCAACTAAAGCAGCTAACAAGACAACTTCGTTGTCGCTCAAACCTGTAGTAACATCCATAATATCAGTATCATGAAATACCATTCGCTTCGACAAGTCTGGATCTGCAGCGATCAAATTAGAAGCCAAAGCATTGTCTGATTGGTCGATATCATAATTGTGAAACATAGTGTTTCTCAGGTGGTATGAAGCCAATACTATCGACGTGAGAGGCAGAGGTCCGGATCCGATGAAAGCGATGTCACTTGGGTTTGGATTTGTGATATAATTGCTAAATATAGTATACTCAAGACGGCCAAGTTTGATGTAATTGGTGTAGTACGGAAAGCTGTTAATATGATCAAGTGGGATATTGTAAAAACCTAATAGGGCTGAGAAGTGTGATTCTAAGAGACCTTCGGCTTCTCCACATAGATGAATGAGTTTAGAACGGATTCCTTGGACTTTTCCTCATAATTTGGTTACATCAATTGGAGATGGTAGCATACACGTTAGGACTAGCCGAGTGAAAAGAGTGTCAACATCTTTTGAAGATTTGAGGCTTTCCAAGGTTGATAGGTTATTACAGATCTCACAAACATTTTGAATTAGGACTTCTTCTTCATCACAAGAAACCAATGAACCCAAGAACCCATGGCTGACAATCAATGAATACTAAGAGCAACAATTTGAGGTTTATTTAAAGGGGATGGAGTATGAATCGACCAATCAATCACTACAAAGATATATTGATGCTCAAAAATAATCTTACTTTGTCGATGAACCCATGGCTGACAATCAATGAATACTACGGATCATGGCAGTCAAAACTCTATTAGTGAGCACACTAGTACATATATGGTCTTTTGCCACGCCACTTACATTATTTTCGGACACGCTTTCGGTTTTGGGGTGGCTGTATATCTGCATATGTAGCCACGTCATTAAAATCTGCGTGTCTATTACTGACCCATTCAGCCACGGTACACCAGTTAGCGTGTCCATTAAATCCATTAAAAACCACGTTAAGCATGATGTGTCCAAAAGGTACCATTTAGCAACGTCTATTTTGTGTTTGTCAATGAACGTGTCCATAGACCAATCTATGGACACATGAAACAATTTTAACGTGTGCAATAGATTTTCCACGCCACTCCAGAGATTTCTGAGCGTGTCTAAAGGGTAAGTTTTATTGGACACGCAACTATATAAATTTCCCCGCATATATAAAAGGTAGTTTTAATGGACATGTTAGTTCATAGATTGTTCTGCGTGGCTTAAATGTTAGCTCACTAGACACGCCAGTTCGGAGTTTTCAATGCGCGTCTAAAGGGTAGGATTTATTGGACAAGCCAGTTCGTAGGTTGTTCTGCATGTTCAAAAGGCCCCATTTAGACACGCCCATTCAAAGACTCTCTGCGTGTCCAAAAGGCACCATTTAGACACGCCAATTTAAGTTACAGGGTACATGAACTGGGCAACAACCGGGGATCTAGCCCCCAAGTCCACAAGGTAATTTTACAACTTACATACTAATTTTGGGCTAGTCCATATGCTAATTTTACAACTTAGCCCAAGATTATTGATGGGTTTGTTATAATTCGAGGAACCTGAACATGGCTGAAGCCCGGGTATAACTTATTGGTTAATTATGGGCTTGATTTAAGATTTAAGAATTTATACCCGACACAGAATCTATAAATACTAGTGCCCGCAAGGTTTTTCTAACACATCTTACCTTATTTGTTTCTTAAAAAAAACTTATTTGTTTTTATTTTGTCAGATTCACATGTGTGTAATGTCTATGCTGTGCACATGTGTTTGTCGCTTAAGTTGTTATTTTTTTTTTGAGGAGAAATGTTAATCTTTTTTTTTTTGCTAAGAAATACACAAATTATATTAAATTAGAATAGAGTTACAAACATGTACAAGAGACTCCTTTCTTACATATATAGTGCAACAAAAAAGAAGGAGAGGAATCCCAAAAAGCCTTTAGTACAATGCTTTCTCGCATGAGAAACATGTCTATTCTCTATGAAGTTCTTGATACGTTTTACATAAAAGAGGTTCAAACTACTACTACTATTTAATAATAACTTGCAGTTCTGAATAAGATCGCTGCATCTCCAACCAATACTACCAACGTTTCCACAAATAATGTTGACAACTTGAAGACAATCGCTGGAAAATAGGACTCTGGAAAGATTCATCTTCTGAGCCAAAAAGAGAAGCTTCTTCAGCACTAACCGCTTCAGGAATCCAACCAAAGTTTGTTCTCGACACTCTTATTATACCTGTAGAATTACATCATACCACATCCAAACCCATGTTATAATTTTTAAAATAAGCATCTATAAACATTATATGACCATCTTCATTACGAGTACGTTTTTTATCCATCTAATAAACTATTGAGGAATTTCTGGAACAATATACAAAGTAATAGACATCTTAGTATCAAATACAATTCAATTTATCTAACTGAATAAGAAACCCTCTTAAAACCTACATCACACCTAAGTTTCCAAATAACCCAACAAATAATGACCCCAACATTTTGCTAATTCACTGTATGTGGAGAAATACCCAAATCTTTGTCAAACAAAAACTGGAACACTTCATCATACAAGAAGAAAAACTAGGAACCATATGTTGTAAGGAAATACCAAACCAAATTGTAGATGGTGGATTTTTAACAAAGGGTAAAATAGTAAGGTTTCCTTTGCTTAGATGTAGAAGCACAAAATAATGGAATTTTGAATATGCTACCGACCTAGCATCAAAAGCCTAAAACTTATAATTCATATTCCGCAAGAGAATTAAAATACCAAACTCTCGCTACAGGCATCTCACACTGATCTTATACTCTCTATGAAAGTACACATATAATATTAGAGCCTCCCCCAGCTGAGCTTTCAATATTTTACATTAAACATCAGTACTGTACAACTCCGTACTTACTCATTCATAATGATGGGACAACTCCTAGATGGATTAATCATTAGTGTAGAGCAATATTGTCCTCAAAATATCATTGGTACTGATTATAACTCTTTCCTAGATGATCTTTAACTACACAAAATATACATCCAGAACATATCTTTGTTCCCGAGTGGATGCCAATGCTCCTAGATAGATTGCCTACTAGTATAAAACAACTTGATTCCTCTTTACATTCCCCGGTTGAATTTATAGAGTGACTTTATATCAATATTTAAAACCTAATTGAATAACATTGATTTATCAAAAGGCATGACAAGTCGTGCGCAAATGCACTTAGTCGAAGCATCACATCTTCGTGTAAGCACTAAGTCATAGTCATGCCAAATGCAAATCTAAAGCTCTAATTAACCATTCCATAATAGTGGCCGAGATTGAATAACACATCTCTAATATTGGTCGCATTAAAATCCCAATATTAGTCGAAATACAACGAAACCCTAACAATGGTCAACACCAAGTTTCTGACGTATCATCGTAGTCACCTTGTAAAAACGTATATTCCCCCACATGTTTATTATGACATACTAATAGGGCATCCCATTCCGAGTAACGGTCTAGGAGATATGGCCTAAACCCTAGACGAACTACAAGCTAAAAAATATCAGAATTTCAGTTAAAAGTTCCTGGAAGGTTACTGGTTGCTCTGTTTGACGATCGAAATGAGCTCAAAAACTAAATGGTTTTGCGTAGGGACGTAACCAACGATTTATCGATTCCGATTTAGGGATGATCATCAAAAACGGACATCATATGAAAAATCTATAATATTTTTACTAAAGAACGTCATATCTTAAATTTTCAGGCATAAGGGCTAGCACCCATGGGTGTAATAACAATAATGCTCTTCGAAGCAAGTCGTTCGAAAAGCAAGATATTTAAAGAACACGTAAGAGAGGGCCTAAAAATAATAAAAAATAGGGAGTTGTGGGACCGGTGCCAACCGGCCGGCCACCCTTGGCCGGTCCCTTTTCCCATATTTTTTTATTGGATTTTATTATTTTATCCAAGGTTTCCTCTTTCTATTAAAACTTCTTTGCTCCTTCTACCAAATTCAAAAATTCCAAATAGCTTCAAAGACCAAAAAAGCTGCACACAGTAATATAGAATGGTCATGCAACCATCTAATATATTAAAATACCATTATTTTAATATTTCCAAATTTTGGTCTTCACACCAATTGGTCTCCATATCAATCAGTCTTTACACCAAATTCTCTCTTAAATATTACTACCAAATATATATAAAAAATATTGCTAGAGAGACGACATGACATATGAAGCATGGTCCTACGACCATCAGACTCGTGATGCACAACCCATGGTCGGTCCTCCCTCTTCTTTGGGATCCACCATCTATTCTTTAGTAGGTTCTTCTACTAGTCCCTCATCTGTCATTTGACTCATCTGCCATTTGGTCCGTTTGCCATTTGGTTCGTCTGCCATATTAGGGCTTCTTTATTTCTTAATCAATTAAAGAGCATAATTTAATTGGTCATGCTACCAATAATTAAAATAGTTTTGGTTTCTCTACTTTGTTAATCGAGCAAATAGACAGAAATACAAAACTAAATGTTATGGCACTCACACGAGTTGGCACTCGCGCGACTAGGTGCTCATAGGACTTGATGCTCATACATATTTGCTTGACATATCCAAACATTGTATAATGTACATGCATATTGGTCTCTTACAATCCATCAACCTCATCAGACCCACACTTACTAATCCAACAAAATCATTCGAGTATCATTGCTGCCTCAGTTGGCACAATGATACGCCACAACTACTAATATCCATATCAATCAGACTCTCTACGTTTATAATCTATTAAGCGTCACTGCTTTTCCCAGCATACATCTTATGCTTCGTCCACCAATAAGTCAATATGCTAGACTCATCAATATGCTAAGACTGACAGTTTAGCTAGGTCAACAACTGACCAAATAATACACGTCTATGAAATAGACTCGACCATGCTTGAGACATCAATCATGCCACATGGGGGGATATTCACTAGGGTTTTGGTCTGGAGGCCTACATCACATGCGGTGTAACAATACATGCACGACGAGAAAGTATAAAAGTCGTGTCAACAACTGAAGAAGTGAATGGAATAGTGGTCGTACAACTGTCAAGTCCCATTAACACTAACATAATGGAGTCGGTTATCAACATGATCTCCACTTCTCTACACTCCCACTTCTCTGTAACTGCCACCACTTACGAGATTAATGTGTTAAATTCCACTTCTATAAATAGGTTCTTCAACCTATCGACAAGAAAAAAAGAACGAAATAAAGAAATAAAAATAAGAGTTTTATCTCATAAACACTTGAATGATCACATAGCTACCATTTTAGAGATTCTCAAAAAAACTCACTTTCGTCTTAACAGCAGTTCAACACATCTCATCATCATTGATATTTAATTTCACTGATCTCAATACCTTCTCTGCTTCTGATAAGTGCATAATTTATACATTTAAGTATCATTTCCTTATTCTTATTTGCTAGATTTTGTGTGAATTACCGTGTTTTATTATTACTTTTCTAGTTTGTGCGTTTTATTAGGTTACGTCTCTGAAACAAGCGAAATGGAGCTTTACAAGAGAAGAATTGCCAAAGACCCAGTAGAGCTCAGTCCATTCCAGGATTTCTACCCTCCATCTTGTAGAAAATTTGATTACGAATCCAACGGCGAAAGAACGAGGTCATTCTGACTTCATATGAGAAAGTTATGAGCGAAACAAGAATAAAGCACAAAATAGTCATTTCAAAGTGACCGGATATTTACACCCAGTCGTAGATTAAGGGGTAGCCAGTATTACTTCAACTGTCAGTTTCGTGAGACTGACAGTTGATTGGGTATGTTAATGGCACCAGCCATTCCGTTCAGGGCTGCCAAGTTTTTGAATATTACCAAAGGCACCGGCTTGATTGATTAGGGCCACTACTTCTTCTCCACGAGCAGAGCTGTGATGATTTTGCTGTGATTGATCATGGTGCTGTGATGATGATCATCGGTGATGGCAGTAAGATGTGATGGTTATGCTACGGTGATTGATGGAGTTTGGCAGCAAGAGAGATTCACAGTAATAAGAGAAGAGTACATGGCAGTTGAGAGGGAGCTGATGCTCGTGAACTGGTGATTCGAGTGCTGTGATGATGAGGCAGAGATGGTATGAATCGATTGGTGGTGAACTCGGCTTGTAAGGTTTAACGGGTTTTCTTGGATTGATGGAGTCGATGGAAGTAATGGCAGATGTTGGCTTTGGAGATGAGCTCGAGTAGTGGCAGTTGAGCCGAAAGAACAGAGAAGAGATGGTGAGTAATGGTTTTTGGCAGGTTAGGGTGATCTAACTGTTTACAGTTGAAAAAAAGGGAGTGAATCTGTGAGAGGTGGAGGTGTTACTCGTGAACTGTGGTTCTCAGTTGTAGTGATGATTATGTCAGCAAGAAAGATAATGAATGAAGAGAATCTCGAGTCTGTACTGGGCTGTTGTTGGCAACAATGGTGAATGATGGAGGAGTTTGTGATGGAACAGCAGTGAGAGTGGTTTAGAAGAGATCGAGTTGATGGTTCTGTTGATGGAGCTCGATCTTGGCAGTTGAGTGAATGGAAGTCAGTGATGCTCGGTAATGATCTGAAACTTGATGATGGTTATGTTGTGGTGAGTTCGAGACTTGACCGGCAAGGCATGGAGAAGAATTGAGTTTAAATGGAACACTGATGGCTTCAATGCTGTTGGTAGAGGAGCTGATGAGATGGTGCTGAGTAGTTAGTTGGACTCAAGTGATGATGGTGGTTCTTGGAAGCTAAGATGGGTACAACCGGAGTTGTTTTCTTGTTGAGAAAGAATCGGAAGAAAAGAGTTAGAAAGTATATAATCGTGTTATACACGGAATAGTGATCGGTAGTGTGTATTTCCTAAACCAATTAGGATTCTAAAAATAGTGGTTACCCAACCTCTATAAATAGAGCTGTAGAAAAAACACACCCCCCTCACGCCTGATACAAGATACCTATATAGAGATATATGTTCATTCTTAGACCTACAGTGACATACTTCCGGATACAGCCAGAGAAGCTTCACGGACAGTACAGAGATTAAAGGGTTAGTTTGTGTTTTCTTTTTATTTAATTTTGATGCTATCACACACATAATGCTATCACAGTATCATTTTTCTTTTTTTCTTTTTTTTTTTGAATAAAAATTAAAAATGAGCTTGAACTCAACAATCTATTTCATCCTGACGGCGATAACAATTTGATACTGGGCCCCACCAAATCACTTAGAGAAACATAAAATTGTAAAAATAAAAATAGAAAGTGATATGATTATGATGATTCCGAGATATGCTTGTTCAATGATTATCATGTTATTTCTAACACCTGAGTGCATTCACATATGAATAGACCATTTAGCTGGGCACACCAATTCCTATAGACAAGAACTGTGTTTCCATCTACCTAGAATGGTTAGTGTCATCCTGAATTGTTCACAAGTTTCTAGACTCTGGAGTTTCAAATTGCAACTAAAAGTTTCTCCCATACCCCCAAACTTAAATCTAACATTGTCCTCAATGTTCGAAAAATAAATGATTAAAAACATGAAAAAGGAAAACTATTACCACTTGAAGAAAAGGAGTTAAGAAATGATATTACCGTGTTGCATGAGCATGGGTTACCTCCCAAGAAGTGCTAAGTTTAAAGTCTTCAGCCAGACTAAGAAAAGATTAGCCACAACTTACGGACCATATAATAATAACCTGAAAAGTTGTGGGGTCCCTAACGTCAATCAGATTTGACCAGAACAACTGACCACAATTAAAAACATGAAAGTGGTGGTCATTCTTGAGAAAATGTGTCGGTTCTAATTTCCTATAATAATTAGGTTTAGTTCCAAACTCTAGTAACTGACACATTTGAAATTCATACGTTCCCACATATGGAAGAAAATATTTTGGTGGGAAAACAAATTCAATCTTGGTATCATCGCCTGGGTAAACCACATCAACCAGAGTATGGGTTTCTAACATCTGAACTTCTTTTTGGACATAATTAGGCTCAGGAAAAAGTGTATGAAGATAATCTCGCAATATGGTAGAGGCACAAATGTCAAGTCCCAAATGAGGGACTTTAAGAAGGGATACTTCACAATCACAAGAATCATCGATACCCCCAAACTTAGTGTGGAAACTACTCTAAGATGGAATCAAAACTATTGGTTGGATTCTAGGGTCTTTAGGGTCAGGACTACACTCAGCTTCTTCTATAGGAGGAAATAAGGTAGACTTAGAAACTGGTAAAGGTTCACACTTAGCTTTCCAAATATTATAAGTGTCCATCAAAGGGAAAGAATCTAACAAATTATTCACCTCATTAATAACACTATCATCGTCAACATCAAACCCAAAGTGGGCTAGGCATTTCTCTAAGGATCTTCTAACGAAGTGTTTGGTAAAGATTTATGAACTGAAGTACTAGTTATATTCACTTCTTCTAAATCATAGATCTCACAAGAAGGTTGTCTACTCATACTAAAAAGATTCAGTTCAATAGCCATTTTACCAAAAGAAAAATTAATTATTCCATTTCCATAATTGATGATGATATTATTTGTAGCTAAAAAGGGATGACCTAAGATCACTGGTATTTGAGCCTCTGGGACCTGAAAAGGTTGGGTGTCTAGGACATCAAAATCCACTAGGGAAACAATTTTATCAACCTGAATCAAATCATCCTCTATCACGTTAAAATTCTCTATGAGTCTATCATCTTCGTCAGAGACTATTGTCTTCGAGTCGTTAGACTCCAAATCACTAGTCTCAGGAAAAACTCGTTCCTCTAAAAAATCATCATACTCATAAGAACAAGGAAATATTACTCCATTCAAAGTAATGTTATTTTTAGTCAAATCCTCTTCCTTTTGAATAGGTGAATAATCATTAATATTATTAGGATTTAAACTAGAGACAACATTATTATCATTATGCTCAATTTCATCGTCATTATGACTGCGGATTTCTTCATCAACAGTATAATCATCATCATAATAATATGAAGATGTTTGAACTTTTTCTAAATACGTAGTGTCTTCTATTCTAACCTCGTCCTCTAAATTAGGTAAATATTCGTCATTATTATCAAGGGTAAAAGTGAAAACATTGTATTGGCAATTAAAATCATTTTGAGCAATATTATTCTTTGCAGATATTTCATTCATACTTAACATGAACCTGTTTCTATCCTCAATCATCTGTTATTCTCAGCTATTTGCTTGTTATACTCAGCTATCTGCTTGAGGGATTCTTCTAGAGAAAGAGTTGGACTACTAATTGTTTTCCCCACACTTAATGCCAAACTATTTGTTATCTCAGATAGCTTCTTGAGTGATTCTTCTAGAGGTATAATAGGTTCATGATGAGTACTAGGTTGCAACTGCTCTAGGTCATCCCTCCAAGACAAAGAACTCGAATTTTGCTCATTTTCATGTTCAAAAGACGGGTGCATGTATGAATAGTAATTTGGATCACCTTGGTATGAACCATAACCTTCAGAAGGTTGGTAGTGGTCCCAAGTACTATCCACACTATGTTGATAGTATGGATAATGTCTATTTTGAAATTCAGTCGGATATTCATTGTATTGGTCCTCATAATACCAGTTCGACATTTTCTTAAAAAATCCTAATAAATTTACAAAAAAATCTAAGAAAATAAATCCTAACAGGAAGGGGTTCTAAACATACACAAACAAGGCCGACTCAACAAAATCAAACCTACTGAATCTAGCAAACAAAAAGAATGATGGCTCCACTTAGATTGTTTCTAGACCAGCTTCTATTCTTCCAAAAGGCAACTAGTAACAGTTTTAGCAAATCTCTTAGAACGATCTGAATTAGATTAAGTCGAATAGAAGCAGGATAAGCTCTAAGGAGCTTTGATAACCCTGCATCTTTGGCAACTTTTCCCTGGGTCACAAGGCGGCTCTAATCAACTTAAAATAATCATCCTGAACTTTAAGTTATGCTAACAAAGTAACCAATATAGTCCTTTTAAATGATTTTCCAATAAGCTCGTTACCCTGTAGGTCTCTTTCTAGTCAAATTTTAGGCTTAGGTTCGCGTTAGGTAACGTGTTCCTAAGGCGGGCAAGAAGGAAACGATGATGAAATCCGAGTCCTTATCTTATATGGCCAGTCCTTGCCCTTTACTAGAAAATTAATTCCGTATTCAAGTCCTCAACATATATGCATACGACGGAATACAGAAAACCCACTTGCAGGGGATTCGTGGGTTGATCGAGGCTTACCTCCCGTACCAGACGGGGGATGAATCGGTTGTAGTCGACTCGGGCCACCGACTCCTGTGTCAGTGTACGAACCCGAGGGGCTGAGACAATATCGTAATTGTCGTCCTTTCCTGTGCAGTTTATATTTCATACCCTTCCGTAGGGTTTAAAAATTAATAAAATGTCCAAAGTCCAAAAAGTGTCCAAAATAAAAGAAAATTACAGAAATAATAAAAATTCCTAATTAATAAATCCTAAAGAAACAAAATCTAAAAAAAATAAAATAAATATAATTAATAAAAATAAAATCTAAAAGTAAAAGTTTTTGTCTTCTTCTCCGTTCTTTAAGCTTTAACTTTTAACTCCAAGTCTTTAACATTAACTTCAAGTCTTTGATCACCAGAGTCTTTGGCTTTATTTTCTTTCAATCCAAGATCCAAACCTGTAGCAAAAATAGAAATACCCAAAGAACGTAAAATAGAACAAAGTAAAAATAAATAAAATAAAAATCTAACTAAACTAATTAACCTAAAAAAAAATAAATCTAAAAAAAAAATCTAAAAACAAGTCCGCGTCGGCGGTGCCAAAAATTGATTTTATTTTAGATAGTGGTAAAATAGAGTGTCGTTCTCTCGAACTTGTTAAGACTGAATTTAGATTTTAATAAACTAATTTTTTAAACTACAAATATGCACAAAATATGAAAATGATATTCACAAATTACTGAGGTTATGGATTTCACCATTAACCAATTAAGGTGATTCAATCTACTCAATATTCATGCAATTCTTTCGTTTAATTTGATTCTAAAATATTGCAACAAGTATATTTCTAGAATAACAATTGTATAACAAAAGCATGGAATATCTAAACCCTAGGAAAAGCATATACCATCTAACGAAATCACAACTGCTTAACAAAAATCATTTAATCAAATTTTTAATCAAGGCAAATAATCATAAAAGAAATTGCAAAAATTAATTAAAAATAGAAATGTACCACTTTTATTGAATTAATGGCTTCCTCCGTCACCTCAGCAAATGGGGTTTAGCTCTTCATGATCAACACTTTCTCAAAATAATTTTACAAAGCTCAAAAAGTGCTAAACAAGAAGAAAAAGAAAAGAAAATAGTTACACAGAAATCTGAGACGCTTATAAGCGTTACAGTGGCGTATTCTCTGCGTTACAGAAGAGAGAACAGATTACGGGAAAAAGAACGGACTACTGTTGCTGTGAAAATACGACTGTTTCAGCAACTCTATCAGCGACGTTTTAGACCTGCCTTATGTTCTTCAGGTTCTTCACAGCAGCAGCAGAAATGAGTTTGTCTGTGTATTTTTTTTTCGATTCTTTTCTCGGCCAAAGGCCTCGACCCCCCCTCTATGATGCTTCGAAACCTCTTTTTATACCCACAGAACCCTACAAATCTTCAATTTAATCCTCAACAGGATCATCTTTTAATGGTGGTTATTCCCGATAATTTTCGGTGATTTTTTTCTGATTCTTAGATGATTCTGTTATCTTGTAATTACTCCAAAATATCTTCTTGATTATTACTTGATTTATCCCGAGCATAATACCTTCATAGAACCTCTACAAATTTCTCATTTAATCCTCAACAGGATATCCCGATAGTTTATTTCTTTCTCCTGATTCACCGAGAATCAAATATCTGCCGTGATTTGGTCGTGATTTTGTTGTAGTGAATCATGCACATATCTGCCGTGATTTGGTCGTGATTTTGTTGTAGTGAATCATGCACATGATAGGGAAGAATATTTCCCCGTCTTAACTGTATAAAATCCCAAGATATCACGTATTAATCTACACAGTTGAGTGAAAATATTTCCCCGCCAAAATAAATTTTTGAACCGTGAAGAAGGGGGTGTTTGTAACCAAAATATGGGTGCCTTTATCAATTCTAAGGGGGTGCCTTTATCCATTTCCAGGGTGCCTTTAACACTTTTGATAAGGGTGTTTCTAGCCCTTTTAAGCTCACTTTTTCCATATTTATTTATTCCACCAAAGTACCTGCAATTACATAAAATCACACTATTAGCACAAAATCAAGCTCTATCAATGAACAAATTGAGGACAAATTAGACACGAAAACGTGTCTATCAATCTACATGAGGCAAGTTAAATTCATTCCGACAATGATTTATCGTACTGAATTCCTCGTCGACATCATCATAGGCATCTCTGTAGTTTTTGGGAGGTTATACTAACACAATATACTTTTTCTTATTCTCCTGGTCCCTCACATATAATACCTGCTTAGCTTGTGTGAGGCTATAATGAACGGATCCACCTTGTGTCATAACACATCAAGCTCAACCAAAATGTATCCAAGTATGTCTTTTGAGACTTGATAGACACATATTTGTGTCTGATTTGTCTCAATTTTTTATATTGATAGCGCTCAATTTTGTACTAATTGTGTTATTTTATATGTTTGTAGGGATCTTTGGGAAATAAACAATTATGGAAAAATCAGCCCAAAAGTGTTAAAGGCACCCCAAAAAAGTGATAAAGGCACCCACGACTTAGATTAATGGCTATCACCTTTTTAAACTCAATTTTGGCGGGAATTCATTTAATCTCGCATGTGGGAATTTCGAGCAAGGTTTGAAGGAGAGTTTTGGGAGTTTAAAAACAAGATAATCTTCCTGCCTTATTATTGGAAGTTGTATGTGATTTAGGAAACTACAAAATCAAAAGAATCGTGTAAAAATTAAACTCCCAGAAAAGAACAGGGTAGGAGAATATATTTGCATAATCCAATATTACTTCGCTTGGGTACTCTAACCATTCTTGTTACTACATATGGGTCTCGACAGAGATAAACACAAGATATTGTGTACACTAGAGTTTTCTTCGCTGGAGGATTTCTTTCTCTCTCAAATTAAACACCTGCCATATTTAGAGATGATACGATTAACTAATTGAGCAAAACAAGACATAAATATTGAGAGAACTTTGGTAACAAAGATTTCTGAGATTCAAACCAAAAAAATATTAGGGAAGTATAAAGAAAAAAATCACCGAAGAATTAAAAGAAAAATATATCTCAATCTGCCGAGATTTGATTCTCATTAATGAGAAATTATTGAGGTTGGATGTGGTTGTAGTATAAATAGACAACGAGAGAACATCATTTTGGGGGAGGGTGGCAGGGGCCAGAGAAGATCGAGAAAAACAACAACAGAGAAATTAGGGTTCATCACCGAGGAAGAAGAAGAAGAAGAAGCTACACTCAAGAACTGTCATTCTTAACCGTGGCCTTTTCTTTCATAATCAGAAGCTAAGGCAACGGTCTTATGAACAGTAGCAACGATAGTTTCTGGATTTTAAGACATTAAAAATCTGTCATTTACTTACTTTTCCCGAAGTTAGTCATTTATTCATTAAATCCTTTTAATCTTTCTGCGACTCAATTGGTTAGTTCTTTCTTGTATTTTTCTTATTCTCAAACACTTTTTGAGCTATATATGTACATATCTTTTGAGAGTGTTTTGGACATGATGAGCTAAACCCATTCACTGGGACCATATTTCACAATTAATTGGTAACTATATTTGATTTTTTAATACTTTTTACATTAATTTTAATTGATTTATACTTTTCATTAATTAGTTATGATTTTTTTTGATGGTGTATGCTGAGACTTACAAAGTTTGATGCGCCATGCTTATGATTTACAATTAATGTTTTAGAAATCTACCTTTGGAAAAGAAACAGAGTCAATGAAAGAGCTATAATTGTTAAGAATCAATATAAATATCACTTGAATATGATCGATGGTGGAATCATGAGTCCCAGTTCCTCGTAATATTATTATCATCTTTTGTTTATTTGTTTTTTTTTCAGTATTAGAATTTAAGTCTTAAAACCAATCTTCACAATTCTGAGTAATGAATCTTTCTACCACTTTCTACAATCACGTCAATTTTTGGCGCCGCCGACTCGGACTTGTTTTTACGTTAGGATTTTAGATTTTTTTAAGCTTTTAATTAGGTTAATTAGGATTTATTTTATTATTTTTATTTTTTTTCCTTTTTAGATTTTATGTGGGTATTCTCCTTGTCTTTGTTGTGCAGGAAAAGTTTTGCAATTATTGTGGAAATTGGCTACCAAAAAAGGTAAGTAGTAAACCTCAATTTTTTTTTTATAGATTTTTCATTAAATTTTTATTTTATTTGTATATATTTCTTTTAGATTTTATTTTATTTTGTATATATAAAAAAAACACGCGCACACGTAGCATTTTGCATTCGTCAGACTATCGATTTAAGGAAAACCTGTGGAAAAGTAAGTTGAACCCGTGTCGTGGGCCTTATGGGAGTTACCAGATGAAATTCTACAAGCCTTAGACTCGTACCTTTGACCAGTCTCTGACTGTAGGTATACTTTGCTAAGGTAACATGAGCTTACCTATTTTAGTCAACCTTGCATTTACATTTGCACCAAAATAAATAAATATTGAACTGGTATTACGAGGACCAATATAATGAATATCGATAAGAATTTCAAAATGGACATTACCCGTACTATGACCATAGTGTGGATAGTACTTGAGACCACTACCAACCTTCTGAAGGTTATGGTTCTTACCATGGCGATCCCAATTACAATTCATACGCGCACCAGTCATATGAACGGGAAAACGAGTAAAATTCAAGTTTTTTTTCTTTGAAGGATGCCCTCAAGTAGTTGCAATTGAGTAAAATTTCTTTTAAAAATTCCAAGAAGCATATGGGATTTGCTACTCCTTATAGTGAACCAAATACATCTCTAGAAGAATCACTCGAGCAGTTGCGATCTAGTACTCCTTATGAACCTATTATGCCTTTAGAAGAAGCACCCAAGAAATTAACTGAGATGACAAATAGGTTTGAGTTAGAGATAAATAGGTATGAGTTAGAGACGAAGGAAAAATTTACAGTGGTAAGAATTGCTCAAATTAATATTAATGTCAATACAATGTTTCCAGTATTACCTTTGAAAATGAGGACATTTATTATTCACCTAATCAAGATGATGAGGATAGAATTGGTAACACTACATGTTTAGACGAGGCTCGACCATCTTTTTTTTTTACGATGATGATTATAATGTCGTCTCTAGTTTAAACCCTAATAATATTTATGATTATTTACCTATTCAAAAGGAAGATGATTTGACTAGAGATAACATTACTTTGGACGGATTAATATTTCCTTGTTCTTATGAGTATGATGATGGTTTAGAGGAATGAGTTTTTTCTAAGACTAGTAATTTAGAGTCTAGCGATTCAAAAATAATATTTTTTAATGAAGATGATAGACTCGTAGAGATTTTAAATATGAGTGAGGATGTTGTCATAAACTGTAGAACTGTTCATAATCCTTTACAAAGCATTGTGTTTAACAATCTATTATATGAATGTGATGAACTTCTTGGGATCACTAAATTAGAAGAAAAGGCTTTTAGGAACACCTTGGATAACCCATTGTATGGTTTGATGATGATATTCTTTTGGATCATTTGGGTAACTAGTCCTCAGAAGAATCTGAGCGTATTTCTGACTTTAAGGACATTAGAACCTAACTAATAGTTTTTGGTCCATCTGAGAATAATGTCCAGCCTAATTTTTGGGGTACTAATGATTCTTGTCATTTTCAAGTATCCATGCTTAAAGTCCCTTACATGGGACTTGACATATGTGCCACTACCATTTTAAGAGATTATCTTCATACACTTTTCCCCGAGCCTGATTATGTCCAAAAAGAAATTCAATCGTTAGAAACCTTCATCTTTTTGATGTGGTTTAAACGGACCATAATACTATAATTGACTTTGTTGTCCCATCAAAATTTTATTTACCAAATGTGGGAACTTCTGAATTTCAAATGTGTCAGATATTAAATTTTGTTAAACCTAATTATTTTAGGAAATCTGAATCGACACATTTCATGAGAATGACCACCACTCTACTATATTCCATTATGGTCAACTTTGTGAGTCAAATTCGATTGACTTTAAGGATCTACAATTATTTCAATTATTGTTATATGACTCGTGAGTTGTGACTAATCCTTTCTTGGTCTGGATGAAGACTTTAAACTTAACACTCTATGGGAGGCAACCCATATGCTTTTGGTACTCGGTGCTGATAATATCTTTCCTTAACTCTTTAATTTTGTTCATGCTTTCATTCATTTATCTTTAGAATATCGAGGACTATGTTCAATTTAAGTTTGGGGGGTAAGGGAGAAAAATTTTAAAAAAATTAGTTGTACCAAAGACTCCATAATTTAGAAACTTGTGAACAATTCAAGATGATACTAACAATTCTAGGTAGATGGAAACAAAATTCTTGTCTATAGGGGTTGGTGTGCCCAACTAGATGGTCTATTCATAAAAGGATGACTAGCTCAGGTGTTAGAAATAACATGATAGTCGTCACCATATCTCGGAGTCGTCACCATATCACGTTCTGTTTTTATTTTTACAACTTTTTGTGTTTCTCTAAGTGATTTGGTGGGGCACTAGTATCTCCTTGTTGTCTCTGCTAGGGTGAAGTAAAACGATTAAGATCAATCCCCCATTATTTAATTGAATTTGACCAAAAAAATAAAATAAAAAATCGAGTATTGACACTTGGATAACAATATGTGTGGGTTCTCCCCGTCTCTGTCTCCTAAGCAAGTGGAATGCAGGATCCATGAGAACTATCATGTAATCTGCTGAAAAGAAGCATGCGCTTGGATTCAAATGATCCGATCACGTTGTCGATACATTCAATAATATAATAAAAATAAAAATAAAATTATATATATTAAATAAATCGACCACTGGGGCCCTTGTATATACCATCTGAGTTGATACTAGAAATTAGGATTCAGACCAGTGGGTGCATATCTCTATCTATTAGGGTTCATCTTGGCATGACGTTCATACAGATATTTTGGGAAACACCTTTCACCTTAGTCAACATGCCCACACTTCTATCTCCATATCCATCTTCTTAATCTATTCATGTGATTGTGGTTTGTTAGATTCCGAGTATTGTGATCCATTGTACGACTATCTGAGTAGAGCTTTATTTTCTTTTATATGAATTTTAGTATGCTTGAGTGCAAACTCGTGTACAACAATTGGATTCATATAGGGTAATGATTCCCATAGCCGGAGAATTTAGTAGCCAACTAAAGAGCATGTTTAGTGTCTACCCTCAATCGTTCACAAGTATCTAAATATTTGAGTAAAGGTTTTGTGGGTATACCTCTTGTTCACGAGATAAACCTCGTCCACTAGGGCCACCTAGGGGTTTAAAGGCTTGTTTCACACACTAAGTGCAATCGCGATGCGTGCGAAAGTGAGATGGATTTTTTTTTTTTTTTTAGATTAGATTTGCTCGAGGACTAGCAAATAATAAGTTTGGGGGTATTTGATAGACACATTTTTGTGTCTGATTTGTCTCAATTCTTTATATTGATAGTCCTCAATTTTGTATTAATTGTGTTGTTTTATGTGTTTGTAGGGATTTATGGGAAATAAAAAATTGTGGAAAAATCGGGCCAGGAAGTGTTAAAGGAAACCAAAGAAAAGTGATAAAGACACCCTACAACTTGGATTAAGGGAACTCACCTTTTCAAACTCAATTTTGGCGGGAATTCATTTAATTTCGCATGTGAGAATTTCGAGCAAGGTTTGAAGGAGAATTTTGGGAGTTTAAAGACAAGAAAATCTTCTTGCCTTATTATTGGAAGTTGTATGTGATTTAGGAAGCTTCAAAATCAAAAGAATAATTTAAAAATTAAACTCTGGGAAAAAAACATGGTAGCAAAATATATTCGCATAATCCAATGTTACTTCACTGGGGCACTCTAACCATTCTTGTTACTACATATGGGTCCCGACAGAGATAAATACAAGATATTATGTGCGCCAGAGTTTTCTTCGCTGAAGGATTTCTTTCTCTCTGAAATTAAACACTTGCCATATTCAGAGATGATACGATCAACTAATTGAGTAAAGCAAGAGAGAAATATTGAGAGAACTTTGGTAACAAAGATTTCTGAGATTCAAACCAAAAAATATTAGGGAAGTATAAAGAAAAAAATCACTGAAGAGTTAAAAGAAAAATATCTTTCGATCTGCCGAGATTTGATTCTCATTAATGAGAAGTTATTGAAGTTAGAGGTGGTTGTAGTATAAATAGACAACGAGAGAACATCATTTTGGGGGAGGGCTAGAAGAGGCCAGAGAAGCCACAAATTGAGAAAAACAATAGCAAAAAAACTAGGGTTCATCACCGAGGAGGAAGAAGAAGAAGAAGCTACACTCAAGAACTACCATTTTTAAACGTGGCCTTTTCTTTCATAATCATAAGCTAAGGCAACAATTTTATGAACAATAGCAGCGACAGTTTCTGGTTTTTAAGACACTAAAGATCTCTCATTTACTTATTTCGTGAAGTTAGTCGTTTATTTATTAAATCCTTTTAATCTTTCTGCGACTCAATTAGTCAGTTATTTTTTGTATTTTTCTTCTTCTCAAACACTTTTGGAGCTATGCGCATATCTTTTGAGAGTGTTTTGGACATGATGAGCTAAACCCAATCAATGGGACAATGGAGGAAGCCATATTTCACAATTAATTGGTAACTATATTTGATTCTTTATGACTTTTTGCATTAATTTTGATTGATTTATGATTTTCATTAATTAGTTGTGATTTTGTTTGATGGTGTATGATGAGACTTAGAGGTTTTGATGCGTCATGATTATGGTTTACAATTAGTGCTTTAAAATTCTACCTTTGGCGAAGAAACAAATCAATAAAAGAGCTATAATTGTTAAGAATCAATATAAATATTACTTGAATATGATCGATGGTGTACTCTTGAGACCCAGTTTCTCGTAATATTATTATCATCTTTTGTTTATTTTATTTTTTTTCGACATTAGAATTTAAGTTTAAAACCAATCTTCACAACTCTGAGTAATGAATATTTCTACCACTTTCTACAATCACATCATCATTTTTTATTGTCAACCAAATAACACTTGAAAATGGGGAATTCTCAAGTCATGATAAGTTAGACACATATCTCTTGTAAAACACCAAAATAATCCACCTGATCAAGGGTTATTCCTTCTTTTCTTATGTACATAAACCCCGCTATTCTAGTTCACTAAACCTTCATGAGATTGTGTGCAAAACATGTATCCATTGATCTGGTATGCTTCGTATTTTACATCCAGGTTTTGTTTCTCTAAGAGCCACCTTAATCTATCAGTGACACTTTCTTTAGAGATTTCCCGGTCTTTCCCAACCTGAAACATATTATACAGATGAGCTTTCAATTTAACGCAAAAATTATATGGCAAAAACAACATTTTCTTCAAACTCTTACCTCCTCTTTTAGCAATATGCCGAACGTTTCACTATGCCGTTTCTGCCGCTGTGCATCCCGTTCATTGGGATATTATTTGCGTAAAAAATCGATTTGTCGGATGGGCAGTACAATGATAAATATTGTTATCTTTTCAAAAAAATTGACATGCCAAAAAAAAGAAAAACAACAAAAAAAAATAATTTTTTTTTAAAACTAATACTAACCTGATGTAAGGAACAACTCCAGGCGAATTATGTAATACATAAAAATATGCTTTCCCCCACAGGTCAACACCGATAACCGTAAATTTACCAGCTAATATTCCTTTTCCCTCGAAAGAAATTGAATCTTCACCAGTGTCAGATGAGTTATGCTTTCCAGGTTGAATTGTAACTGTCTTCATGTTTCTTTAGTACTCACTGAACATCTTTATCGTCTCTCTTGAAACATTCCCTTCAACAATACGTCTTCCAGGTCTGTTTCTCTTTCGCACATGCCCTTTAATAATCTTCATACACCTTTCAAAGAGATACATCCATCGAAAGCATACATGATCATACAATTTAACTTCCCTGGTAAGATGCATAGTTAAATGAACCATGATATCGAAAAAGGATTGAGGAAAGTATTTTCTCTAGTAAGGACAACGCCACGCAGAGATCATCCTGCAAGTTATCTAGATCTGCCACCTTAATTTATTTGCTAGATATTGCTCTAAAAAAGAAACAAAACCTTATAATAACGTATCTTGTTGGCGGCGACATAATTGATTTAATCATAATAGGCAAAAACTGCTGCATTAGCATATGACATTTATGTGATTTTAGTCCGGTAAGCTTTCGATCTTTTTAACTCACCAGGGTTGAAAAGTTTGAAAAATACCCTTGCATAACCTTTAACTCAAATAATGTTTCGCAGAACTTGCCCTTTTCTTGCGGGGTTAATATTTAACATGTTGGGGTAGTACATATCCTCCTTTGCCATCTGGCCGAGGATGCAACTTTGATTTCAACCCCTGATCCTGCAGATACGTTCGGGAACTCATTCCATCTTTCGTCTTAAATTTCATGTTCAACAATGTTCCGACGAGGCTCTCGCAGACATTCTTTTCGACGTGCATGAAATTTATACAATGGTGGATAAGATGATACCGCCGATAGGGGAAGAGCCGAAACCATATGATGATCTTTTTCCAATAATTATCACCGCTTTCTGTTGACCTTTTCGGTTGGATTGTCCATTGGAATCAGTTCCTATTTATATTTCCACATCTTCCGGGGTTAACCTGCACCATTCCACTTCAACGTCATTCTGTCCCTTTCCCTATGAATTCTATATAGATATTACCTCCTCGTATATTTGTTCCCCGTTCCTAGGTTCCGGAGCTACACCGTGTTCTGCTTGTCCATTGATCCCCTTATGTCCTTTGAATGGATAGTTATATGGTAGGTATAACACTCTTTAATGCAGTATTTAAGTCTGACATACTTAGTATTTTTCTTGCACACAACACAAGTCATTTTTCTAGAGTATTTACAACCACACAGTGTACCGAGAGCAGGGTAATCATTTATTGTCCATAAAACAACAACACGTAGAGTAAAATACTCATGTGCAGATGCATCAAAACATGCGACTTCGTCAAATAAGTGTTTAAGATCCTCAAAGAAAGGTTCCAACATAAAATCGATATCGTTACAAGGTGTGCCACCTATCAGTAATGACAACACTACGAACTTTCTTTTCATACACAACCACGGTGGAATGTTGTAAACCACGGTCAGAATTGGCCATACACTGTGATGTTTCATCGTTCCTTTGTGTACGTCAACTCCATCAGTCGAAATGTCTAGCCGCAGATTTCTAGCATCGTCACCGATTTCTTTGTATCTTTCATCTATAGCTTTCCATTGTGGTGAGTCTGTCGGATGCCGTAAAACACCCTAGTCTTTATTTCTGTACTTGTGGTACCATAACATATATTCGAATATTTTCTTTGACTGAAACAACCGTTGAAGTCTTGGGATGATGGGGAAATACCACGTGACATTTTCCGGAACATTCTCGTAAACCTCTTGTATGTTTGTGTCAACTTTCCTTCTTGATTCCCCACAGGTGGGGCACTTGACGTGATCCTTGTACTGTTTCCTATAGAGAATGCAATCTTTGATGCATATATGTACCCTTAGTACCATGAACCCAATGCTTTCATCACCTTCTTAGCTTCATATGCATTTTTCATCATTTCATTTTTAGGAGGGAACATATCTTTTAACAAATCTAGAAGTTCATAAAATAACTTGTCTGATGCTCCGTGCTTGCTCTTCAAGTTAAACAACTTACAGATTGCATAAATCTTCGTATATTTGGAACATCCTCCATATAAGGGTTTCTGGGAATCTTCCAGTAACTGTAGAAAATTCTCAGATTTCGCTGGGAAATGATCTCCTAAAACTTCAAACATTTCTCTAGTCTCTGCAGCATGTATTAGGTAATCAACATCTTCTTCATAGTGCGGACTATTGTAGCTATTATCGTGCCTTCTTCTTGGTGACTTCCCATGCTAATCTGATATGGTATACTTTGAATTATTCTCTTAGATTGTAAATGGTACCTAACCTTCTCCACTTTACGATCGTAGAGCTTTCTACATTTAGTACATGGACATGGAATCCTAATCGGTTCGTTTTCGTCACGTGATTCCACTGGATTCACAATCTCCCAATGATGGATAGGTTGAGAAATCATTGATTGATGTGAAAGTGATGGTGTGTAGTTGAAGACTGAACTGCATTATCTCTAGGATAAATCTCTGTAATGTTTTTAGTTCCTTCATTTATTTTTTTGAATAGATGAAGCCATCCATTTTATAACCTTGTCGTGAACACACTGATTTCTCGTAAGTGGTGGAAGTTACAAAGAGATGGAGAAGTGATGATCGTGGATATTCTAATGGAGTTATGTCCTGCAAATCATAAAGATTGTATGACCACTACTCCTCATCCTCTCAACTTCTCTTAACAGTCCCATTACTTATTATCTTTTTTTCGTGAATGTGTTTCCAAACACACGATGCCGTAGACCGCCAGACCAATACCCCAGAATCCCCCCATGTGTTATATCTGATATCTCGTAGAAAACAGTGGAGTTATGAACTACTACTATTTTGGTTAAGTCAGGTCAATAACCAACTAAATTAGTGAGGCAAGTCGCTCAGTTCACAAAGTAATTAATAGACTAACCAGTATTGAGTCTAGTAAAAATGGTAAGTTTAGTAATCATGTACAACTTAGAAGTAGCATGGCATAAATTTGGATATGGTTGAAGTAAAGATTACACAAGAACTCTCAAGGACCAAGCATGGTAAGCTTGATTTAGGACATGATTAAGACAGTTGTCATTCTAGCAATAGGCTAGCACCAAGGGAATTCGTAGTGCCATCATTAAGAGTATGTCGCCATCTCAAGGATCGACTGCAAAACTAGGTCGCGTCCTCAAGGTCCGAACACAAATTGGTTGTCACGCCCTCAAGAGATGGAGATGACATTGGTGCACGTCCTTGGGGATCGGCCCCTTGGAGCGCGTGTAGAAGAGTTGGCGCTAGCATCGAGATAGCGCCGTAGAAGAAGGTGGCGCTGTCGTTAGGTAAGCGCCGTAAGTAACGGCAGCGCCAGCCTTGAATTGGTGCTAGGAATGGTGAGACGTTGGTCTTTAGCCAACGCTGTGATTTGGTATGTTTCCTCGAGGACTGTTCATTAGGTCATGACGCGTCCTCGATGATCGACTGCTGGATTTAGATGCGTCTTTAGGCTTTAGTCATTGAAATATGACGCTTAATTGAGGATCAACCATGTGATTAAGCTGTTGTATTTTTTGGCCTCATCCTTTGAGGCTGTTGGGTATGACGCCTTCTTGCGTATAATAGAAGATTGATTTTCATTCAATCATTGATGCGCGCATTTGAGATAAGTCCAAGGAATTCATCAGTGAAAGTTACGCACTTGAGATTAGTCCGATATGACATAAATATTATACACATTTAGAGAGGCTACTGGATCAACATAGAACGCCTACAACTATTCGTAGAGACTATATCCCTTATTCTCTTGCTGAATATATGTAGAAGTACACTACTCATTGTTTATGATATAAAGCTAGAAATATGCGCGAATACTTCTATATTTCTACTACTAGGCGGAGGGCGATTTTACAACTTTCGCCCTAGTTGAAAATCCACCATCAACACTGCTGAAGTTGAGTAACTAAGGTTTAGTTTGCTTGGCATGAACTACACAAGGTTGTATTGTAGGATTTGTGTAGCCGCTTAAATAATTAAGTATTCAAACTTGGATTAGGTCCCGGGGGATTTCTTTTTACAATATTGTATTTTCCTCGCTAACAAAATCCTGGTAAGTGCTTAATTTACTTTATATTCACATTATTATTATCATTATTATTATTATTATAATTAAAGTTAATACACTTGTATGTTTATCACACATTAATTGATTTTATTATTTGTTCACATTTGAACTTTGACTGTATCAAAGTCACCTTGCTTGTTTAGTCTTTATGGTTTCGTGAATGATAACAAAAATGAGTTTCTACATAGGTTCATACGAAATTGATTGTGGTGTGCTCGGTACCTTTGTCATTTTTAAATGGGATACTGCAAGATTCATCTGGCGACATCAACTAATTCAAATTATTAAATTCAGACCCTGGTGATAGGCCAAAAACCTATAGCCGCAATTGCACGACAACTACAAAGTAGAAGCGACAAGTACGGGTTTGTCCATGGAGATTGATTATAATATTTCTAATTAATAACCTAATTATGTGAAATAAAAAATTATTGGAGGATTTTTTTTTGAATTAAATTAAATAAAATAATTAAACAAAATGATTGATTAATAAGTATGAGAAAAATCTAGGGTTTCGGATTCCACTATTTTTTATGTTTGTAAAATCAATCAATCACTACTTCAACTATTACTCTCAAATACTCAATATAATTTTTTAACCCAATCTCATGTTTTGGAAGATTTATTTCTAAAAAAGTACTATCACGACTTTTGTTGTTATACAAAATTATAATTTCCTCCTCTTATTAAATATCAATAGCCTAAACTATTCAGAACAATTAAAATGAAGCAATTTAGAAGAGAAATTATTAATCATCAAAGCACAAATTGTGAGTAATATGTCAAGGAAAGAAAAATATTAATTATTACACATCAAAAATAGTTTCCTCCTACACCTTAGAAAAAATAATTAGCTACTCATGGAGAAATAAATAAAAGAAAATTGTTTATTCATTTAGATTTATTGATATAAAAGAGCTTACAATTTTCTTTGATTCTTGTTGGTTTAATGACTGCTCGGAGGTGCAGTAAAGAACGATAGGTTCAATGTGTATTAAACTTCAGAAACTATTGCAGACACTGTAGCAGAGAACTGTTGCAAAAGGTGTTAATATAAAAGAATATGTGACGGTGATTAACAAGAGTTTGCAACTGTGTTAAGCACCCTTCTTCTTCCTCCTTCGCCTAAAAGTGCAGAAACAAGGTTTTTCGAACTTTTACTTTTGTTCTCTATAAGCTCTCTCCGTGGCCTCCAATGCTTCTCTCATCTCTTCTATTTATACTAAAACACAACCCTAGCTTCCAAATATTTTCGTATATCTTGTAATCAATAATTTTGATCTCGACAATTACTTTTCTTTTTCTCTCGACAATTACTTTTCCTTTTCTCTCGACAATATTTTCTTCTTCCGGACTTGATTTTCTTTCTTCTTTTAAACATAATTTAATTTGTTATTACCTTGTTTAGTCTCGTATAAGATAGACACCAAATCTCGAAATATTTCTCTTGAAGTAAAACATGGAGTAATTATCACGTGAAGATATGCTTTTCGAGAATAAGGATATTTGATCCGAGAGTTTATGACTTGTGTACAAATCCCTCTAAATAGGGCAAGATAATAATCATGTCTTAACCCCTTTCAAAATCTCCCAGAAATATAATGCTCAGGATTCACAATGTGAATTTTTTCTCACCAAGTTTTGGTTTTAAATTTGGGAAGAAGGTGCCCTTATCCAAGGCATGTGTGCCTTTATCCAACTTAGGGTGCCTTTATCAATTTTCTCAGGTGCCTTTATCACTTTTAAGCCATTTTTTCCCATATTTATTAATTTTCCAAAATACCTAAAACACATAAGAAAATAACAATATTAGTACAAAATTGAGAGATAACAATATAAATGTGAGATTAATTAAGATACAAAATGTGTCTATCAAATACCCCCAAACTTATATTTTGCTAGTCCTTGGACAAAACTAATCTATAAAATAAAAACCTTAACTCACTTTCGCAGGCATCGCGATTGCACTTAGTGTGTGCAACAAGCCTTTAGACCCCTAAGTATCCCTAGTGGACGAGTTTTGTCTCGTGAGGGTTTACAAGAGGTATACCCATAAAACCTTTACCCCAAACTCTAGCTACTTGTGAACGATTGAGGGTAGACACAAAACATGTTATTTAGTTTGGTACAAAATTCTTTGGCTATGAGAGGAATTACCCTGTTTTGGATGCAATTGTTGTACACGAGTTTACACTGAAGCGTACTAAAATTCATATATAAGAAAACAAAGCACTACTCAGAAAGTCGTATAATGGACCACGATACTCGGAATCTAACAAACCACAATCACATGAATATATTAAGAAGATGTATATAAAGATAAAAGCGGGCGCATGTTGACTAAGGTGAACGTTGTTTCCCAGAATATCTGTATGAACGTCATGCCAAGATGAACCTTAATAGATAGAGATATGCACCCACTGGTCTGAATACTAATTTCTAGTATCAACTCAGCTGGTGTATACAAGGACCCCAGCGGTCGATTTATTGAATATATACAAATATTATTATTATTATTTATTTAATTATTATTATTATTATGAAAGGAATTTGATTATATGGGCAAAGCGAATTACAAAGATAGAGTGGGGAGCCTAGCTACAAGCTGGGTGCCCACTCCTTTTTGCATGCGATACCTAATCTAAAGAAAAAAGAGTTGCCGATTTTATAATTATAATCAACATTTGCTATACAATTTTGCAATCTCTTTACAAAAACTATCATGTACTCTCCTAGTTCGCCTAGTGTAGTGAAAGCGAACACTCCGAGGCCATATCCATGCGCCTCATATTTGTCTAGGTATTTGTTGCGTTTCCGAGCGATTGTGTTTGAGATAGCTTGGCCCGGCAAAAAAACGACTCTACCTCCTCCTGTGAAAGGGGACACCCCGGTGACGTCGAAACAGACGTCGCGACCATTCTCCCAGTTGTAAACTAGGATATCCGCTGGACGCAAGGAACGTTCATCGTCAGACAGGAAGCCCAATTTGACTTCATTGCGTGCAGCCATACCGGCCCTGTAACACATGTCCGCAACCACGTCCGGCACCAAATCATGTATGAACTTTATCCCCACTTCGTTGGCACAGTGTAATGTGTGGTCGCCGAAGAGGTCCATGGCTCTACCGCAGCAGGGGCATACATTGTAACAAAGTACATCCCGGAACTGCCGAGGCCCAATTGATTAGTAACATGATTGGATTATTATTATTATTATTATTTTATTGAATGTACTGACAATATGATTGGATTATTTGAATCCAAGCGCATGCTCCTTTTCAGTAGTTTACATGATAGTTCCCATGGATCCTGCGTTCAATGCTTACTTAGGCGATGGAGACAGGGAGATCACATATTGCTATCCAAGTATCAATTTGTTTTTAATGGTCAAGTTCAATTAAAATAATGGGGCTTGATCTCAATCACTCTACTTCGTTCTAGCTGCGACAACAAGGCGATACTAGTGCCCCACCAAATCACTTAGAGAAACACATAAAGTTACAAAAATAAAAACAGAAGGTGATATGGCGACGACTATCATGTTATTTCTAACATATGAGCTTTGTCCTTTTATGAATAGACCATTTAGTTGGGTCCCTCAACTCCTACAACCAAGAAATTTGTTTCCATCTACTAAGGATTATTAGTGTCATCCTGAATTGTTCGCAAGTTTCTAAATTTTGGAGTTTTTGGTAAAACTAACTATTTTTTTATTAATTTTTCTCCCTTACCCCCAAACTTAAATTGAACATAGTCCTTGATGTTTTAAAAATAATGAATAAAAGCACCAACAAAGAGAATTACCGAGCAAAACAAAAGAGATAGGGAAGGATATTATCAGCATTGCGTACCAAAAGCATATGGGTTGCCTCCCATAGAGCACTTAGTTTAACGTCTTCAGTAGACTTGGTTACCTTGCAGATTAGTCATGATAAACAAGATCATCCAGTTCTGATTCTTCCACTGCATGAGTGGTCAACTCCAAAAATGGTTTCAACCATTGAGCGTTAACTTTGAAAGTTTCTCCATTTTTTGGATATTCAACTTCTACTGCGCCATGTGGAAAAACGATCTTGACATAGTATGGGCCCGACCACCGGGATCTTAACATCCAGGAAAGAAATACAAACAAGAATTGTACATGAGCACTTTTTTGCAAGGTTCAAATGACTTTCGATAATCGATTTATCATGAATTTTTTTAGTTTTCTCCTTGTATATTTTCACATTTTGGTAAGCATCATTACGAATTTCTTCTAACTCATTGAGTTGAAGTCTACGATTGTCACCAGCAGTTGGTAGGTCAAAGTTTAGGCGTTTAATATCCCAATAAGCACGGTGTTCCAATTCTATAGGAAAATGACAGCCTTTACCGTAGACAAGTCTATACAGAGATATCCCAAGAGGAGTCTTAAAAGAGGTTCGGCTTAAGCTTCTATTAAGCGCAAAGACCAGTCTTTCCGAGTGGGGTTTACAGTCTTTTCCAAGATTTTTTTTATTTGCCTATTAGACACTTCTATTTGGCCACATGTCTGTGGGTGATAAGGTGTAGAAACCTTATGAGTAATGGAGTATTTCTTCATGAGAGGTGCGATTACAAAAATGGGAACCTCTATCACTAATAATTGATCTAGGCATATCAAATCGAGAGAAAATGTTGTCTCTAACAAATTTGATCACAACGTGGCGATCATTTTTCTTAGTAGCTATAGCTTCAACCCACTTGGACACATAGTCAACAACTAGAAGAATATAAAATTTGCCAAAAGAGTTAACAAAGGGACCTATAAAATCAATACCCCATAAATCAAATATTTCTATTATCAAGATAAGATTTAATGGCATCATATTCCGGTCACGACCCGACATTCAACTACTAGTGTCGATGTAGTAGTTTTTTCTATTAGTTGCAGACTTCTTCGTAGAGTAGGCGTTGTCTGCTATCAATTCCATGAAAATTCCTTTTCATGCAAGGACAGGTTGGTTCGAGGACCCCTTGGTCAAAGTCAAGTAGGTCCTGATTCCGGGACGGAGCCGTATGACGTGAGAGTGTCACGTACGGTTCCTTTGAGAAGGGTGTGATACCACCACCTATCAGGCCCGACGAGCGGTCCACGGAGCTGCATCCCTACTCACCTGGTCTATGCACATCGCTCTCCCCAGGAGGTTGGCCGCCTATCCTAGATCTTCCCATTTCAAATAAGATCCCGGGCTCTATCTGGTTTAGTATCAAGGTGATTCTCTTTCCGTTCCTATATATATGGGTCCGTGCAGCATTTCCACGATATCGTTATGATCAATTAATGGGACCTGGTCGGAAAGTGTTCTTGCCTCTATCATTAGCTCGGGTAGTCTCCGTTTCTGGTGTTTCAGTCACCTTTCAATAGGGTCAACTTTCCTAATATATGACATCTTTCATAACTTTGATAAATTTTTTTGAGAATCTTTAAATAAATTTGATAGACACATTTTTGTGTCTAATTTGTTCATAATTCTCTGCATTATTAGTGCTCGATTTTATACTTATTGTGTGATTTTATGTGTTTGTAGGTATTTTTGGGAAATAATCATTTATGGAAAAATTGACTTAAAAAGTTGTTAAAGGCACCCAGAAAATTACTAAAGGCACCCACCATTGGAAAGGGGCACATCTCTTTTGAAATGAAAAAATAGCGGGAATTTCTTCTTTACACGTGAAAATATAAACCTGATTTAGTTGGAAGCGAGTTTTAAGGGATTTTGGAGATGATTTCGAGTTACCTAAGTTAAGAAATAATCAAACAGGTAAATCCTCGTCAAATAGAGAGTTGCAAGCCGTAAAACAAGCTGGGGTATCCATGTCACAACTGGAGAATGAATTGGTTTTGGATTTGGATAAACTCGAGTTTTGATGTGTTTTGGAGAGTTGTTCTTAGTCCTTATCGAATCAAGAGAAGATATTAAGTTTACAAAACCTATAAATAGCGCAACAGAGCCAGGAAAAAAGAATGAGGGGGGAGAAAACTCCCAAAACTTCAATAGAAAGAAAACAGAGATTCCCTCGAGATTTTGAGGGCTCTGTTGTATATAGAAAGGTTGTATCAAGTCCAACAAAGATTGAGGAAGGTTGGGTCGAGCTCAGGAGACAAATAGAAGGAGAAACAAATCATCACAGGAGAAAATATGTTGCTGCTGCTGAAGAACACGAATAATAGAGAAAAGGTAATGGTTTTTTCAACTGTTTTGCAACGTTTATCTTCAACTTTGCAGCGTTTATCTTCAGCTGCAACGGTTTCTTAAACCCATCTGCAACGAATATCTTAGCATCTGCAACATTTATCGTCAGCTGAGAACACTTTTCTTTTGTAACAGTGAGAACAGCGGTTTGCAACACATTTACACTGTTGCGAACCATCTGTTTTATTATTTTTTCTTCTTTTACACACTTTTGAGCCATGAATAATTGTTTTGAGAGTGTGTACATAATGAGGAGCTAAACCCAACCACTGGGACAATGGAGGAAGCCATATTTCATGAATGAATGGTAACGATTTTTGATTCTTAATGACTTTTGCATTTATTTTTAATTGATTTATGATTTTTCTTAATTAGTTGTGATTTTGTTTGATGGTGTATGCTAGGACTTAACAGATTTTGATACGCCATGCTTGTTATTTACAATTAATGTTTTAGAAATGTACTTTTTACAAAGAAACAAAGTCAATAAAAGAGCTATAATTGTTAAAGAATCATTGTAGAAATCATTCAGAAGTGATTTTGGTGGAATCCTGAGTTCCAGTTCTTCCTAATATTGTTAAAGTCTTTTACTTATTTTTCTAGCTTAATTCAGAATTAGGTCTAAAACGAATCGTCACAAGTCTCAGCGAACGAACTATTTTTACCACTTTTTTGAAACGATCAAGTTTTTGGCGCCGCTGCCAGGGACTTGTTTTTAGTTTTTTTTGTTAGTTAGTTTAATTAGATTTTTATTTTTATTTTTATTTGTTGTATTTTACGTTTTTGGGTATTCTTCTTCGTATTACATGTTTTGGATCAAAAAGAAATTGGAGCCAAAGATTATATTGATTGATTAAAGACTTGGAGTCAAAGATAAATCGAAAAGAACAAAAAAAGAAGAAAATAATCTTTTCCTTAGTTAAATTTTTAGGGTTTTATTTATTTTTATTTTTAGAAAATTGTACTTAGGAAATCTTTTATTATTTTTGTAATTTTACTTTTATTTTTGGACTTTTTCTTTGGACTTTGGCCTTTATTTCTTTGGGACAGTTTGGACTTTATTTTTTTTAAACCCTATGAAAGGGTAATTAAATATAAACTGCACAGGGAAGGAAGACAAGTACGATATTATCTCTACTCCTCGGGTTCGTACACTGACATAGGAGTCGGTGGCCTGAGTCGACTTCAACGGTTCATCGCCCGTCTGGAACGGGAGGTAAGATTTTAACCACCCACGAATCCCCTGTCAGTGGGTTTTATGGACGCCTTTGTAATGCATATATGCTGAGGACCTGAATACGGATTTACTTTTCTAGTAAAGGGCAAGGAATGGCCATACAAGATAAGGACTCGATTTCATCACTGTTTCCTTCTTGTCCGCTTTAGGAACACGTTACCAAACGCGAACCTAAGATTAAAATTTTGACTAGAAAGAGAACGATAGGGTAACGAGCTTATTGGAAAATCATTCAAAAGGATTGTATTGGTTACTCTGTTAGCCTAACTCAAATTTCAGAAGGATTATTTGAAGTAGATTCGAGCCACCTTATAACCAAGGAAACGTTGCCAGAGAGACGTTATGAAAGATCCTTAGAGCTTATCCTATTTCTATTCGACTTAATCTAATTCGGATCGTTCTAAGAGGTTTGCTAAAACTGTAACTAGTTGCCTTTTGAAAGAATAAAACCTGGTATAAAAACAATCTAAGTGGAGCCATCATGCTTTTTGTTTACTAGATTCAGTAGGTTTGATTTGGTTGAGTCGGCCTTGTTTGTGTATGTTTAGAAACCCTTCCAGTAGGATTTATTTTAGAGTTTATTTTTGTAAATATATCAGGAAGTTTTTGTCAGAAAATCTCGAACTGGTATTATGAGGACCAATAAAATGAATATCCGACTGAATTTCAAAATAGACATTATCCTTACTTTCAACATGGTATAGATAGTATTCGGGATCACCACCAACCTTTTGGAGGTCATTGCTCATACCAGGGTGATCCCAAAACTATTCATATACACACCCGTCATATGAACATAAAAATGAACAAAATTTGAGTTCTTTGTATTAGAGGGATGCCCTAAAACATATGTAATCTAGTACTCCCTATGATGACCCAAATCCTTCTCTAGAAGAATCACACGAGCAGTTGCGATCTAGTATTCCTTATGATCCATTTGTTTCTCTAGAGAATTCCCTCAAGGAGTTGACTGAGAATACAAAAAGGTTTGGATTAAGTGTGATAGGAATAAATAGTAGTCCAACTCTTTCTCTAAAAGAATCACACGAGCAATTGCGATCTAGTACTCCTTATGATCCTTTTGTTTTTCTAGAAGAATCCCTCAAGGAGTTGACTGAGAATACAAAAAGGTTTGGATTAAGTGTGAGTGAAAGTCTTGCAAAGAATAATATTGCTCAAAATGATCTTAATTGCCAACATAGTGCTACCCTTGATAATTCTTCACCTATTCAAGAGGACGAGGATAAAATTCGTAACACTACTTATTTAGACGAGGTTCAAACATCTTGATATTATTATGATGATGAGTATAATATTGATAAAGAACTTAAAATATACAGGCAGAGTGATCAGGAAATTATCACTCCAATTATGTTTCATGATGATAATATTATTTCTGGTTCAAATCCAAATAATTTTAATGATTATTCACCTATTCAAAAGGAAAAGAATTTGACTAGAGATTTCTTTTTCAGGAATACAACGACGGATGATCTGATCTGGACAATATTTGAATAAATATGGATCACTCCAGAAAAAATATTTGACCCCAGACAAGAATTTTACTCTATCATGTTTAGATTGATGCTCAGGCATTTGACCAGTTACCAAATAATTAACAATGTCATCAAAACAGGGTAACTGAGAGATGGAAAATAAGTGTTCATCAGGGAATGTGTCAAGTACTGGTCTCTTATCATCTCCAGACTCAACAAGGATACAAAATAAATGGTCGGCTACTGCATTTTTAGAACCCTTTTTATTACGAATCTCTAGAGTAATTCTCGTAACACAAAAACCCAGCTAATCAGTCAGGGCTTGAGTCCTTTTTAGACAGAAGATACTTGAGCGCCGCATGGTCGGAATAGACTATAACCTTTGACCCAAGAAGGTATGATCTAAATTTATCAAGTGAAAACACGATGGATAACAATTCCTTTTCAGTGGTTGTGTATTTTATCTTGGCATCGTTAAGGGTTTTACAGGAATAATAAATCACATAAGGTGTTTTATCATGTTGTTGGCCAAGGACATCAACAACCCATAATCGGACACATCACGTATTAGTTCAAATCGGATGTTCCAATCAGGTGGTCGGATGATAAGGGAAGAAGTTAATGAAGATTTCAGCTTCTCAAAAGCTTCAATACATGCTTCATCAAATACAGGGACAATATCTTTAGCAAGTAGGTTCGACAGAGGTAAAACAGTCTTGTTAAAGTCTTTGATGAAACGACGATAAAATCCAGCATGACCAAGGAAAGATCTAACATTTGTTACATTTTTAAGTGGCTTTAATTATGAAATTAGGTCAACCTTGGATCTATCAACTTCTATTCCCTTAGAGGACACCACATGTCCTAACACTATTCCAGATTTAACTATAAAATGACACTTTTCCCAGAACTAGTGTAAGATGGTGCAAACATTCATCAAAAGAAGAACCAAAAACCGAAAAATCATCCATAAAGGCCTCGATAAACTGTTCCACCATGTCCGGAAAGATACTTAGCATGATGTTGGAATATTGCGGGTGCGTTGCACAACCCAAAAGGCATATGCCTATAAGAAAAAGTACCAAATGGACAAGTGAAGGTCGTTTTCTCCTGGTCTTCTGGAGCTATGGGGATTTGGTTATACCCAAAGAATCCATCTAGAAAACAGTAATGGCTATGACTTCCTAATCTTTCTAGCATCCGGTCAATAAATGGTAGAGGAAAATGGTCTTTCCTAGTGACTGAGTTCAGCGTACGGTAGTCTATACGAACTCTCCACCCAGTAGTAACTCGGGTGGGGATCAATTCATTGCTCTCATTCTCAACTACTGTAATCCCAAACTTCTTTGGGACAATCTGGACAGGGATGACCCACTTACTATCAGATATAGGGTATATGATAATCGTATCTAACAACTTGAGCACCTCTGTGCGGACAACATCTTTCATGTTGGGGTTCAATCGTTTTTTCATTTCTCTTGAAGTTTTGGCACCTTTATGTAAGTAGATTCAATGCATACATTCAACATGACTAATACATTTCATATCTGCTATGGTCCACCCAAGGGAAGTCTCTTGCTCTCGGAGAACACTAACTAGTTTACTTTCCTGATCAGGCTCTAAGTCAGAGGAAATTATGGAAGGAAAAATATTTTCATTACTTAGGAACACCTATTTCAAAGTATCAGGTAAAGTCTTTAATTCAAGGGTGGGAGCTTTAGCTAAAGATGCGGCGGTCTTATCTGTAGTGGGTGGTAGAGGTTCAGGTTTACGTTGCCTTTTCCCATAATCTAAAACTGGTGCATAATCTAGCAACGCATTAACCTCTTCAAAATGACTATCCTCATCGTAGTAGGCTCTAAAATGGGCCAAGCAGGTCTTTAATGGATCATTAACACTATTGGTACTAAAACTGTTCTCAACTAGAGAATCAATCATGCAAACAGACTAATAATGGTCATGGTCTGAAGGGGCTTGGAAGGCTTCAAAAATATTCACCGAGATTTTTAATTGCCAAAAGAAAATTCCACTTGACCGTTTTGACAATTTAATATTGCATTAGCAGTAGACAAAAATGGTCGACCTAGGATGATCGGAATATGGATTTCTTGGTCTGAGATATGTTGAGTGTATAGAATCACAAGGTCAACTGGATATATAAAGTTTTCTACCTGAACCAAAACGTCTTCAATAATTCCACGTGGAATCTTGACTGACCTATCGACTAACTGAAGTGTAATTCTAGTTGGTTTCATCTCACCTAGTCCAAGTTGTTCATATACTGAGAATGGAAAAAGATTCACACTAGACCCAAGATCTAAAAATGCATTTTGTATCCGTTGATTGCCTATATTGCAGGTAACAGTAGGACAACCAGGATCTTGAATTTGACTAGGTACTGTAGTGAAAGTATGAGACTAACTTGTTGGGTCAAGAATGCCTTTTTATACAAACCCATGTCTCGTTTGACCATATACATATCCTTTAGGAACTTGGCATGGATTGGAATATGTTTAATTGCATCTAATAGGGGAAGGTTGATCTTAACCTATTTAAAGATTTCTAGGATTTCAGCATAAATGCCAGGATTTTTCTTAGCAAATCTTTGGGGAAATGGTGCAGGTGGTGTAAACACTCTCTCAGGAACATTTTCCTCACTTGGGCACGCAACTTTCTCGGGCCCATTAGTGTCTCTAGGAGTTTTATCAACCTCAGACTCTTTCTCAATTTGATCACTAGCCTTAGTTTGTTCAAATGTGTTTTCTACTGTTTTACCACTTCTGAGGTTAATGACTGCTTGAGTGTGCTCAGTAGAAGTACCTGACCCATTTATCTGGTGATCTCCTTTTGGATTCAGAGTCGGTTGGCTAGGAAATTTTTCTTTCTCCCTATCATTTAGCTTGTTTGACAGTTGACTTATCCGAGTCTCTAAGTTACTGATGGCTCGGTCATTATTTTGTTAATAACGTTGACTAATCAAGGCTAAGTCATCGGTCATTATTTTGTTAATAACGTTGACTAATCAAGGCTAAGTCATCGATCTTTTTCCCTATCATGTTAAAATTTTAGGTGTTCTGGGAACGATCTAAGACACTACTTTCAATAAAGAGTTTTAGACTTTCCTTTAGAGACAACACCTTTGAATCAACTGGGCTTGGTTCTTGGGCTTGAGTTGGGTTCCTAAGAAAACCTGGTGGTGGATTGCTAGATGTGCCACCCTCTTGAGTACCTTTAGACCAAGAGAAATTCGGGTTATGTCTCCAACCAGGGTTATAGGTATTAAATTATGGGTTAAACTTATGTCAACCCTCATATTTAGAGTTCATACCTCCATGCAAGACACTAACCTGGTCACGGGTAATTTCATTTGAGTAAAATTCGGGCTCATTGTTATAGCCCATAACCCGACTCGAACCTTTTTGGCTCCTAACCTCTAAAGCCTCTAGAAGCCTAAGAATATCCGAACCATTGTCAACTCGATTGACTCTATGGGTTGGGTTTATAGTTATTTATGGATTGAGTTAGCTGATAAAACTAGGCAGTGGGTTCACTATCTAGGCCCTCATACAATATTTGGGCCATATGGGCTTTTTCAAAACTTTGATGGGAACACTGGTATAATAACTCACTAGACCTTTCTACATAATCGTGTAGGTTTTCACCTAGTTTTGGATTAAAGGTTTGAATAGACTGACGAACAACATCAGTCTTATGGTGTAGGTAGAATTTCTTAATAAAGACCTCTACAAGACCATCCTAAGTGGTGATTGTTTTAGAGGGAATTAAATGATACCACTCTTTGGCCTTCTCATCAAGGGAAAAAGGAAACAAACGCAACCTAAGTACATCTACAGAGGCATTTGGATAACTCATGGTCCTATAAATTATTTTAAAGTCTCTAATATAGATATAGGGATTCTCATTGTCTAACCCCTTAAATGTACGAAGCATGTTAACTAGTCCAGGTTTAATATCAAATTTTCCATTAGAAACGGGTAAAACTAACCAGATTCATGTACTACTCTAGAAGGGTTCATAGGGTCTCTTAGGGTTTTGTTTACCTAGTTTTCATTATTATTATCACCCATTGCAGAAAATAAAAATGTACCACCAACAAACATGCTAGGGGTCAGACTCAAACAATAAAGATCGTCTTCTTCAAGTCTATTTCTTACATGTATCCAACGAGGCATACACAAGCAAAAATACTAGTGTTTGACAAGAATTGTGCACATGCAAATGCAGGGTTCACTAATTTAGGTAAGCTTGGTTTACCTTAACAAAATATATCTACATCCAAAGACTGGTCAAAGTTACAAGGTTAAGGCTTGTGGACTTTCAACTGGTAACTCCCATAAGGACCAAGGCACGGGTTCAGCTTACTTATCCATGGGTATTCCTGAAAATCTGTGATCTGACGAAGGAGCAAAATGGTGTGTGCAAACGTGTTTTTTTTATAATAATAAAATGAAAAATAAAATATGCACAATCACGCTAAAGGGGAAATAAAATCTAAAGATAGAAATTAATGAAATAAAAGTTGGTTTTTACTAACCTTTATGGTATGCCATTTTCCACAAAATTTTGTAAGAATATTACCTGCGTAACAAAGACAAGAAATACCCAAATAAAATCTAGAAAGAAAATAAGAAAAAAAATTCTAAGCTAACTAGCCTAACTAACACAAAATTGAAAAATTAATTAAAACTATTATTTCTCAATCCCGGCAGCGGCGCCAAAAATTGATAGGCCAAAAACCTATATCCGCAATCGCACGATAATTACAAAGTAGAAGCGGCAAGTACGGGTTTGTCCACAGAGAATGATTATAATATTTCTAGTTAATAACCTCATTATGTGCTAAAATAAGAAATTGTTGAAGGATTTTTTTTGAATTAAATTAAATAATTTAAATAAAATAACTAAATAAAACGGTTGATTAACAAGTATGAGAAAAATCTAGGGTTTCGGATTCCACTATTTTTGATGTTTGTAATGTCAATCAATCACTACTTCAACTATTACTCTAATACTCAAAACAATTTTTGAACCCAATCTCATGTTTTGGAAGATTTATCGTTTTAAAAATACTATCACGACATTTGTCGTTATACAAAATTATAATTTCCTTCGCTTATTAAATATTAATAGCCTAAACTATTCTTAAAAATTAAAATGAAGCAATTTAGAAGAGAAATTATTAATCATCAAAGCACAAATTGTGGAGTAATATGTCAAGGAAACAAATATTAATTATTACACATCAAAAATAGTTTCCTCCTACACCCTAGAAAAAATAATTAGCTACTCATGGAGAAAAAATAAAAGAAAATTGTTTATTCATTTAGATATATTAATAAAAAAGAGGCTTACAATTTTCTTTGATTCTTGTTGGTTTGATGACTGCTTCACCTCCAAGATGTAGTGGAAGAAAAAAACTCTGGACGGTAGCTGAATATGACTGCTCGGAGGTGCAGTAAAGAATGACAGGTTCAATGTGTATTAAACTTCAGAAACTATTGCAGACACTATAACAGAGAACTGTTGCAAAAGATGTTAATATAAAAGAATATGTGACGGTGATTAACAAGAGTTTGCAACTGTGTTAAACACCCTTCTTCTTCCTCCTTCGCCTAAAAGTGCAGAAATAAGGTTTTTCGAACTTTTATTTTCTTCTCTGTAAGCTCTCTCCGTGACCCCCAATTCTTCTCTCATCTCTTCTATTTATACTAAAACACAACCCTAGCTTCCAAATCTTTTTGAATATCTTGTAATCAATGACTTTGATCTCGACAATAACTTTTTTTTTTCTCTCGGCAATATTTTCTTCTTCCGGACTTGATCTTCTTTCTTCTTTTAAACATACTTCAATTTGTTATTACCTTGTTTAGTCTCGTATAAGATAGACATCGAATCTCGAAATATTTGTCTCTTGAAATAAAACAGGGAGTAGTTATCACGTGAAGATATGCTTTTCGAGAATGAGGATATTTGATCTGAGAGTTTATGACTTGTGTACAAATCCCTCTAAATAGAGAAAGAGAACAATCATGTCGTAACCCCTTGCCAAATCTCCCGGAAATATATTGCTCAGGATTCACATTGTGAATTATTTCCCGATACTGGAGTCAATTGTGCTGAAAAAGCCTCGATATTAGGAAAAACAAACCATTACCTATATTCCATCCGACAAACCCTTCCTGCCGAAATATATTCAAACCCAGATCTTCGATGTTCCCTACTACTCCTGAGACTAGTACCTAGAACACCCCGTACAACATACTCTCTCACCCTCGGCAGGTGACCCGTCTTCTGCTATGATACCATTTGTACTAACTCGACCCTCCACCGATATTGTCCCTATTTAGCCACTACAGCCATCCGACAGTGTGGGACGGGCACCGCTGCGGTCATCCAACAGCAGCTTCCTAGGAGGTCACTCATCCCTGGATTGTTCCATCCCGAGCACGCTTAACTGTAGAGTTTTTTACCAACTCTGGATTCGATTGTGCTGAAAAGGCCTCAATGTTAGGAAAGGACAAACTATTACCTATTCCATTCGTTGAACCCTACTTGCCGAATCGGGATATTACATGAACTTCAAGGAGTATGATTCTATATTGCAGAAAGCGAAAAAGAAGATAACAATGATAATGATATTGATATGTCAACAAGTGAACTTGGAGATGAGATGAGACAACAATACCATATGATGAAAATCGTGTTGTGAAATTTAAAAAACTAAAAAGAGTTACCTCAAAGAAAGGTCATGACAAATGAACAAATTGTTGGAGATAATAGACTTTTATGTTTGATTTTTTGATCTTGGTATGATTGATCTTGGGACATAAGGGTCATTAAGGTCAGTGCCTATTTTCATTATTTGTGAATGAAATAAAACCTTCATCCTACATAAGGAAACTAAAGAAGGAAGTCCACTGTAGTACTAGAATTCTTACAATTCTAAGTATGATTTTTGGTTCAACACACTTTTATGTGAGAAAAAAGATTTAGGTAAAGGCTAGTATGGTTTTAACTTCACACACGCACGGTGTTTTACATGTAACCGTACGACTAGGATGTGTCACTCTTGGGCCGGGGCTTTGGTATGGGTTTATAAAAATCCTTTTGTTTGGTCAAAATATTGTACTTTTAAATCTTTTATAAAGGAAAATTAAAAACCTAAATCAATTTTCTTATTGTTTACTTTATGGAAGGGGGTATGACCAAATTAGCGATTTTATCACCAAAAATATTTTATGCAACCGTTGTCTGTGTTTTATTCCTTTCGTCCCTATTTAGATGTAGGGGAATGTGTTTTTACACAAATTAAGAAAAAAGAAAGAGACTAAAAACTTTCTAGAAATGCCCTCGTTTATATTTCCTATTGTTCCTAGTTTTTAGTTCCAGTATTTAGTGTAGAGTTGCAAAATTATTTTAATTGGAAAGAATTTTTTTTTTTTTAAATTGAGGTTTTAAGAATGCCACTTAGAATTTTGAGTTTACATTATTTCCTAAGTTAGTGTATGATATTGAAACGGGGATAAACCAGTAAAAGTTTATGGAAAAATATAAAAACCTTCATCTATATAGGGATGAAGGGAGTATAACATAAGATTTTCTGACCATTTTCTACCTTGACTATCATAAATCCGCAACATTTTCCATATCATTAATTGATTCACCTCATTTGCTCTCCTATAAAACTCGGTCAGGCGCATAATAGATCGATATGAACATCATGAGTTGTCCCGTAATAAAACCCGTTGTTGTTGATATCTCCTTCTCGGTTCCTTCTTCCATAAACCGAGCTCGGAGAAGGAAGAGATAGGAGGGCCCTATGGACAAATCCTCATATCAACTCGATCCAAAATAGACCATTATCCTTAGCTGTTTTCCCCTCTATTTACTTTGTTTCATGCGATTAAGTGGTTGGTTTATTTCTTCTATCATATTTGTTGCTTAGTTCGTTTGAGTAGACAATTTCGGTTATGTTACACAATGGTTGCATCGGAAAGTTTTATAACATAACCGAAATTAAGTTGATGCATCGGAAAGTTTTATAACATAACCGAAATTAAGTTGATTGGGGAAATTAGTGATTTGAATCTAGGGCGAGGGGAAAAGAACACCAGCAAAGAAAAATTAGTTGTTGGCTTTCTGGGTTGTTTTTATTTCCGATAATAAGAAAGAGTTTATTAAAGCAAAAACATACAAAAGAATTCAAAAAAAAGACCCAAAAGGATCGCTCACTCAGAAAAAAAAACCTTTTAAATTTTAAGGTGTCCCTCCATACCCACCGTAAATTCAGGTCTATATACAAAAATTCTCTTCTCACCCCTAGGTAAACTTACATCCATCTTAGCTAAACTATCTGTCGAGAAGTTTATTTCTATGTAACTATGAATAATTAAATTCCAACTTATTAGACTCGCACGTAACCTATTCTTGTAATTGCATACCAGGGTAACTTCTTTGAGGAAAAAGCAGCAATACCGGACTGTGAATCATTCCTAAAACATAGAGAAACCCTTTACTAACAGACCATTCTTTAGCACACAGAACATCCATTACCTCTGCAATGTAATTAGTGGGTACCCCTAAACCACTAGAAACAACTACCACAAAGTCACCATTACTGCTTCTTTCAATGAAACCATAACCATCCTCCCAGGGTTTCCAATTGAAGCCCCATCACAGCAGAGTAATAGATGATTATGCCGAGGAAGCTGGAATTTTTTCCCTTAAGTCTTCACCCTTTTAAGTCTCCTGCATTTCAACCCAAAACTCTTAAGCACTTGCATGTCATAAGGAGTATTCGACATAAAAGCTTTCATTCTCACATCATAGTTAGCAGTAAAAGCAAAAATTCTTCTATTGGTAACAACAACATTAAAGCTCTCATTTTTAAACACAAACCACAGCTCTTTCATAGTGATAAAACACAACATTTCTCCACAGTTGTTTCATTGCAAGGTTTTAGCTAGATTAAGCACATCATCAAAAATCACTAAGATTAACAAGGCTGAACATACCTCCCAATTACTGCTAGTTATCTCACTGTAGTAACAATGCCAAAGATATGATGAAGAGTTTCTCCGGAGCTCTTACAAAACACATATCTAAAGGCTAAGCTGAACTTTATCTTTTTCATATTTTCATCTGAAGCACAAATCCTTCTAACCAGTTTCCACACATTACTTGACACCCTACGATGATCTTTCTGGGTTATCTTGAAATTGCTTTGCGTTGGTTAAAATTCCGCTACCTAAGTATTTGCTCATTTTGTATTATGTGACTAACATGTAGTGGTAACATTAATTAGAGGAACATGTGATCGTCGTTTTCTACATTTTGTTTGCTCAAATGACCAATACTTTCTACAGGAAATCCATAAAGACAAGTAGCATCACAATTTTGTGCAAGTTATCCAAAATCGGCAATCTATCCAACACAAAGGACCTATCTCCTCTACCTCTGTAATATAGAAACCCTACACAACTAAACCGTCGCCGGCTCAGATTTTGCTCCCATGGAAGCAAGATCTGAGTCGACAACACTAAATCCTTTTCTTTCTTCTCCTACAATCACTCTTTTTCCTCAACTGTTCTCTTTTACTTTGTTTCCTAGTTCTAGACTTTTAATAGTTTTTTTTTTTTACTTAACTTTTCTGGCAAGGGTTTGCTTTATCTTTCCCTAGCTCATCCTTGATTTTCAGTAATAACTTTGGGTTTATTAGCTTGTGTTAGTTTATGTTTTTCTGTTTTGAGTATTTAGTTGTATTCTTCAGTCAGTTGAAGATGCTGCTCTTGTGGAAGATCATGTCTTCCTATGAAAAAGAATCATCTACAACGGCAACAAGAACAACAAAAACTCTAGATACGGAAACTAACGCATCAACAACAAGATCAAGATCATTAGCAATTTATCAACTCCAAATGTTACCAGGACTCCAATGCCGATTCAGGACGATTCACCCCGATCCAGACCATTAAAACCTGATTTGGAAGACCTTTTTTACTCTAGACCAATGTAGTCAATCTCGACCGAGATGGCCGAAATATCGCTGATAATACCTGTTTCTGCACTCACCCGAGGCGGAACATACTATATCATTGATATGGTACTCGGCCGAGATGGACTGAGACGAGTTAGCCGATCTTAGGGTGGTCTAGAAAATCTAGCACTTGTTTGGGGATAGTTAATGAATTTCCTTAATTCAAAGGTTTCCAATTATTCCAATTGTTGTTCATGTTTTATGGTTTCATCTTAATTTCATGTTTTAATGTTCTAATTTCCATGTTTGTACGTAACTGTTGTTTCATGTTCAATAATCGATGATAAATAGCAATTCTCTTAGATTGAACTTTGTAATTCATAAAATTTACATCAAAATCAACAACTCTCTTAAATTTTGAGCTTTGCAATTTTGATTTTGTATCTGGGTTTTAGATGGTAAACTTTGAAGTTGTTTTTGTTTCTCTTGTGTTTCCAGTTTGAACTTTATATGAATCCTGAGTTTTTTATATTTTGAATGAGTACTAGTTTTTTTTTCTTCTAAAATTGGTAGTATTTTAAAAAAAATGAGTACAAATTGTATATCTTTATGGGTGCAATATACGAAAAACGTTTGATGTAATAATTATAGGTAAAAAATTTGAAACGAGATTTCACCCATATTTCATCGATAATCTCCTCCAAACAAAGTTGTACCAGTGTCTCCGTCCCGTCCAAAAGATAATCCAAAATTCAATATTGATTACATTACTCTACACTGTTATTATAGTCTTTGTTACTTTGACTCATGTATGTATTATTACTCTAAAAAAATTAGTTCATGTAACCTAGGTTACATGTTTTTGAAAACAGTTATTGTGATTTGGTCCTATGGGATTCTGAAATATTTTTATGTCAGTAAGATTAGAATGGTTAGTCAAGAATTTGTAAAGTTACTATGATTTTGATGACTTGAAAAACTCTATAATAGTTTCTAATTCCTAAAATCGGTTATATTAATGAAATATTTGGAGGTTTTCCCTCCTTTATAAAAAAAAAAGTTTAAAATCCAACACCGACTGTCCCTACCCATTACGGGATATGCTACGGCATGAGGATACTCGAATGGTTAGTTTTTGGCGCCTACATATAGAGGCTTCATATATATATATATAAATACACTGATAATTTATTTTTTGCAGTGTAGTAACATCAGAGTATTTGAAACCAAAATTTTGAAAAATTGAAAGTATTGCTAGTAAGTCACGTGACATAATTATATTCAAACCACCCTTGAAATACCAATTTTTTAGACGGTTAATTTGAGGCCTGTGCCTTTTACTTTTAGCCTACTTAATATGTTAAAAATATAATTAAAGTACGGAAGAGGAAAAACATTTAAAGTACTCGATTTAAAAAGGAAATGAGAGGGAAGGGACCCGTAGGGGTTCATATGCCCGTTGATGACTTAAGCTTTGGACATAGAAGCTTCCTTTCAAGATCCAAATTCAATAGGTTTCCGTTTTTGATAAGAAACAACTATGCTTCCGTCGGCGGTCCAACAAAAAGACAAAGTAGTGGTGTCTATATCTTCAAATTTACGTATCCAATAGTACAAAATAAGGTTCCATTTTTTTCGACAGCATCATTCCGTAGTGGCAATGAATGACGTGCCATATTCTCATTCAACACTTTGGATCTACATAGTCCAAAGCCATAATACATAATTAATTTTGTGAAGTTGATATCCATCATTAGCTGGTTTAGTTCTATGCTGGATAGAGCAATTTTTTATAGGATTCCCTATTTCATCACTGCTTGGGTATATTTTATCCACTATTACTCGAGCAATCAAGCTTTACGTCCACCTTGTTATACTCTTTGATAATACATCATAAAATTCTAAGAACAATTTAATCCATATAATTGAACTCATAAAACTAAGATATATCTATCTTTTAATAATAAAAAATTTAGTATGCCTTAATTAATTTATTTTAAACTTTTATAAAATTAATTAACCAACCATATGCATAATCAAACAAACGAAATAATAAATCATATGTCAACCTTTGATATGTTGTTGACATGAGTTGTCAATGTTTCATCCTTCAATTATTTTGACGAGCTTTGGAAGAAATGATCTGTTATAAAACTGTCTTATTAGGAATAATGAGAGCGTCGCTAAATAATCAAAGTTTCAAATACGAGATGAGTTTTTAAGAAACTGTTCGAGTTTTAACAAAAGCCGTTCTACGAGATCGTATTGATCGGTTGAAATGTCTAAGAAGAACGTTTTTAACATATTAAAACTAATTAAAAGCTTATCAACCACTTGTGAGACTATTATATGTATGATGATGGCTGATTCATACGATGACACTGTGATATCAAGGGTGTCATTTATAGATATGTGACCTTGCTCATACAAAATTAATTTTTGGATTGTCATTATTATTTGTATAGGCCAAAGCAAGAGTGTGTATATATATTCTCAGTACTTGTATGTAATGTCCCTTCTAAAAGTAAATGTTGATTTTGTCGTTCAATTTCGGTACATCAAGATGTTACCTCAGCGTCAAGATGATTACATTTACTGCGTATGGCGGGGTAGTAGTAATCAAATCACGCCGTTTACAATGCTCACCACTGAGTGATAATTATGTGCGCACCTAATCTCTATAAGATTCACAGTGATGTTTTCCGATATCTTTTTAAAGAGCCATGAAGATCTCTTCTTCATTATCATTGAGCAGAGCGAGTATAGCCCAATGTGGTTAATGTCAGATTTCGGTTTATACCGGTTAAAAGCGATATACTGGTACACCTTTGTATCAGGGAGATTTCGGTTCTAAATATCAGTAAATATCGGTCCACGCATTTTATATTTATAATTATTATATCGAACGTTTTTTTTCTTCATATTAGACCTATTAAGATATAAAATTAGTATTCATTTTTATAGAATACCATAAAAAACATGAGTAACAATTGAAAACCCTAGAACAAGGATAAGATTTTTTTTATTTTTTTTTTGATTGAAAACCCTAATTTCGACCGTACCGGTCCATCTCGGCTATTTCGGTTAAACCGTATCGGTCAATATCGGCCGATATTTTTGGGCAAATACCGTTCAAGCGGTATATGATATTTCGTATTGGATAAGACCCGATACCGATAAAACTGACGATATTTCGGTTTTATCGGCCGAAATCGACTACATTGGTATAGCCTTCAGTTGAGACCTCCTCCAGTTTACACACTTTGTCTTCCCAATTACAAACTTTTATCTCAACTCTTCCACTTTCCTTTCCATATTTTCTCCAACAACAGTACTCTCTCATTGTTTATATCCAAGATGACCTTTTCATTGTTTATATCTAAAAGAATACAACAACACATAACGATTTCAGTACCTTAGACGGAGCTACACAAAAAACATGCATCTGAATGAAACCCGAAAACATGAAAACAGAAAATTGCGCAAATTTCAGAGTTGTACTTACCTTACTGACTTACCACGAAGTACAAAATAGGGTACTGTATTCTAAAGGAAAACTTCAAGCAAGGAATCAAGGTGATGAAGTTAAAGCCTTCGAGCATTTAACAACTGCCCATGATCTCTTAGGACATTTATCACAGCAGGAATTCTGCATACTTAACACAAACTACAGGATTCGCAGACTCACTGTTCAGGAGTATATTGTCGTCATGCATGGTGCTCTCGTTTGTGAATCCTCTTTTGATCTCTTTTAGCATCAGTAATAGAGGCTCGATGTCTTCGCATCAGTGTGGCCAGTCCCTTCTGGCTTTGAAAAGTTATTGTAGAGGCTCAATGTATATGTTGTAAGCTTGAATAAGTAGGACTTAGAAGGGCGAAATCATCAGGAGAAAATGATAAACCTCCTACCTCACACTGGACAGTCTTGCAAACCAAATTTTTGATGCGCAAGCATCAAAACGAAAGGAAGTTGAAGCGCAAAAGGGGCGAGCCTCATAAAGGTTTTTTAACATTGGGTAAACAAAGTTAGATGACTTTGCATCGGGGGGTTGGGGGGTATTTAACAGACAACAACGACCACAGGGGTTCCCTTTATTCCATGGGTGTCCAAGTTACGACTTAACACGGTTTTTGACTCACCCTATTGAGTTATCTTGACGTTGTTTCAGCTGGAAAATATGGCGTTTAAGTGGATAGAAAGTCGGAATACAGGTGAGCAGCGACAAAGGACAAAGAATGTAGAGTTTTATATGGAAATACCTAATGTACTCTAGAGAGTGAAGTCGCACATCATGCAAGGCTGAACATAGCCTCTCTTCATTTCTTGGAGATCTGTAAGACTGATCAGCACACTGATGACATCTGTGGTAAAATCATGAGAATAACACATAAGTTTTAAAACTGAACATTAGACCGTTGGCCTGAATCAAAGGTAAAAAGCTTAGTCCACAAGGCACAAACGCATCAAACTAACAAGGCAACAAAGCTACGCAAATACGCCAGCAGAGGCGCTAGGGAAGAAGCGCTAGCGCTAGTGCTAGCTCTGCGCTGCTGCCGTGAATTTGCCCATCGCTGCGGCCACCCATGTGCTGCAGCTGCCGCGCCATTTGTCCATTGTTTGTGCTAATATTATTCTTCGTCGCTAGCACCACAGCTACGACACTTGTGCTAGCAACACACCATTGAGCCAATAAGCATTTATACACGCCATTGTTGCTAAGAGCAAATTACATGCTACAAATACGCCACGGATATGCTATTGCCATGCTAAGCTTACTAATATCATTATTTTACAATAAGACACATGGCTTTGAAGCCATGACTCTACTAACTCTTACGAGAGATCAAATCATACTATATGGGGGAGTAAACATGGGTTTTGGTCTGGTGGTTACATCAACATGGGCGTGACAACACCCCATGACAAGGAAGTTACAAAGTAAGTGGTAAGTTGAAGCGGTTGAAGAGATGATGGAGTAATTATCTGGAAGTTTCCAGAAACTTTTCAAGACAAAGTGGACGGCTCCCAGAACCTCCATCTCTCCATCTCCCCACTACTTCCACTACTTTACAAAGGATAATGTGTGTTACCAATTACTATAAATAGGCTAATTAAGCCATTTCAAACAAATAACATATAGAAAATCATTATCACAAGCTCTTTTATTTTTCACCTCTACACACCATTCAATGCACACAAATTCCTTCAACTTTCTTTGCTTCCCTCCCCTAGGATCAACCCGTCTCCTCTTTTGTAACCGAAGCGAAACGTAGACAGATCTTCTTCTTGTTTGGATTCGTTTTGTATGATTTTGATCCTCGAACCTAAAAAGTACTTCAACAGTACATTTTTTTTCATAGGATCAATTTTTAGGTACAAACAATTGGCGACCACAGCGGGAGATCAACCTCTCGGTAATAAAATTCAATTCTTCAAAAATGGTGGACTTAGGTCAGGTTCAGCAACCAATCTGAATTCAAGTTCAACAATCGCTGCTAATACCGACAATACCAGTGGTGGAACTCCATAGATCATTCCTTAAAACACCACCACTGAAAATACCAAAACTCCTCTTTGTACCACTGAAGGTGTCAAAAGCAAGGAGTAGGCATTACCAACCATAGCCGATTTAACGAAGCGAAAAGATACCTTGGATGAAACTCAAGTAGCCATGGCCGCCACTCAGAAGGAAGTTCTTACCATCCTTAAGACTTTAACGGAAGAGTTAACACCGGAACAACGTCATCATCAAATGGAGCAAGTCCAGAGCGCAACCACCAGCGGTGCCAAAGCGTCAAAAGCTAATGTACAAAAAGATGATAAGGTACAGATCATCACCGACCGTATACCAGAAAAGAGTCAACAACAACAAAACTTTGTCACTCGTGAAGACCTGGAAAGGCTCCTGCGAAATTGTGGAAATGAAGATTCATCTTCGTTCCATCAACACCAACCCCCTTACCCAACAGAAATTCAGAGGGTTGCAATGTCGAGCGGATATTCATCTCCTTCATTCTCACCGTACGATGGCACCAGAAACGCTCGAAAACATGTTTCTCGATTCTTGGAGTCGTTAAGAGTGCATGAATATAATCAACTGTTGCCGATCAAAGGATTCTCGAAATATCTTACAGGAAGAGCTCATATTTGGTACAACAAACTTGCTCCCAACAATATCTCTAGTTGGTCTCAGATGGTTGATGCATTTTATAAAAAGTATTTCTTTGTCTCTGAGGAAATCACTCTTTCGGATCTGGGAAGAATGTTCTAGAGAAACAACGAGCATCCCAACGAATAAGTGAATAGGTTTCAGGACACAAGCTCTCGAATGCCACGACCAGAACGTGACTGAGCAACAATTGATGGAGCTTTGCATTAACGGTATGATTCCTGTTTATCGTGCCTTATTAGAAAATTTACGCTTTCAAACCTTCTCTGAGCTACATGAGGCCGTCAAGAGATCAGTAACAACTGCTCCAGCCTTGTTGGAAAGGACAAGGCTCGCCAGGGAAGAAAGTCATAGAGACACCCATGGAAGTAGACGTCTAGTGAACAAACAACATTCCACCCAGGAGATCGTCGGCGGTCGTTCAACGGTGATGATGCCGGTGGGAGAAAGAGTTGCTGCTGCTGGACGGAGAAAAGAGAAAGAGAAGGCCGATGGTGGTGATGGAGAAAAAAAAAGGTTTACTCCATTTTATAATAATTAGTTTGAAACCATGCTCCGTGCTGACATGTGTTAATTTTGGTCTCTCCATCATATAAATCAGCCACGCTTCGCTAGTTTACGCTCCCCAGATGACACTTTATTATTCTACAGGCACTAATACATCAACTATTACTCCTTTAATTATTTAACATTATTGGAGCGTCATCAACTCGGAATATCTGGTAATGTAAGACAAACTAAAACATATTGATTTATTTTTCTTATAACAGTAAAACAATATATATATGTATATATCACCATCTAGTGCTTACAACGAAACACATTATCGTTCTGCCCTAAGCAGGGGACTTAATATTGATGGTGAATTTTTAACAAGGGAGAAAATTGTAATACTCCCCTTGTAATGATGTTTTTTGCCTAGCTGCAGAAGTGTGAAATAAATATACATTAATTTCTGACAAGCATAAGAATTATGAATACTAATTTTATCCTACATTCTACAATAAAATCGAGAAGGGATAATCAGCTCCTGGCTAAATTAGCCCTGTAGCTCTTTTGCATATATATACACCACAGAAATTTCAGAGTTATAATCAATTAAATCCTCATTATTTCATGTGCATCCATGCGAAATACTTGTATAAAATAGAACATACTGGTTATACAAAATTGCGAACATTCAAAATAGAGGCAATACCATAGTTGGATGAAAACGCTAATTAGATATATACCATCTAAATTGCAGAATTACATCAAGCATAATTTCAAGTTGCAAACATCCACGGCTGAATCTCTTGAAGATGTTCCATATACACTGCACAAAATTTAAGCATAAATGCTAACAATTAAATCTCATAAGATTGAGAAACCCTAAATAGGCCATAGTCACGGTCACAACATTAGCAAAAGCCAATGCCAATGGCACATAGGAAATAGGCCTGGCATCAATAAGTACATGCCTTTAGTAAACCCTAGCCACGATCCCAGCACAAACACATCAAACTAACAAGGCAACAAACCTACACAAATACGACAACAGAGGCGCTCGGGAAGAAGCGCTAGCGGTGATAAGCGCATAATTTATACATTTTTTCCGTCTGATTTGTATTTGTTGGAACTTATTTTAACATTAATTTTATTAATTTAATTTATTTTTAGGTTATACGTTAAAATCCGAAGCTGCAAGAAAAACATGGATAATTGGACCAGATTACAACACCCGATGGAAAGAGCCGGCTCACGGCTATTTAGTACAAGTTCATGCAATTTGTAGACTTGGACCGTGGCTATTTTTATCATTCAGTGGACGAAGACAACGCACTGCAGTGGCAGGGTTATGCATCAATTGGTGTGCATCAGACTCTTCTTGCATGGACAGCTCGAGGAGACAAGTGTGGAAGGTGTCATACTTCTAATAATTGTAGCCGCGAATAAACAAAAATAAAGGGAGACTGGAGTATAGTTTCTGAAGAGATAGGAGGCTGACTGGGCGATCATAAAAGAGATAATGGACGTGAGACAGAACCAAAGATAATCCTGACAAAACAACGACAATTTGAAGTGGACTTGGCGGAATAAGAACGACAGTGCTACACTTCCCCCACTCCTAACCCCAGCTTCATTCCTTCATTAGGTGGCACATTTTTAACCCTTGATGAGGTTAGCAGGGGGCCTATTTATGTGATATTGGACCTCTGCTTATTTACCACCTAAGGGCAACTGCAATAGGGCGAATATACCATAGAGTAAAGAGTAAAAAAATTTGATTTTTTTTCCCGTTTTGCACAGCGTGTTACAGATGAAATATGATCGCCCGTATATAAGGTAGAGCGTATGTTACAAAACGCTATTTTAGAATGACGTTACTCGACACGGAAGCTCATCTAACAAAGCGTACCATTTTGGACGTCCCCTTACTGGAGCGTTTCATATTCTGGAACGAGACGCAACTGTATAAGAGCGTTGTCATTTTAGTACGCTTCTGTAGATGGACGTATATTGGACGTTTACCCCGATAAACGTCCGTTAAACAAGCGTTGTATTGCGGTAGCGTCTACGAATTAAGCGTTTGACTATGTGGACGTTTAATGATAAACGCGCTTCGTAGTGAACGGCTACCCATAAAACGGCTTCTTACATAAACGTCTACCCAAAAAACGTCCACCCATAAAAGCGTTCAGCGTACGTCCACTTATGGGTGCGCATGTTAACGCTGCACCGGGGAGAGCGTGGAGAGTGGGCGTTGATGGACAGCAGCGTGGAGCGATGGGCTTAGTTACAGGAGAGCGTCGTGGCTGGGCGGTAATGGGGGAGAGCGTGCGGCTGCACGTTGAGACACATGAGCGTGCGTGGGAGGCTTCGTGGCTGGCGTAGATGGAAAATAGCGTGCGTGGGCTGGGCGTTGATACCCAAGGGCGTCTTGCATGTGCGTTGTTGAAGTAGAGCGTCCCGTCACATAGCGTGGCTGATGGAGAGCGTCTATGCCTTTCGTGGCATTTAACAAGGTTACGTGTGGGTTAACGTGGCATTTTAACGTTTTACATTCATACACAATTTTAACTATAAATACACGCTCTCTCATCTTCTTCAATTCATACACAAACGTTCCGTAGAAAAAAGTCACCCAGGACCGGCGAGTTGATTTTAACCCAAAACACAAACGGTAAATTTTATTGAACTCACTCTATTATTGTTCTATTAATTCTTGATTTAGCTTTATCAATTTCTTTATTTTGTCTTTGTTGTACAAAAATTTTAATCCAACATGTATGAGTTAATATGAATTTGAATATGAATTTTAATATGAGTTTAAATGAGTTTAATATGAATTTTAATGTCATTTGTATAAGATATTTATTAATTTTAATGTCTATTTAAAATTAAAGTTACATTTTAATATTAATAAGTTATTAGTTTTAAAAATGGTTAGTGTTGGAGATGGATTTTAATGACAGTTATTAGTAGTGAAATTATTTTATTATTTAATTGTTATGTTTTTTTGCCATTTGCAATGTATATCTCTGTAATATGGATTGTGAGTGTATAGTTTTGTTTGAACTTAATATATTGTTGTTGATTTATGGATAAATGTTGAGAAATACCGTATCCCGATTTGTGGGTCGTAAAAAAAAAAACAAGAAGGCCAGAACATCCGAGGATGTACCAGTTGGGAGCACGGCCGAAGGATTGAATGATGACATGGGATTACCAAATTACAGTATGGTGGAAGATGATGCCGGTCATGCTTCCACCGATATGACCTCCAGAGCAGACCCCAAAACCAAATATATGCATCGTGGGTCTCTCAAATCCGTCCAAACAGCCTACAAAGCTGTAAGCAGATACTGCGAAAGAGGCAAATTTATTATTGAAAAGGTAGGATGGGACCGCTTTTTAACAATAGATGTTGGTGACTCGTCACATGCATTGATTGATTATATCGTCGAGCGTTTCTGGGATACAACGAACACCTTTCATTTCTCATTTGGTGAAATGGGGTTTACGCCATTAGATTGGGTGATGCTGACAGGAATCAGTATTGGTATTGGTGAGGCACCTCCATATGACCCAGATAAATATACCTTTGAACATGTCCGTGCCAACATTTTCCCAGATTTAAAAGACTCGGTCGTATGTAAGAGAGAAGGTATCCCGATGCAGTGGATTTCAGATGCCATTACTGTTGCGTTTTTGGGGTCATACTTTACAAAAGAAAAGTTGGTTGAGGCGCAACAGGATAATGTGCTTGCCGAGCGAGTGGCGCGAGCTTTTTGGATGTATGTTCTGGGACAATTCTTCTTTTCCAATGCTAAGAATTACATCGATGCTGGATGGTTAGCGGCCTTTGAGGATACAAATACTGTGGGAAATTTTGATTGGGGTAGTGCTGGTATGTCAAGACTTTATTCCGCGCTTGGTGCAGCAGGGAGGGGTCAAAAGTCTCTAACCGGATCTTGTCAAATTTTGGAGGTAATTTAATTTCTTTGAAATTTCCTTTAACCGTGTGTTTGGTGGTAAATTATTAAATTTGTTTTTTTTTTCCAAATTGAAGTTTTGGGGGTACGAATATCTTGGTATACTCCGACCACACAGTATCCCCGATGAGACCGATTGTCCTTGGCCAATATGTTCGCGGTGGAAGACTACGCGAAGGAAGAGTAATGATCTTAAGGGTGCAAGGAATCTTTTGAATGCATTGACAATGGATGTTGTGACATGGAGACCGTGGGTTGATATTGTGCCACTTCATATTAATGAGACTATCCGTGTAGCTATGGTGCTATCAGATTCCCGCGCCGTATTAACTTGGGTTGGCACTGTGAGTTTGACACTTGTTTAAATTAATTAGTCAACTTTATTTATTTTATTTTTAAATTTTCTGTTACATGCCTGATACTAATTACACTTTACAGCATAACGTGTACCTTGGAGACCGGATATGGCATCAAATCTATGGTGGATGGAGAATTCCGCCCGACCCCCCAAGCCGTGTGAACAACATAACTGATGCTGAGGCTACCAAAATGAGGGAATCGTGTTCCATAACCATAAATGAATACCTCCAAGATAGGGTTACATATGATTCCTATTTGGAATATTGGCGCGAGGTTACTAACTCCCAGAAATATTGCTACCAAGTGAACTGGGAGGTGGAAACGTACGACTGTTTGGGGGGAATTGTTACTGAAACCCTAAACCATCCAGCTGAACATGTTGCAATTCCGCCGGTAGATAACTGGACATACGTAAGTATATTTATAATTTAAACACAAATATATATTTAAAGAAATTTTATGAGAAACTTACAAACAAAATTTTATAGGCCGAAGCTTACAATTTTGCCCAAGAATCAGCCGATTTAACAGAACAACTTCGAAAGTTTCATTTGGACCAATCGAGGGAAAGGATGGAGGAATTGCGGGTTTATAAGAATGAAAACACAAATTTGCACCTACAACTTGGACGTGCTCATTCTCATTCTCCCCATCCAGGTTTTGCTAATTTTGCGACAACTCTACCATCTCAAATGTGGAACACGGGTGGTCTGGGGACTTCGTCAAGTATGCCTCCGTTTATGGCACCACGCTCCTCTCGTGGCGATCAAAACGCAACTCAATAGTGATCTTCGATTATTTTGTATTCAATCCATGTTACATTTTATTTTTGTATTTGGATAGTACTGCATGTATTTTATGTTACTTTGGTTTTTAGGTAATTTTTAAGTTTTTGGCATTTAGCCTTTTATAGTATGAGTTGTATCGGTGGTACGTAATGAGACTTATTTTGTCTTGATTTTAACAATGGGATTTTTTTGCCTTTTTCCTTTATATGACAACTCTAACTTTCCTTTAATGTTCCCACTGTATATGCACATGCATTGAATTGTCTATTCAACTGATAAAGGTAATAATAGTTTTTTACTGAATCAAAATTTTTGGTCTGTTTTTCCTTTATAAGGCAAGTCTAACTCAATAATATTACCCTTATCTATGCGTTGTGTTGTCTATTCAACTGATAAAGTTTTAAATAGTTTTTTATCGAGCGAATAATTGTTGTCTGTTTTTCCTTGTTTGGTCAAGTCTATCTTGGGTTTAATATTACCCTTATCTATGCGTTGTATTGTCTATTCAACTGATAAAGTTTTAAATAGTTTTTTATCGAGCCAATAATTGTTGTCTGTTTTTCCTTGTTTGGTCAAGTCTATCTTGGGTTTAATATTACCCTTATCTATGCGTTGTATTGTCTATTCAACTGATAAAGTTTTAAATAGTTTTTTATCGAGCGAATAATTTGTTGTCTGTTTTTGCTATATAGGTGAAGTCTTTCTTGGGTTTAATATTACCCTTATCTTTCGTCACTCCGTTTTACAATGCCAGATAATCAAAACTTCAACATATTTTATGGTTCTTTTAATTCCTCTTCTTATAATCCTCCTAATCATTTAACCCTATCTTCAACATCTAATGAAGATAGTAATAACACAACTTCCTCATCAGACGAAGAAGCATTTGTGATTAACCAGAATGACCAAGCAATAAATTTAGGATTGGTCACTTCATACATTCAGTTGCCCCGTTGTCGGACAGAAATTCAAAGGAGGCGTGAAGAAGGAGCTACACAACTACATACAGATTACTTTTCAAATAACCCGACTTTTCCTCCCCATGTATTTCGAAGGAGATTTCGAATGAGAAGAGAATTGTTCAACCGTATCTTGCGGGATATAGTATCAGTTAACCCTTATTTTGTTCAAAAAAGGGATGCGACATGGCGCCTTGGATTAACGCCACACGTCAAAATTACGGCTGCAATTCGTATGTTGGCTTATGGTTCTGCGGCGGATGCCCTGGATGAGTACTTACGCATCGGAGAAAGCACGGTTCTTGAGGCTACACGTCGGTTTTGTTTGACAATACTGCATTTATATGAGGAACGGTATTTACGCAACCCCACGGAAAATGATGTAGAATTGTTGCTTAACCAGAACAAAGCTAGAGGATTTCCTGGGATGCTAGGTAGTGTTGATTGTATGCATTGGAAATGGGATAGATGTCCATCTGCCGAATCTGGTGCATACACTGCCTACAAAGGCGACGAAAGTATTGTTTTGGAGGCAGTTGTTTCACAAGATCTTTGGTTTTGGCATGCCTTTTTCGGTATGCCTGGTTCCAATAACGATATTAATGTAATGAACCGGTCTTATATTTTTAAGAACCTAATCAGAGGGAAAACACCTCATGTTAACTTCGAGGTTAATGGAAACCAATATGATATGGCCTACTATATCGGTGATGGGATATACCCAGAGATAGCAACCATTATTATGTCCATCAAGCATCCTGATTCGGCAAAGAAACGCAAATTCTCGGCTATGCAAGAGGGATGCCGAAAAGATGTGGAACGAGGATTTGGGGTACTGCAAAACCAATTTGCAATCGTTAAACAACCAGCAAGGATGTGGAATATGGACGCACTAGCATATATAATGAAAACGGTTATTATACTCCATAATATGATTGTGGAGGATGAACGTCAACCAGGTGATTGGCCACATGAATATGAACAAGGGCGGTACCACGCACCGGTTAATATATCGCGTCAACAAACTGAAGAACTGTCGAGGATGTCAACTTACCAACGTCGAATTGCCGTACATAGCAAAGAAACGCATATTCGATTACGAAATGATTTGATCGAACATTTATGGTCTGATTTCGGTGAAGTATGAAAAATTAATAAACGATACGAATATTAATTTAATGAAATAGCTACTTATTAGTTTTTTCCTTCGAAAGTGTTAGTTTTTTGGTATTCAACCTATGTAGAACTATCAATCTCAAAAGTTAGAATTTTCATTAATGAGGTAAAAAAATACACTCGGATTTAATACCGTTTAACCAAGACGAGATTCTCTTCTTTTCTGTAAAATCTCTTGCTTCCGAATTTCAATCCACTCTTTCGTTGAGGCATCCAAATGCGACACGTCCGTCATCATAATACGAAACTCCTCTTTCGCTGCAAACTCGGCTTCTCTCTGATCAATCTTCGTTTTAGCATTTTCAATATAACTGTTATTAAAGGTTTGTTGGTTGTTAATAATTGTGCCCAAAGCATCGACTTGGGCACCGGATTTTGCTTTCCCTGCTACCTTCAAACGTTTAGCCTCTTTTTTTCCCATTGGACGAGGATACGTGTTAGGAATATCTCCTATTTCTTCGTATCCACTAGATTGGCCTTGCCTTGGCGATGGTCTATATGGAGTACTGTCATCGCGATCCGAATCTTCTTCGGGTTGTGATGAATCAAAAACTTGTGTTGATCTTCTTGAATATTTTATGTTTTCTAACATAATTGCGTAACACTCTTCGTGCCTGAATGGTTTCCCACCATTAGCTTCCTTGAAAAGCCGCCTTACTTCTACACTCTGGTTATTGTTGTTCGCAAAAATAGTTAGTGCATCACATACAATTCAAAAATTTAAATTTTTAAAGTCTTCACATACCTTTTGTTCTGGACCCCATCCAGTATGGTGTTCACGTTCCACTTCGGCCTCCTTTGCAGAATAAAGAGCCACTTCTTTACTTATTCCCTGATACCGTTTTTGAATAGAGGTCCAACTCCTATCTGCCATTGAAGGTATAGCTTCTTTCATTCCAACTTTGATGCGAGACCATAATTTGTCTTCTGATTGATCCGTACCCACACTACAATCTTGAGATATTGATAAATGAATCCTACACATGATTATATCTTCTTCAACTGAAAAATTTGGACCTCTTGGTTTTGGACCCATTACTAAAAGTGATTAGAAATAAATTGGAAAGAATTAAAATTTGAAAACTTTTAAAAGAAAATTACTGAGTATAAATAAGTTATGAAATGTTGTTGTGGAGAGAAAGAAAGAACTCATTTATATAGATGGATTTACTGCCCGTTCAACGGTCACAAGAAAATACAACGGTAACATAAAAAAAATACAACGGTAACATAACAGCAGTTATACGCGTCCCTCCAGGCAGGCGTCAACAGATATAGGCGTTCCTCCAGGCGGCCGCCCCTCCAGGCGAGCGTGTCCCAGGCGAGCGTCAGCGAAGCAGGCGTCCCCCAGGCCTGCGTGCAGCCGAGCGTCCCTGTAGCGTCCAGGCGAGCGTCACCAGCCAGGCGTCCATCTACCTAGGCGTCCCACCATAATCGCACTTCCACATGAGCGCTTCCTCTGGGCGTCCATCCAGGCAGGCGTCGCTTCCTCTGGCCGACCAAAACGCAATTTCGGATGAGCGTTTCCTCTGGGCGTCCCTCCAGGCAGGCGTTTTCTTTTAAACGCAATTTCACATGGACGTCTCGTACGACGCTCATTTGGGTGGCGTTTGGGCATACACACGTTGTCATACGGGAGCTTTACATCTTACGCTGCCCTTCTAAAGCGTTTCATCCAACGTTTTTGTGGGTAAGCGTCCGTGTTTAGTTACGCTTTTATGGGTAAGCGTTTTGTGTAAACGCTTTAATATGACAGCGTGCGACTATACTTTTAGTCGCGAGGAAATATATTCTGTTACTGTAGCTTTAGTCGCCAAAATACCAAATACAATCGTCTGTTGCGCTTCATATTCGGCGACCAAAGAGTAAATTTAATCTTTACTCTTTGGTATAATCGCCCATTGCAGTTGCTCTAAAGGAGGAAAATATTGGGGGTTAGGAGTGGGGGAAGGCTAATCTCAAAGTGGGAGAAAGTGAATTTGTTAGGTGTCGTGGCTAGGTACTAAGAGAAGGTGAACTGGTGAAGGCATTTTCTTTTGGAGTTGGTGAAAAAGAGAGCCTGGCGTTGGTTATAATGAAGAGAGTGGGTAGGTCGGTGGGACAAGCTTGAGCAGACAAAAAGAAAAATTAATGACTTTTCAGTTTTGGTTCACGTGATTGGAGTTTGGTTGATTTTTAGTTAAGGCGGGGACGTGGCAAGTGATTTACAGCCACAAATAGTATAAAAGAAAGAGAAAGGAACATAAGAACGGGGGTCTTCTGGTGGAGTTTCTGACGGCTGGTACAGTTTCTCGAGGGAGAAACATAGAGAGATGAGAAGAAGATTATTCGATTAAGGTGATGCATATCAATCGTCGGTTTAATTCTTTTTCTCTTGTAATTAGTTTCTATGGATTTTGAGAAATCCATAACCATGTCTTGCTGATTTTTGTGACTAGGGTTTTAGGTAGAAACCAATTTTAATTGTGTATTCATGTGAACTCCATTATAAGGTTTTTGTATAATTCAGTGACTAGTAATTTCACTTCATACAGCTTGGTATCTAATTGTTTATGTGATTTTCTTGATTTTTTATGCTTTTCGATTGATATGTCTTGTTTGGGTTAAATTCTTTGACGGTGTATGCTTTATGATTGATAAATAACGCTTTAAAATTGCTATATTAGAAGCGAAGGAGATTGTATCGGTGAAATTAAACATTTAGGATTTTACTGAAATATGTTCCGAGATATGAGGTTGATTCCAATATTTGTCTCGAGTATTATAGAAATTATGTTTGGAGATTGTATGAATTTTGCATGATTAAATTGTTGGAAACCAAATTCACTAGTTACTGATTCCGTCACTATCTAATTTTAGTTTAGTTATTTCATTAGCATTCTTAAAAATTCAAAAAAAATCATCCTGGTTAGTTTATTGATATATTGATTGCAGTATTTTCCCGCTCCCTATGGGTTCGACCCGTATTTACCGCTTATACATTGTAGACGACATGTGATTGCGGTTATTATATATAGGTTTCTCAGAATCCTATCAATTTTTGGCGCCGTTGCCGGGGAGTAGTTATGAAATGTTGTAATTTGTATTTTTGATTATCTAACGTAGCTTAAGTTTTTATTTTTGCTTCTTTGATTTTATTTTATTTTGTGTATATTTTTATTTTATTTTGTATTTTTATTTTAGGATTTTTTTTTTCTTTTTACTTGTTTTTGGTTTTAGTATTTCTTTTCAGGTACTGTTCTGAGGATGATGACTCCTTCTCAGGAGACGTCATCTAAGATGACACTCGGGAAATATATGAATGGGTCAGGGCATAAGGAAGTTCTTGCTTATAATCGTCTCAGGTATAGAAGTTCAAATCCACGTCATTTCGATATGGGTAGCTATTCAGATGAGTATCAACCCCAATACCATGAGGTTGATTTTTCCCATATGGTAAGTCAAGAATCACATAAAACAATATATGAGAAGTATTATAAACACATGCCGCCTAGTTTGGATCAAAGATTGAGAGTTCTAGAATCCAAAGATTATTTTTTGATGATGATCAGTTTTGTAGTGACTCCTTGTTCCACACAGAACATGTAGATGACCCTGTGGATGATTGTGTGGATGATTTGCCTAATTCCTTAGATGAATCTATCTCACAAGATCATTCACCCGACTTAGAGGTTGTTTCTAGACCCCTAGACTTCCAAAAGTTACCTAAGGTTAGAATTATTTTCTTCTAAAGTTTTGTTGGACTACTTTGCATCCAAGTACCCAGAGGACTTGCATGTTCCTGACACCGTGCATGAACCAATTGGTACGTCCCCAATCCCAATATTATCTCCATATTATGTTCTTTACGCACTCCCATGAGTAGTAAAAACTTGTTTTGAGGGTAATCCTCTATTTTTGATAGTTTCAGTGTCTCCGTGTTGCCATAACATAAGCTGTCATTTGTAAATATTGTATTTTGGGTTAATCCCCAAATTTTCAGGTTGTTAATTTATGGGGATCCTTTCGTACATAACCAGTAGGTAGATTCTTTTTTTTATTTTCTTTTTAGGCTTTTTTTTTATTTTTATTTTCAGTGTTCTTTATTATTACTACGTTTGATGGTATTACAGGGAATACTACTTTTCTTGCGTCAATCAAGTGAAATTTTCCAATCCCTTCTCTTTGATTTATATTTGTCTCTCTTATTTATATTTATTTTATTCCATTCTAGGTTGCACGGTTTGAAACATTAAGGACAATGTTAGATATAGGTTTGGGGGTAGAGTATCCGAAAATTAATGCCAATAAGAAACTCCAAAATTTAGAAACTTGTGAACAATTCATGATTGCACTAACCATTCTAGGTAGATGAAAACATAGCTCTTGTCTATAGGTATTGGTGTACCCAGCTAAATGGTCTATTCGTATCTCAATGCCTAACTCAGGTGTTAGAAATAACATGATAATCATTGAACAAGCATATCTCAGAATCATCATAACCATATCACTTTCCATTTTTATTTTTGCAATTTTATGTTTTTCTAAGTGATTTGGTGGGGTCCTAGTATTGCCATAAGGTTGTAGCTCAGATGCCTTGTAATCTTAATTTTTTCAAAAAAAGACACTTGGATAATAATATGTGTGTGTTCTCCCTGTCTCTGTACTATCATGTAATCTGCTTAAAAGGAGCATGCGCTTAGATTCAAAAGATATAATTATGTAGTCGTAAAAAAAAGTTGAAAAAAAGATAAATTATGTATATAAATAATAATAATAAAAATAGGAGCATCCGAGTGGATTTTATACTAATATTTTGGGAAACATTGTTCAACTTAGCCAACATATGCACCCTTCATCATTTCTATTTCCATCTTCTAATCTATCCATGTGTTTAAATTTGATTGATTTCGAGCAATGTGAATGTTGATAATTTCCATCTAGTTTTGGAACGTTTGATGATTATTTGAGTAGAGTTTTGCATTCTTATATGGATTTTAGTACGCTGAGTGCAAACTCGTGTACAACAATTAAATTCATACAGGTTAATGATTCTTATAGCCGAAGAATTTAGTAGGCCAACTGATGTGGTTTTAAATATAATGGTAAAAGATTCGATACTCAGACTTGTAAAGATTTGATTTTTAAACCTAATTTTTAAGACTAAAAATAAAGAAGATTAAAGTAAAATTGATTTCAAATTATGGAAAGAACTGAGACTAAGGATCCACAATTAGCCAATTTTTCAAGTGATTTAGCATTAATAATTATCTTGCAATTCATATATTCAATTTATTCAAAATATTGCCAATGTTAGGTTTTCAAAATAATAGTTGCAAATCAAAAGTATGAGACATCAAAAGCTCTAAACTCAGCATGACCCATCAAAAGAAAACACAACTAATTGATAAAAATCATTTTTTAAAAAATTTAATTCAAAGCAAATAATATAAAAGAATTGCAAAAAAAATATAAAAAATAAGAATTACCACTTTATTATTGGAAAAGTGGCTTCCTCCGTCGCCCCAGCAACGGAGTCTAGCTCCTCATGTTAAACACCCTCCCAAAAGATTGGTACATGGCTCAAAAGTGCTTGAGAAAAAGAAAAGAAGCTAAAAATAATAAAACAGGAAATTTGTAACGTTTTATGGACGTTATAGATTAATTGTTGCAATGAAGCTGAAGATAAACGTTACGAAGCTGAAGATAAATGTTGTTGATGGGTTGAAGAAATCGTTGCAGCTGAAGATAAACGTTGCAAACCTAAAGATAAACGTTGTTGATGGGTTGAAGGAACCATTGCCTTTTCTCAGTTCTTCCCGTCTTCTTCAGCAGCAGCAACATAAAATTTTCATGAATTGATTTTCTTCGCTCTGTTTAGCTTCATGAGCTTGACCCAACCTTTCTAACCTCTTTTGTGACTTGATACAACCTTTTTATACCCCACAGGAGCAAGGAATCTCCAAGAGAATTCCTCCTTCCACTTTCCAGCCAAAACTCTTCGATTGAAGCTCTCCTTAGATTTTCTTCATCCCTTTTGCTTTTATAGGTCTTAGAAAACATAAATAGACTCCCTCAATTGATCAGGACTCTCACTTCTATCCAAATCCTATTGTAACTCGTGATTATCCAAAATCAGGGTGAAAAAGTTTCACCGGCAGTAACCAAGTTTTTCCACCACTTTTACAGTGAGAATCACTCCTCTTTGATGTGTTTTAGTCAAGTTTGATTGCTGCGTCATACTGGGATATTGATTACTTGTTTTAATCCCTTAAAAATAGGAAGTCGTTGAATCAGAAACACTCTTCCGCAAATAAACAGTTTCCCTCCATTTTCGGTTTGAACCAAAGAAGGGGGTGCCCTTATCCAAAACACAGGTGCCTTTTATCAATTTTCTGGGTGCCTTTAGTAAATTTTCTCGGGTGCTTTTATCACTTTTTAAGCCAATTTTTCCACAAGTGTTTATTTCCAAAAAATACCTACAAATACATAAAATCACACACTAAGTATAAAATCGAGCACTAACAAAATAGATAATTACGGACAAATTAGACACAAAAAATGTGTCTATCACCAACTAAATAGCATGTTTAGTGTTTATCCTCAATCGTACAGGTAGCTAGAAGTTGGAGTATAGGTTTTGTGGGTATATCTCTTATAAACCCTCACGAGACAAAACTCGTCCGCTAAGGCCACTTAGGGGTTTAAAGACTTGTTACATATGCTAATTGTAGTCGCGATTCCTGCGAAATTGAGTTAGGATTTTTTATTTTATTTTTAGGTTAGCTTTGCTCGAGGACTAGCAAAATATAGGTTTGGGGGTATTTGATAAGCGCATAATCTATATATTTTTGCCATCGAATATATATTTGTTGGAACTTATTTTCGCATTAATTTTATTAATTTTTAGGTTGTACGTTAAAACCCGAAGCTGCAAGAAAAACATGGATAAACCAGATTACAACACCCGATGGAAAGATCCGGCTCACGGTTGTTTAGTACAAGTTCATGAAATTTGTAGACTTGGAACAATGGCTCTTTTTATCATTCAGTGGACGGAGACAACGCACTGCACTGGCAGGGTTATACATCGATTGGGTGTGAGCCGTGTGCATTAGACTCGTCTTGTTGGAGAGCTCGAGGAGACAAGTAGTGTCATACTTCTAATAATTGTAACCGCAAATAGACAAAACTAAAGGGAGACTGGAGTATAGTTTATGGAGAGATAGGAGGCTGACTGGGCGATCATAAACGAGATAGTGGACGTGAAATAGAACCAAAGAAAAGCCTGACAAAGCAACGATAATTTGAAGTGGACTTGGCGGAATAAGAACGACAATGTTACACTTCCCCCACTCCTAACCCCAATTTCATTCCCTCATTAGGTGGCATATTTTTAACCCTTGATGAGGTTAGCAGGGGATCTATTTATATGATATTAGATCTCTACTTATTTATCACCTAATGGGGGGAAGATATTGGGGGTTAGGAGTGGGGGAAGGCTATTCCGAAAGTGGGAGAAAGTAAATTGGTTAGGCGTCGTGGATAGGTACTGAAGAGAAGGTGAACGGGTAAAGGCGTTTTCTTTTGGAGTTGGTGAAAAAGAGAGCATGGTGTTGGTTAGAATGAAGAGTGTGGGTAGGTTGGTGGGATAGGCTTGAGCAGACAAAAAGAAAAGTTAATGGACCTTTCTTTTTTGGTTCACGTGATTGGAGTTAGGTTGGTCATTAGTTAAGGTGGGGAAGTGGCAAGTGATTTGCATCCACAAATAGTATAAAAGAAAGAGAAAGAAACAAAAGAATATGGATCTTCTGGTGGAGTTTCTGACGGTTGGTACTGTTTCTGGAGTGGGAAATAGAGAGAGAGGAGAAGAAGATTATTCGATTACGGTGACACGTATCAATCATCGGTTTAATTATTTTTCTCTTGTAATTAGTTTCTATGGATTTTGAGAAATTCATAACCATGTCTTGTTGATTTTTGTGACTAGGGTTTTAGGTAGAAACCAATTTTAATTATATATTCATGTGAACTTCATAATAACGTTTTCGTATAATTCAGTGACTAGTAATTTCACTTCATATAGCTTGGTATCTAATTGTTTATGTGATTTTCTTGATTTATTATGCTTTTCGATTGATATGTCGTGTTTGGGTTAAATTTTTTGGCGGTGTATGCTTTAGGATTGATAAATAATGCTTTAAAATTGCTACATTAGAAGCGAAGGAGATTGCATCGGTGAAACTAAACATTCGGGATTTTACTGAAATATGTTCCGAGATATGAGGTTGATTCCAATATTTGTCTCGAGTATTATAGAAAATATGTTTGGAGATTGTATGAATTTTGCATGATTAAATTGTTGGATACCAAATTCCCAAGTTACTGATTCCGTTACTGTATAATTTTAGTTCAGTTTAAATGTAGTTATTTCATTAGCATTCTTAAAAATCCAAAAAACATCATCTTGGTTAGTTTATTGAGATATTGATTGCAGTATTTTCCCGTTCCCTATGGGTTCGACCCGTATTTTTCGTTTATACATTGTAGACGTCGTGCAATTGCGGTTATTATATACATGTTTCTCAGAATCCTATCAAGCGGCAACACAACAACGCTAGCATCAGTGTTGGCCGCAGCGCTAGCAGCTGCGCTGCTGGCAGCGCTAGCCTCAGTGCTACTGCGGCCACACCATGCGCTGCTGCCGTGCATTTTCCATCATTGTGGCCATGCCATGCGCTGCTTTTGCGCCAATTGCCCATTTCTTGTGTTAATATTATTCTTCATCGTTAGCACCACGGCTACGACACTTGTGCTAGCAACACACCATTGAGCCAATAAGCATTTATACACGCCATTGTTGCTAAGAGCAAATTACATGCTACAAATACGCCACATATATGTTATTGCTATGCTAAGCTTACTAGTATCATTATTTTACAATAAGACTCATGGCTTTAAATCCATGACTCTACTAACTCTTACGAGAGATCAAATCATATTACATGGGGGGAGTAAACATTGGGTTTTGGTCTGGTGGTTACAGCAATATGGGCGTGGCAACACCCCATGAAAAGGAAGTTGCAAGTTAAGTGGTAAGTTGAAGCGGTTAAAGAGATGATGGAGTAATTATCTGGAAGTTTCCAGAAACTTCTCAAGACAAAGTGGACGGTTTCTCCCAGAACCTCCATCTCTCCATCTCCCCACTACTTCCACTACTTTACAAAGGATAATGTGTGTTACCAATTATTATAAATAGGCTACTTAGACCATTTCAAACAAAGAACAGATAGAAAATCATTCTCACAAGCTCTGTTATTTTTCACCTCTACACACCATTCAACGCCCATAAATTCCTTCAACTTTCTTTACTTCCCTCTCCTAGGATCAACCTATCTCCTCTTTTGTAACCGAAGCAAAACATAGACAGACATTCTTCTTGTTTGGACTCGTTTTATATGATTTTGATCCTCGAACCTAAAAAGTACTTCAACAGTACATTGTTTTTCATATGAGAAATTTTTAGGTACAAATAAAAGGAAATTGCAACATGCCAAGAAAGTGAACAAACATAGCACAACCTTATCTAGTGTTTTTTTTAAGACAATTATATCTAGTTGTGGTTCATGTTCAGGTTCTATAAAAGGTCTAGATGAAATGTTTTCATGGGCTGGATTTCCTCATAGGCAAGATCAGAGGGATCGGGTTGTAGAGTCTGGAAAAACTCAACTAAGAACTTAGGAGCACATAATAATAACCTGAATAATTGTGGATCCTCAAAGTTAACCAGATTTGACTCACAAAGTTGACCACAATGGGATGGTGGTCATTCTTAAGCAAATGTGTCGATTCAAAAATCTCCTAAAGTAAGTAGGATTAGTTTCAAAACTTAATAACTGACACATTCGAAACTCATACGTTCCCATAATTGGAAGAATTTTTTTTGCTGGGAAAACAAAGTCAATCTTGGTAACATTGCCTGGGTAAACCATATTAACCAGAGGGTGGGTTTCTAAAAACTAAAATTCTTTCTGGACATCATTAAGTTCGAGAAAACGTGTATGAAGATACTCTTGTAAAATGGTTGAGGCACATATGTCAAGTCCCAAGTGAGGGATATTTCTAAGATTCAAAGTTAAAGCACATAGAGAATGAAAATTACCCCCAAACTTATAATTTTGGTTGTCTCTAGATAGACTAGTCACAATTTTCATAATTTTTAGATCACCAGATTCTTGTGGTCAATTGCTTCTTCTAAGTTATACGCTGGAGGTGCATCCTCACTCATATTTAAAATCTCCTTGAGTCTATTTCCTTTATCTAAGACTATTGTTTCTAAATCGCTGGACTCCGAAACAGTATTCTCAGGCTAAACCCGTTCCTCTAAACCATCATCGGCTTCGTAACAAGGAAAAACTACATCGTCTAAAACATTGGTATCTTTAGTCAAATCCTCTTCCTTTTGAATAGGTAAATAATCATTAATATTACATTAGGATTTGAATTAGAAATAACATTATCATCATGAAGCTCAAATAGAGTAACAATTTCCTGATCACTGTGCCTGCATATTTCAAATTTTTCATCAATATTATGCTCATCATCATAATAATATGAAGATGGTTGAACCTCATCTAAACAAGTAGTGTCACCATTCTAACCTCGTCATCTTGATTAGGTGAATAATAAATATCCTTATTTTCAAGGGTAATATTGGAAACACTTTATTGATAATTAAGATTATTTTGAGCAATACTCATCGTTGTAATTCTTTCATTCGTCTCTAACTCAAACCTATTTCCATCTAAGTTAACTGCTTGAGGGCATCCTCCAAAGACAAAGAACTCGAATTTTGCTCATTTTCACGTTCACATGACTGGTGCGTGTACGAATAGTAATTGGGATTACCATGGTATTAGTAATAACCTTCAAAAGGTTGGTGGTCCCAAACAATATCCACACTATGGTCATAGTAAGAATAATGTTCATTTTGAAACTCAGTTGGATATTCATTGTATTGGCTATCGTAATACCAGTTCCACATTTTTATTTTTATTAGTGCACGTACAAATGCAGGTTCGACTAAAGCAGGTTCCTACTACTCCAACAGATCATACAACTACTTTGGGTGATCCTCCTTTGCATAATATCACAGAAGATGAAGTAGATTTGGAAGATCCATTTGTTGAGAGTCCAACTCCTTTGGGTACTGACCCAACAGAAGAAGTGTCGTCTTCGACTACTCCAACAGATCAACAAAATATTTTGAGTGACACCACGTTAAAAAGGTCCCATTTTATATTGCATTGTCAACACCATCTTCGGTATTGAAGTTTTGTGGTGTTGATGTTTCTTGTATTAAAACTTAGGTTAAATTTGATTTGGAGAAACATGTCAAAGAGATGCAGGAGGAAAGTAACACACGGGGAAGTAATGCTGGGTAGTTTTACTTTATTACAATAAGTTTTATTGTTCTCATATAACTGTACATATCAATATGTACTTAACTAGTATGAAAAAAACTCTATGGTTGCAGGATTATTTACATGGAGTTCAACAAGAAGCAGTGAAAAATTTGACTGAAGCTATAAACTATAGTATTGAAAGTGTTAAAGAGATATCTTAGAAAGATGATGAACAAGACGTTGAAACCTTGGTCGATAGCTTCGGGGAATGGATACCTTTGTTTTCTGCGATGGTGTATTTTGGAAGACATTGAAAATTTCACATATGAAAAAAAATTGGAACTGGCCATGCCATCAAGGGAGTTTATGCTGAAGAATATGCATCTCGCAACCAAGATAATGGTAATGTTTCAAGCCCTGCTCTATTTGGCATTGACATTCGGAAACATATTGATAATTTGTTTGGAAATGATTTGTAAAGTGTAGAAGTGCGACAAGTTACAGTTGAGCACCCTGAACCCAACCAACTTACACCTGAGAAATATGCAAGTGAAGTCACACCTGAGGATAAAGATGATCCAAAGGTATATCTTCTACTTGTGGTAATTTATCTTTTTTGTTTTCATTTGAAAAAATATGATTCAAATTTAGTACTAAAAACTTGAATCTAAAAATTGCACGATATTGTAGTCCAGGATGTTCATACGAGAGATAATGCTGATTAGGATGTTTCATTGAGCCAGACGGTGGGTATTAAAAAAAAACACAGTGCATATCAAGATGTATGTTAAAAACCAGTAAATATCAAAATGTATTATGTAAACAAGTACATATTTGGTTGTACTGGGTATTTGATGGTGAAAATTTTATTTCAATTGTGTAATTTAAAGTACATATTTTGTTATACTGACCAAAATAAATACATGAAGATGAAGTTACCACTATCCAAACATCAAGCGACGTGCCATTGGCAACCAAACTTACAAACATGACTGCTGCCAAAGCGAAAGCAAAAGGAAAGATTGTTATCAAGAAGTCAGTAGCAATTGGAGAACAAGTTAGCAGGCCAGTACTTGTGTGAATCCATCAAAGAAGATAGATCCATAATTTGATAGTGGAAGTAAATTTTATGAAAGAGTACGTCGAAAATTTCCAAACGAATAAAGACAATAAAGGGAAGAAAGTCGAATAAAGATCGTAAACCTCAAAAACCTCGTACGGAGTTCAAGAAACTTGCACAGTCACCACTCTATGAGTAGATGACAGATGAACAAAAAGGAATCCTACTTCCATACTTTCATTAAGGAAAAACAATGTAAATAATTTCTACCTTTTATTTTACTTTCATATCAAGTCAGTTTTACAGTACATATCAAAAAAGTTTAATTGTTATTAAAAAAAATATGCAACTCGGTTGCTTGGAGAATAGAAGATGGAGGTGGTATCTGCGTCAATGGGGCTACAATGGAAGATTTAATTTTCAATAGAGAATTAGAGCAAAATCTTCTCAATTACGCGCAATATAAGATTCAAGAGGCATCTCAAAAGGACCAAGCAAAACCTAAGGCAGAAAGAAAATATTTAAAAGTGTTGCACTTGGATCTAGCTGCTTAGGTATTTTTTGTTTTCTTCATTTATACTTTTGAACATTCGATATGAAATAATACATATTGATATATACTAATGAAAAAGAAACAAAAGATTAGGTGTTTTTGTGAAACATAACTATAATACCCACATAGAAAATATCAATATGTATAGTATGAAATAACTTATTTAATGTTTCCATTTTCCAGCGTCATATCGAGAAGCCAGAGAGTTTCGAGAGAGCACAAGAGACTAGTATTATTGATCCTGTCATGTAAATGAGCAAAGACACTGAGAAGATCCTTTTACCGATATACCATGGCAACCAGCATTGGACACTGCTCGAGTATGAGTTTGAAACTCAAAAATTCATCCATTACAGCTCCTCTACGGCTTTCAAGGATTAGTGTTATAATAATGCCAAAACAATGCCAAATTTCTTGTTTAGACCAATCAATATGTTCTTGGTTGAGAATCAGAAAGATACATTGAAGTATTCAAGGGTGACTGAGTATGGGTGTCCACAACAAGGAGTGTGGCCAGACTGCCTTTTATATGTCATGCATTTTATCAAGAAGAGATCGAAGAATGATTGTGATGGAAAAAATTAAGAAGATGACGAACAATTTATGACGAAGATTTAGAACAAAAGAGTCAAGTTAGCATGCATGTTGTTGACAGCCACTGCGCCTGAATATAGTTGGGAACCCACCAATGAAGATGAATCTTTACCTGCAGATTAGATATGGATATGTACTTCAATAACTTTCTTTTTAGTTATTGAAATGATAAGAATTTATTTACTTATATCAGGATATTATTATGTTATATTTATATATATAGTGATGATTTTTATTAGCATTGTTAGGTTTCTATTTATTTTTCGAATTATATAGAAAGGCAGAACATATTGATATGTGTTAGGAAGTACATATTGATATATGTTATTATGAAAATATATATTGTTATCTAGGAATTATGTTTTTGTTCATTTTTTTAATTATTTTGCTTCATATTGATATGTTCAATGTAGTAAAAATCCATATTGCTAACCCGGGAACAGGGTCCAGAGTTTCAGGGTTGAGGGTTTACCTGAACCCCTAAACTAGGAAATCACTGAACCCTGAAACCCTGAAACCATGAACCCTTAACCCCTGAAAACTTAAAACTTTAAACCAATAGATTCATATTCCAAAAGTACATATTGACATGTACTATGAAGTACATATTGATATGTATTGAAATAATTTACTTTGTTTATGTGCAAATGGTGAATGACAATCAACCACATATTCATACATCTTTATAGATTGAGCAAATATAAGATTTATATCATATTCTGAAAGTAGATATTGATATGTTCAATCTAGTACCAATTCATATTGTAAACCCTTAAACCAGGAAACCCTGAAACTATGAACCCTTAACCCTGAAAATCTGAAACTCTGAACTAATAGATTCATATTCTAGTATTCTAAAAGTATATATTGACATGTTTTATGAAGTACATATTGATATGAATTGAAAATAATTTACTTTGTTTATGTGCATTTTTTTGTTTTTTTATAACAACCACAAATTACTAAATAAAATAAAAATGTATTGGCAATAAATATCACTAATTATGCCCCCTGAACCACCCTATATGGTGAACGACACTCAACAATATATTCAGACATCTTTATAGATGGAGCAAATATAAGATTTATATCATCAAATTCTCGTTATGTCGTTAAGAACATAATTTAGATGACACACGCAAACAAGTTTTGAAAAAAAGAAACCTAAAAAATATGCGACAAATATCTTTTAAGAGAAACTAAATCCCAAAATATACTAAAAAATTGTAATGAAATTAATTTTCATCGGATAACATTGCATGTAACCTTGTTGTGATGAGCTTTCAATTTACAATTTGAACATTTAATAGGATTTTTGCTCCTCTCCCATGCACTCTTAATGCGATTCTTATTTCTTCTTCCTAGAGGAGCCCTAACTACAATTGGTGGCAGAATAGTATCTTCTACGGTATACTCATCAAGCCTGTGGTATATTCAGAAATATAAATAAGAAAAATTTATTATACTTGTGCAGTTTTTGTTGATGTATGTTACACTATATATCAATACGTACAAAGCTAGTTCTAGTTTATGGTTGATATGTACTGCTTAAAACCATTGTCATGTCTGATACTACCATAAAAGATCAATATGTACTGCTTAGAAAACCCTAGTTTATGCTTGATGTGTACTGCTTAAACACTTAATTATTGTAATTAGGAACAAGTCTAATAGCTATTGAATATAGATGGCGATAACAATTAACTTTGAAGTATTCGTCGATATAATCAAGGAACTTTCTCCCAGATAAAGCAATAACTGCAGTAGCATGCGAGTATGGGAAACCATACACGCGCTATCTTTGGAAAGTACAACTCTTTTGTTGTAGATCTACCATATGAGACTTGCATACAACAAAACAAGCATATAATCTACAAAGTACATATTGATATGTTTCCTGTAGTACCCCTAAGAAACTAGTTTAGCAAATATCACACATCAAAGAACATGTTATCTAAAATAAAAAAACAAAAACAAAACTAATTCAGATGATGGAGATTATGGGTCAATACTAACCTTGGGAAAGCACTTTAAAGATATGAGCATATAACTGACTAACTTTCCAAGGACGATCAATTTGAATATGTAGTTCAAGCAAGGCTTGATACACAAGGGTTAAGAGTTCGGGATCCATCAAAAGACTTTCTTCACGACGTTCTGACATCAACTCCATTACCAGTAGCCTACACGACAAAAAAATTTTAAAACAACAAACATATTATACACAGTGCAAAACAAAAAATATGTACTAAAAGTAGATTAGCGGAGCATACTTAAAAAATAGTACATATATACTTGTACTGTTGCAAGAAACTTATAAAAACCTGATTGTGTCAGAGAGAGCGCAAGGAGGTAACTTTTTCTCGCGGCGAATCCATTTATTAAAAGACTCTGCAATGCTTGAAGAAGTCTGACCATACCTATAACCTGGGAAGTGTGCACTAGACTACTTTTTCCTAAGAATGTTACGGCAGTAGTCAGCAACCCAGGGCTTTTCTAGATAATCGGGGAAAACTTGAGAAATTGCATTAAACAACCTTCATCCCTGTCAGTCAAAAAAGTGATGCGACAATGGTTAATAATTTTTTTAAGATTGATCATAAACCAATCCCAATTATCATTATCTTCTCCAAGAACTAATGCACATGCAAAAAGATAAAACCCTGAAAAAAATGAAAAGCCCATATCAATTTGTACTGCATATTTGTTACTTCATATTGTGTTATACTTACAATGCTTATCAATATGTACTGCATGTATGAGTGTATGAGCCTACAATATGTATTGATATATACTCGATAAAATAGATTACATTTCTCTTTATGCTGGTACATAAAAAACAATATATATCAAATATGTACCATAAAAAAAAGTTATATTTATTGCCTCTAAGACATGTGCCAGCCATTAGACCTCCTTTAAACCTCTCATTAAGAAATATCGTATCACAAAAGATCATTGGACGACAAAGTTTATAACCCTCTTTACAAGCTCCAAAGAAAATAAAAAGTCTATTGAATCTCTTTGTTGCGCCGTTGAAGTCAAAATCAATATAAGACCCAGGGTTGGTTTCCCTAACAACAGTCACCCACCAAGCAAGATTAGTGTATGATTTTACATCGTCACCAAAAATCATTTGATGTGATAAGTCTAATGCATGATATGCGTGGTGATACTTGATGTTGATCCCTCCTCCAACTTTAATATAATCCATAATCTCTTGCGGCTTTATGAGAGGGTTGTGCTTGACACGCTTATGAATTAAATGATTTACAAGCTTCCTCAAAAGAGTTGGAGTTCTCAACCTATACCCAGCACCACAAGTGTGCCTCCCCATGTAATCCTTTATCTTAAAAACATCCAAATACCCATTAATGGCAGTCGCATGAAGCATCCAAGAGAACCCATCATTGTTGCATTTCACCTTGAATCTCTCAAGGCCATTCTTCAATTTTATAACCTTATATCCAGTCTTCAAACAATATTTTTCACATTCTAACCGATCGACTTCAACACCACCATAAAAGAGATGATTTTTATCTTCAGAAACATTTCCCAAATCTTTCAAATAATTGTTTCTAGCACTCACAACCAACTCAATATTGTTGTCAACATCAGCACTTCTCGAAGAACTAGATGCACCAGATGAAATAACATCCACATGCAACTCAAAGAAATCTGAACTCTTCATAACATGTAATACAGCAAGCCCTTGAAGCGATACATCAGCAAGAACATGTACTCTATTTTTAGTATAATTAACAACAATATTTGATGGAGTCAACCAGCTCCACACATTACATATATTAAACTTCAAATCTTCCAAAGTCGAAGATAACATAACCAAATATGCAATGTGGTGTTGCTTGTGGTATACATGAGAGTAGCGAAAGGTATTTGGATTGGGACCAACATTAAACATGTTGAACCTGTAGAAATGTGATCCAAATAAAAACAACACAAACACAAAAATCAAACATGTACTTTCATATGATAGTAACACCATATCTACAGTACAATATTATATGTAGTAATTTAGAAGTATCACACATGTTATATATTCACACAAATCAAATAAAGAAAATCATATTATATACAGTGTAAACAAATATGTACTAATTCAAAAATTGTATAGTGTATAATATATATAACAAAAAAAGCATACTATAAAACAGTACATATCAAAAGGTATTAAAAAATTAACAATACATATTAATATGTATTGTAAGACCATTCAAAAAATCTAGAAAAAAAAATATCATGATTTCCCGAAAAGATAAAAGAAAACCAAATCAAACCTATTATCAAAAGACATGTAAACAAACTGAATACGACGATAATGAACAAAATAGCATGATTATAAAATCAGATTAAAAAACTAACATAAAAACTAAAACATGAAGACAACGATATCAAAATATGTAATTGAACAAAATGTACATCATAGAAAACAATAATCATCACGGTTTCAGTTAGGGATGCACATCGGGTCGGGTGGGTCGGGTTTGGCCCCACCCGACCCGCCAGTTGGCGGGTGAATGAAATATTCATCCGCACCCAACCCGCCGTAGCCCGGGTCGGGTCGGTTCTAACCCGCCATTTCGACGGGTCGGGTGCGGGTGGATGCGGGTCACCCGTCCATGCAACGTTAAAATATATACACACACAACATTGCACCACTGGTTAAGCATCATTGAACATGTGAACAATAATGCATTACAAAGTCGGATCAAATCTTATGTAATTTACATAACATTACATCACAAACCCAAAAACTGAATTGAAACCAAAATTATGAGGAGTTATCAGAAGTGAGTATCGTCTTCATCCGGGTCTTCATCTCAGATTTCTTGGCTTTGTTGTACACCCGTATTTTCTCTGATTGACGAGCTTTCTTGGCTGCTGATTCAGGTTTCTTTGTTGGAGCCACCATACAAACTACAGATCGATGTGTTTGTCTCTATACTTCCTTCGAATCTTAACTACCTGAAAATAAAACAGCAATGACAGTGAGTCAGTCTATTTGTCCCTTCCATAAACACACACAAGGAACCACACATAATATCAGGCAATTTCCCAGAGGTGTAGCAACACGTTTAGCCAAACCAACACCAACTGAACAAGAAGTGTAGACATTAAATAATCAAACGAACAGAAAGTAAACTTATCCTGGTGAATGGACCAAAAGAGGTAGTTATGTTTCGAATGACATCCAAGAATCACTCGTCTAATACAATGTCAATCAAGATTATTATCCACATCGGTATATCTCGTTATTGAGAAATTAAAGTGCAAGCAAGAACCTCATGAATCAAATGTCAAACAATAGATAGTGGGCAAACCCATTATACAACTAAACCAAATACTTTTTCTTTAAGAAAAATGCAGGACATTAACCTATTTAGCCATAAACCAAAAGATAAATATTAGTCAGTCTCTGATAAACCATCAAATTCTCTACACGGTCATAGACTCTAATCTTAAATTAAAAAAAAACTACAATTTTGTGAAAGAAATCAAATCTCCAGATCAACAATTGCTGAGAAATACTAACACACTCTTAGTTAAGAATCTTACCAAAGGAGCCATTGCTACAATAATGTCTTGACACCAGATCTGATTACAGAGAAAGAAACAAGAATCAGTTCTCACAATACATTCATTATATAAAATTTAACCCAACAAAATAATTTTTTGTAGCTATAAATCACTGACCTTAGTGTTGAGCTAAAAGCTATAGCAGTCACCAACACAGCCACCACAGACATGAAAGTGGGTTTTGAAGTGGGTTTCATTTCTTCGGCTGTTGTTGCTTCCTCCTCGATTTTGAACTTAATGTTTCTGCTGCCATATATCTCTTTGTATCAACTAAGATCTTCAATTTACCCATCTATTGTTCTTTCAAGTTCTTTTATACACTCGATAACATCTTGCACTCCTGTAGCTCTATCTTGTTTCTTAATGATAAACATATATAAGAATCACAAGATTAATAACGAGTATCAACTGATCTATATTTGCTGAAACCATTTATGAGAAATGAGTTTATAGATCTGAGAATAGGTGAGGGAGAAAGAAAACAGTAAGAGAAGTGAACGAGATGGAGGAGGAGGCGGAGACTGAAACTGATTTTAGGTTTTGATTTATGCATCTAACTGATCTACTATGTCCTTCAGTGAATCATAGGTGGTAGTGAGTGAGTTAGTGAAGATGGCGGCAGTTATTAGAGACAAATGAAGAGAGAAATAAAGAGATGGAGGCGCACAACTGCACAAGAGAAACAAATAGAGAAATAAGGGATTTTCTGGCGGGTTGGGCGGGTGGATCAGGTGAGAGAAGGTGTCACCCGCACCCGACCAGCCAGAAGGCGGGTAAAGGAAATTGTCACCCGCATCTGAGCCGTTTCTCGGTGGGTCGGGTGCGGGTCGGGTCAAAACTGGTGGGTGCGGGTCGGGTACGTGCAGCCCTAATTTCAGTGTAAAAAACCAACAAATCATGAAAATGAGCTGATCATCAAGATTTTATATTAAAAAAACAAAAAACATAACAAAACATAACAAGGACCAAAGAACAGAGAAGAAAATTAACTAAAAAAAATACCTGGAGATTTGAGATCGAAACCCTAAAATCACACCAGCAGAAGCAGAGAGAGATAAATTCAGATCTGAGCTGAAGAAAAAATGGAAAGAAAATCTGACAAGATTTGATCTCAACTTGATTTATATATGCGTTAGAGAAAGGGTAAATGTAGAATATTTAAAAAGTAAATCTCATTACTCACACGTAAATAGGACTAGCGAGTAAGAAATCCAATCTAAAAAACAAACGAGTAAAAGGATATGGGTGGGTGGGCTACCGGTTAAACGGATACTCTAAATTGGATTATCTAGTAATTCCTACGAGAGAGGGGATGAAAAAAAAAAAGCCGAACTTTACATGACGAGGAACCACACCAAATCATTACGTGCCCGTTGACCCTGTATTACTTAGGGTTTAACGAGGGAGATAGTTCGTAAAAAAGAACTGAAATACCTCTCTCTCTGGTTTATGATCTCCATGTCTCCACGAAAGTAAGGAACGACGAGTCCAAAACATCACTCATTCTCAAAATTTGAGGTAACGAAATCCTTTTCTTATTCACAGATTTAATTTCTTAATGCCATTCGAAATTAGGGTTTTTCATTTGGATTTTCAATTTTAGGGTTTAAGTCTAAACAACCATTTCTTAATGAAACAGGAATTAGGAATTACGCTGTATTGTGAGTTTACATTAATAGAATGAGATAATCAAACAAACAAATATACCATTCATGGAAGAAGAAGAAGATGAGGATAGATTTCTGTTAAATATATTGGGTGTAACATCTGCTAATCTTGAGGATATCGAACGCACTATACTAAATGAGGTAAAACTTCTGACTGCACATGTTACAGGAACTAATATTTAAGTTGCTATCTACGGTGTATTTTGATATAGTTTAGTCATTCTCTTATCGTAGGCTAAAAATGATAGTGGGGAAAGGGATGAAGCTGGAGGGAGTATTGTGGAGCAGCTTGTTGATGATCAAAAAGGCAATGATACATCATCTATTGCTAGAGCAAAAATTTATAACAAATTGAGGGCAGTGGAAGTTGAAATAGATGCTGTTGCTGCTACTGTTGAACAGTCAAAGAGTGTTGCGAGGGAGGAAGACAATGTCTCGGATGGTGTTGTTGTCAAAGGAAAGAAGGTAGATATAGAGGAGGATATACATGTCAGTGAAGATGGCCCCTGTGGTTTAACCCTTCAACATGCTTTAGCTACTGATCGACTACAAAGCCTTAAGAGAACAAAGGCTAGGCTTCAGAAAGAACTTTCTGAGTTTGATAAACATAACAATGATGGCGTTACTCATGAACAGTTAATTAAATCTATTGTCAAAGAAGATGTACAACCCAAACGAAGGCTGAAAGGCAGTCAAAAGTCAGGCAAAGACACAAACAAACGGCATAAAACAGTTTCCTTTGATGAAGATGTTGATTTTGATGCAGTGCTGGATGCGGCATCAGCGGGATTTGTTGAAACAGTAAGTTGCATATCATTTTCTCTTGCTAAATCTACAGTTCTGAGATGAAACAGTTAATGAAATGGTGGTGGAATCAAAGTTTGTAAAAGAGACTGCATTGTGCAACAAATTACTGATGAATGGGTAGGACTTGCTTGAACGCTAACCCTTTGTTTTTTTCTAGGAAAGGGACGAATTGGTCAGGAAAGGAGTCTTAACTCCTTTTCATAAACTTAAGGGTTTTGAGCGCCGACTTCAACAACCAGGTCCATCATCTAGGTTAAGTATATCTGAAGAAGAAGAGAGAAATGAGAGTATTTCTTCAGAAACTGTGTCTAAGGTTGTTAGATCAATCTCTGAGGCTGCAAAAGCTCGCCCAACAACCAAGCTTCTTGATGTAGAAGAATTACCCAAACTTGAGGCACCCACTCATCCATTTAACAGACTGAGAGCGCCTCTGAAACAAAAGTCTACTGAAAATGGGCAAAAGGAGAAGAAAGATAGGAGAAGGAAGCACAAGAGACCATTGCCAGGGAGGAGATGGAGAAAAGCCATTTCTCGTGAGGAGGTACTTGCAGAAGGAAGTGGTATGTTATACATTCTTTCATTACATTAGATTGTTACATTGCAGAGTAGTTTATTGGTTTCCTTGAATTTAGTTTTTGAGGCATATCATACTCAGCTCGACCCGTGCATCGGACTTTAGCAAATCGAAGTATTCTTAGCTAGATGTTTTCAATCTCTGATTCACATCTTTTTTAGAAGGCTAGAGTGTAACCCCATCCTTTACTCCATACAGAAATCCAAGAGAATTATGTGTTCTTGGAGCAAAAGGTGAAATACAGATTGAAAAATCATACAGGGTTGTCGGCAGTTAAGGATCTTGTTTAGACAATTCGTGCTTCTCACTGGTTCCTGGGAATATATTGGTTATAGTTTCCACATTTGGTGTTTTACCTGAAATATTCGTACTACTGGGTCAATTGAGCTTTGCAAACACCAGTACAAGAAGAGCACGAAACGTTTTCCATAGCATTAATTTGAATCTTAGATTGATCCTTAAAAACTATTAGAACTATTATGTAGTTGTGATACTGACATTCCTGATTGTTATCATGTTATATTCCCTCCTTCGGATAAAGAGTGAGTCTTTTCCTTTTTATTTTTGTCCCACAAAAAGTGATACTTTCCCTTTTTATATAATATATTTCCAAAACAATTCTTTGTAATGATTTAGTCATGTTTATACGCGTTGCGCAGATCCTTTAAAAAGTTTTCCGACGACATAAAATTCTCAAATTCGATCTCTAGTTTGAGAGATACGTCAATTCTAAGTTTTCTCATATTGTTAGACATAAGGTCTTAAATGGAAAAGATCCAAAAAAAAAAAATCACTACTTTTACTTGTTTTCTTCAGAATTGCGCAAATAGGAAAAGACTCAATCTTTATGGGATGGAGGGTTTAATAAATTATTACATATTTCATAGTTGTGATTCATCTTGTCAGTTTTCTTTCAGATGAAGCAAAAGATAACTCGATCACCTCTGACTGTGAGGAAGAAAATCAAGATTCTGAAGGTTTAACCAGTACTAAAGATTCATATGTGACACTTGAAGGAGGGTTAAGAATCCCAGAAGTGATTTTTGACAAACTCTTTGACTATCAGAAAGTTGGAGTGCAGTGGCTTTGGGAACTGCACTGCCAGAGAGCAGGTGGAATTATTGGGGATGAAATGGGTCTTGGTAAGACTATCCAGATCATATCTTTTCTTGCTGCTTTGCATTTCAGTGAAATGTATAAACCAAGTATTGTGATTTGTCCTGTAACTCTCTTGTGCCAGTGGAGACGAGAAGCAAAAAAATGGTACCCTAGCTTTCATGTTGAGATTCTTCATGATTCTGCTCAGGATCCTGTCAATGAAAAGAAAAGGTCAAAATCTGATGAAAGTGATGATGGCAGTGAAGGATCATTCGCCAGTGATAATGAAAGAAAACTTTCCAAAAAAAGCACCTCAAAAAACAAGTGGGATTCTTTGATAGCTCGTATTTTAAGATCAGAAAATGGGTTGCTCATAACCACCTATGAACAACTCCGGTTACTCGGTGAAAAACTTCTTGCTATCGAGTGGGGTTACGCAGTGCTGGATGAAGGACATCGGATCCGAAACCCCAATGCAGAGGTTACTTTAGTTTGTAAGCAATTGCAAACTGTGCATCGTATAATAATGACGGGAGCACCTATTCAGAACAAGCTGTCTGAGTTGTGGTCTTTGTTCGACTTTGTTTTTCCTGGAAAGCTTGGAGTTCTGCCTGTTTTTGAGGCAGAATTTGCGGTTCCTATTTCCGTTGGTGGTTATGCAAATGCAACTCCATTGCAAGTATCTACAGCTTACAGATGTGCAGTTGTTCTACGTGACCTCATTATGCCTTATCTTCTTCGGCGAATGAAGGCTGATGTGAACGCTCATCTAACAAAGAAGACGGAGCATGTTCTGTTTTGCAGCCTGACTCCTGAGCAACGATCTATATACCGAGCATTTCTTGCTAGTTCTGAGGTGGAGCAGATTTTTGAAGGTAATAGGAACTCATTCTATGGGATTGATGTCATGCGTAAGATTTGCAACCACCCTGATTTGCTAGAGAGAGAACATTCCTGTAGCAACCCAGATTATGGAAACCCACAGCGTAGTGGGAAAATGAAAGTTGTTGAACAGGTACTTAAGGTGTGGAAGGATCAGGGTCATTGTGTTCTTTTGTTTACGCAGACCCAACAAATGCTTGACATTCTCGAGAGTTTCCTGATAGCTGCTGAATATAGCTATCGACGGATGGATGGGCAGACTGTTGTAAGACAGCGGATGGCTTTAATTGACGAATTCAACGACTCAAAGGACATATTTATCTTCATCCTAACTACTAAAGTTGGGGGCTTGGGAACAAATCTTACTGGTGCGAATAGGGTGATCATCTTTGATCCTGATTGGAACCCATCTACAGACATGCAGGTAGATTTTTATGAGGAGTCTTCCACTTGGAGGGTTTGATATAAAAATTCTGATTATTGAACCCAACAAATAGATCTAACTGCGAAAGTTGAATGATTCCTATCATCTTTCACATACATGTTAATTCAGGAAATAATATTCTAAGTCCTGTTAATTGATTTATCTTTAGTTTGTGTTTCTTGTGTCTATAAGGTTTCATTTACTCTATTAAGAAACCATACAAAAAGCATACATTTGAGCTGAGTAATTGTTTCAGGCAAGAGAACGTGCTTGGCGTATTGGGCAGACTCGAGATGTTACAGTATACAGATTGATTACTCGTGGAACAATAGAGGAAAAAGTATATCATAGACAGATTTATAAACATTTCCTGACAAATAAGATTTTGAAGAACCCACAGCAAAGAAGGTTCTTCAAGGCTAGAGATATGAAGGATCTCTTCGTTTTGCAAGACGACGGGGAAGGTGCTTCAACCGAAACATCTAATATCTTTAGTCAACTGTCCGAAGATATAAATGCCATTCAACCGGTTAAAGATAATTCAGCCAAAGACAAAACTCTTGCCCCGCTATTAACATCTTCTGGTGATGCCGAAGTTAGTGGTGCGAACAGCTCTTTAGCTCTTGTTGTTAAAGGAAAGGAAAAAGCTTTTCAGAATGATGGTGAAGTAGATGCAGAGACTAATGTTTTGAGTCTTCTTTTTGATGCCCAAGGGATACATGTAAGTTTGTTAACAGTTGTTTCTGCTTTTTACGTAGGTCTTAATTGCATATCAGTAACAGGGATTACAACTACTTAACATACCCATAAATGACTGTAGATGGGAAAATAGTGTTTGCTGACATATATACACCTACTTAAAGTGAGAATTGTTATTCATTGCACTTCTAAAACAATTGTATATAAATAAAAAATAATTTTTACCTATTTCTATGACTGCCACCTTTAGGCATAAACTCATGTAGTTTGAGTTAATATTGTAGTATTGAAGTAGAAATAGGATGTTCGTTGTTTTTAGGTTTAGCACTCTAATTAAACTGCTTTTTTGCTGCTGATGAATGCCTTTAACTGTCATGTTCTTTAGAGTGCGGTGAACCATGATATGATTATGAATGCCCATGAGGAGGAGAAAGTGAGGCTGGAGGAGCAAGCTTCACAAGTTGCACAACGAGCTGCTGAAGCATTACGCCAATCACGCATGCTCCGGAGCAGAGATAGTATATCTGTTCCCACATGGACTGGTAGGTTTGGTGCTGCTGGTGGCCCATCCTCTCTCCGCAAGAAGTTCGGTACAACTGTAAACTATCAATTAGTTACTAACTCAAAAGCTTCAATAGATGTTTCTTCGGACACCAGGATTAGCAGATCAAGTGGTTTTTCAGCTGGATTGTCTACAGGAAAAGCTTTATCCTCGACAGACTTACTAGCTAGAATACGGGGAACACAAGAAAGAGCAGTTGTTGACGGACTTGAACAGCACTTTGATTTGGTTTCCGCTGGTTCTATTAAAAGATCGGAAGTAACAGCAAGTTCAGGAGCTTCTAGTTCTAGGGCATTTCATAAGATATCCAGTGTTCAGCCTGAGGTTTTGATTCGTCAAATTTGTAGTTTCATACAGCAAAAAGGTGGAAGTACCAGTTCAGCCACTATTGTGCAGTATTTTAAGGATAGGATACCGCCGAAAGATCTTCCGCTTTTTAAAAACCTATTGAAGGAAATCGCAACCTTAGAGAAAGATGAGAATGGATCCTCGTGGGTTCTTAAGCCAGAGTACCAACTATGATCGTTTGAAATCCATTGCGAAATTTTGTTCAGTACCTAGGCATGTGCATCCTCTTCCTGTACACAGTTTTGGTATCCACTGTACAGATTACTTTTGTTTTTTCCAGGGTAAGATGCATTAGACAAAAGTTGAGATAAATAGGGATTTTGTTTAATTTTTTGGAGCAGAGTGTTTCAGGTTACACTGTACGCTTTCATCCCTGGTAGTAGAGCCTTTTGTGTATAAATATGAAACATTTTTTTTGTTGTAAATAAGATGGGTAGATCTAAATTTTTCCTTGGATCCATGAGATTTTGTACCTTCTTTCTAGAAAACTGCTAGTGATCAACCTACACATTTTTTTTTAATCTTGATAGTCAGATTGCAGAAATTCAAAATTGGTAAATTGCCTTTTCAATTTAGGGACTCCAGCGATTCAACATAAAGTACATGTCCTGATTGGTGCTCTCCTCCCACCCCAGTTTCCTCATGTAAGTTTATATTTCGCTTCAGGTTATTTTTAGAATTTGTATAGTTCTTCTTGTATTCTGTGCTTCTTTTGATTCTGTACTTGTAATTTTGAAATAGACACTGGTGCTTGTAGGGTTTTATATTAAAAATTGGAAAGGACATATAAAGTAGCACAAGGGATATCATCAACTAGGCTGGTACAATCATGCTCCCGTTGTCTGATATTAAGAAGTTCCATTTTTGCTCATTGTTTAGGGATGAGCAGGTGCTGGATTTTGATTGTGAAATCAATTGATAAGGAGTTAATTTGGATGGATTGCATTAGCTTCAACCAGATTTGGTAACTTTTCTATGTCAGTAGTAATTAGCTTTCAATTTTAAAACCACTTTTGATTCCTCTCCTGATTTTGTGTTATCTTGTTGGCATATTTTGAATCCCATTATTTTGGGATATCTGTTATTTACGGAGATAGGTTTAGTTGGGCCATGTCCAAGTTAATTATGGATTACTACAGTTGTCTTTTCTCTCATTTGTAAACCAGCTTCATGATTGTCTTGGTGGTGCCTTTCTTGAACACTCCATAATAATGATATATTTATTTTTGTATGTCCGCTGTTTATATGTTTGGTTTGGACATTCCTGACTATAAAATCAAATACTGGACATCCATGATCAAGTTGGGTGACTTGGTGATTTGGTTTTGGTCATGACTGGTTTCTTTCTTTCATGTGTTACGTTCAATGGGCTAGAGCAAACCTAAGCTAAGGCTTGAATTCCACACCAGACCAAGTCGTGGACTAATCAACACCTCAGAGAATATGTTAATCTTCTTGAAGTTCTTATTGGCGTGCTTCTTGAGATTTTAGATTTTGTTTGTCAGTTGTTCCATCATGTAACATACTGTTTTTCGTTGTTCTTGTGAGTTCATTAAGAGGAAGCTGACTTACCTGAAACCAATTATTTTTTCAGGTGCATGTAGTCTAACTGACATGGTGCGGTTGATGTGTTTGCAAGCTACAAAACCAAATGCAGGCCTTGATCAGCAATTCTATGTTGCGAGAAAAATAATTCCAAGCATGGATGTCTATAAGAGCAGTATAAAAGCTATTAATCCCTGCCTTTATTTCTTTTCCTTGTCTGCTTAGATTTCAAATTTGTACCCCAGAGAAAATTTGATTATGAGTTTACACATTTACTTACTAGCAAGTAGCAAATGAAATTCTATGCTCGCTGATTCGAAGTCTTGAAGTTAACGAAGAAACAGGCATTCCTTAGCGTATAAAAAAACAGTGTCGGAGGTCTCACGGATGGACATATTGAAAGATTTGAAACCTCAGGTGTTTGGTTCCAGCAACAAACTTTAAATTCGTGATTTAACTGTTAGTAGTGTAGCAACTCTTAAGTAAATATATCCAGAGATAATCAGCGAAAGTTTCCAGTAAAAAAACATTAGGGGTATTTCTCATTTGGGTCCTGAAAGTAACCAGTTTCCCTTTGAAGGATGTTTTCATCAAGTTTGACTGGTTTGTTTTCTTATTGATTTTGCATGGTTTTATTTTGGTTTAGAATCGCCGCATGATTGAACCTAAAACGGAGGGAGGTAAATCTGCACCTAAACCAAATGCTTTTAGGAGATGTAATTGTATACTTCCAAAAAATGGAGCACCCTTGCGCGGGCAAAAATGAAAGTTTCAAAGGTTTTCTTGCTTTTAGAAACCATAAGTGGCCAAACAAAGGAGACGAACAAAATCAGAGCGAAAAATGTGAATCGGATTCAGTTTCTAAACAGTTCAAATCTGTTGCCAAGGCTATGTGAGCAAATTTAGTGGTTCCCTTGTCGCCAAAGAAAAAAATCGAAGTTTTTAAACAAGATGGCTTGTTATGAACAAACAAGAAATTAGGTCAGCAGAAAGGTTAATTACATGCAAGGAATAAGAAATCAAATCTTAATCACTGCTTCTAACAAATGTCTTTTCTAGACAAGGAACCACAACGTAGCCTAGTGGATTCCAATCGCCTCCCAAAATCCTCCCCTTTATGGATGGTCGAGAGTGGTCGCGAATTTGATCCTCACCCCTTCATAGACCTAGGCATCAGTCTAATTTGAACTATTAAAAAACAAAAAAGAAAAAATCTTCCTGACTTGCCCGCTGTCGAAATAATTAAGCTGGTCAGGGGTTCAAATCAAAACGACCGTTTGGGTTTGGAACACCTCATTGGGGGTAGAGGGGTTATCAAACCTGTGGTACTGTGTCTGTATATATGAACATTATGCATGCATGCAGAATGGCGCATTCCTTGTTTAATACGCATACAACAGAAGAACAGTTTGGAATTTTACCTTCAAAACATATCTATATGGATAGGAAAAGTGGGTCTACTTTATTTCTCGTAAACCTTCATTAAAAAGATAAAAACCAACATAATCACGATTTGGATACATATAATTGATCCAAATTACATGAGAAAAAAAAGATAGTTAGAATACTTAGACATAGACAAATAGGTCTTAAGTAATTAATAATCAAAGATGGATGCATCTCTCACCATGAAGATTGAATGAAAAGAGAGATCCAGTAAGGGAGAAATGCATCAGGTGAGCTGTTCTTGGTCATGAATCGCCAATTCTTCAATCAAACTAGAACGGTCGGTAGGATTAAAGCCTTGAATCTCAGAACATTTGGTTGGAAATACCATAGCTGGTGCAAGTCCTTGATGATCAATACCCGAATGAACTAGAACTGGCTTTTTCTTATACTTACGTGCAATAATCACCGAATTTATGACTTCGTCCATTGGATGAAAAACCGAGAGGACCTCGAAACCGCTCAAATCGCTAGGATCAACAATCGGATAGAGAAAGCCACGAGCACCATGAGCACTCCTCAACATGAGTATGGACCCTGGTGCCATGTACTCAGCCAAATGGTCAATAATTGTACTTTTCTCTTCTTTGTTCATACCGACTAAAGCAGCTAAAAAAACAACATCATAGTCGCTCAACACACTAGAAACATTCATAACATCAGTAGTGTGAAAGAACATACGCTTTGATAAGTCAGCATCCGCAGAGACCAAACTAAGAGCCAATGCATTGGCTAATGGGTCAATATCATAATTGTGAAAGGTAGTGGTCCTCAGGTATGAAGCCAATACGATTGATGTGAGCGGCAGGGGACCGGAACCAATAAAAGCAATGCGATTAGGATTTGGGTTTGTGATATGTTTGTTAAGTATAGTAAACTCAAGATGGCCAAGTTTAAGGTAATTTGTATAGTACGGAAAGATGTTGATATGATCAAGTGGGGTTTCAAAAGAACCTAATAGAGTTGAGAAATGAGATTCTAAGAGACCTTCAGCTTGCCCGCAGAGACGAATTAGCTTAGAACGGATTTCTTGGACCGTGGCTGATAATTTGGTTACATCAATAGGAGATGGTGGCATGCAAGTTAGAACTAATTGAGTGAAAAGTGTGTTGACATCTTCTGAAGGTTTGAGGCTTTCCAGGGTTGATATGTTGTCATAGATCTCACAAACCTTTTGAATTAAAGTTTCTTCTTGATCAAAACCCATGTCGACACTATGTTGTTATGACTAATGAAGCAGCAAGTTTAAGTTTCTTGTGAGAGAAAAAGTATAAAATCTCTCCCAAGATATTGAATGATAGAAAATTCACAGTTTCTCCGGTATCTCTTTGATCACTCGTAAGACCAAGCTAGGTTGAACCTGCACTCATCTTCCAACCTTCAAATGCTGTGGTTATTTATAAGAAAACATTTGTGGGGCCAGGGATGTGATGGTTAATTAGTTACACTTGGATGAACTTATTTATTTAAGTTTATTTTAATACTCTCCGAGTAAAAGAGATAACATCATTTTATATTCTTTTAACCTAATAAAAATGTGATAATATCTTTTTTGTTGGGATAAAGAGAATTTTATTGAATCAGGTACCGTATTATTTATCAACTGGTTAGAGAGACAACTAAGGCCGTGTTTGGCAATATAGATATCCCAATCTAGGTTAGGTTATTTCTAAAATAACCGTTATAATATGTTTGTGTGTGTTATGTTCTATCTCAAGATAATAATAGTATATCCTATTTAAATTTTAGGAGGTTTAAAAAGTGAAGTTTTAGTATTCCATGTAAAACCTAGAATATCAATTTTTTCTTGGGCTCACATTTATGTTTCTTAAATTTGATAACTGGCTAATTTATTTTAATTTTCTTATACTCAAAACCGTGGATATATAGTCTTGTTTTTTTGTTTATTTTTTTTAACAAAACACAAGTTGAGTTAACCTAGGATATGATAGAATCTTAGACAAACAACTTAAAACTCATCAATTTTAAAGTTATCATAAATTAAATTTAGATAAATTATCCTTGGATACGTTATCCCATTTCCAAGCTCCCAAACAGACCCTAAAAAAACTTTTTTAAAACCATAACATTGTAACCATAGGTGTTTTTTTTAGGAAATAACTAGGGCTGCACAAACCCGACTCAACCCGCCAACCCGACCCGCACCCGCCCAATTTCACCCGACCCGAACCCGGCCCGCTGATGAACGGGTCGGGTAGGGTGATTTTTTTAAAACCCGACTTCTGGCGGGTCGAGTGCGGGTGGTAACTCCTCTCACCCGACCCGACCCGCCCAACCCGCCAGAAAATATTTTAAAAAAAAAATGGAACAGATACAGAATAGCAATTCGCTCTTCTCTCTCGCTCTCGCTCTCGCTCCCTTCTTTTTACGGTTTCAAAAACCTAAAAATTTAATTTCTAATCAAAGTTCTAGTTCGATTTGTAATCGGAGTCTGGACTTGCTATATCTCATCTTTATCTTCGATTTGAGATAAAAATTTCGAAAAAATTTCACAAATAATTATTAGGGTTCCTGTTTGAGATTTGATTCTTCTATCCTGATTGAAAGTCCAGATTCAGATTTGTCAACAAAGCATATTAATATCTACTACCCATCAAATCTTCTCGAGTTTGATATACTTTCAGATTTTACCTAAATAGGATTTTTAATTTGTTCTCAAAATGATTGTCATAAATTCAATTGAAGAGTTACATTAGTTTCTATAATGGCTATTATTAAATCTAGATTGTGATAAATTTAGATCTCTGCGTGTATAAATCCGTCCTTCACATTATCATTGGCTTATAATTCTGATTTTGTTTTCAGGTTTCTCATGTTTTGGAGGATTTGAGCTTAACAAAAACTCTGAACCATGAGGTATTTGATTTAATTTCAGATTTTTTTTATTATGATCGGCTTAGAAATCAAATCATTGTTATTACTTTCTGTAATGTTGCCTTGTGAATAGATTGTAGGGTAGATTTTGGTAATGGTCATGTAATTGTTGTTAGATTACATAACTGTGTTTCAAATGATGGTAACTTTGATGGTAAGTGAGTTTCGGAATTCATGTTAAGTTCGTAAACTATTTGTTATTGCTATTGTTTTCTAATTCATCGGTTATTTTTTGGGGGATTGTGAAGTAAGCTAGCGGCTGATGTAGTGAAGGAAGCTATTGCTCAGATTATTGCTGATGCTAAAGAGAAGGATCGCAATTTTACCGAGACCATTGAGCTTCAAATTGGTTTGAAGAACTATGATCCACAAAAGGACAAACGTTTCAGTGGTTCTGTGAGGCTACCACATATCCCTCGCCCTAAGATGAAGGTTTGTATGCTTGGGGTTGGGGATGATCAAAATGTTGAAGAGGTAATGTAACTTCCAAAACAGAACTTCTAACTCGACTTACAATGTCTGCATAACCAACCTTTTTGGTTATTTTAAGCACCTTTCACATTTAAATACATTCACATGTTATCCAAACTTGAACTTGAGTTTGCTGGCTGGCGCTGCTTGTTCCATTTTGCTTCCAACCCTGAACTTTATTTGATCTTCAATTTAGACTGCACTGATGAGATTGTTTTTAAGGTTAGCATTGAGTTAACTTTTTATTGATGTCAAATGCAGGCTCAGAAGATAGGTCTTGACTATATGGATGTGGAGGGTTTGAAGAAGCTTAACAAGAACAAGAAATTGGTCAAGAAGCTTGCTAAGAAATACCATGCTTTCCTTGCATCTGAAGCCGTAATTAAGCAAATCCCTCGTCTTCTTGGACCTGGACCTAACAAAAGTAACAAAAGAAGAAGAACTGTAGATTTTGAGTCTGGGCGGGTGACAGTGGGTCACCCGCACCCGACCCGTCGTAAAGTCGGGTCAGACCCGACCTGACCCGTTCTACGACGGGTTGGGTGCGGGTGAGAAATTAATTACCCGCCAAATAGCGGGTCGGGTGCGGGTGAGGCCAAACCCGACCCGACCCACCCGATGTGCAGCCCTAGAAATAACATATCCCCGCAGAAACTGACCCAGTGCGGTTCATTTTAGTTTTTTTATGGTTTATATTACTATTAAATTAACAACGAAGATATAGGTGCCTAATCTAATATGTATGAGCGTAATAACAGTATAAACTATCCTGGTTGATTTAAGAGCTATTTCAAAATAATTGAGATTAGATAATAAAAGAAGATAGATATTTTGAAGTAATTTCAAAAACTTTATCCATCAATTTTTATTAATGATTAATTTGTCCCAATTAATTAGTGTGAATTAATTATATTAGTTTTTTTTAAGCAATTAGTTTAATTATTTTCTTTTCCTTAAATTTTTTTCCAATTTTTTCTATTATTTTTTTTATTATTATCATTGTTTTTTTAAAAAAGATATTTGGTAGGCTAGATTTCAACTTGTCTGTCAATTATAACCACATTAAGAAGTAATCCTGAAATTTAAATTACATAGTAATAATTAGTAGACTTTAATATAAATTGTTCATACCGATTTTATACATTTTGGTGATGTTGCAAATTCAATTGCAGAGTGGAAATGTAATTTTGATATACATGTCGATTATGGTAGATGTTCTTCGTAAATAAAGATTACCAATTACAATCAGTAACATTGTCATCTAAATTGTTATCGATTGTGATACGATTCTTCATTTATCGTGAATAACATGAACCAGAATCGGCAGGTATTTAATAATCTACCTACCTTTTTGATGTTCTTTTTAAATGAAGAAAATCAAGTAGAATCTGAAGGTATTTAGTGATTTACCTGCCGATTGCGGATGTTGTTCTTCATGAATGACATGGGAATAAATTGGAAATTTTATGTTTTGAGGATAAAAACGTAATTTACATTACTAAAATAACTTAGTATTTTTATCATTTTTAGGGTCTCTGATCCCCTACCACTGATGGGGAAAAATTACTAGCCCCAAACTATTTTAAGGTAGTCCTAAAATGGAATTATCCAACTAAATTATATATTAGTCATTTCATTGCACAACAAGTGATACTTTCCTTACTTGCACAACATGTGAGGAAGTAGAACTAAAAGATAATTTATTTATTTTTTTAATTATGCGTCACAGTATAATAAAAATTGAAAAACTATATATCTCTTAAATAAAGAATATTTATTTGTAAATGTTATACTGTTAAAAAGTTTTTTAAAGTGAAGTATGAGTGATGGGAAGACTATCAAATTATTTACATTTATATAAGTAAAATTTAACAGTGTTATTGATTTAAAAACATAATTTTTAAAGTGTTCAGTATTAATTATAAGAGACAAAAATAAAGAAAATAATAGCTAGTATTATTATTTTATATTTTTAAATTTTCTAGAAATTTTTTGATCTAGTATCATCACACCTGTTTAAGATAGGATTGTATGTGAAACAAGAACTAGACCTCAAAATATAAATACTATTCCTTTCGTTTCAGCAAAAGTGTTATTATAATTTTTTTATTTTTATCTATTTTTAGGTTAAAATTAAAAAGTGATAGTAATATTTTTGCTGAAACGAAGGTAGTATATCATACAAATAATATATGAAAAGGATCATCAAAAAGATAAGTACTGTATTTCTAATTCTCTTGCCAGAATCGCGGATGAATGCATTTGAGTATTTCAACCAAGACATGCCATAATATCTCACAAACACCAAAGCCTCATTTAGGCACTAGAAAACCTATTTTAATAACAGTTCGTACCATGCGAAAGGCATGTGTCCACCAAATAGTATGAGTGTTTGTTTTTGTAATGTTGCAAACCTTTCTTGTGTGTGCGATTAACAACGACCAAAGCATTATATTATAAGATGAGAAGAAGAGGCTCTCTTAAAGAGTAACCAAATTAGTTGGTTACTGCTATTCCAGATGATTGTCACGTTACACAATTTCAATTTATCTAAGTTTGAATATGTTGGTAGGTATTGGGACTGTTTGATAACCATTATTATAATGGAACCCATAATCCATTATATAAATATTTGTTAAAATTTATAATAATTAATTATTTTAATCATAATTAAAAAAGCTCATCATTTTCGTAAGTAAAAAAAAAGTTGTTTATAAAAATTATCATAATCAACTTTTTTTTAATAAAATTAAATTAGATTTTTTTTTTTCTTATTTTCTTTAAACTACCAAGAGAAATATGAAAAAATAACAGTGGAGTAATTTTTTTTTAGATCATGATTCTTTATCTCCTATTTGAGAGCAATTTATTAAGATAATCATATATTTCAAAAATATGTTTGTTAAAATTTATTGAAAAATTGATTAATAGTATAATCATTTTTCAATTTATGATTATCTATTATCGTAAATGATAATTATAATTTTTACCAAACAAGACCATTATATTACCACATAAGATTTAATATGGTTGGAAAACTGATAGATATTTGCCATGATTTCCTTCTGGATGTAACAACTTCTATTAATAAATAAAATCTTTTTTCCTAACAAAAAGACAACAACTAAATAGTGGGTCTAAATTCTGAGTACTACGGCTGCACATCGGGTGGGTCGGGTCGGGTTTGACCTCACCCGCACCCGACCCGCCGCCAGGTGGGTTAAATTTTTTTCACCCGCACCCGACCCGCCTGGTCCTCGGGTCGGGTCGGGTCTGACCCGCCCATATGGCGGGTCGAGTCGGCCGGGTGCTGGTCACCCGCCCAGAAAATTATGCAATTTTTTTTGCCAGATTTGCCAAAGAATAAAAAGAACAAAAACACCTTTCATTTGGTCTAACTCTACAGTATACAAAATTACAAACTGCAGAAGGAAATAAGCCAATCCAAGTCCAAATGAGATCTTGAAACAGATGATCGCATCTTGACTATAACAGATCCCAAACTCCAGTACTAACTGGACACTGAATAAACAAACAGTTAATGGACTCTGTAGCAGAATTGCATAAAGGGGATCAGAAATGGGCACCCTTCTCCTGCATAAGTTCTCTGTCATCAGCATAGAAGCTATGAGTGATAGTAGGAGCCATCTTAGAAATCTTGAAACCTTTAACAGAACCAGACTCAATACCAACAGAGATAAGTCTAGATAGAACTTCAAGCAAATAAGGTATCAATACATATCAATATTAAAAGCACCAGAAAACAGTTAAGCAACGTAAGTTTTATACCTAAAAGTTTTGTGTACCCTGTAAAATCCCTAAGCCTGTCATGCCAAATCCCTCTGTCAAAAGCTTGTGAGTTGTGAGATATCCTATTCGGTAACAGTTGTCTTCAGAGGAAGGGAACTTTCAACTTCTTTAACACTAAGTGAGTTCTTTTCTGCAACAATCTTTGACATCCCAAACATCTGAAATACACCACATGAATATA
>JAJJMC010013841.1:5346458-5572647 GCA_023531435.1 Papaver californicum
GTGTGTACATATTGGTGCATCGGTGTATCTTCCATGAAAAATAGGTCTATGTGTGAATATAAATGATCGATTTAATGCATGTTTTGCAAAGGTGTACATATTGGTGCACCAGTATGATTTCCTGATTTTGATGAGACACTGTGAACTAAACTGTAAATATTTAGACTAAATTGTAAATCAGGAAAGTTATATATGTATTTTCTATATTTCAAATAAACAAAGAACTAAATTGTACCTAGTTGAATGGACCAGAACTAACTAGTCTATTTGAATGAGATTTTAGACTAAACCATTTTTTTCCTTTAAATAATTTGAAAGAATAATTGTATATTGTATGCAAATTTGGATCAATTAAATAACTGTGGACTGAAAAATAAGGACCCTTTGATCAAATGTGACTCTTCTCTTATTTTAACTTCCGAGTAACAGCTGGTTCCGTTTTGGTTTTCATGCTGAGTATTATGATTTGCGATATAAACCTATGACCTTACCTATATTATTATAATACATCGGTAAAAAATTTGGACGATACTATTAATGATTTAAATTTATAACCTGTCAACATTGTACTCCCTTTGTTTCTGAAAAAATGTTACTATCACTTTTTCATTTTAGTCTAAAAATAGGCTAATTTGAAAAAATGATAGTAACTCTTTTCCTGAAACGGAGGTAGTATTAAATAATACCCTTATATCTGATGGATGATGACATGATGTGTATGACAAATTTATCATGATAAATAACAAAAATGATTGATAACATATACCAACTACAGTATTTATAGTAAAAACATGCCCACTCATTCTAATTCACCGATATTAGCTTTGACTATTCGGTTTGCAAGAAAACTAAATACAACCAACACGTTCGGATCCATAATCCAAAGATAATGATGTTGATTTCTAAGGTTATCTCCCGTGAGGTTGATGACAGATGATTTTTTATGGTCTACAAGAAACCAGCAACAAATAACCAAGTTTAGTTTGTTTATTTTCTTTTCTTTATTGTGGTATATGCTTTAAAAATTAAATAAATAAAATTATTTATTGGGGAATAATCTTATAAATTAAGGGATATTCAAAAAAAATAATATTACGAAGTAATTTGAAAAACCTCTTATCTAAATAATTTTGGCAGTAGCTAAATTAGCCTTGATAATCATCCAAAGATTAAACTTATATTTTAATTATGTGATTTATGTGATAAAGTTTAGAGTCCTAATAGGTATTGTTTTAGGATGACGACAATGCCGACATCCTACAAAAAATGCCGACTTTATTCTTCCAATATCCAGGTACAATCGGCATTGTCGAAGATGTAAAGCAATGTCGACTGTCCGTTGATATTGTGCAAACACTATGGTGATAATATACATGGGTTCACAATGCTGACTGTCCCTTGATAGATCTGATCCCATTACGAATTTTATTTTTTAAAATTAGATTAGAGAGTTTTTGTCTGCATTTCTCAAGATCTTCTTGAAACTTGTGATTTATGCGTTTATTTAATTCATTCTCGGTTAAGATTCTATAAACAAAACAAATACCTCGGAAACCAGAACTACTGAGGTTGTTTATTATTGGGAATTTGGAGATCACTTGAGAGAGCTTTAATGGTGCAATCATCGTTACAGCCGCATATAAATGTTGGAAATCAAGAAAGAGGTTTTATTGAAAGATTTTAAGATTTTTTTAATTTGATGGGGGACAATTGTGTAGGACCGTCGAGTATAAGTAAATATGGATTTTTATAAACAGTTCAGCTGCAGTATGGCGATTTAGAGGAGAAGAAGAGGAGAAAAAGGGAGAAGTTGGGAGTAGTAAAAGATGAAAGGATATCAAATTGGTTTTTTCTATTTATTTTTGTTAGTGTAAGGACATTATAGATATTTTATTATTAAAAAAACTCGTTTTAGTTAAATTTCAGTCTCCTGTAATCGTAAATATCCCCTAATATGTAAGAGTATTCTCTAATTAAGGGTTCATTAGAACCCATGTATAATAACTTTATTTGGTTTGATCAAATACCGGTGATGGTGGTATATATGACAAAGTTATTTTGTCTGAATTTGATTTGCAAGAATTTGATCGTCTCCGTCCAAGCCGGTAAGATAATGATGGTGATTCACAAGACTTCAAAGAAACTTAGTTATGACTTCCAATAGGCGGTTGTTCACCACCAACTATCATTTTGAGAGAATCTAAATCCTTGAAAAATTGGAGTGCAAAACTAATTGTTATTGCAACGAATTAGCCAATTAGCACCTCTTCCGTTCAAGGGGGTGGAATCACTTTTACCGGGTAACACTGAGCAGATGCAATCTCACGATTCACAAGGCTAATTAACCTTAATAACCGACTTGTGAATGGGACTGTCTAAGTTTATTAGTTGCACAACTCTCAACAAAGGAAATATGTGTTGTGATCGTGTCATTCTCAATTTTGGTATTTTTCTGTATAGCGATACTTCGATGAATTAATAGTTCTCGAACTACTAACTACATATCATGTATATAAATGTATATATCTTTAATGTTAAATAAAAAATGTAATAATGACTCTCGGTGCTCATCTCAAAAGTGTCAAAAAAAATCCACTATGATACGTGAAATTCGAAAAACATTATGTGAATATAGTCCAATCTATAATAATAAGAGCGTCCGCAATCGTTAGATCAAATGACGGACCAAATCCATATTTAATTTTTGGTCCGTCAATTTCCAAGCACAGTGGAACGAGTAATAATATTCTTTGGTCCAGATTTTATACTGTTCACGATTAAAAATGGTCTGATTCCCGGACCAAACCAAGTATAGTCACGTGGACATGTAGTGAACCGTCTGGTTCTAGGCGTGCATGTAGGTCTCTGTCTGGTGGCAGGCGTGCAGCTAGGATTACGTTTCAAAACACGGGCGTTAACCAAACTACACCTCATCAGACGTTCATCCAAAAGAATGCCCCATCAGACGTAACGCCAGACACACGCCTGAATCAAAAGTTAGGCTGGAATAACGTATGTATTGGATGTTCGACTGGATTAACATCTGTAGTGAGCGTGCGTATAAAACTGCGCTTATGTATAGGACGTGCGTCTAGACTAACGCTTGGTGAAGAACAAAGAACACAAACGTAAACATATATCAACGCTTGGTCAAACGTAAGCATATACCAACGCCTATAGAGCTTTGTGTATAACTGCAAAGGTGATGCTTGCACCGGAGATATCGTAATGTTTGAACAAAATATTTATAAAATGTATGCCTTTCAATTTGGTGCAATTAGATTTTTAATTAATTCCAAAGTCGTTTCATGTTTCTAGTTGTTTTGTAATTTGATCACACCACCTTTTATCATAGGTATAACATAGCATCTAGAAATGTTAATGGCCCTCTATGTGGAACTAAAACTATTGCAGGTTGTATTGTGAAAGAAAGTTATGGTTCTGCCAAGCAGCAACATACATTTCAAGCGGATGGTTAAGCGTGTGTTCGTCCTTTTCCGTACACGAAGCACGTATATAAAAATGACCGGGCTATAGCTATGAAACCGCCCCATCAGGCGTTCGTCTAGGAAAGCGTCCGTTTCTTGGGCGTGCGTGTAGGGGTCCGTCTATCATCAGGCGTAACTTTCGTTACCGCCTCCCATCAAGTGTTCAACCAATTGTCCGCCTCACGCAAGCGTTTTGTTAGACGTACCTCCGTCTCAACAAACGTATACCCAGACGTCCATCCAACTGCAAGCGTTATACTAGACAACCGCCCGATCATTTTTAATCGTTAACCCGTAGTGTTTGGGCCGGATCAAAAAATAAAATTTTTACTCTTTGATCTTTGGGTTTGGTCTTATGACTGTGGACGCCCTAAAACACCGTAATATACGTAATATTAATTTATATATTAGCCGGATCCTATTAGAATTCCAAATTTTTACTATCGTGTAACTTTAATGGGATTATTAATTTAGTACAATGACTTAAGTTAAAAATATTGTTTTAACAAAATTATTAATTTATGATGAATTAATTTATCGAACTTCTAATGTTATTTGTAGCTAGAAATTAAGCGAGAGTCTTGACAAAATTTTCAGGGTCGGAGGATTTATTTTAACTAACATATGAATTTTCTCTATATATAACCATATTTCCATATCACGAGTTCACAGGAAGATAGGATCATAAACTTATTATGAGGGTTAAGGAAAAGCAGAAAACATTAGGTTGAGTTGTCTTGGAACATATAGGGGTTCGTGGATGCATATACTCAAAAGAGTTCTTTCTATTCAACTTCACATCTTTTAAACTCTCAGAGTGTAAAGGGGTGTACAAATGGTTTCATACAGAGATACAGCAGATGTATTTTGTGGGTAATACTAAGTCCTTGATGATCGATTAGGTACTGTTTAAAATTTTAAATCAGTATATGTAGTCGTTTATTCTTCTGTTTCGGGGCAACAATGAGATATACTCCAACCCACGAGCACCATGAGCATCCAAATAAAGACCCTGGTGGTCATAAGCTTTACCCAAATGTTCGATGACCTTGCTTTTCTATTCGTGTGCAAACCAACTCTAGAAGCTAAGAACAATTTTGTAGTCTTAAAAAAAAAACCGCTTTCCAGTCAGGTAGTACTTTAATAAGTTAGCATCGGAAGGACCAAACCAAGAGACAAAGTATTTGTTAAAGGTGGTGGTCCTCAGGTTGTATGAACTACGAAGCCAACATCCCAACACGGCGATGGATGTGAACACCGAGCACTAGGGACTAGCCGCTGTATGCGATACAGTACTGGTTATGGTTAGCGAAATCACTGTTCAGTATAGTAAACCCAAGTTGCCCAAGTTGATGGAAGAATTTTTTGTTGTAGTACAGAGTTCAATAAAAATAAAAATGTGTAATACATAAAGATGTTAAAAGTAATGCGATCGAGTGGCGGGTTTCTGTATGAACCTGAGGCTGAGAGATATGCGTTTCTAAGGGACCTTCAACCTAATACAGTTTGACGACTGATGAGTTTGGTTCGGATCGGATTATTTCCTACGTTTTACTGTGCTGGGTGATTTGGTAACATCAATGGGAATTGGGACGTCTCTTTAGAAACTCATTTCTCATTAGCAAGTCCAGTAATTCGACTCAATATTTCCTCTTGTTCACAACCCGCGGAGTTCATAGAGTTTAACATCTCTTGAAGGTATTAGCTTGTCTAGGCTTGAAATGTTGTCACAGACCTCACAAAGTGTATTTAAACTAATATAAGCGCATCATGTTTGGCCAAATATAGAGCTACTTCTATTTCAAAATATATATATATATATTTATAGAGCTACTACGTTCAGTTTGGCTGTTGGCCTTGGTGTTCACAGCAACTCCCTTATGTTTTTCATATTTGCAACGATTGCACTTGGATTGGGAAAAATAGAGCTCTTCATTGTGTACCGGCACTAAAGATCGTCCGAGCAAGAGGTCAAACCCGTTGCCCACTCTTCGAGCCAACATACCTACGCAAGTTGATGAAGAAATGAGGACCTTTTATCATCAAGGGAGAAAAAATAAATAAAAATAAATAAACACTTCTTATCCCGTACAGACAGGTGGTGAAACGACGAACTCCAGACACTTGGACAAAGACACATTTGGAGTTTGAAACAATGGATCCACTTGGTTGATCCATATCCCTACATGTACAGTATTATGACATTGGGATTTTTTGAACTTCATCGCTTTGATTTTTATTGAGACTTCACAATCATATAAACTAGCTAGTTATGTATGGTCTACTTCATGGCACTCATAATAAACTAACAATTATGCTAAAATATTCTTACAGCATTACTTACAAGAATAGGCTCAAAAAAGAAAAATCCGTTAATCACGTAAAACATTCACTAATACAGAGTTGATTCTACTCTTTACAGGTAGCACATCATAAAAAAGCTTAAGTGGTGTGGTACTATCAGTTGAGCATTAAATAGAGATAAATGGCTTCTTACATTTCGCCGCAAATAAACGAATCTTTGTTTCGGTACCATGTTAATTCACAATGGAAGTATTATCGAAGGCTTAGATACTGAAGGAAAAAAAATCTTCTCGAGACGATGTGAAACTATTCCAATAATCAGAACTCTTGGGCACTGGCAACTTGTATTTAGCGACAGATAAGTGCCTAGCGCTCGGGTTAAGCATTCTCCCTGACGGATTTCTCATCCCCGCGGATGTCAGGCCTATAGATGAGGAACACATCACCATCCCAAGTAACGGACGGTGCAAGAAACTCGTGAGTTTCCTAGCACGACTCATAGAGTAGCTACTAACTGGCCAAAAAAGATAGAATATATACATATATGACCTTATAATCAAGGAACAGCCATTATATGCAACCCTAGGGACTGAAATGTCGACATATCATGTCATCATAGACCCAACTTCCAGACAATAAATCATCAAAAAATCACTCTATAAGTGGGGCAGCACTCATTTTGTTTTCATCTCTTCCTTCTTTTGCTGCCTTATGAAATACTACTGTCTAAATGAATGGTGCAAAATTAGCAGCAGTTCTATTTCTTTATCTTAGTGCTTCAAAAGCTCTTTTTTATAATGAGTATAGTGCTTTAAAAGGTTTAAACAGATGCTTTATAGATTCGGTATTTGGTAATGCTATTGACCCTTACTTTAAATTTTTTGGGGAGATTGATATGATGTAAATATGACCCACCAGGTTACATCTTTTAGATGTTGACATTAAGGTGTAGGAGAAGACTGTATAGTTGCTTTTTGATATGCTAAAACAGGAAGCATATCAGCAGTGATTGAACCGGGAGAGTTGCGCTTTACAGATAGTAAATCATTTAGCGTAATGGAAGTAAATTCTAAATAATGCAGATTTATGAGTCTTTAGCTTGTGAGGGTAAATTCTGATACCAATTTGGTGAACAGATAAGGAAAAGGGCCTTTAAAAAGTGATAGAGGAAGATTTATGGAAAATAAATTTATTATTTTATTATTATTATTTATATTTTATTAATGTTATTTTTAGTAAAAATAATTAATTTTTGGATTTATTATTTATGGTAAATTTAGAAGAGTCTAGAAGTTTATTTTAAGAGTATAATAAGTTAGGAAAGTAGGCTTATGAGCTCCAAAAACAAAAATTAAAGGAGTTTTTGATTAATTAAAATTATTTTATTTTCATTAAAATTAAGTTTATTGATTTTGATTTTTGTTCATATTTGGATTTACTCCGAAGTCTGAATACTAATCTCATATTTATAGTCGTTATTCGTAGTGAATTAACGAAGTCTAGATAACCCGTAGATTTTAGGATATCTCTTTGAAGATCAACTAATTTATATCGATTTCTACCCGTTCTACAAGTTACTTTTCAATAATTTTACACGCTTCCAAAAAGTAATATCTTACGGATTCTTTTTCGTACGTTGTTATTCGACTAAAGAACTGTTATAAAGGACGTTTTCAAACAATGTATGAACTTTGATGCATAATGCGACTACTCAACATAATGGCATTATGTTACAAGGGCCGTCTTCAAACAGTGGTTTGAACTTTTGATACATAATGCGACTACTCGACGTAGTTAGTGGCACTATATAATCCCGGAGAAAAAAAACACAGCCCATGTTCTAGATTTTCATTTAACTTTTCTTTTTCTGTTCTTTTCATTTCTTGTTTCAAACAAAAGCAATGGCCCTGCCAGGATTTTTCAAGTTGTAATATCTTGGGTGTATGCCCATTCAAGCTTTCAAAAACCTCCATGACTTGCCCAAGGAAGGTCAAGAGAGATGTGTTTGGGTGGGGACATGGTGTAGAGCAACCATTAGGGTTGGTATCATAAAAGTAAAACACACTGTAGAAGTTGACAAGTGATTAAATGGAAGGGAGTAGTGAGAAAAACGTATAGCCAGACACTAAACCAGATGCTGCCGTGAGTCAACTCCAACTGATGTATCTGCCACCCCACCAAGAGTTCCAAACAGAAGCTCAAAAAGAGCTTTGTCGCTAATGTGTGTGGGACTACCACTGCTTAAAACACCTTTATTACCACTTAACGGCCATCACAAACATAGACAGTATTATGATGACCGGCAACCCCACGATTGGGCATGCAGACTCAGACGAGAGGTGCAAACCACTGCCCAAGGCTCACTTTGATATCAATGTTTGCTCTAGTTTTGGCCAAACATAATTCTGGGTAAACCCCTCTTTGATTAAACAGTACTATTTTAAGTTGAAATTGGTCCTCTTTCCTATCATTGACTCGACAAATGAAGAAGCACTAGGCACATTTATGGTTCACTGTACCTACCTTGAAGTGTATCCTTCCTTGAACAAAGCAGTGTCATCAGGAACTAGATACCAAAATCCCACGGCGGATACTTGTTCATATTCAAGAATTCTAATGGGGACATTGTTGGAGTTGGACTTATTCTTCAGAATAAATCGTTTTGGTATTGGTTTTATTCTGCACATATGTTCAAAGAATGATTTTCCTTGAAAAGCGACGACCCAAATTCTGCAACAATTATATCACATTATAAATCCCCCACAAGCAGGGGGTTGGCGAAAGAACATGATACAATTTTAAATCGAAACACAATAAGGAATCTGATGGATTGCACAACTGAAGAACGATGATTCCGTATTGCATCTTAATTGATGTAATTCCTTGTTTATGATCAGGGGATCAAGTTTGGATTTCGAATCACCCACTGTTATTTTTTAAATCATACACTGGGTCGGTCAGTCAGCAGTCACTTTTTGAACAAGCAGCTCCAGCTTTTATCCATGCCAAACTGTGTCCGGTCACAGGGTTCAATACTTCGGTCTAAAAAAGTAACTCCAAACATGAATTAGTAGAGTATCATCCTACCAAATCAGATGAGAAGATACAAGTTAGATATCCTAATCTTCAGGATCTTGCAGTTTTCATGATTCCTTTTTATCTCAATCTAGTATTTTGCATTTTCTCATGTAATATTGAACTAATATGAATGCACTTCTTACCTTTTTCTGAAATCACAAGAAAATACTTTTCTCAATCAATCTTCTTGGTGGTTTTAAGCGATTACAATAGTTGACCAGAGTCAACCAATTTGCTTTTACAATCATTTTTATGTCAGTTTGAATGATATAATAAAACTAAGAAATGAGAAGAGGATTAACGACCAGGAGAAATTACCACAATAAAGACCTTCTTTGTGAATGAAAATCCTCCTCAGGAGTACCTCCTCCACTGGCAGAAACAACTTTACTTTCGGCATCTTTGCTCGTGTCCGGAACCAGATCAGAGTTCTTTACACAATACTTGTGTAGCCAGCGATCTGTTTCCCAGAGAACATGCATGATACTCTCTCGTGCAACATAACCTTGGCTCTCAAAGGGTAAAACCACCAAGCGACTGAGAGCACCATGGCCTTTGAGTGCATTGAAGAACCTATCAGACTGCATCAAACATATCGCAAAAATGCAACCGATACGAACTTCAACAATGTGCCAAAGAGAAAGGGTATTACATTAAGAAGAGGACATGGACAGATCAATCCTTGAAGCACTAACTACTAACGTCCAACAGTTTAAGATGCTGAGGCCAAATCCCTATGCTTCAGCCAGGTTAGGTTGTTTTTGGGGCAGGTCCAGCCTTGTTACTGAAATCTCTCCCTAGCTCACCAGATAAAAACACCACAACACTACCTTGGGTTGTACGAACAAATCCCATTTTCTAGGTCTATTCACATATTCAGTTTATTGTTAAGGATAGACTGGATTGCAGAAAAAACTTTAAAGTTACTGACCTGCATCGTTAATGTTCCTGAGTTGTTGTCTTCTTCCCCATGGATAAGTAATATTGGTTTCTTGATTTTGTTAGCTGACATGAACTGGCCATCTCAACATATGTACCAGTGGCTTCCCAGAGTGTTCTGTCTTCATTCTGCATCAACACCAACAAAATTTAATAGCTCATAGATATTTACGACGAATAAGCCAAATAACAATAAGATCTCGATAGTTGAAAATCATGATTTGTTTATTGAGAAAATCCTTAAACTATAGATGATTACCTGAAAACCAAATGGGGTAAGTGTTCTGTTGTATGCTCCAGAACGAGCAACTCCACAACAGAAGAGATGAGGGGCATGTGCTAAAAGATTAGCAGTCATGAATGCTCCATATGAGTGACCCCCAATAGCAATTTTATTTGGATGCGCAACCTGAATAATTGCAGGGCCAAGAAAGAACAGTTAGAATGTATTAACGATATTCTCAAGGATAAGTCTGAAGAAGCTTACCCCTCGGCGTATAACTTCTTCAACTGCAGCCTCAGCACTTGCAACCAGCTGCTCTATGTAACTGTTCGGAGATAATCCAATGATAATTAAAAAGAGAAATGAAGAGAAGAGAAAAGTAGAGGCAAGGAGAAAACATAAGAGAATGAAAGAAAAAAGGGGGTTAGTGAACTACGTGTCATTCGCCTGTACATCACCTTCACCGATGATTGGTATTGTTGGACCAGATAAAATAGCTAACCTGAACGCATTGGAAGGATTTTATTGAGTATCTCGCAAATAAATTTATAAATGGACTCTCACGAGACACAAAGTATCATGAAAATGAAAAACAAAAAGAAACTCATTATGACCTTCTAGCAAGCCAAAGAAGGGCCGATGTTGAACCTATGCCTGCAAACTCATTAGGAGAACCACGGACTTGTCCAGCAGCATCTTTGCTCTTGAACTCTCCAGGGTAAGACCAGAACAAACATGGAAGTGGGCCATCTTTTGTGGGATCATAACCTGGAGGTAGGTAAGTGTAGCAGTAAGCTGGACTCCATCTTTTCTCTGATACCTGATCATCTCTTTCTGTAAAGAGGCCAACTGAGGGTATGGGTGAGGAAAGTTTGTAATCTGGCAAACTTTCTTTTCTGGCCAACTCTGTAAATAGTATTGGGTGTTTTCTGTTTTCGATTCTTTGGAAGTCAATACTTTCAGTTGATCGAGGAACAAATCTCCTTCAACCTGATCTGACATTAAAGCAACAACTGACTCGTAATACTTTTCCTTGTTGCTCTCCCAAAATCGCTCTTTAGTACCAGTATTTCTGAAGTAAAAGAAATACAGGTTGAAATTATTAAGCAGGCACGATTTACTTAACGAAGGAAAGAAAACACAAGGAATACTAGAGAAACGCTTACATGTCAAATAAATCGAGGAAGGGGATGTTTCCTTCTGGTGTTGCCCCACTTCCATTGAGTAAAAGGAAAGTCTTTCCATCCTTCTTTATTTTCGCAATAACATATGTCCCAACAGGAGTTCTACGCAGCATTGGAGAGCCAGGATCAGAGTAAACATCTTCTGATGACCTATCAAATAGTATGCGCAGGCTCACATCTTTAGATCCTGGAGATATAACCCATGTTCTCGTTCGGCGTGTTTTATACCAAGATTCATAAACTAGAGCTAGGGAATTGTCACACCAAGAGATGCGTCTGTTGAAATGCCAAACAAGATAGAGACAAATTAAACTTCAGATAAACTAAGAAAAGGTGTGGTGGGAAAAACGTAGACCATAGCCGATAGTAAAGACAAGAAGTACTCATAGCGAAGATCAAGCTTGTGTAAAATCTCTGCCTGTTCACCCTCTAGCGTATCAACAGCCTGCGTATACACTATATCTCTTGGAGAAACTTCCACTTTTGCATCACCTCCATCTTGTGTCTCCACCCTGGAAAATTTCAGCTGATCAAAAGAAAGATGCCTCATATATACAAACCATCAACAACACAGGATCTGTACTGAGGTTGTGAAAAGAATCCTAAAGCAGTTGGAAATCCGAGAAAAAGCATTATTTCAGTTATACAGAAAGCGACTGAAACTAACTAATGTTTACGGAGCTAGAGACTTAGGATATTATTAGTTTATACCAATATAGTTGTTCAGGTTTATCTGCTCTCCAATTGATCGAACGCATCCCTTTCCGAACACTACTGAATGCAATGGGTATATCCTCTGCAAGCGGCAACTCACAAAGCTCTCTAACGAACTTTCCATCAGTCGTCCATAAATCAACTTTCTTAGGAAATCTACCGCAAGGGACAATAAAGGAGTAAGGTCGGTGAATTGAGTTAATCAAAATGTATTTTTTGTCTGGTGAGGGGTCCAGCGACGTATATACAGCTGGTGGACCAAAGGATATCACCGTCCCATCTAATGAAACCAATAACAACTGCGACGTGGAATAGTAGTCAAATAAGTCTTCATCATACTCGTCCTTCAGCAGATCCTGGAATGTTCTCACTTGAACAATATTTTTTTGTTCATTCGTCTGAATTTTTGGGCCAGATGGAATAATTGGCTTCTTTGGTGGGTCTCCGCGAGATAAAGGAATGGTGCAGACTAATAAAGTAGAGTTATTCACCCAAACATAACTGCAAAGCAGCAACAAGAAGGCATTAGAAAACAAAAGAATCTAGCAAAGGTCTGCTACACCTCATGGTATGGCCTAGAAAGGAAAAGAGAAAATGAAGAATAATGGAAAGCAAACGACATAGTACTTACTTGTCAAAAACCGCATTAAGATGTATATCTGGGGATTGAAATAAAGGTCTAGCTCTTCCAGTTTCTACATCTGCAACCCAAACGCTAAGCTTATTGTTATCGCTCTGATCCTGATTTCAGAAAAAATTTACATATTAGTTTATATGATTCTGAGAGACTCTACTGACTAACGTAGTCAAGTCAGAATTTAAATATCTTTGATTTCATATAAGCATCATCTTGGAATCACTGGTAAATTACACAAAGGTATGTATGGACTATTAACAAGTAACAACTATTTACAGTCACATATAGGCCCACCTAAGACTACTTGATACATCTTGCAGTAGTCGAAGAACAATCTAGGTGCCCACCAACAGATTATGACTATTATGCCAAAATATCCTTTAAGACTACTTGTTATAATAATGAAAAACCTATTGCTATAATCACATAGGCAGTCAATTCTCAGTTTAAGGCAACAGAATCGATCACCTCGTCGAATCGAATACTGAAGGATAAATGGCGACCATCACATGACCTGGTTCAAACAAAGTGAAAAGTATAATGAGCAAGAAAATCTCATTCAACGGAGGCAAGGCTCTACGCTTAAGGAATAATATTTTATCCCTTTGAGGTGAGAATGACAATGCAGGAAGGGATGGTGCATCAACAATATCTCTAATTTCCGATGGAGGAAGACGATACCCACCATCCAATGCAGAACTCTCTGCATTATTCAACAACAACAAGAAAATCTCATTGAAGGGATTTTTTTACTCAAAATATTAACACAAAAACTTATCTAAAACAAATGGCAATTCAAACAATAAACATATATGGGAAACCAATCAAAACGGATGGAATCAATAAAACATCGAACTAAACAGTGCAAGTGAGAAATATGGTGAAAGACTCGCCGCCAACACGACATACTACGAGCTTCAGTTCAGGTCATGATCTACCAAAACAAATTAGACTCTTAAAATGTACATAATCACATGTTTGCGCAAAGACAGTTATATGTAGAAAGAAAGATATCATTCGATTCCAATCTATTTAAGTTCAACCAGGTTTGGCGAAACTAGATAGCGCATCAATTCAACTTATACAGTTGATCACTGACACTAAACCCAAAATTTATAACCATCCAAAAGTAATAAGAACAATAAAAAAGAAACTAAACCATAAATATAAAAAAGATCGAATTTTTAGAAAAGGGCTACCTTCGTAGTCAACTGGGAATAAGAACCAGTAGCATTGGAGCCACTTCCAAGACCACCATCTTCAGAATTCACAGGATTATGAAAAGTAGACATAGTCATATGAGTGTAGAGAGATTTCCTTGAGTTTTTCAATCTACTACTAAGAAACCCAGGTGGGGAAGAGTGGTAGCGAGGATTTAGAGAGAAAAAAGATGAACAAAGTGATGGAAGAAGTCTGGACGTAGAAGAAGAGATAGGTGAGATGAGAGAGAAACGATTGTAAAGTCTGTGAAGGCGCATGATAAACATAACGGGGGTGTAAAATACGCACTCCACGGATTGATCAGTATCAACTTTGCTGCTTGGAGGGTGTACAAAGATTCTAATCCTGCGCACCTCTGAGATTACAGTGATGCCCTTTTGAGTTTTGAGTTCAAGGAAGAAGAACTTGACCAAGACACTGGATATGGAGTAAGTGGACAGGGATATATAGAAGTATTGCAGTGATGCCCTTGTTGAGTTACTACCAGACATTTTGACCCACAGAGTGATATATAAGCCAAACATAACTCAAACTTTCTTCACTAACTATATTTTTTTACAGTGACCCAAAGAGTGGTGTATAAGCCAAACATAACTTGGTATAAAAAATCAAGGTGAACAAACTTCTCATACAAAAAATCCTCTCATATTATTTTTTATAAATAAAAATTATTTTAATTAAAAATGAAATTAAAATCCCATTTCCCTTAATAATGATTAAATTTAGTTTTTAGTTATTCTCAATATACCCGAGTTGTCCTTCCTATATAATCTGTAAGTTTTTAAATGGAGATAAATGTTAAAATCAAATCTTAGTTTTCGTGAGAGAAAATCGGCTAAATCAAATTTGGAGAATCTGATTCATAGGGTAGCTAAGAACAGAGTTTCGGCTAGGATTTCAATTTGAAACATATCTTCTCCAAAATCCATTGATTATTTGAAGAACCGAGTTCGTTTTCGTTGCTGTTTAAGTGAAGAACAGAAACTCTAGCTTCAGTTGTATTTCATCAGGTAAGTTTCATTTTGATTTTACTTTATTTTGGTTTTCTTATTATGATTTTGATTTTATTTTAATTTTCGATTTATTGATTTTGGTTGTTATTTGATTATCAAACTTTTGAAGAACCGAACTCATTTTCGTTTATGTTTAAGTGAAGAACTAGAACTGTAACTTCAAACTGTTGGTGTTTGAAGATTCCTACTGAAGTTTCAGTTTATTATTTCAATTTGATCATATTCTGATTATGTTCAAGATGTTGTATTAGTTCAATCATTCATCTCAAACTGAAATTCAACTTTCAGGTATAATTGTTTTTTTTTGTTGAAGAATTGAGTTTATGTTTATCATGAAACTCAGATCCATTTGTTTTTATGATTTCTATGTTTATGTTGTTGATGTTCTTATTCAAATCTATTGGAATCAAAATTGTTATGTTTTTGATGTTCTTATTCAACTGTTGTTCTTGGTGTTGTTGTTTATATTCACATCTAGTGAAACTGTTTTTTGTTTCATACTTTTTCTTGTAGATTATTGGAATCAGAATTTATAATGTTGTTGATGTTAATATTCAATTTTTGTTGTTTGTTGTTGTTTATATTCACATCTAGTGAAATTGTTTTTGGTTTCATACCTTGTCCTGTATATTATTGGAATCAAATTGTTATGTTTTTGAAGTTCTTATTCAAATGTTGTTGTTGGTGTTGTTGTTTATATTCACAGCCAGTGAAACTGTTTTTTGTTTCATACTTTTTCCTGTATATTCATAATTTGTATGTTGTTGATGTTAATATTCATTTTTTGTTGTTTGTTGTTGTTTATATTCACAGTGAAATTGTTTTTGGTTTCATACCTTGTCCTGTATATTATTGGAATCAAACTGTTATGTTTTTGATGTTTCTTATTCATTTTTTGTTGTTGATTTTTTTGTTTATATTCACAGCTAGTGAAACTGTTTTTTGTTTCATACTTTTTCCTGTAGATTATGAAATTTGTTCTCGTTGTTATATCTCACAAAGAGGATACATTATCTTTTCGTATTGGTCTACAAGCATCTTTTTGTGATTTGAAGGGTTGTATATGTTCAAGTTGGTGTCAATTCTCTGTTCTTTCTATTGAAGTTTTCCACATAGTTTGTGATCAACAAAAGGTTATCAATTCTGATTTTGATCTCCAATTGGTTATTTTATTTACTTTGTTTAATAATCTTCCGTCTCTTGAGTTACATGTAAGGCATAGAGATGAGTCCTCTAGTTGTAGTTCAGAAATTTCAGGAATCATGCCATTTGAGCAGCCACGAAGTTTATGAATTATATCTTTCGAGCATGCAACACTTATAAATTTAGTTGATTATGACGTTCATAATAAAGTTAAAGAACCGTTGAAGTTTGCGCATTGGTTAGGCCTTTTTTCAGGGTGTCAATCAGGTGTTTAATGGAGGTGTTCAACAAATTCGCTCTGATTTGTTGAAATATAATGCAGTATCTGGGTATTCATTTAAGATGACAAGGAATGAGAAGTTGAGGATTGGTGCATGTTGTTCTAAGAAGGAAGAAGAGAAATGTGAATGGCATATATATGTTGTTTCTATTGATGGTGTTGAAGGATAGTCCTTTTATTATCAAGAAGTTAAATAAGAAGCATCTTGTTGTGGTGGAGTTGTAAACAAACCACATCTGTCAAAGAAACTAATTAGTAGCTTGATTCTTTAAGAGATTAAATAGAATCCAAAGAAGAAGACAAATGATATTATGAATCAGTTTACAAGAGAGTATGGCTTTGACATTAGTCGTTATTATGCATATGCAGGGAAGAGACATGCATTGAATATTACATTGGGAGAGAACGAGAAATCATTATGTACTTGAAATGGTATACCAACAAATTGACTGAAACCAATCCTGGATCTCGTGTTGTTTTGGAAGTTAAAAATGGGACTCAAAAATTTCAGAGATTGTTTATCTGTTTCGGAGAATGCATTCGTGGATTCAATTACTGTCGTCCTTTGTTATTCCTTGATGCAACCCATTTGAAGAGCAAATACCTTGGTCATATCATGGCAGCAACAGGTCTAACCGGGAATGACGGTAAGTTTCTTAAACATTTTATTTTTTTCTGAGTTGATAAATAGGTCTGTTATTTAATCCTATACAGATGAAACCTAAAATCATGCTACAAACAGATAAAACCAAGATGAATCAGCGAAACCTATTTTTACAAAATAATTATTTGAAACAAATGAAACCTTATTGATGAAACCTAAATTGGTTTCATTGTTTTTTATATAATTCTGTTTTCATAAATCTATCCTTTTGCTTATGTTGTTGTTTCTTCGGAGAATGACGCCAACTGGAAATGGTTTTTGGAGAATTTGAAGCAAGTCCTTTCTCCTCTGCGCAAAAAGCTTACTTTTGTGAGTTATCGAGGTAGTGGTTTGGTGAATCAAATCCCTGATGTATTCCCTGATGATGTTCATGGTTGGTGTTATTGGCATATGAAGAATAATATCAATACATACTTGCCGAACTCCAGTAAGGTTTCTAACAATTATGTGCTTGGGTTGTTTGAAAAATGTGCGTATGCAATACACATATAAAATTTTCAGAGAACTGGGAGAATTTGTTGCAGGTCAAAAATCAGAAATTACAAGATTATCTGAGTAGAGCTCCGGTTGCTAAATGGGCAAGTGTTTATTTCCCGGGTCGTCGTTATGGTAGGTTGTGTTCGAATATTGCTGAGAGTTTCAATAGTTGGATCGTTGAAGAGAGAGAGAAGCCTATAACCATCATGGTTGATGAGATCAAAGTGAAGCTTATGAATGAAATGTATGTACGTCGCGAGGAATGTGCAACATTATTGAAGTGGCGAGAAACTTTATGTCCAGAATTTGTAATTGAGTTGTACAACAACAAGGTGCACGGTCGTGAATACAGTGTCACCAAGTCGTCATAATATGTGTTTAAAGTTCATTCGACATTAACACAAAAGGTCAATTTGGAAAGAAGAGCATGTTCTTGCAACCGCTGGCGCATCAACGGTTTTCCTTGTGCCCACGCTATCCGTTATATCATGCTAAATGAAGAAGACCCGTATAAGTATGTTGAATTCTACTTTACAGTAAAGTTCTATCGTGAATCCTATGCAAGACCAATTAATCATATTCCCACAGTTGAAAAGGCTACGATTGTGTTTCCAAAATCTCTTGTTCTTTGTCCTGATGCTCTACCACAATCAGGTCGTCCAAGGAAGAAGAAGAGAATTCCTAATACAGGTTCAGTTCCTAATAAGAAGATAAGAACTTGTGGTAGCTGCCATGTTTTGAGTGCCCATAACCGAAGGACATGCCCTGCGCGGCAGATGTGAATTCATTTTGACAACAATTCATCGACTTTCATCTACATTTTTCGTTTAGACTACTATATTTTTAATCTACATATTTTTATTATTCTTTTCCTATAATTTTTACAGTTAAAATTTTAATTTGCTCAAGGTCTTTCATGTTTGTCAGAGTTGCAGGCTTTTATAATTTGTTGGAACCAAAATAGGTTTCATAGTTTGTCACATTCTTCAGGGTTTTTTCATCTCTAAGTTGATGGAACCCTTTTTGGTTTTATCGTTTGTTTCATCTGGAATAAGATGAAAAAAAAAACAAATGATGGAACTCTTTATAGTTCCATCATGTTTTTTCATCTGGAACAATATGAAACCCAAAAATATGATGGAACCCTTTTTGGTTTCATCGTTTTTTTTCATCTGGAATAAGATGAAACAAAAACAAATGATGGAACTTTTTATGGTTCCATCATGTTTTTTCATCTGGAATAAGATGAAAACCAAAAATAGTGATGGAAACTTTCTGGTTTCATCATGTTTTTTCATCTGGAATAAGATGAAAACCAAAAATAGTGATTAACAGAAAAATATCATCCTGTAATAAGATGAAACAAATCATTGAATAATATGTTCATCCTTGATTAAGAGAAAAATATCACAACATATTTTATAACTTAAGAGTAGTGATTGATGAAAAGACTATTCTTAGCTACACTCTGTTTACAAATCATTGAATAAGATGTTTTATGGACAACCACTGTTATTTTACCACAAACTTCTTGATTAACACTGTTCTTAGTTTCAACCACTGTATTTTACCACCATGAACTGCATCTTCTCTTCTATGAACAAACAACCACCATTAACGCACCATCAGTCTTCTTTCTCTGTCACCATTAACGAGACACACCTGAAAAGAAACCAAACAATTGCGTAACTGAACCTTCATGTTACTCCTCTTCCTGGATGTTGCAAGTAGTCCTCCTCTACCCTAATGTTTGCCCGTCTTTCTCCATTATAACTTTAAGTTGCAACTTTGGACTCATAGTCTGCAACTTTGTCAAGGAGTATCTTGCATGCCAACTTTGGCCTCATATTCTGCACCTTTTGTTTTATATGCTCTTCGGATGAAAAATTTCCTTTCAAAAGGCTCTTCATGTAATAGAAAACATGAAGTCTGCAATCATTCCTGAAATTAACAAAACAAGATCTTTAAATTAAAAAAAACAAACAAAAAAGGATTGAAATGAAGATATCACAAGTTCTTTTAAAAGTACTTACACATCTTGTTGACAGCACAAAGGGGTGTTCAAAAAAAATTCTTTTGTTTGACTTGCCGGGTCTAGGCAGAGCTTTGCAACATGTTGTTTGAATGCTGACACCATTCTTTCTTTCATGCTTTCAGCAATTTTGTTGCATTCATCTTCAGTGGAAGCCATGGGTTGTACTGAGAGAATTCTCCAGTCTCATTATCAAAGACTAACATTGTCCAGTGATACGACTTTTCACTAAGTTTTGTTAGGAGTGGAACAAATACAATATTGGACTGTAATCCATTTTGTCAATGAAAGCTTCAATTGCAGTGCGACAATTTTTCCCGATTGAGTGCAGTGTCTGAAATTCAGTAAAAAATCAAAAATAAAATTCTAATTTTGTTTCAGAAAGACTGTATAAGAGAATTTAAAGGAAACTTACATAGACATATGTGCTTAGGAAGATTTCCCTTTTGTACTTAGGAGTACCATCTGGTTTCATAATTTCTTTTGATATGTTTTTTTGCAATTTGAGCAGTATAACTCAATCATATCTCCTGCAATGTCACCATTTTTTACCAAGGTGTTCATATTCCTTCCTGTAATGTATAACCCTAGATCTTTTTTCTCCCAAGCCATGTCATTGTTGTTAAATTGTTGAAAAACAAACTAAAGATTAAAGAAAAAGAAAAAAAACTGAAACAAATATATTTTCAACACTTAAATTATGAAACCAAAAAACTTAATGGTATGAATACCACTTACCTTGCGTTGTGCATTTTAAAATATCTGCACACAATCGGTTTTTGATTTGAATCCAGCACTTTCATAATTTTTAAGTTGTCAACTGCTTTCAACTTGACTTCCCTTTTCTCTTTTTGTTTGTTCTCCAACTTTCTAGTTTGCTTTCTGCTCACACAACGACTCTTGTTTCTTTTCTTCTTCTTAGCTTCTCCAGGTGTATAATCCTGCATCTTAACAGATGCTTGTATGCTTCTTTTGTTTTTTCTCATCCTTGAGATTATGTTACTCACTTTTTGTTCAGGACTGACGTCTTCACTATCTTCTTTGTCACTGTCAGTTTCCGTCAATCCCAACTCGAAATGAGGTACATCATCTTCTAAAGCAATTACATCATTTTCCATGTTTATGACTGAGTATTAGCATATGCCTTTACTTTCTGGCTTTGATGTAGAAGTCTTGTTTGCATATTCATCTTCCATTTGCTGAAGAATAGTTTCATCAATTGAACCCTGGCTTTGAATTGACACTTCAATCTGTATCTCTGTCTTTGATGAAGAACTTTTCTTGGCTTCCAATTCTACTTGCTCAGCCACCTTGATATCTTCTATTGTGTATGGAGTCAATTCAGAAACTTCTTCTATTACACTCCTCAACTTAGTCTTCGACAAAGAAGATTCAACTTGTTCATCCACCTTGATATCTTCAGCTGCGTTTGGAGTTATCTCTAAAACTTCTTCTATTACATTATCTTTGGCTTGCTTCCCTTTGATTTCAGATTCTACTTTCTCATCCACCTCCAATTCTTCAATTGTGTTTGGAGTTAACTCCGAAACTTCTTCAATCAGTTGTTGAGCTTTGCCTTAAGATGATGCAACCTTTTCTGGTTCCATCACCTCTTTCTCCTGAACTTCTCCTTCATTTGATGAAACCTTTTCTGGTTTCAACACCTGTTGCTCCTGAACTTCTCCTTCAGTTGATGAAACCTTTTCTGGTTCCAACAAAGAATCCTCCAAATCTTCAGTTACACCTTGAACCTGAACTTCATGAGCTGAAACCTTTTCAGGTTCCACTGCATCATGTTGCTCCTGAACTTCTTCATAAGATGAAACCTTTTCAGGTTCCACTGCATCATGTTGAATCTGAACTTCTTCATGAGCTGAAACCTTTTCAGGTTCCACTGCATCATGTTGCTCCTGAACTTCTTCATGAGCTGAAACCTTTTCAGGTTCCACTGCATCATGTTGCTCCTGAACTTCTTCATAAGCTGAAACCTTTTCAGGTTCCACTGCATCATGTTGTTCTGTTTCTTCAGGCATATTCATTACCTACAAGATTTATTGATTTCAAAAAAATTAGATTCAATGACAAAAAACAAATCAAATCAAAGTAAAGTAAATTATCACCTCATCATTGTCATACTTTTGTTCACTATCTTCTTCAACCTCAACATTACCAGCATCTTGTTCTATCATTTTATCCACAATATTTATGGCTTTGGTTATCAATTCCTGCATTATTTAACATATGTTAGATACTACCATTAACCCAATAATATTGTTTATTTAACACACACAAATAAAAAATATCATATTTAACTCATCTAAAATTTAACATATCACCTCCACATCTTGTTCAATGTTTGAAACTGTTTCTGTTTCATCTCTCTTACGTTTCTGTCTCACGTTAGTCTTCCTCACTGGTTTTAACTTATCTTCAGCATCATATTTTGCAAGAATTGATTGATCTTCTTCTGAAAGCCCATTGTTACCAACGCTTGTAAGTTTTTCAATCAAAATTCTCGCCCACTTATATTTTTCCTTGTAAGTGGTATCTTCATTTCCAGTTCCAATACTCTCTTCATTTCTATCACCAACACTCTCTTCATTTATTTCACCAAAATCTCTTCACTTGCATTATCCTCTTCATTTCCATCACCAACCTGCAGTTCACCATCTATGTACTCTTCAACATGAATTTCCTCTTCCTCTATACGCTGGACCAAGCGTATTTCTTGTTCATTATATGGAAGCAAGAAGGATCCCTGACGTAACCCACATTCATCTACGGAACACAAGAAAAGTTATGATTAATAAGTTGGAATTAAATAAACTATGGAACCTTTTTTTGGTTCCAACATTTCTTTTCATCTGGAATAAGGTGCAAGCAAATAAATGATTGAAATTTTTAATTTTCATACATTAAAAATTATAAAAAAACAAGAACTGTTGTTGCTTTTACCTTTGAGAAAATTTCTGGTTTATTGCTAAGATCATCAAAATTATTCACCACTTCCTTGCTTATTTCATCTAGGTTCCATCTAGCGAACCTTGCGTATATCTCGTTCCCATCTTGTCTCAATGTGATGTTTGACATCTCGGCAAACCAATACTGAAAAAACAATACACAACACAACATTCAAATTAGTAATCAAACCCGGGAAAAATAAAAAACAAACAATTTATGAATCAAAAGATACAAAAATTAACTTACCAATGGGTAAATGACGCAACCCGATACATCATCAACTTCTTCAGCTTTAATTATAGACTCCATTAGATACTCATGAAAAACATCAGGCCACCACACTTTATTCATTTCAAATACTTGGTACAAGTATTTTTGAAGTCAGATTCTGCCCACCTTTGTTTGGGACAAATATCGAAACCAAGAGATAGAATATGAATAGCTTGACGAAGTCTTCATCTTTGGTTTCATCTGCTGCAGTTTCCATCATAGCTCTGATAATATCAAATTTCCTCATCTTCTTATCTCCTTTAAAGTACTCGAACGCAAACATGTTCACCTTTTTCTTCATCTCAACATCTTTGGGTATATCTACATTCTTCATCATTTGTAGACCAAAAATGACAGCGAACTATTCAGGTGTTGTCTGCAGTATCATATTCCTTGATCTCATAAACTTAAAACAATCTGGTTTCTGGCGTTTGACACTTTTATAAAATGACCCTAAGATCATCTGAATTGCTCTGGTCTTTTTCTTCAATTTTTCTTCTTGCAGCGTACTATCAAAGAACGGTTTGAAAAAACGCCAAAATGGACAAGCAACAAGTGCCTTCATGTGTTTTTCTTTACTCTGTATCAAAGCTTTTATCTTAGGTGCCTCTGCACACAAATGATGCAACGAGCACCTATATAGTTCTGTCAGTCTTTTTTTTCCTGTTACAGAATAAATAAACCATAAGCACAAACAGAACTTGTCCCAACCATACAGGAAGATGATGAAACCAATTTTGGTTCCATAAAAATAGCCATTAAATAAAAAACACCAACACTGTTGGTCACAACCATACACAGAATATGATGAAACCAATTTTGGTTCCATCAAAATAGCCATTAAGTAAAAAACACCAACACTTTTGGTCACAACCATACACAGAATATGATGAAACCAATTTTGGTTCCATCAAAATAGTCATTAAGTAAAAAACACCAACACTCTTGGTCACAACCATACACAGAATATGATGAAACCAATTTTGGTTCCATCTAAATAGCCATTAAGTAAAGAACACCAACACTGTTGGTCACAACCATACACAGAATATGATGAAACTAATTTTGGTTCCATCAAAATAAGCAATAAGTAAAAAACACCAACACTGTTGGTCCCAACCATACACAGAAATCGTAAAACCTTTTTTGGTTCCATCCAAATATACATTAAGTAAATAAATTAGGTCAAAACAGATGAAACCTAAAACCATGCTACAAACAGATGAGACCAAGATGAAAATCAGTGAAACCTAATTACAGAAAAATGCAATAGACATTAAGTAAATAAATTAGGTCAAAACAGACGAAACCTAAAACCATGCTACAAACAGATGAAACCAAGATGAAAATCAGTGAAACCTAGTTACAGAAAAATTGAAACCTAATTATGAAACCGGTGATATCGAAACAGATGAAACCTCATTACGCAAATTCATTGATGAAACCAAAATTGCGAAACTAAAAATTATTGAAGCATGTTGATTTTCAACCATAAACAATCACTGAAGAACAATGAAACTTCGATTTACCTTTTAGAGAATCTTGTTTCTTAACTGTTTTATTAAGTTTTTTGTTCATCTTTTTCTCTTGTTTCTTCACCATTTTTAATGATGTTCAGTGATTTTGTTTCGATTTTTGGTTAGGTTTAAACTGTTAGAGAATGGAATAGAAAGTTCTGAGTTAATAGTAGAAGTATGATCTTAGAAACTTAGTATATCTACTGATGATGATGAACAACAGTTTGAGAATCAGAAATTCAGTTTCTGATTCTGTTTTTTAATGTACTGGTGGTGATGGAGATTATGACTACAAGGATGAGGATGATGATGATGATTATTACGATCAGGATAAAGATATGATGTTGTTTCAGGAGATTTTTCTGATAATTTTTTGAAACTGTTAATGAGAGTGAACGGTTTGAATTTTTGGAGGTGGTTGAAGAGGGAAATGATGAGTTTACGAATGGAATTAGTGAGAAGTAAATGAGAGTGAACTGTTTTTAAGAGAGGGTATTTTGGACAGTTGGGTTTTAATGAGTTTTTTTAATTAAATTTTTTTTGTTGGGTTTTTTGTAGTTGGATAGTGACCCCTCTGAACTTATAACCCACGACCTGTAAACTAAAACTTATAAATTGATTCTAAATACCATTTTAACCAATATATGCCCCTATAATCCAAATTTTAATTATATTCTTCGTTTGCCGTGTGAAATATACCTTGTGGCCCTACAGTTATCCCATAAACCAAAATTTACCTTGTGATCCGAACATTACTTTGTGACCCAAAATGTCTCAAGGCGACCTCCTAAATTTACATTATAATCTGAAATCTTCTTTATGACCTAAGATTTGACATTATAACCCATCATTTGACCCTAGCCCAAAATATGTTGTAACCAAAAGTTTGAGTGACCTGAAATTTTGCTTGTAACGCAAAATAAACATTGTAATCAAAATTTGACACATTTACCTAAAATTTTCCGTGCGATTTGATTTGAAATCTGCCTCGTGACCCGAAATGGGTATGGAATCTAAAGATTGCACCCCTACCCTCCACACACACATACACATCACCCCACCCCACATAATCCATATGTCTTTGGGCTCATTTGCATTTTGGATCTTCTATTTCTTCATTTAGTCAATTAGCCTTTATTTAGTTAATAACGATAGTTGCGAAAGTTAGCAGTAAATAATGAGCTAAGTTAGTTATTCTCGATATTTGTGATTGATGAATGAGATGATTGTTAGATGTTGATGAGAGGAGAATTAGTAAAAACTATTAAAGGCGTTGTAAGGATTGGTCATGAGAATTATTGATTAAATTTTATTTGAGGCTCTATCTTAATTTAAGGGGTAAAGGTTCTGAAGGTGAGTTGGTTGGAGCGTCATTGTTCTAGTATAGGACAACTGGTATCAGAGACCCTTTTCAGGGTACCTCACTCATTACAGAAGGAGGAGGTAAGCCATAAACAGTAAAAAAAAGTTATTGTGTAACTAACTCACCCGGATCGGTTACATGCTTTGGATACTGAGTTGTTGGATCTCAAGACTCATATGAAATCTTCAGATGGTATGGCTAATCAGTTTTATAGCTCTGTTTAAAAATCTGGGAATTGAACCCATACTTGAATCGATGGTTCATTCGAAAAATTCATCTCAAGATCCTAGTTCTACATCTGATAATGGAAACTCAAATCAGAGCAGAGACCTGATTCAAAATTTTATCTATCGCAAATTATATGGAAGTTTTAACAAACCGTCCCAGCTTACACCAGTAGAGAAGTATTATAAAAGATAAGAGACATTAAAGGCCTTTATGAAAGCTAAGGAAAAATTTATCTTTGAAAAATACTTTACTTTGAGTTTTATCGGTGGCTTAAAGGATGATATCCGCAATTTAGCACAAATATTTAAGACTACTTTTGATGTTGATGCATTCTATCTGACAAGAATGCAACAAACCTTTGTTTAGGTGCAAGCTAAGAGATCCAGACAATTGTTAAGACCTTTTATACCTTCTACTACCTAATTTTCACCCTCTTCCTCCTCCACCAAACCCTCCTTACCACCTATGTCTTCCATTCCAACACCCATTTACTTTTCAGCCAAACTATTCATCACTCGCACAACCACCTCTACCAAATCTGAGCCACCTATAAGAAACTAATATATGTTCATGTGAAACTGAGAAAAGATAAAAGATTATGTTATAATTGTGATAAACTCTACCAGCCAGGCCACTTACGCAAAACTCAACAAATGTTTATGTTAGCATATGACACCGTTAGGAGTTCCAGGAAAAAATAACAAGCATAACATCATGGTGTTGGTGGACACTAGAAGCACTAACAGCTTCTTGGATGCAAGGGTTGTTAAGCAACTCAATTACACATTGAGCCTACTGGCCACATGATTGTGACCGTGGTAAATGGAGATACCACAATCAGCAAGAGTTTGTGTTCTAACCTTAATTAGTCTATGCAGGGATATTACTTCAATAGTGATTTGAGGGTACTACCACTTGGAGGATGTGAGGTGTGGATTGGTTAAAGAAATTATGAGATTTGGAGTTTAGTGGTGAGGCAATAAGAAAGTTCAATATCAGTAAACCACATGCACTCATTGGTCATTTTTTTTTCCATCTTTGTCATACCCACCACTCATATTCCTTTTGTTGTCTTATCCTTACCTGATGAGGATAAGTGCCCTATTCATATTGTTTTGAGGTCAATTTCATGCTTACTTTATCTATAATTCTTATATATTACCTTGATTGTGATTGTTTTTTAATTTATATCTTTTATTAGATGAATCAACTAAAAAAAATGGAACGACTATAAAAGTGTTAAGAAAATAAAAGCCTACGAGTAAAAAAGGACCAAAGACCAACAAGAACTCTTCAAATCCATAAGTTCCATAATCTTGTAGAAAACACATAGATGAAAGCCAAAATAAAAATAATGAGATCAACCGGACGTCGGATGAAGAAGTTACGAAGAAAATAGTTAAATAGCTCGAAAAGAATTATCCAGTTCGCGAACTATGAAAAAAATGGAGTTCTCCTGTATATGTTTCGATATCTAACTAGATTGTGAACCAGTTCGGGAACTATTTATAAAAAGAGCTCTCCTGAATGCTTTTTCATATCTCAATACGTGAACTGAATATTGGAGTACGTGAACTAGCATTTTTTCGGCTTATTATGGACACTACTCAAGAATTAGTTCACGAATCGAACGAACCAACTTAGACGATCAATTCAGCCTAGATTTGGAAGCAACATATTTTTTGGCTACTTTGCCTGTTTTTGGCTAGTTTTTAACTGGGATTCGAGCACGGGGACTTCTACACTAGGGTTTCTATATAAGAAGACATTCAGAGCTAATTCAAGACATCTCACTTCATATATTTTATCAAGCTTTGGAAGAGAACAATACAAAAGCAAAAGTTATGGTTTCAGAGCGGTTTCACCATCATAAGATGTCTTTTCTAATTTGCTCTTATGTATGTCATGGATTTTAATAAATCCATCAATATGTAAACATTTATATGATTGAAATTGAGCTATTATGTGAATCTATTTTGAGTTTTTCACATGATTATCGTTTGTTTATACTATTTTAAATGTTTATGATTGATTGATTGTTTCGGTATCCAACTAAACTGATTTATTTATTAATCTAATGCTAGTAATAGGTCAGGAGATAAGTAATCGTTTGATAACTCCTGCACAAGTGAGGAAGACAATACCTTGTAGAGGTATTCTGTGGAGCCATTACGCGTATAAGCAACACTAATAAGTGGTGCTTGAGATAAGAGTTTAAATGCTAGGATCGATCTATAAATTCATAAAATATAAAGTGTTCGACCATATTACATCTGGAGTGATCTACTACTAGGCGGTTTAGATGAATACAATCTGGTATTGAGAGCTTCTATACTCAGTGATATAAGGAATTTAGAAGATAGCACTGAGCTATGTGTTATTTTACGGTTGATGATGATTTATGATTAATGATGAATAAATAAGTATAAGAACTGGATGGTTTAGTAACAATGAAGGATTTGGCTATCATATCTCTCTCTATTTCTTAAGACTTAAATTTCAATTGTTTTGTTTACTTTCTTTAAAACCTAAAACAAACCCCTATTGTGACACTTTTTCAATAACTAAAACCCATTCCTCTTTGTGGGAACAAACTTGACTTTCATTATATTGCTTGTTAATTAAATGGAGATAAGATCACTAATTGGTTGCACCTATGAGACACATCAAATTTTAGCGTCGTTGTTGGGGTGCAGTTGGTAGCTTTAGTTGTTATTTGTTTCCGTTTTATTTTTGTTTTTAGGTTTTATTTTTAGTTGTTAACTTTAATTTTTCGATTTTTGGTTTCAAGTGCTTAATCTCGGGCATCTACACGTTGGGATTATTCAAGGTGTAGAATTCAAACTCGAAGCGTAATAATTTCTCTAAGAACCATCCAAGGAAAAGATGGTTGGTACCAATAACCGGAATGGTGATGGTCATCAACCTCCACCTCATGAGAAGTCACGAGATTTAACATCTCCATGCTTAGATTCGCAACCAGTGTGCATTACTTTAACTAACCCAGTGGTGATAAAATGAATCAGATCCATTATCTACCTAAGTTCGAGGAACATGCAGGTGAAAATCTAAATAACTTCTTCAATAATTCCATAATACAATGAAAGTCTTAGGAACATAATTGAAGACAGTAAGACGACTATACCACAATCCTTCCCGTTTTCGTTGACAAAATTAACAGAAGAATGATTGTATTACCTTCCTCCAGGGAATATTATAATATGGCATGAAGTGAAAAAGTTGTTTCTAGAGAAGTACTTCCCTACTTCCAAGGCGGCCTGTTCGTAAAGAGATTAGTGGCATTCTGCATATTACTGGGGAGTCTCTTTATGAATAATAAGAAAGGTACAAAAGGTAGTTAGAAATCTACCCACACCACAACATCACTCCAACATTCATCATAAGGGTTACTTCTACAACAAAGGAACTTGATTAATGCAGTTGTAGGTGATACACTTATTGAAAAGACGATCTCACAGGAAACTAGTTTGATTGAGAGTATGACTTCAAATATGCATCAGATTTATACCAAAAACGACTCAAATTTCAGAAGATTTAGCGAGATCTGAGAGTCTTTACAATCATAACAACAGTTGAACAACATAAAGAAGGTAGTACAACAAATGGTTACAATGGTTGTTCCTACTTATGAAGAGATCCAAACAGATGAATAATATGTTCCTTAATCAATAAGCTAAGGTGTAACCCATACTCTAATACTTACAATACACGTTGGAAAGATCACCCAAATTTCAGTTATACCAAGAAGCAAGTTGAAACTTTTATGCCAGCTTATGAGCGACAAAATGGTTTTCAACAAGCACGAATTTCAAACTCAACCTCAAACTCAACCTCATCCACCAAATCAAGGATTTAATATCGATGAGAAGCTAAATACTATGATGCAAGGGATCACGACCATGTTTCAACAAAGCCGATAGAATAACGATCATATGCATAAAAGGAGCTCTCCTGCATATTTTTTTATATCTCAGTTCATGAACCGAATATTGGAGTTTGCGGACTAGCCTTTTTTCGACTTCTCCAGGAAACTACTCAAGAATCAGTTCACGAACCAACTTACACGGTCATTTCAGCCTAGATTTGGAAGCAACATATTTTTGCCTACTTTGCCTATTTTGGCAAGCTTTCAACTGGTATTCGAGCAAGGGGACTTCTACACTTGGGTTTCTATATGAGAAGACACTTAGGGATAATTCAAGACTTCTCATATCATATCTTTATCACACTTTGGAGAAAAATTTATTTCGGAGCGCTTTCACCATCGTCATGATTTCTTTTCTAGTTTTCTCTTATGTATATCCTAATTTTATTAAATATATAACAAATAAATACCTATTTAATTAAGATGAATTGTACGTAAGTTATAAACATAAATCAAGTTATTATATGAATCTAGTTTGAGCTTTTTACATGATTATCGCTTGTTTATACTATTTCAATTGTTTATGATTGATTGATTGATTGTTTAGGTGGCCAACTAAATTGATTTATTAATTTATTTAATGCTAGTATCGAGTTGGGAGATAAGTAATCTTCTTATACCTCCTTCACAAGTAGAGAACACAGGATCTTTCAGAGGGATTCTGTGGAGCAATGGTGTGTATAAATAACACTAGTAAGTGGAGCTTGAGCTAAGAGTTCAACTGTTATGATCGATTTATAAATTCAGAAAATTTAAAGTGGTAAAACAGATTATATCTAGAGTGAGATACTACTAGGTAGTTTAGATGAATAAAATCTTGTATTGGATCGCTTTCGTACTCGGTGATGTACAAGGAATTTTGAGGATAACACTGACCTATATGTTATTCTACGGTTGATGATAATCTGTGATTGATGACGAACAAATGAGTATAATAACTTGACGACGGTTTAGTAACGAAGTAGGATTTCTCGATCATATCTCTCTTTATTGGTTACAAGTTACAACTTAATTCTATTGCTTTGTTTACTTTCTTTAATACCTAAGACAAACACCCCTTTTGTGACACTTTCAGTAATAAAAACTCCTTGCTTTTCATGGGAACAAACTTGACTTTCTTTATATTACTTGTTAATTAAGTGGATAAGATCACTAATTTTTTGCAGTACGATACGCATCAGCCTACATCCTTTACAACTTAGAGAGTTTTAGACTACTAGTTACCATTGAAACCATATTATGCACTTACTTTCCAGAGGCCTTACAGACGGCCATATGTTTAGAAGTTTATGATTGAAAAGATTATACATGAAATGCTCTCTTCCGGTCTCATTCAAGCTAGTCATAGTCCCTTTGCATCTCCAATATTGCTAGTGAAAAAGAAGAATAACCCTTGGAGATTTTATGTAGACAATAGGAAACTCATTGCCATCACAATAAAAGATAAGCCTCATATCTCTGTTATTGATGAATTATATGGGGCTAAGAATTTTTCTAAAATTGATTTGAGGTCTGTTTATCATCAGATTATAATGCATGGTCCTGATATGCCTAAAACAAAATTGAGAATACACAATGTCCATTTTGGATTCGGTAGGCCTTTTGGCCTTACTAATGCAGCTGCAATATTTCAAGCCTTCATGAATAAGATATTTAAACCATTTACGAGGCAATTCATATTAGTTTTCTTTGATGACATCCTTGTTTACAACACTTCTTTAAATGAGCATCTTTTATAGTATTTATCTTAAACCCTCACTTTACTTGACAAAACTCACTTTATGCAAAGAGGTCCAAATGTTGTTTTGCTCAGACTCAACCAGATTACCTTGGTCATTTAATCACATCAGAAAGAGTTGTTGCTGACCCAAACAAAATTATTGCTATGAAGAGATGGCCACAACCCGCCAACTCAAACAATTGAGAAGGTTTCTGGGTTTAACATGGTACTATAGTAGATTTGTTAAAAGGTATGATAATATTTGCAACCTACTAACTGACATGCTAAGGAAAGATTATTTTGTTTGGACTTCAGCTTCCCTCCGAGCTTTTTCTCTCTCCTTAAGTTACAGATGCCTTATCCAGCTGAACTCCAAACAAAAAAAATAATCTTTCCTTATCATGTCAGTTAGACAACAAAGCTACATATGCCTTATCCAGAATTCCTCACCCTACTTTTGGATCAAATGATTTCTCTCCTTAGTTCAACCTCAACGGGCTAAAAATATTTTGGATAATTACATTGATGATGTTACAATCTAACATCATATTGCTGAACTACTAGTCTCTGCGACTCACAAGGACCTTTCTCTTTTAAATGCTGTTTTCAGATACAAAACAAGATTATACACTGGGTCTGGTAGAGGACTGAAAGCCTTTTTTATGCATTCTATCCATTCTTCTGTTGTGAGTGGGTATTCTTGAATGTTATGTACCTACAACAAGGCAAAAGATTATTTATATTGGCCTCACGTGAAGTAAGATTTGATTCAAATTTGGCAGAGTAACAAGAGTGACAATGCCCATCCAGCTAAACTCCTACAACCTCTTCTTGTACCAGATGCGCCTTGGCATCCCATCTTAGTTAATTTTATTGAAGGTCTACCACTCTTCAAAATATAAGAAGTGTTATTCTGGTTGTGGTGGATATACTAACAAAATATATCCATTTCATTACCTGAGTCATTCCTTCACTTCTATTTGCATGGCTAAAGATCTATTATGTCACATCTTCAAGTTACATGGACTTCCTAGCATAAAGATTAGATATTTGTGAGCCACTTTTGGAAGGAGATTTTTAGATCTTTGGGTACATAAATGGACCTTAGCACCTCCTACCACCCACAGATAGAATGGGCAGACCGAAAGGTCTAATGCTTGTCTTAAGTAGTATTTGGTCAGATCCATGACTAGCACCAAACCCAAGCAGTAGGCCAATTGGATATCACTGGAAGAATGGTGGTTCAATACCAACCACCATACCAGTGTAAAGATGTCATCCTTTCAGGATTTGTATGCCGACAAACCTCCCATTTGTTCTAGGTGTGAAGTATTATTTGAGAGAGAGCGACCACATGTTGCAATAACTTAAGGAGGATTTGTCGAAATCCCAGCAGAGGATGAGTTATTTTTACAGTTAAGAAATGAACTGACAGGTCATGATGTTGGGGACTTGGTTTTTCTGAAGCTCCAACCTTACAGGCAGTCCTCAGTTGCTCTTAGGAAGAACTTCAAGTTATCTTCTAAGTACTTTGGTTCATTTGAAGTCTTGTATAAAACTCGAGTTTTTGCTTACAAGTTAAAGCTAAAATCCGGAACTCAACCTGTTTTTCATGTTTCTCAACTCAAAAAAAAAAAAAGATTGGCCTCAAGCTCCTACAACTACTACTCTACCACTACTGGACTTGAGTGGAGAGTTCATAGTGGAACCAGTTGTAGTGTTGGACAGACATGATACTCTCCAAGATGGTCCATCAGTACCTCGGGCCTTAATTCAATGGTCCATCTTACCACCGGAAGATGCTACTTGGGAGGATTGCAGTCACATCAATGCTCATTTTCCATATTTCATCCTCGAGGAAAGGGATCTTTAAAAGGACAGGGTATTGTCATATGCTATGGGTTCGTTAGCATTTTTGGATCTTTTGTTTCCTGTCTTAGTTTATTTCACCCATTAGCCTTTATTTTAGTTATTGAGGGAAGGTGCATGAGTTAGTAGTTAATAATGAGTTTGATTAATTATTCTTGATACATGTAATTGACGGCTAAATTGATTGTTTATTAATTGTTGATGGAAGAGGAATTAGTAAGTCAAATTTAAGGGGTACTGTTGTAAGAATTGGTCATGAGAATTATTAATTTCATTTCATTTGAGGCTCTACTTTGATTTAAGGAGAGTTGGTCGAATCATCTTTGTCCTAATATAGAACACCATAATTTTTCCCATGGCAAAAACTGTCATCTGAGTTAAAATATTTCTGGAGACCTAATATCTACACTATGATTTATGCCTCGTGACTTAAACCATGACTGATAATGTCTTTTTAATCTAGTTTGTATGGTTAAAATCTTATACATTAGTATTGGAGATGTGATGTTGAAAGTCTCGTGCAATCATTTGAAATACTATATGTTATTTAGTGATGAACTATGGTAACACCCTTGGTGTAATTTAACATTTAATCAGCTAAAGAAATGTCATAAGATTAACCTAGCGAATTTGAGGGCGACTAAAAATTAATCAGGGGCGACTTTTTTAACACAATCCTATGGATGTGGTTAATGAATAACCTAGGGGTATATAAAAATACTAAAACATCCTTTTACTAATTAAATAATTACCAAAAAACCTTTCACTAATAACTACCAAAATCCCATGTTTGAGAAATGGTCTATTACTCTTCGTGGTTGTATTAAACTACCGATTATATTAGTGTTCTTCATTGCTCATGAACATCATGCACAATCGCTAGTTATGTTTAGGTTATAATTTGATCATAAACTACCGATAATATTCCTTTACCCAAATTTAGTCAGAATCGGTAGTTAATTTTTTTATGTAACTACCGATTGTACGTGTGTCCATAGACTTTCCTGTTCCATTTTTTATGCACAATCGGTAGATTATGTAGAGCCCGAGCTACCGATTATGCACAATCGGTAGTTAAGTTGATTTTTAGACTACCGATTATGCACAATCGGTAGTTATGTTGTTTTTTTAACTACTAATTATGAACAATTGGGTGAGTTTAATGTACTTTGTCTACCGACCCTATTCGTGGGGCACCGCATGTCTTGCGTTCTTGATGGAAGAGATGAGAAAAGCATCCAGGGAACAGACTAGCCAAATAGTCGGGAACGTGAGACTAACTCCATTGATGGTTTGATTGTTATTTATTTTCCTCTTTTAAGAATCAATTTTCTCATACTTGGTTTGATATGTACACTAGACGTGGATCTATGACCACTTCCCGTCCCTCGAGTTAGCCAGAGAGAACCTGGCATGGGAGAATGGCACACCCCGAGGCACAAAATACATCTTTGAGGGCAACCGTTCAAGAATCAAGGAGCATGAGTTGATTTCTTTGAGGATAAAATTAGACTCATGGCGTCCAAGGATGTATGCTTTGATCCTTACAAGGAAGACCGAGCTAATGGGCATATAGCGCTAAGGTCTGAGTTGGCGTTCTACTATGGACCCTTGTGGCATCCAACTGGATATGTAATGTACAATGCCACAAGGGTGATGCGTCGACTAGGTTTTTTCCAAGAAGAACCTTGGAGTCGTTTCAAGAGCAGGTTCGAGCTGGACGTGGAGAATTATGTTTGTGCTAAGGAATCGATCACAATTGTTTACTCTGGTAACCCATCGGTTGAACATTGGGACAACAGGATGCAATCTATGATCAGGGGAGACCTGTCACCCGAGATGATGAAGCAGATCCTAGCTATATGGTATGGTATCGGGAGCATTCTCATCTTCACATGATCCGTGAAGATAAAGGAAAGAGCACCAGGGTGCTCGAATATAGGTGCATCATCAAAGACAAACCCTCGGGCTATGAAAGGCTGGTACATAACGTTATTTCCTTTTGATTTTAGTATTACGGGTCAATATTTTAGATAATAATCGTTTGATTCTTATTGCCTAAAAACAGAAAAAAAAGGTTTGCATTTTTGTCGAAGAAGATAGCTGGGTGCATCAATGCGAGAGTGCCTCCACGAGTGAGCATAAAGACCTCATTGACAACATCGATAATGAAGACTATGCTATCAAGTTTGGAGAGAAATCTGCGAATAAGCCGAAGATGGTAACATCAAAGCACAGTAAAAGATCTCGCGGTTCAACGAGTGCTGCTCCTGAAGCAAATGTCCCTGAGGGTGAAGCCAATGCCGTTGATGATGAAAGAATGTTAACCCCTGGTGCTCATTCTCCTTGTACCAAAACCAAAATAGTTAGAAATTAGATTGTGGTTGTTAACTTGATGGATATTACTATAGTGTTTAACATTACTGGTTTTAATGTCTAACATTTAAAAGGATTTAGTTTTCTTATTGTGAGTTATCAAATGAATTGCAATCGATTTATTTTTAACAAATTATTTTCTTCAAATTTTACATTATAATCGGTAGTTAAGTGGTTTGAAACAACTACCGATTGTGTATATTCATCAATAATCGGTAGATAAATATCTACCGATTGTATTTACCCCATGAACTGCCTGTTCCTGGCCACTTTTTTTTTGTGATAATCGGTAGTTTAAGAATTTCTTAAACTACCGATTATACTTGTACAAAATGTTAAATTTTTTTTAAAAAAATCGATTTCTAATTTGGGGCTACTATGATAATCGGTAGTTTAAGAATTTCTTAAACTACCGATTATGCTTGTACAGAATGTTGAAATTTTTTTAAAAAAAATTGAATTCCAATTTGGGGCTACTTATTATAATCGGTAGTTTAAGAATTTCTTAAACTACCGATTATGCTTGTACAGAATGTTGAAATTTTTTAAAAAAATTCGAATTCCAATTTGGGGATACTTATGATAATCGGTAGTTTAAGAATTTCTTAAACTACCGATTATGCTTGTACAAAATGTTGAATTTTTTTTTAAAAAAATCGAATTCCAATTTGGGGCTACATATGATAATCGGTAGTTTAAGAATTTCTTAAACTACCGATTATGCTTGTACAAAATGTTAAAATTTTGTTAAAAAAATTGGATTTCCAATTTGGGGCTACTTATGATAATCGGTAGTTTAAGAATTTCTTAAACTACCGATTATGCTTGTACAAAATGTTAAAAATTTTGTTAAAAAAATTGGATTTCCAATTTGGGGCTACTTATGATAATTGGTAGTTTAAGAATTCTTAAACTACCGATTATGCTTGTACAAAATGTTGAAATTTAAAAAAAAAAATCGATTTCCAATTTGGGGCTACTTATGATAATCGGTAGTTTAAGAATTTTTTAACTACCGATTATGCTTGTACAAAATGTTGAAATTTTTTTAAAAAATTTGAATTCCAATTTGGGGCTACTTATGATAATCAATAGTTTAAGAATTTCTTAAACTACCGATTATGCTTGTACAAAATGTTGAAATTTAAAAAAAAAAAAAACGAATTCCAATTTGGGTTACTTATTATAATCGGTAGTTTAAGAATTTCTTAAACTACCGATTATGCTTGCAGAGAATGTTGAAATTTAAAAAAAAAAATCAAATTCCAATTTGGGTCTACTTATGATAATCGGTAGTTTAAGAATTTCTTAAACTACCGATTGTGCTTGTACAGAATGTTGAAATTTTTTAAAAAATTTCGATTTCCAATTTGGGGCTACTTATTAGAATCGGTAGGTAATGGTGATCCCAAAACCTCTGATTGTTAATATTAGTTCGAACTTAGTGTACATATTTTCTGTACACTCTTATTACACCGGCCCTCAACAACTTTTTTTTTTTGAAAAAAAGAGCCGTTAAGTCTCTAATCTATATAAGGAGGGTGATCTATTCTCATTTATAAACCTCCAATACATTTTAACTCTCCAACATCGAAGAAATAACCGTATAGATTAATGGCTCAACCGTTCACGGTAGAGGAAGATTTATCGTTATGTAGGCACTATCTGCAATTTTATCCGAAGCGAGGAGAAGAACATATGAAAAATGGTGTAATGAGTATGAGTTATTTGGATAGTGTAATCGAACATTTTTGTGTTGACACCAGGAACCCCAATAACCATAATAAAGCTGATCTTTTTTGTCGATTTCATTCTATAGGCAGAGAAGTTGATCCATTTGTGAATTTAACTTATTTTGTCAATCGATATCGTTTGAGGGGTGAAACTAATGATGAAGTTATACGAGATCTCTCGAGGAAAGGCGACGATGGAAACGATCAAATTACCGTTAAGAAGCTCATTTCAATATCATTAAGGTGATGGACAGATTCAACCCGTTTAAGGTTCGTCCACACCGTTAAAGCAGAAAGGAATTTTCCAAGACAGTGTAAAATAATAATTAATATAATAATAGTGTAAAATGGCAGGTTTAATGAACAATACGTAGTAAGTTTATTTGAACAAGTTTTTCTTCGGATGTTGAAATAGTATTACGAAGTTAGATGTTAAGTAAAATCGGCATAATCGGTACACAATAATGTTCCTAAACTACCGATTACGTACAATCGATAGTTATTAAATTCCCGTGCTAACGATTATCCACAATCGGTAGTTTTTTATGTTCACTAACTACCGATTGTTAATATTAGTTCGAACTTAGTGTACATATTTTCGGTACACTCTTGTTACACCAGGCCTCAACGGGTTTTTTTTTGAAAAAAAGCCGTTAAGACTCTAATCTATATAAGGAGGGTGACCTCTTCTCATTGATGCACCTCCAATACATTTTAACTCTCCAACTTCGAAGAAATAACCGTATAGATTAATGGCTCAACCTATTCTCAACTAAAAAAGACTCATTTTCCATTTCTTTTCCTCTAACGATTCTTCTACTCCCTTTACTCTCATTCTCATTGAAAATGTCTCCAAAATCTTTACCTAAACAATCAAAGAAGGGAAAGGAAAAGATGGTGATAGAGGAGTTCAAAACCATTGAAATCAATTCGTCAACCGATTCCGAGGCAGATATCTATGTTTTTGATCCTCGACTCTTTATCAGGGAGAAAGACTTCTCAGGTATAAACCCATACTACAATGAAGATGGAGAGTACATAGGTCCACTTCAGGATAATCCTAAGGGGAACGAGAAGAAGAAGAAGAAGCAGGTTGAAACTACGACCAAGTCGAGAGTAACAAGGAGTGGAAGAATTTCATGAGAATTTCTATGAGGTGTTTTATTTCGTTTTGTTCGGATGTTTTTAGTTTTTTTGGAACAAGTTTAATGAACAATATGTCGTAAGTTTATTTGAACAAGTTTTTATTCGGATGTTGAAATAGTATTACGAAGTTAGATGTCAAGTAAAATCGGCATATTCGGTAGATAACTATGTTTCTAAACTACCAATTACATACAATCGGTAGTTATTAAATTCCCGTACTACCGATTATCCATAATCGGTAGTTATTTATGTTCACTAACTAGCGATTATAACAAGAAAAGTCCCGGAAAAAAAAACAAGTATAATCGGTAGGTTAAGTTGATCATTAAACTACCGATTACAAAGTTTAAAATTTTAAAGTTTAGTTCAACTCTGGCTACAATCGGCAGATATAAATTTTCAACTACTACCGATTGTGAAAGATGAAGAGTTAGAAATTTTGGAAGGTTTTGAGAAATTCAATTTGGGGCAACACCTATAATCGGTAGTTTAAGTACTCCATTAAACTACCGATTGTACAATCGGTAGGAACAAAAATCACAAGCCTATCGATTGTACAAAACTATAACTCGAAAAATCAATCTAAAAACTCTCGAATTCTCTTCCAAAACTAACTAAAATAATTTTCTAACACTAACTATAACCAAATTAGTTAACTAATTAATCAAAATTAATACTAATTAAACAAGGATAGATTAGCCATTATAGAAAATATATGGATAAGGGATGTATTGAGATTACTTCAAAATGATCTTATTTTGTTTTATTAGTCGCCCCTAACTAGTTTTTGGTCGCCCTTAAATTCACCAGGATGATTAACATGATATTTTACTGGCAAAAATACTTGTTGCCTCCACTCTTAGGGCATATTAGTGTTATCTTCACCCACATGTTAATTAGATTAGATAGTTGTTGGTCAAATTATCATATCCTAATCTATTGTCCGCAAAGTTTTTAAATGAATGGCTTTTTAGATTGTTTGGTTGTGTACCTCTTTGATAGATATGCAGGGTTTGACGGTTGTTTATTATTCCTTCCCAATAGATTTTTCTTTGGGTCAGATGCAATTAAAAAACTGAATGATAACGTCTCTTTGGTACCGAATTTTGGCATATTTGAATAGTATGATAGTATTTATACATGAGGATATTATAATATCCATTTTATTTCGTCGTGTTATAGTTTTTGTCTTGAACATTACTATATAAAGTTAACTCATTTTATTGGAATATATTATCTCCGTTTCTAAGAAAAAATTACTATTATTTTTTTATTTTAATTTAAAAATAAATTAAATTAAAAAAATGATAATAACTTTTTTCTAAAAATGAAGGGAATATAATTTAAAAAGACGAGATTGTTGGAACATTAACCCTTATCTTACGGATACCAAGAGTCACCTCATAACCCTTAAAAAAATGTCATATAAATAAAAGTGATTGATGACATCATAAAGCAAGGTATTTTAGATCACCCATGCAACTAAGAATATAAAATTTAAAATTTAAATGTAACATATCTCAGGGGCTATTAGGTCTTCAAACTTAGTGATTAATTCTCAGAAAAACTACACTTTAAATTTATCGACTAAGCCAAAAATGCTTGAGTGTAAACCGTGTGATATACTTGTAGTTAAAACTTCAAGAGCCTCTATTAATTATGGTCATTTGGAATGTTTTAAATCTCGAATAGTACACGACTGCATTTTGATCTCATAGGTACATGTTGAATATTGAACTAAAAGTTCATGATCGATTCTATATGTATAATAAAATAAATTATATATATTTTTTATCTTAATATTTAACTAATTATTGGCAATAATTTTTATGAAGTATATACATAAATAGTATGTGGTATAAGTCAAGAAAATATGTGTGAAAAATTGATAGATTGTCATTCTAACGACCGAAGATCAAACATAGAAGAAGTTTTTATACACAAAAAACATAAAAGAAAAAGTTACGTCTAGAATCGATCTTCAACTTATACTTGATTCAGTACGAGTCAAAATAAATACTAAGATTCTAGTCGTATTTGATATGAATGTATAAACCATGCTCATTTGCTTGCATATCCAATAATTGAGTACATAGAATTAGTGGGTGACTTGTAATATCTTAAATTAATTGGGCTTGCTATCAATTTTTATAGTAAATTATGTATCTTAATTCATGTTTCTAACAGATGCTTACTTTCTTTTTGGCAAGAGAATTTAGAGATACCTAGAGAGCATTATTGTTTCAGGAATTACACTTATAATGGGTATATATATATATATTTTATTAACAGTTATACAAATTATGATTGGATTGGATGTCCTGATACAAGAAAATCAACTTCGGGATAAGCTATTTGTATTGTTTTCTTCTTCTAATTTCTTGGTCATCCAAGAAATAACCTATTGTTTCCAGATCTTATGCAGAATACAGTGCATATTCTGCAGTTGTATTGGATCTTCTACTTGTTTGTTGAGTTACAAAATTGTTGTTTACCATCCTAACATGATGCTTTGCGATAAACACTAATGATATATGGTTGGCATGCATGTAATCCTACTTTTAATGTTAGGCCTAAGCATATAAAGGTGGATTATCATGTAATAAAACAACCATGTTTTTTTGAAGATCAATTAGTAGACATGTTAACTAAATGTCTTTATTATTCTATGTTTTTTACTTTGCGTAGCTTTGGGTTTTTTTTTTTATGCATCTTTGGATGTGATTCCTTTCCACATGGAACTTCATCTTCATGTGTTTTTTTCTTGAATGTTGCTTATTTAGAGCAAGTTGTTGGCTGTTTTCTTTATTAGCCTATAGTTGTACGCAGTTTTTCTTCTTTTATGTTTCAATTCTCTTTGTTTTGTCTGCTTTCGCAGTTTTTTTTTATTGTCTTATTGTACCTTATTTTCAAGTTTCTAACCATATTTAGTATTAGCTTGAGTATTAAGAATATGATCAAGGTCAATTAGTTTCTTTTGACTTGACTGGTGTGTTTATGTTACAAATACTCTGTCACGTTTCTCTGTATCAGTGTTTAGACATATATTGAATAAAATTTTCTCTTACACAGAGATTACAACTAAAAATTAAGTAAACACGCTAGATTGCATAAACCGTCATTCGAACGGGCCCTAGCTTTGTAGATGAATACCTCACTCAAAATTATTTTACTATCACCACTGGTCAATATTAATTTCCTCCTTTCATTAGAGGTAAATAAAATAAAAAAGATAGTCTTCGACTGGTAAAAAAGCAACACTCTTACCGAATAACTAATTAATTAACATTTTGTGATCGAATGTTGGAGGTTCCCCAAACCCATATGCATGGGCAACAGATGGAATCCACTCTGCAACCAATCCAACCACAGGTGGATTCAAATTTGTCAGTTGCGTCTAATCCTCTACTCAATGGATAGGTGGATAGGAGATTTGGATGCTAGTGGATCCAATAGATTTTGTATTTTTCAGTCTAGTGTATTTTACTAAATTTTTAGAGTAGAAAGTGAGAACCGTCATAAATTTCTTTGTAGATGAACTTGGTTACAACCCTAAGGAAATACATAACAAACAATATATGATAGTAGAGACGAATTATATGAGCATGTTTTTTTAATGGCTAAGTGGATGCAATTGTCCAGTATATTTTTCAATATCCACCTGCGTCAAGTCCAAAATCTAATATATTTTTAAGGAGACACCGGCGTCCAATCCATTTGTGCACAGATCGAGTGTCAAATACAATGAACTTGGACCGAAATGAGTAAATCAAAAGGTTGGATAAGTTTTGGTTAGCCCTAATGGGCGCATTGTGTAAGATATGGATGAGATCTATTGGACTCATCCACATTAATCCAGTATATGACAGATTTCAAGTTTGGAATCTGTGTATAATCCAACATCTAATGGATAGGTGGACGAGCGGAATGGATGAGGGTAAATCCAATAAAATTATTTTCATTATTACTCAAAAGAGACTGAGGTAGAACTAACAAACATCCTCCAAATAAATAGTTTAAGTTATGATTAGTAATATGCTGCTACATGTTTTAATATGGAAACATGTTGATAAACTAAATGCATTCCAAGACACACTCATGTATGTATTTAAAAGTCTAAACTTAAGCAAAATAATATAAATCCCGTTAATTTAATGAGTTCGGGTGTCCAATAAATTTTTAAGCTGGCAACCACATCCAATCCAAAATCTAATGAATTTCTAAGAATGTATCCAATTTTAATCCCATTATGCATTTATCAGATGTCTATTCCAATAAAAAATTGGACTAGGTCAGATTGGATCGGCGGATTTGGTGAATTTTGCTCAGTCATAGACTAGGAACCATGTTTTAGGGTCTACTCAAAACTTTTATATACTATTCAAAAAAGACAAATTAGGGTTATTAACTAGTAAGAATTAAAGATCCTTATTAATATATTTTATGAATGACATGAACCCTTATATTATTAGTGATTAATGATAATTATTTTTGTTAATGCTTAGATTAGATTGAGTTGATTAAACATATTTTTAGAGTTAGTTTTTGAAGAGGAATAGAACAATATTTTTTTTTAGATTGAGTTATGTGAAGAATAAAATAGAAGTTTGGCACAATTTTTTTTCCTAGCCGCACAAAGGTTCGACACTTTTTTATTTTGATAACCAAGAACTCTTATTAGGAGTTAGAATAGAGAAATTTTTTGATCTCTAGCCAGAAAATTTACAAATGGTATCTGAAAAGTTCACATATAACTCCATATTGGTTTTATCTCCTTTAACTAATTTAGAGATTGCATCTGCAACTTGATTATCATTCTTACTGACAGAAGTAAAAATTGACTAAGATGTCTTATTTCTTTGATGATCCTTTGATCTCAGTGAGTAGAGGAAAAATCACCAATAATAGCTTGAATCACAATTTTGCGTCTGCTTTGATGTGGATTTGCTTTAGATGCAATGCTTTCTCCCATACTATGGCTTCGCGCACTGCTAAACATTCCGCTTCCTCTAGGAATATACACCGTTCTGTGAAAAACCCCTTGATGCCATCACACTGTCCTGTATCATTTCGCAAGATAAAACTAGAACCAACATGATTATTTTCATAGAAAAAAGAGGCATCTATGTTTATTTTAATTGCACCTAGTTCAGGGAGTTTCCAATCAGATTTAGGTGAACTAATAAGATCAACAGATAAATTAGAACTTCATGCTGATTATTGGAAAACGAACATTGTGTCAAAAAAATAATCATAGTCAAAAGGGTTTAGAGATTTTCCTTGAAATACAGGCTCGCATCTGTCTTTCCATAGTATCCATGAACCTAACATAAGTCTGTGAGTCCACTTTTCATCATCTGCACTAAGATTACCATAAACCAAGAGATTGCCCTTTGAGAAACAGAACTGCAACCTCCCTTGACAGCTTGTTTTTTCTTTTTTTCTAACCGAACTTTGTGTGTTCTTCATATACGAAGAACAACATAGAGGTTTGACAGGGTTTTCCATTTTTTTGGTTATTTTTTTCCTAGATGAACCGTGTGTATTTTTCATTTACGAAGAACAACACAGAGGTTTGGGTAGAGTTTTCAAAAAATTTACCATCCAAGTACGTTTTTTTTCTTTTTTCTAGCTGAACCCTGTGTGTTCTTCATATACGAAGAACAACATAGAGGTCCGATAGGGTTTTTTTATTTCTTTTAGGTTCGGATTGTATTTTTTTTCTAGACGAACAAATACTGAAACTACAAAAATTAAATAAAATAGGTTCAAACTAAAAGCAAAAACCTAAACAAAATAAATGTTTTTTTCAATTTTGTTTTGAAATTGAAATATATTAGATTAGGTTAGGTTGGGGTTTTTAATTTGTAAAGGGTAACTAAGTAACTTATTTTTTCATAGGATACCCCATATCCCACCACGCTAGATAGTAGAATTCTAAAGTAATACACAAATTTTTTGAGTAGACCCCAAAACAGAGTTCTGGATAGGGGTGAGCAAGTGGGATTGAATCCACGTATTCAATCCATCCCATTAGTTTTTTAAGCGAGTTGTGTCCAATCCGTACGTTAATAGACTGGATGGGGGTGTAGTTTGTGGATCCAACAGATTTTTGATCGGGTGTGGATGTTGTCTTAAAAATCTGTTGAATACTCGTTATATTAAGGTTATATATGGATTTTTCGTAAAATATAGGGTTAGCATAGTATTTACATATTATATATATACTATCCCCATATATATATATATGGGGATAGTATAGTATTTATCTCTGTAGCGGTTAGTTCCATCGAATTTTTAGGACTTGGTGTGAGGACTTGATTTTTAAGGGTGTTGTCCATGAAACTTGTTTTTTGGGAGTGTTGTCCATGGTACTTGTTATATATATATATATGTATTTTGTTGTTTACATTTAGGTTTTATAAGAAATCAAGTCATTTTTATTAGTTTTGTTTTTCTATTTAAAATATTAATTATTAAAAGAAAATTTATTGGATCATCCGTATCCAATTTGTCCATTTGTACATCCAATGGATGCAAATCCGCTAGATGCTGGATTGAATGTAAATATCAAACTCAAAATCCGTCATGCATTAGACTGGATGCAAATGATGCTAAAACCGGTCCAATCCAGATCACGCTCACCCCTTCTAGATTAGATGGAACGCCATAAAATTATTCAAGCCCAAATTAAGGGTTTTAGCTAAACAGCCCAAATCAGTAACACGATTAAGGACAACTAGTAGCCCATATATAGGACTTAATATTTCCATTTCTTTGTTCTTGTTTTTCGTCATGGTTTGTGGTTGTGATCCAGGAACTTTTAAATCAAAACCACAATCTTAGATTTTTTGTTTTAGAAGCCTTCAAGATATTTGCCTTGATTTTTCCAAATATTTGGACTTACGTGTAACAACATTATTGGATGTAATTTTGATAAGAAATGTATGAACATAAACCATACACAACCCAATCAGAAACTCCTTATTACAAACTATTTCACCTATCTTATTCTCTCTCTAACTTCCCTTAACACAAATCCAAACTCAGTTTCTCTGCTAAGAAAAAAAACAGTATGGCAGCAACTTTAGCAGGAGTGAGTTTTTCAACAGCAACTACGGTGGTAGCCAAAGCAGGAGGAAGTTCAACCAAGACACTATCACCTCCATGCTTGAACCAACCATGGAGAATGAACCAAGTTAGAGGTGTTCGGATGGTTACCATCCGAACCATGGCTACACCAGATAGTCTATCTGACAAGGTACAAGAAAGTGTCGCTAACGCGCAGGAAGTTTGCGCAGGTGACCCAGTGAGCGGAGAATGTGTTGCTGCATGGGACGAGGTCGAAGAAATTAGTGCTGCCGCCAGTCATAAACGAGACAGGGAGAAGAACGCAGATCCATTGGAGACTTACTGCAAGGATAACCCCGAGACAGATGAGTGCCGTACCTACGACAACTGATCTGTATCATTCTCAGATCATTCTAATGACTATGTACCTCTTTCAATTAGATGTTCATGTTTACCTTTTTTGGGTTTTTCTTTATCTGGTGTTATATTGAATTAAAGAATCTGCAAACTCAGTTATCAGTTTTATATAATTAAACAAGTTATTGTAAAAGATTGATTTTGTGTTTATCTATTCTGTTACTATTATTCATGAGAAATCTTGTTGTGTTGTGGATGAAAATGGTGTTGGGTGAAATATTCGTCCCTGGTCAATTAAGTGGTTCATATGATGGTAGTCTTTAGGAGTGTTACATGTCCTCAAACCATAAACCTTAGATCAACTCTACTAATCGGTTGCTAAACCGACAGAATTCCATCCAACAGAGGTTTGAGTTTACAAATGAGTTTCCAACAGACGGAAGCCTGTTCTCCTTTCTCCGTCTTTAGTAAAATTGATAAGGTCCTGAAGTGAAGTGGTGGTTTTAAGGTAGAGAATTAATCCTAGACCTAGGGTAGGAGCACAAGATTGAAATTAGAAAACTTTAAAGTTCAAGAAATTGATATAAGCTTCTTATTGTATAATAGTTTAAGCAATGAAGGCACTGATATAAACTTTTCCGTTTCTGAGAAGAAGCACCTTGTTGTATAGGTAAGCATAATCTCTTGTATTCTTTATTGGATGCAGTTTAGGCCGTTACAACTTACAATATCTTCTTTGTTTCCTTTGCTTAGCCCCTGTAGTTAGGGACGGAGCTAAAAACTTCACTAAGGAGAAGTAAAATCCTGCCAAAGGATGTAAGAAAGCAAAAATAGGCTTGAAAGCCCAAATCCTAAGAAAATTTAGGTTTGGGAGCCAGTTGGGCGCTTTCAACCGGCTCCGCCCCTGCCGGTAGTGCCCCCCAATAACAGACTGAACGTTTATATTTTCTTCTACTTACTCTAATAATCCTTTTTCTTCTACTTACTCTAATAAACCTTGAACCCATAGCCGGCGTTGGACTTTGTTTGGTATTCGGAAATTTCAACACAATTTCATTTCTAGCAAATTCCAACTTGTTTAAGACTAAAGGAGGGTCCTTTCTTTCGGTAGTATTCCCCCGAGGCCAAGCATTATGGTGTGGTCTATCGCTTGGTTATAGCTTAATTATAGCCATCTCGAAAAAGTGCTACTATGGGGTAAAATTATGACTTGGCTTGCCGAGACGGATACCTGGTATCCGTCAGAATAGTGCGAGACGGATACCCGATATCCGTCTCTATAGCATTTTTAGGCAGAAAAATGCCCGAGTTTCTCCTCATTCAACACTTTCAAAAAAAAAATCTTTCTCCTCCCATTTCCAACCATTTTTACCCTATTTTGATCTTCAAGGTGTTATAGGTCGATTTGTTGTGTGAAATTTAAAGAGTTTGCTCCATACTCATTGATGATTCTATTGCATCTTTTAATTTCGGAATCCATCCACAAAATCATCAAAAGTAAGTTAATCTACCATTAGGGTTGTAAATGTAATTTTTTTTTGTTAATCATGAAATTATTGATGCTTGATTCATTATTTACATGGTAGACAACTCAATAACAATATTCAACATAGATATATTATGAAATCAATGATTATTACTTGTTTTTTGATGTATTGTTGATCAAATGCCTATTTGAAATGAAACTGTTACTATTTTATTGATATTTTGATCGTTGATTGAGCCCAATTTGAAGTAGGGTATTGAGTAATTGAAATTGAAATTGTTGTTGCAAAGGTACAATATGAGTCTTATGTGTTCCTATGTGAGACAAACATTGATTTGGATACTTCAAGTGATGAAGACGAGAAATTCGTAATATTGTTTCAGCTAATGAAATTGGATGTTCGTTGGCGTATCATTCGTCAACCGGTGCCTAAGGAAATGCAGACATGATCACGACTTACCCGAGCTCGAGTATGGTATGATGAAAAAATGATGAATGATTATTTCACTCGTGGAACTGGTTATACTTCAAGACAATTTAGACAACATCTAGGAATGGATGAAGTATTATTTGAGAAATTGTTAGGATAATTACTGGAAGTGGATGAAGAATGGCATCAACATCCGGATGCAACTGGTGTAATGGGGCGTTCTGCACATATGAAATTAGTAGTCGTGATGAAAAGTTTGTACAAAAGTATAGCCGATGATAGTATCGACGATTACACTCATATGGGAACCACAACAACATACTATTATGTAAAGAGATTTTACAACTTAGTATGCTACCATTTTGGACCTAGATACTTGCGCAAACCTACTCCTGAAGATGTGAGGAGGTTTCTAGCTGAGAATTCCGAGCGAGGATTTCCTGGAATGCTAGGTAGTATTGATTGTATGCAGTGGCCATGGAAGAATTTCCCGATAGCTTGGAAAGGAAAATATCAGGGTAAAGAGAAGTACAGTTCTGTGGTGTTAGAAGTGGTGGCATCATAGGATTTATGGTTTTGACATGCTTTTTTTGGAATGCATGGGGCAAATAACGACTTAAATGTGTTGGAACATTCACCCCTTTTTGATAACATGTTCAACGGTATATCCCCTTCATGTAATGTCATCAACGGGCACCAATACAAGATGGATTATTTTTAGCCGATGACATATACCCAAAATTCACAACTATTGTACAAGCTTACACTCAAACATTGGGTTATCCAGACTTCGTAAGATTCAATAGGTATCAATGGATAAAAGGAAGGATGTTGAGCGTTCTTTTGGAGTACTAAAATAGAAATTTGGAATTGTCGGAACGCCCTGTAAGTATTGGAAAGACACTGACTTGAACCTAGTAATAAAATGTTGTTTTATTTTGCACAACATGATTACTAAACATGAACGTCAGGATAGGGAATGGGATGCAGTTGTTCTTGTTCCAATACCGGAGCCAGGATTATATGGAAGAGGGTGCAAAAAACATTCTTACCCATGTTAGGGGGTGCAAAATGGGATTCGAAAGGCAATTTATACTAAAAATATACCAAAATAGCTATAATTGGGCTTGGGAGCCAGCTGGGCTGGGTGTGCAATTGTACACCCTTGCTTTACATTAGCTCCACCCCTGGACGGATCCTACTGATAATCGTCTTGTTTTTGTTGTAAGTCTTAAAAACCTTCAATTTCACCTATAATTAATTAATGACTGATCTTGTTGCGCAAATTAGAAATCGTCCTAGTAGAGGAGTAGTAAATCCAACACAACCAAATAGAGGTTCAAGTTTGGAGGGCTCGGATTTGGAATATGTACAAGTACCTTCTTCAAAAGAAGAATCTGATGATACAAACTCATTATGCGAAGAAGGATATCATGGTCAAACTGAAGAAGGTGTATTTGATTGTTATGGTTAAAGACAATATTCTCAAAATTGCTATGGCTAGCTTTGATCCAGCAGAAGATTTAGTTATTTGTAAAACTTGGATCACCCAACAATCTCGTCCTGCCGCTCGACAATGAGCTTTACCATATGAAGCCTTCTGGAACCTAGTATGACATTACTACAAAATAGACTTTGGCAATTCTCGCCAAAGAACAATGGATAACATAAGGGATAAACATGTTTTAATACAAGAAGAAGTTACACAGTATATCGTCCTCCAATCAACTATTTATAACAACTGCAGTTGTCCTGAAGAAATGATCCATGATCGACTTGTAATTTTTTTTCTTTTTACTTATTCAAATTTTACTTTATGTTTATTTCAACTAAAATTTTACTAATTTTAATGTTCGAATGTTGCAGGAGAGACTAGCAAAAGTGAAGTACAATGAACAAAAAGAAAAACAATTTGAATTTTGATGAGTGTTGTCATTTTTTTAAAAAAAAGTTTCCTGATTTACTTACATTCATGAAAAACCATACATTTGAAGTTGATTCTGATGAAGACTAAGTTTAATTATAACAAGTTTTGTGGGTACATCTCTTTGTAAATCCTCACGAGATACAACTCATCCACCAAGGTCGTTTGGTGATTTAAAAGTTTGTTACATATGCTAAGTGTAATCGTGTTTCCTACGAAAGTGAATTATGGTCTTAATTAAGTGTTGTAATATGCTTTCATTATTTGTACTTCAACCGTCGTAATCTATTTTACAATGAATAAAATAATGATTAACGAAAGTAACATAAATAATCAATATCAATTATTCAAAACAACATTATATCACTAGATGTTAAGATATCTCATTTTTGCAAGAGTCACGGTTGTACTTAGCACATACAACAACCCTTTAAACCATAATGTAGCCCCAATGGACGGGTTTTGTCTCGTGAGGGTTTACAAAGAGATATACCCACAAATCCTATAATCAAACCAGTTATTCCTCATTGTCGAAACTAGCAGAAGTTGGTTCTCGTGCTAACCATGCCGAGTTCATATGAGGACAAATGTCTACTATCTTTGAGCAGACATGATTAAAACGGAATGTCGTTCCGTATTTTGCAAGATATGTAGTACGGGAAGCTTCGTCCTACAATAAACAACCAAAAATATATTCAATAAGTGAATTATTGGAAAATACTCTTTAAAATAAAATCCAATTAAATGGTAAACACTTATATTCATTTAGTTTGTCGTCCCTGACGTCCTTGTTCGATATAGTGGTATTGTATTGCCACTAACTTTTTCACATTATTTTTGATAATCTGAAACCGATTTTTGATCAAGTTGGAGCTGCGATTGTTTGGTACCCATCAATCTCATTAAACATTCGTAGAACCTGGGTCCAGAATACCGCCGGGGACATATTTTATCCGACGGGAGCTTGTGCAGCATAATAGTAGGACCAGATAAGGTTTTAATTTTGTTCTTCAGTATAAGTAGCCATTAGTACTGCGAATAGTGAATATTATAAAATAGGAACGATGGAAAGCAAAGGAGTATATGGGTATGAGAACTTGATAATTTGTTGTATGTTATATTGAACGAGAAGTATTTTATTTATAGAGATAGAGTGAACATCGAAATGGTTACCAACACTGTGAATATCAAAGGGAAAAAAATGGCTCATAAGGTGAACATCGAAATTAAAAATAGTAGACATGCAAGACTGATATTTGCAGTGTACAGTCTTTTATCGTGTGGTCATTACAATAAAAGACATGCAAAGTTGTTATCTGAAGTGTTAGTCTTTTATCGTATGGTTATTCACAATAGGACACATGCAAGGTTGTTATTTGGATTTTACAGTCTTTTATCGTGTGGTTATTCACATGATCTCTTTACAGTTTAAGTGTTTTCAAGTCCAGTAGGAGACGAGTAGATAGGCTGTTATTTGCAGTGTCTAGTATTTTATCGTGTTGTCATTTTGAAATCTGCAGTGTCAATTAATAAAAAACAACATCAATTATTCAAAACAATATTACATCATATTCCTAGATTCAAACCGCTAGTCACAGTAAAACATAACGACACTTAATCAGACCATTCCACCGAAAGACACACTGGACATTTCCGTAAATATTTTTTATACATGTTTTTTGCTTTAGATGTGTGTATTTTCATATAAGTGTTACAATTAGGCATTGAACATTCAGTAATATTAGAAAATTCAAATTGAATGTTGTTTGGACAATGCTTGGTTTGGTGACCTTCTTCTCCACAACGGTTGTACACACACGTCTTCAATTTGGCTTCAACTTTGAAGTTTTTGCATATATCATTTACCTTTTGATATTCTTTAGATTTTACAGCATCTTCTAGCAACTATGCTTTTTCGCGACAATTTGGATATTGACATTACAAATACCTAAAAAAAATTCTAGTTGTGATTCAATAACCATTTTGATGCCAGGACAGCTGTAGATGGTAAGTTTTTGATAAGGGTCAGAATTGTAAAATCGCCCTTCTGGCTAGTTGTAGAAACATAAAAATATCCACGCATACTTCTGAATTTACATCAAAATACAAATATTGTATTCCTACTTATATTACAGGCGAATCGAGGATACAATCTCTACAAAAAGCTACAGGCGTTCTATGCTAACATTGTAGTCTATAATCTCTACATAATAAGTCTCAAGCTCCTATATTGATTTCCCATTAGTACAGAACAACTTGAGTCCTCTCTAAACAACGGCAAACATTCTAAACTGGCCTTGTAGCCTCCTCAATACTAATAATATTCATTCCATATCGAGCTAGTCTCAAGTCGCATAAATTCCATGGCTGAATTCCTTGAACTCGTCTCGAATGCGCATCAATGTTCCAGTAACATCTATTACGGGAGTAGCTAATGTTTAAACCCCAAAATACATTCTAGCTTAACGCTTCATTCGCAACAAATGCTCCTCAGATTTCTCTTCTGAGCACAAATATGCTACTTTAGCACTTTGCTTAAATATAAGCCATAAATTTTGCGTCACTCCTCTTGGATGCACCACAATCAAGAAACACTTCAATAACATACGTATTAAACATATGAGCTAGGCTAATCCTACCATTTTCTTATATTAACACAAAGTTAGCATTAGTTATTTGGCTTAGCACCACGTTGGCACAAGTTAGCCACAAAAGCACTAACTTTTCTGGCGCTAATCCTAGCACATGAGAAGCGAAAACTAGCATGAAATGGTCTTAGCTAGCACATCTTGGCCTAATGAGGCCTTATCTAGCACATCACCACCCTGGCACCTCAACCCTAGAACTAAAAGTGCTAACCCTAACCCTAGCGCCAAAAGCGCTAGCTCTTCTTGTACAAGTGCTTTAGCCAACGCGTCCTCGAGAGCGCATCTTATGACTAGCCACTAGCCAGTGCGTCACATGCTCCATTTCGTCTCTAGAAAAGCCTAGCGCGTACCTAGTGGATAGCGCGTCCAAGGAAAATGTGTTGCTAACATCACTACAAGAAAAATGAGCTTTACCAACTAAACCAAAAGAGTTGATACAGGGCATGTTTCAGTGGCTGGAGACCTCTAGCAATTAACTAGCAACGAAAACGTCTCGCTGCTAAAGACTATGAGGCTAGAGACCTTTTCCAACATAGATGTTGTATAAACGTCTTACAACAATTGTGAAGCACTAAGAGTTTTAGCTGGCACATATTTTTGGTAACTGCCTGACCACCGTTGGTGGAGCATTTAAGCACTAGTTGGTGAAATACTTAACCTACAAGAATATTGGTTGTTGAAGGCTGATATATTGTTAGTAAAGGAGGCCAACTATAAAATAATGTATATTGCTAGTGAATGGAACCCACTAGATTTGAGTTGCTGAAGTTGTTGGCTAAGAATTATAATCACTTAATGTTATGATGGTTAAAGAGTTTCCTTCACTAGATTTTAGATGCTCAAGATTTTAAGCTTCTGCATATGAATTTCAGTTGTTTTTGTGTGGTTGGTTAAGGTGTTTTCCAACAAGTTAACAGTTGATAGTTGAGTTGGTGATAGCGTTTTCCAATAACAGTTTGGTTGATTAAGATTTATAGCCGCTAGCTTTTCGGTTGGTGAGGTATTAGGTATACATTGGTGAAAAGCTCCACCCACATACGATCTAGTTGGGTAAGGGTTTAACCAATCGAGACTCTGCTGATAAGGGGTTCAATCCTCTAAAATTATTTTGTTTAGTGAAGGACTAAACCACTGAATCTAGTTGTTTAAGGTATTGTTGGTGTAGTTAGCTAAGGGTTTAACCAATGAAGGTTCTGCTGATAAAGGGTTCAAGCCTCTATAATTGTTATGTTGACCAAAAGCTTAAACCGCGGGCAGCTCTGCTGCTTAAAGCTTCAGCCAAGTACAAATCTAGTTATGTAACAATTGGCACTTAATTAAAGAATCTATTTAATAACAAATTCAAATTCCATTAGTTGGGATTAATATATCCAAAATATTATCATCCTTTAATAACATCCAAACTTTATATCCCAAAATAAGACCCAAAAAAACTTTACATACTAAAATAAGACCCCAAAAAACTTTTACATCCCAAAATAAAAACTTGTATCAGGAATTTTCAAAGTAAAGACATTCTAGGATTTTCGTGTTTCTATTCCATGTGCTACTTCAAATCCTTTCCTTTCATCAAATGCTTTAATACCTGATAAATTATCCAACCAAAACCACAAATAAAACAGAAATAATACCTAAAGGTATGGCGATGAAAAAATGAGACCTATCAGCAGGAAGAGAAGTAACTAAAAATATAACTAACCTACCACCAACTTTCATGCATACAAGAATTATAGAAAACAATATCATACCACAAACTCATAAAAAATTGAACCGTTATTTTTATGTACAAGATCTACCTACTACCTAGAAATAATCGGAGATGCACAAGTTCTACCTGCTACTTATAATATGTTGGCGTTTATAAGTACTATTATACAACAAGCAATTATGCCAAAACCCTAACGAAAAAAAAAAATATAACCATGAACATGAACTTGAACAATCGAACCCTAATGTCAAAACAAGTTTCTACCATGAAAGATATTAAAAAGAAGAACAAGAACAAGCAACAACCATTTCCAAATCGTCTTAGCAAAAAAAAAAAATATTTCCAAATCTTCCATAAGAAATAATTTAGGCTTAAGGGTGTGTCACATTCATATTATTGATAAAGTCTCACTGAAATCCTCTAAGACAATAAGGAAATGTGGTCGTTATTTTGACACAAATAAGTTGTTGAAGAAACTAAGTGAATCTTTGATAGGTGCATTATTTGAATTAGCTTGATGCTCTAAGACATTGCTTTCTTGTTAGTTTACATATCATTATCCTTTGACTTCGTTTGCTTTTTAGTTTCTTAGGATTTTTGAAGTACATTCAACCAAAGAAGAAGAAAGGAGTTCCTTACAACACGAAATGAGCAAGGAAGTCAAGTTCTACAAGTGAAGAAGAGCCAAAGACAAATTAAACTCATTCAAATTCAGAATTTCTTAATACCATCTTGAAGATAACGAGAATACAAAGTGAACGCAAAAAGAATGAGGTCATTCCGAGTTCGGACGAAGAAGTTATGGACAAAACAGACGAAGCAAGAAAAAATCGTCTACAACATTTCAGGCGGCACCCAACTATGCCGACTAGAGCACTTTTTCATACAGAAAACTTGGATTTTTAATCCCTTTAGTCGGCACGGTTCATTGGGAATGGACCATGCCGACTGGAGCAAGTTTGGGTATAGAAAATTGGAGTTATTTTGGTCTTAGAGTCAGCACGGTTCATGGAAATCAACCATGCCGACTGTGGCAAACCTATGGGGCCCGTTTTACACATTTTTGACTTGTAAAATGAGGAAACACGGTCCCGGAAGGATTTTAAGTCCTAGATTTCGTAGATACTATATAAGGGGACTCTCAAGACATTAAGAAGGGACTTTTGGGAGACTTGAAAACAACGAGGTGAACAAGAAGCTAGGGATTGGAGTTGGATTAATCATCACGATTTCTAGGGTTTGTTTTACTTGCTTTCTTATATATTTTCCATGGATTTTGAGAAATTCATGATGAACTAAACCTTTCTTATTGGTTAAGGATGTAACCTAAAGTCATGGACATGTTATTCAATTAATGCATTAGTTCCGTTATTCACTCTCTTGTATATCGTTCAAGTTTTACTATGTATAACAATTATTTGATTGTGTTCATATAATATGATTAGTTATTTCGCATGTTTGAGTTGCGAATTAAATATCTTAATAACTTCTCTATAGCTAATTAGGAGTCTTAGATAATCTTATCAAGAATCCTAATACCTAGTAGTAATTTGTGATCACTAGCGTGCGAATTATGAAGGACGTCACAAGTAAAACTTGGCCTAGGTTGAATATGCCACGATTGTGTTTGTATTGCCTATGAGTAAGACATCTCACAGAATCTAAAGCTTTCTTCAAATTGAATCTCTTAGGAAAGCATTGGGTAATTTGGTAGAAAAGAATTCATATATTAGCGATTGCAATATTTATTGAGTAGTGGAGACGTAACGAAGTGTTGACACCGATTGGGGATACTTTAGGGTTATTGGTAACATTCGACACTGAATGATGATATTGATGTTTGATTGCATGGCATGTGTAATGCTGGACGCTGAATTCCTTAACTAGTCTTCTCTTAATAATATTTTCTTAAATATTTTCAGTTTAAATTACTTTGAACAACAAAACCCCCCTGTTCACATAAGTAACCAAAATAACTTAGCAACCCATATCTCCTTGTTCTTACTGCTATATCCTAATCCATATTTGTGAAGTAGAGAACTTAGAAATAATTTTGTTAACCTGACAACCGACCAACCTACAACACTAAACGACACAAATTTAGCATGGACACGCACTGGAGATTTTTTCGTCATCGCCTATTTCAGAGAAGCCCGGGGTGCAACATGCAGATAATATATGGAAATTGGTACAAACAAGAATGCAAGAAAACAATAGATACTGTAACAAAGTATATAAAACTTCAAAAAAAACAAAAAAAAACTTCTAAGTACATGCGGAAAAGCACTTAACGCCTAATTCATACTCAAACGAATGGAGCATATGCAAAAGAATCTTGATATATATGTCAATAATGCCAAATCATTAAAGAATTTTGATATGTATGCCAAAGAAGTAACATGGCATCAAAAATCGCCACAGATCTCAGAAACCAACATAACAAGGCGGTAGCTTATCGGAAAAAAGTAGGACTCTAGCGTCTGCTTTCCAATTTAAATCAGCAATATATGAATATAAATACCGGATCATATGCATATGACTATGAAGTAAGAAAAACTCACATCGGGTACACATTTTGATACTTCTGCTATTTCAGCTTTGTCGTTTGAAAATTCCAATGAGCCCAAAGAACCCATGAACTCATGCAGATAAGATCAGCATCACAAGGATGATGCATTAGTAAGTCATGTATACAGATATACAGGAATCATCTTAAATTAATACTTAATAGGAGGTTCAAAAAGTTAAGGACATTCACATACTCGATTCTGTCTTATGTGGAACTAATAGGATCCATGAAATTAGTTAAAGATTTTTTCTTAGGTCCATAATAAATTGGCCACATGTGAAATAACGGAGATGAGAATAAAAAAAGGCAAAGTAAAGTTCAGTACCTTTCTTGAATCCAGACGACCCTAAGGAAGAAGAATTAGAGTCAGAAAGAGTGGAAACATTTTTAAGGGGTAAGCTTACGAGGAGCAGCGTCTTCTTTCTTCAAAGTGTCAGATTATGAAATATTAGTTATTAACTAAAAAGTGTCAATGTCAACCATGTATAAGATTGTTAATTTAAACAACAGTAGTGTTCTATATTCGCAACCCACTAATATAAGATATGGGTACTTAAAAAGAAAGGCATACTGAGCATGTATTTTTTTATTCTTCTAAATACAACCAACATACATCAAAAATAGCAAAATATTTAATGATATTATCTGTATCTTACTCGATGAATGGACTTTGACACATGACCTTCTTCTCATCTTAACTTATAACCTGCAGATTTTAATACCAAGGCAATATAAGAATGGACCCGTAGATATGATTTTAATATGCATCAATCACAGAAAACCGTTAAATGAATCTAACCACTTACAAGCTTCGAATTTTTCACCAAATTTGCATCATTGAGATAATATGCAACCTAAAATATCCACAGAATCAAACAAGTAAGAACATATTGATAGAACGGGTCTTCAGCAGCACCTCTGTAGCAGCACAGAATAGGTCTTCCGCAGCACATCTGTAGCAGCACAGAATGGGTCTTCATCGGCACTGTTCCTCTCTGTAGTATGTAGAACGTGTCCTTCTTTATATGACTTAACAACTTCATTCTGAATGTATATATACTGAATGTTTACAATGAATAAAATCATCCTTCTACAAACTGTTGTCTGCTTTAACTTATTATGGTATCAGAGCCATTGTTGTCTGAAGAACAACTAGAGCTTCTTCTGTCCTTCCAATCTCACATCTCAATCTCCTCTTTTTTTTTCCCTTCTCCTTAACTTATGTCAACTCTCTCTATGCTCCAGGATCAAACTCCACAGAAGCCACACAGTTGGCTCCTCCACAACCAGATCCCACACTTGCACCTGGTCAATCCAGTATGTCAAGCCCTATAACTGTTGCTGGCACTCCCTTAATACTCTCAATTCCTCCTCTCAAATTCCTTTCAAATTAGCAAAGGATGGAGCCAACTTTGCCTCATGGAAAGCTCAGCTAACAAACCTATTATTTGGTTATGATCTACTTGGCTTTGTTGACGGTACGCGTCCCTGCCCACCATCCATAGATCCAGCACATTCTCTTTGGCTTAAGCAGGATCGTCTTGTTCTCTTAGGAATTCAAGACACAGTTAACTGTTCAATTTCCCCTACAATCAACAACTGTACCACTTCTGCAGATGCTTGGGATAAACTTCGATCCAGCTTTTCCAATCGATCCAACACAAGGATGTTAACTCTCCTCACTTCCTTAATTCGAACCACAAAAGAAGGTATTACTGTATCAGACTATATGACCAAGATCAAAAGTCTGATTGATGACTTAGCACTTACATGCCACCCCATGAGTGATGAAGAAATCATAAGTCACACTCTTCATGGCCTTCAGGATGAGTTCAAAGAACTGACTGCTGTTGTTCGGGTTCGAGACTCCACTATCTCCTTTGAAGACCTCTATGACAAGCTGCTTGATGAAGAAATGATTCAAAACCGAGGTGAACCCACAAAGCCAGACACTGCCATCACTGCTCACTTCACACACCAAAGCCGTGGCTCCAAGAATACAGGCCACTCTAACCCCATCAGAAACTTCCGCTCAACTCAATCTCATTACTCTCCCCCTACCTCAAGCCACTCTCTCCCCTTCACTTCTCCTGGTCACTCCTACACCTCAGGCTCTTCCTCTAATACCTGGCAGCCTAACTTTCAGCATGGACAATCAAGAGTTGTCTGTCAGTTGTGTGATAAACCAGACCACACAGCCAAAGTTTGCCGCTCCAAACCCAAACCATGCTCTCCGCAGTCTTGTCCACACTCGAATCTGACCACCAGCACCCTTGACTCCTCTGCGAACAATTGGGTACTTGATTCAGGTGCCACTCATCACATTGCCTCAGACCTGCAAAACCTCTCCATGCACTCCAACTACACAGGAAAAGAAGACATTATCGTCGGTAATGACAATGGTATCTCTATCTCTCACACTGGCTCTTCTACACTTGCTACACCAACCTCACTTTAGACAATATTTTTTGTGCCCCTTCTATTAAAAAAAATCTTATCTCTGTTTCTCAATTTTATCGCTAAAATAACGTTTCTATTGAATTTTTTCCTAACCATTTTCTTGTGAAGGACTTGAGTACGGGGGCATCCTTGGCACGAGGCCGGAGTAGGAACAACTTGTATGAATGGCCAACACCGAGTCCACGATCCAATCCACGGCCTTCCACCTTCCTCGCCACAACCTCTGACGTATGGCATCGCCGTCTCGGTCATCCGTCCTTCTCCATCCAACAACAGATTCTTGCAACCAATAACCTTTCTGTTTCGCATTCTCCTAGTTCTAAGTCCCATTGTGATTCTTGCTCTTGTAAAAAAAGTCACAAATTGGTCTTTCACATTTCTTCCATTTCCTGTAATGAACCTTTGCAGATTCTATATTACGATGTTTGGGGTCCCTCTCCAATTGTTTCAGTGGATAAATTTCGCTATTATGTTATTTTTGTTGATTACTTCACCAAATATACATGGTTCTATCCTATCAAATTAAAATTCGATGTTCCCACTGTTTTTTTTTTATTGCCACCCTTTCTAATCGGTTCTCTCTCAAAGACTTGGGTCATCTCAGTTACTTTTTAGGTGTTGAAGCCTCTCGCACTTCCTCGGGTCTTCATCTTTCTCAGCGCAAATATATTCAAGATCTACTGGCTAAAACTAAGATGTCTGACGCAAACCATGTTTCTACTCCCATGTCTACCACCGAGTCTTTGTTGCTTAACGATGGATTTCCTACTCATGATGCTACTAAATATCGGCAAGTTATTGGCTCTCTAAAGTACTTGTCTCTCACTCGTCCGGATGTTACCTTTGCAGTTAACAAACTATCTCAGTTCATGCATCGGCCGTCGACTACTCACTGGGCTGCTGCTAAACGGATTCTGTGTTATCTCAAAGGCACCGTCGATTATGGTATACAATTGCAGTCTCATTCTTCCTTCGCTCTTCATGCCTTCGCTGATGTTGATTATGGTGGTAATAAAGACAACTAATCTTCCACATCGTCCTATGCCATTTTTCTTGGTCGCAATCTTATTAGTTGGAGCTCCAAGAAGCAACCCACTGTTTCTCTCTCTACTACGGAAGCAGAGTATCGTGTTATTGCTTCTACTACAACTGAAGTCAACTGATTAACTCACTTACTTCATGAACTTGGAGTACGTCTTCCTACTGTTCCCACTATCTACTGTGACAATGTTGGTGCCACTTATGTGTGTGCCAATCTTGTTTTCTACTCCTGTATGAAACATATTACCATTGATTTTCATTTCGTTCGAGATCAGATTACCAAAAATTAACTGCGTGTCTCCCATGTGCATACTTCTGATCAACTGGTTGACTCTCTTACGAAACCATTACCAAGAAAGGAGTTTCAAACACACCGTTTCAAGCTTAACATTCTGTCAAATGGCTTAAGATTTCGGTGGCATGATAGAACGGGTCTTCAGCAGCACCTCTGTAGGAGCACAGAATAGGTCTTCCGCAACACATCTGTAGCAGCACAGAATGGGTCTTCAACAACATTCCTATTCTATAAAAACTTCTGTATTCCTCTATGTAGTGTGTAGAACGTGTCCTTCTTATAGGACTTAACTTCATTCTGAATGTATATATACTGAATGTTTACAATGAATAAAATCATCCTTCTACAAATTGTTGTCTGCTTTAACTTATTACATATCACTTGATCATTTTTTCACCCATAATCCCAACCCACTACTAAATTCAACAATTCAAACAAAATACCCATCTAAAACCCCAAAAACTCGTAACAATTCACATTCAACATACATAGAACCAGATTAACATCCTACAAGTTGTAAAAGATAAACAAACCATTCAAGAAATATTAATTAAATATGGATGATATTAGAGTTAACATCGAAATAATTAAATGCACTACGAGGAACAAAGTTTAAACTGTTGTCCTTAATGATCCAGAAACATGGCTATTAGCAACAACACTTGTTAAAGCTATCTCTATATCCTATTATGGGTTTAGCAATTGCAATAAATTAGAAATTTAGGACAAACCTAGTCATATTTTCTCATGAAATCTCATTTATAACAAATTTTTTAGAAAACCTTAGTGAAAACAAAAGAAAACTTTACTAGAACTGACAAAAATATGAACAATAATAAGATTCAACAGACAACAAAACTGAAAATGTGAAGGGGGTTATTATTATCCATAAAAACCCGACAAAAATGAAGACACGAGTATCAAACTATGAGCAAAGATAAGAAGAAGCAAATTCCTAAATAATGAAGAATCATCGAGTGTTAAAAATTGAGAAATGAAGAAATTAGGGCATAAATAGGGAAGGAATACCAGAAGGAGAATTATAACCATCAGGGAGGGAAAAAATATTCGAAGTTCTCGGAATCTGAATTTGAATTCTCATTCTTCATCATCTTCTGTTGATTTCTTAAAGATCATCTTCTTTAGATTTTTTTAAGCAAGCTTAGTTCCAACAAGTTATAATCAGTATTAAACCTTAACTTAAAACTTTGTGAACCTATTCAAAAACCTAATGGGTTAATCCATAGATATAATATCAGTTAGATGGTCACAATTTTTTCCTCTCTTCAGTGTCCTGTTTCAATCATCCAAATCCTATAATCAGATTTCTTATATTAAAACATATATATCCAACGAAACAGAAAAGTGATCTAAAGAGAAAAGGAAAAAAAACTCATCTTGGATGTGAAATCAAGAGGAAAACCAGAGAATATATTAAGATTTCTAGCATATTTGCTTCTCCGAAACCTGAAAAAACAAACAAATAAAGGATTAAATAATTTGAACTTAAACAGAATAAATGAACAAACTCGTAGGAAAATATTATTACCTTACTATCTTGCATAGACAGGGTGATATCGAGAGAGTGATTCAGTGGTGGTGAGTGAAGGTGGTGGCGGTGAGTTTGCTTTAGAGAGAAAAACGAAAAAAAAAAAGAGAGAAAGAAAGGAATTTGGAAAATGAAGTGAAAAAATAAACTTTCGTATTTGTATAGATTTTTTGAACGGTGGATAAGGATGGTCATTCGGATTGCGTAAAATTTTGGATGGTATGTTTGGGATTCTCATACGGATTGAATAAAGTGTGTGAGAAGCATGTGTGGTTTTTTTGTGCTAAAAAAAATTCGTGCATTCGATTTATTTATCAACCTTCGAATGGAAAAAATCCATAGAATATTATAAAAATTAATATAATTTTGGATATTGTATCGATGTTCCATTAAACATAAATTCGAGTATATAAGAATGATATGGAAAAATGAGAAATAAATTGAAGAATTGACCTTGACTTTCGACTAGACAAAAGTTTTGAAGTTCAATGATGGTAGATTTAGAGTTCCGATGGAGATTCCGACTTAAGGTAAGTGGTCATTAAAAATAATATGATAAACATCAATATGTTTAGGGTTCCGGTGAAGATTTCGACTTAAAAAAAGAGATCATTTATGATAATATGACGAACACGTGTAGGTTTGGAGTTCTTATGAAGATTCCAACTTAATGGAAAAGGTCATTAATCAGAAGATGATAAGAAAAATATTTTTAGAGTTTCGATGAAGAGGTCGACTTATTCTGAAGCAGAATATGACAAAACATGGTATCTTTAGAGTTCCAGTGAGGACTCCGACTTATTCTTAAAGCAGAATATGACAAGAAAGTGGTATGTTTAGAGTTCCGGTGAAGATTCTGACTTATTCTTATGCAGAATATGACAAGAACTGGTATCTTTAGAGATAGGTGGGGATTTCGACTTATTCGGAACAATTCTTATCTTCGACCTCAATTTGATTGGTTGGTGGAAATCTAATGGTTAGCTTAGTATTACGTGTAAAAAAAAATTAATCTAGCGGTTCTCCAGGTTTAAAAATAACCGGTGCAATTTTATGACTTGGTGAACCATGCGATATTATTTTGTATAGGTCCATGGCTTTAATTAAGAAAAACAATATAATGGATTTTCTTTCTTTTCTCCGTGTATATTACACTAATTCATGTATAAAACTTAACTAAACTAACATGTTTTTGGGTACGATACTGATATTCTAATTCCCAAAAAATGTGTTATGACCTCGAATTTACCGATTTCGTAACCTGGATTCTTTTCGAGCTTTTTCTTTAAAGAGGATTTAATCAACACAATATTTTTCTTTTTACAAATGCTAAACATATTAGATGATCATAAACAAACAAATTCAGGAAAATTTTCCGCCATAATAGGAAATGGAGGCAAAAAAAATGGTGTTTGGTGCCTTATATTTTATGTCCTGCCAAAATATTTTGGTTCGAAATCTTAATTTTCAGTTTCTTTAGAACATAAAAAGTGAAACGTTAAATTTGTTTTCGTCGAACCTAACCACCATATTTATTCTTTCTACGGTTCTCTTAGACCTTCATCTACATTACTCCCTAATAATGACCAACATTTTTTGTCATACTGCTTTCTCCAAATTACTCATTAGCAATCTCTTTTTTCTTATACCAAATCATATATCTAGTTTTTTCAGTTTAATATTTGATCAAAATCAAAATTCGTTCCTAATGATTTTCAATTTGATCAAATACCATTTAAATCTCGTCTCCAAAATCTAGGTCATGATGATGGACATTCCATATCAGTACTGTTTCTTTGCTCTTCTGACGAAGTTTCTCTTATCCCAGGTGATTTAGTAAAGATGCATAAGCTTCAAGCATGTGGTTTTGTAAAGATGATATCCCTTTATATGTTTCCTTGAAGTACAAATTCGTACAACTTTTATTTTATTTTTTCTGCAAAGAATTCTTTCCAGATGTTCTTAATCATTTTATCAAAAAAATTTATTGCGGGAATTTATTTGAAAACATTCCATTAAATTACATATCATAATATTCTCCGCTTGAATCCATACGAGTAGGTAGCAAGTAAAATACAATTTAGACATCTCTACTTTATATAAAGGAGATGTATAATTTGATACTTAAAAATTATGCTTAGATACAAGCTTATCTAGTTTGTGTATATTGTAGTTTCCAATAGAAGTTAATGAACATGCCAACGATTCGATGGTTGGTATAGATCCTAATTAGCAATTCGGAATTCATCAAATGTACGGATCGGTAAACGTACGGGTATTATTCAGATTCGTAAAAGTTAAATTCAGTTAAAATACGGTATACGGTTCGTAAGTCGGCAATAGTTCAGAACGACATACATACGTGTATAATTCGTTTTATATATATATATATTTATATGCAACTACCAATACTACTACTACACCTTCTCTCGGTGACAAAACTGATGAATACACCAAGAATACTCAAACTCCGTTCAATATAGTTGATCTGATGAAGAGACAAGAAGTCCTTGCCAGAACTCAGGTGGACATGGCCACTACTTAGAAGGAGGTACTTGCCTGTCTCAACACCATAACAGAGTAACTCTCCCCGGAATAAAACCATCGCATGACCAGGACCAACCTCATAGCAACCATTGTAACTGATACGTCAAAGAATCAAAAAAACGATGAAGTTCACATCATTCTTGATCGCCCACCACAGAGGTACCATCAACCCGATTTTGTTACACGTGAATATATAGAGAGAATTCTACGAAACATGGCAAGGAGGACTCATCCTCGGTCCATTAACACCAAATTCCCTACCCGACTGAAATTCAAAGGATCCCTCTGCCAGGAGGTTACTGACCTCCGAATTTCTCATTGTACGATGGTTGAAAATACCAGGAACACCCAAAATATTGTTGATCTGATACCGAGACAGTAGGTACCTGCCCGAACACATAAATACATGGCTATCACTCAACAGAGGTACTCACTCACTTTCCTTAAGACTCTAATGAAACAATTCTTCCTAGAATAGACCTGTCACCAGTTGTAGCAAACAACGATTCCAAGTATACTAACGTCAACAATACCAGAATCAATATTCAGGATGATGACGAGATCTGCATTCAAAGAGGACAATCGAGGAGCCGATGATCTAACCTTGTCATCCATGAAGACGCGGAAAGATTTTCACGATTTCAAGGAAAAGAGGGACCGGTCTCACTTCATCAGCACCAACCTTTTACCCTATCTCCAACCAAAATACCATTTCACCAGGGGGATATATATCTCGTTTTGCTCCCTCTATAATGGAGGATAAAAGAATATTCAGATATCAAAAGATTGTAACAGATGAACGACGAGTATCTTGGTGACTACATATGCCGATTCAGGATCCAAAAGTCATAGAGATATCTGTTGGAGCAGTTGTCTGGTCAGTAAGCACTACAACATCCAATCATCCATGAGGTCCTGTCAAAACGAAGGGGTCAAGAGGGAGGCCTCATCTCAGTAAGCGTCTCGAATCGAACATTCACCATCATCCTCAACCCATGCCCCATCCTTAGACTCAACATTTGCCCATATAAAAGATCTTCTCCACGTCCCTAACAAAACTATACAGCAACAAAAGCCAAATCCAGCTATGACTTTCTCAAATTTTCCCTTTCACAAGGAAACCCTTTCACTCTGGTACGAGTCCCTTTACTCAGTTACCAGTCCCTTCCACTTTGGTACTAGTCCCTTCAGCAAGGCGCTACCTATTTCATGATCCCATGAAGCTCCCAGATGATGAAAAATCCATGCAATGCCAAGATCAAAATTCTCAGCTTCATCAACAGCTTCTTCTCATTTCGAGGACGATTCAAATTTCACTCTGAGAAAGATGGATCAGTACAAATCAACACAAACCGATAGAGTGGTGAAACCCCCATCACGTGAGTACCCTAGGAGGGTCCTACTGTAAATGAATCAATGACAATACCCTTATTAGGATACTCAACTAGCACATTCCCTGCTACACTACCATTCTGCACATCAACGTCAGTAGAAGCATTATCCTCAACAAGTACGCAAAGGAGAGATCGCATATGATTTTCAGTATGGGGAAGTACACTATCCACATGATAGACACATTTATGTGTTTTATATAGTCTCATACTTGTGTTAATAGTTCTCATATTTTATACTAATATTATTATTCTATGTGCTTTTAGGGTTTTTGAAAGAATAAACTTTTGTGGAGAAAATTAGCTTAAAAAGTGTTAAAAACACCCCCAACGAAAGTGTTAAAGGCACCCACAAAATTGATAAAGGCGCCTCTTGGAATTGATAAAGGCACCCGAGACTTTGTTGAAGGCACCCACCTTTCAAATTTGAAAATAAAACTTGGCGGGAAAATTTCTTTCACGAAATTCAAATCTGCGTGAATTGAATTGAAGAGAATTTGTTAGTTTAAGAAAGACATATTTTGTTACCATATTATGTGGGGTTTGTAAAACAAATTCTAGACGCAGAATCAAAAGGGAATCGTGTAAATATGGGAGGCTTGAAAAATCTCGTGAATCAGGGGAAGATGAAATACTCTCGGAAATTTAATTTGGTTTAAAAGCAATGAATATATTTTATGAGATATTATCTTGAGTATACATGCAACATCATCAAAACAGATTGGAGGAAAATCAGCTCGAGTTAATAAAAAAATATATATATATCGAGATTATTTCCGAGAGTTAATTCTCATTAAAGTGGAGGAATTCACGAAGATTCAGGAGTTGTGGTGGTTTTAGTATAAATGGAGGTCGTGACAGAGAGTTGAGAGGGGGGGGGGGGCCTGGAGAGGCCAGGGATCGAAATCAAGAAATCCAGAAAAATCTGCTCGTGATCATGACGAAGAAGATGAAGATCCATTAGGGTTGAAGCTTCCGGCCAAAAGTTTAAAGCTTCCGTTGCTAAAGCTTTTAACTTTGCAACTTTTAACTTCAATTGCAATGTTTAGCTTCAGGAAATAGTTATCCCTCTGTAACAGCGAGTCTGTAACGTTTATAAACGTGCAAACTCACTGTTTTCAATTATTCACTCTCTTTCATTATTTTCAAACACTTTGAGCTATATACCAAACTTTTGAGGGTGTTTTCAGCAAGATGAGCTAAAGCCCATATGCTGAGGTGACGGAGGAAGCCATTATTTCAACAAAAGTGGTGTAATTCTATTTTAATTAATTTTTGCAATTTCTTTATGATTATTTTCCTTGGTTGAAATTTGATTTAATGATTTTGTTAAGCAGTTGTGATTTCGTTAGATGGTACATGCTTTGGCCTAGGTTTTAGATGTTCCATGCTTTTGTTATACAATTGTTGTTTTGAAAATCTACTTGTTGCAATATTTTAGAATCAAATTAGAAGTAAGAATTACATAAACAATAATTAGATTAAATCACTTTAATTGGTTAATGGTGAAATCCATAACATCAGTATTTGTGAATATTATTTTTATATTTTGTACATATTTTTAGTTTAAAAATTAGTTTATTAAAATCTAAAATCAGTCTTCACAAGTTCAAGAATTTGAAACCTTTTCTTACCACTATTACAAATCACATCAATTTTTGGCACCGCTGACGCGGACTTGTTTTTAGAATTTTTTTTAGATTAATTAGTTTAGTTAGATTTTTATTTTGTTTATTTTTATTTTTTTTATTTTTATTTGTTCTATTTTACGTTTTTGGGTATTTTCTTTGTATTACAGGTTTTTGATCAAAAAGAAATTGAAGCTAAAGATTATATTGATTGATTAAAGACTTGGAGTCAAAGACAAAGCGAAAAAAAGACAAGATCTTTTTAGTTAATTTTTAATTTTTTTATGTTTTTATTTTTCTTTTTAGAAATTTGTATTAGGAAATTATTATTATTATTGTAATTATTTTAGGTGTTTTTATATTTTTTTTCTTATTTTTGGACTTTCGACTTTGAACTTTTGAACTTTATTATTAATATTTAAACCCTACGGAAGGGTATTAAATATAAACTGCACAGGGAAGGACGACAATTACGATATTGTCTCGGCTCCTCGGGTTCGTACACTGACATAGGAGTCGGTGTCCTAAGTCAACTTCAACGGTTCATCGCCCGTCTGGTACGGGAGGTAAGACTCGATCAACCCACGAATCCCCTGTCAGTGGGTTTTCTGTATTCCTTCGTAATGCATATATGTTGAGGACTTGAATACGAATTTATTTTCTAGTAAAGGGCAAGGATTGGCCATATAAGATAAGGACTCGGATTTCATCATTGTTTCCTTCTTGCCCGACTTAGGAACACGTTACCTTACACGAACCTAATCCTTAAAATTTGACTAGAAAGAAGACTGATAGGGTATCAAGCTTATAGGAAACTCGTTCAAAAGGATTGTATTGGTTACTTTATAAGCGTAACTCAAGGTTCAAGAAGATTATTTTAACTTGATTAGAGCCACCTTGTAACCGAGGGAAAAGTGCCAAAGAGACAGGGTTATCAAATCTCCTTAGAGCTTATCCTGTTTCTCTTCGACTTAATCTATTTCGGATCGTTCTGAGAGATTCGTTAAAACTGTAAGTAGTTGTCTTTTGGAAGAATAAAAGCTGGTCTAGAAACAATCTAAGTGGAACCATCATGCTTTTTGTTTGCTAGATTCAGTAGGTTTGATTTGGTTGAGTCGTCCTTGTTTGTGTATGTTTAGAACCCCTTCCTGTTAGGATTTATTTTCTTAGATTTTTTGTAAATTTATTAGGAAATTTTTGTTAGAAAATGTCAAGCTGGTATTACAATAAATATTCGACTGAGTTTCAAAACGGGCATTACCCTTACTATGACCATAGTTTGGATAGTACTTGGGACCACTACCAACCTTCTGAAGGTTATGGTTCATACCATGGAGGCCCCAATTGCTATTCATACGCGCACCAGTCATATGAACGGGAAAACGAGCAAAATTCGAGTTCTTTGTCTTGGAGGGATGCCCTTAAGCAGGTGCAATATAGTACTTATAGTGAACTTATCATGCCTCTAGAAGAATCACACAAGCAGTTAGGATCTAGCAATCTTTATGATCTAGTTGTTTCTCTAAAGAATTCCGTCAAAGAGTTGTCTGAGGATACAAGAAGGTTCACATTAAGTATGGGGGGAACAATTAGTATTCCAACTCCTCCTCTAGAAGAATCACACGAGCAGTTACGACCTAGCAATCCTTATGATCTAGTTGTTTCTATAGAGAATTCCGTCAAGGAGTTGAGTGAGAATACAAAGGAGTTGACTGAGGATACAAGAAGAATCATTAAGGAGATGACTGATGATAGAAATAGGTTCATGTTAAGTATAAATGAAATTTCTGCAAAGAATAATATTGTTCAAAATGATCTTAATTTCCAATATTGTGATACCCTAGATAATTATTCACCTAGTCAAGAGGACGAGGATAGAATTGGTAAAACTACTTATTTAGACGAGGTTCAAACATCTTCATATTATGATGAGGATAATATTAGTGAAGAACTTGAAATATACAGGAAGAGTGATCAAGAAATTGTCACTCCAATTGTGCTTCATGGTGATAGTGTTATTTCTGTTTCAAATCTAAATAATTTTAATGATTATTCACCTATTCAGAAGAAAGAGAATTTGACTAGAGATACTACTATTTTAGAAGATGATAGACTCTTAGAGAATTTTAATACGATAGAGGAAGTTGAGTGTAGTTCTGACCTTAAGGACCCTAGAATCCAACCAACAGTTTTTTTTAGTCCATATGAGAGTAATGTCCACTCTAAGTTTGGGGGTACCGATGATTCTATGTCTTGGAGGGATGCCCTCAAGAAGTTGAAAGCAAGTGATCCAGATACCTTTGTAGAAGAATCACCTCTAATGATATATGAGAAGTATTATAAACACACAGCGCCTAGTTTGGAACAAAGATTGAAAGTTCTGGCATGTCAGAGATTATATGCTGAGGATGATGATCAGTCTTGTAGTGACTATCCATTCCACACAGAATATATGGATGACCCTGTGGATGATTGTGTAGATGATTTCCCTAATTCCATAGATGAATCTATCTCACAAGATTGTTATTCACCCAACTTAGAGGTTGTTTCTAGACCTCTAGACTTCGAAAAGTATCCTAATTTAGGGTTAGAATTGTGTGCTTCTCAAGTTTTGTTGGATCACTTTGCATCTAAATACCCAAAGGACTTGCATGTTCCTGATATTATTGATATCTCTACCAGTTCTCAAGATCATCTTCAAACTAGATTCTCTGAGCCTGTTGATGTCCAAAAAGAAGTTCAGTTGTTAGAAACCCATCCTCTGGTCGATGTGGTTCACCTAGGAAATAATACCAAGATTGACTTTGTTTTCCCACCAAAATATTTTCTTCCATATGTGGGAACGTTTGAATTTCAAATGTGTCAGTTATTAAATTTTAAGACTAAACCTAATTACTTTAGGAAATTAGAATCGACACATTTGCTTAAGAATGACCACCTTCATTATAGTCAATTGTGTGGGTGAAATCTGATTGACTTTGAGGATCCACAATTATTCAGGTTATTATTATGTGCCTTAAATGTATTATTTGAGTTTTTCCAGACTCTACAACCTGATCCTCCAGATCCTTCCTATGAGGAAATTCAGTACAAAGAGATTTATCTAGACCATTTCATAGATCCCGAACCTGAACCTCAACTAGATGTAGTTGTCATAAACAAAACACTAGATAGGGATAAGGTTGTACTAGGCTTGTTCACTTTCTGGGTCTGCTGCAGTTTCCTTCTATTTTGGATAACATTGTTTTATTCAGATGACCCACAGTTGTTCCGACTATTGTTATATGATTTAATGAGGTGACTAATTCTTTCTTAGTCTGGATGAAGAATTTAAACTTAGCACTTATTGGGAGGTAGCCCATGCTCGTTCGACACGGTAATATCTTTCCTTAACTTCTTTACTTCGATTGGTAACAGTTTCTCCTTGTTCATATATTTAATCATTCATCTTTAGAACATTGAGGACAATGTTAGATTCAAGTTTGTGGGTAAGGGAGAAACTTTTAAGTAAAATATGAAACTCCAAAGTCTAGAAACTTGTGAATTATTCAGGATGACACTAACCATTCTAGGTAGATGGAAACATAACTCTTATCTATAGGAATTGGTGTGCCCAGCTAAATGGTCTATTCATATCTGGATGCACTCAGGTGTTAGAAATAACATGATAATCATTGAACAAGCATATCTCAGAATCATCATAATCATATCACTTTCTATTTTTTTATTTTTGCAATTTTATGTTTCTCTAAGTGATTTGGTGGGGTCCTAGTATTGCCATAAGGTCGTAGTTCGGATGTGTTAGAATTTTAATTTTGTAAAAAAAAAAAAAAAACACTTTGATAGCAATATGTGTGTGTTCTCCCTGTCTCCGTCGCCTAAGCAAGCGTGGAATGCAGGATCCATGGGAACTATCATGTAATCTGGTGAAAAAGAGCATGCGCTTAGATTCAAAAGATCTAATCATGTAGTCATAAATAAAATAAAAAATTATGTATATAAATAATAATAAAAATAGGAGCATCCGAGCCGGACTTTATACTAATATTTTTGGAAACACCGTTCACCTTAGTCAACATATGCACCATTCATTACTTCTATTTCTATCTTCTAATCTATGCATGTGTTTGAATTTAATTGATTTCGAGCAATGTGAATTTTATCCAGTTTCGGATGTTCAATTATTATTTGAGTAGAGTTGCATTCTTTTATGAATTTTAGTACGCTAAGTGAAAACTCGTCTACATTAATTGGACTTATATAGGGTACTGATTCTTATAGGCGAAGAATTTAGTATACAACTAAATAGCTTGTTTAGTTTCTATCCTTAATCGTTCACAGGTAGTTAGGGTTTCGAGTAAAGATTTTGTGGGTACACCTCTTGTAAACCCTCACGAGACTATAACTCGTCCACTAGGGACACCTAGGGGTTCAAAGGCTTGTTGCACACGCTAAGTGCAATCGCGATGCCTATAAAAGTGAGTTAGGATTTATTTTCTAGATTAGATTTGCTCGAGGACTACAAATAATAAGTTTGGGGGTATTTGATAGACACATTTATGTGTCTTATTTAGTCGCATACTTGTGTTAATAGTTCTCATATTTTGTACTAATATTATTATTCTATGTGCTTTTAGGGTTTTTGGAAGAATAAACTTTTATGAAGAAAATTGGCTTAAAAAGTGTTAAAAACACCCCCAACGGAAGTGTTAAAGGCACCCACAAAATTGATAAAGGCACCTCCTGGAATTGATAAAGGCACCCAAGACTTTGTTGAAGGCACCCACCTTTTAAATTTGAAAAGAAAACTTGGCGGGAAAATTTCTTTCACGAAATTCAAATCTGCATTGAAGAGAATTTGTTAGTTTAAGAAAGAGATATTTTGTTACCATATTATGTGGGGTTTGTAAAACAAATTCTAGACGCAGAATCAAAAAGGAATCGTGTAAATATGGGAGGCTTGAAAAATCTCGTGAATTAGGGGAAGATGAAATACTCTCGGAAATTTGATTTGGTTTAAAAGCAATGAATATATTTTATGAGATATTATCTTGAGTATACATGCAACATCATCAAAACAGATTGGAGGAAAATCAGCTCGAGTTAATAAAAAGAAAAAATATATATATCGAGATTATTTTTGAGAGTTAATTCTCATTAAAGTGGAGGAATTCACGAAGATTCGGGAGCTGTGGTGGTTTTAGTATAAATGGGGGTCGTGACAAAGAGTTGAGGGGGGGGGGGGGGGAGGGGGGATCTGGAGAGGCCAGAGATCGAAATCAAGAAATCCAGAAAAATCTGCTCGTGATCATGATGAAGAAGATGAAGATTCTGTTGCCATAGGGTTGAAGCTTCCATGGCCAAAAGTTTGAAGTTTCCGTTGCTAAAGCTTTTAACTTTGCAACTTTTAACTTCAATTGCAACGTTTAGCTTCAGGAAATAGTTATCCCTCTGTAACAGCGAGTCTGTAACGTTTATAAACGTTGCAAACTCACTGTTTTCATTTATTTCACTCTTTTTCATTATTTTTAAACACTTTGAGCTATGTATCAAACTTTTGAGGGCTGTTTTGAGCAAGATGAGCTAAACTCCGTATGCTGAGGTGAAGGAGGAAGCCATTGTTTCAATAAAAGTGGTATAATTCTATTTTAATTAATTTTTGCAATTTCTTTATGATTATTTGCCTTGGTTGAAATTTGATTTAATGATTTTTGTTAAGCAGTTGTGATTTCGTTAGATGGTACATGCTTTGGCCAGGTTTTAGATGTTCCATGCTTTTATTATACAATTGTTGTTTTGAAAATCTACTTGTTGCAATATTTTAGAATCAAATTAGAAGTAAGAATTACATAAATAATAATTATATTAAATAACTTTAATTGGTTAATGGTGAAATCCATAACCTCAGTATTTTTGAATATTATTTTTATATTTTGTACATATTTTTAGTTTAAAAATTAGTTTATTAAAATCTAAAATCAGTCTTCACAAGTTCGAGAGTTTGAAACCTTTTCTTACCACTATTACAAATCACATCACCACATCAAAATCAATGGTAACTCTTGTTCCTTCTCTAATAAGTTCAGTTCTCTGATTTTGGTCATTGCGCCCCTAAAAGTAGAGAGGATCTAGGCATATTAGGTTAGGACATCTCAAACATGAAAATCTTGAGCATGAATCATAAATCCTATTATACATATTCACAAACGTCACATGCATTTATTATAAAGTGATATTTGAAGTATTTTATGAGCCCAACCTATTACAAGATGTTTCAGAAAAAACGCGTTATGAACTGTTTTCACTGCCTCTCTGAAACTCTGAAGCTGATAAAAATTAGTGATGAATATAGGCCTGATTCTTATATCAAAAGTTTTATATTGGTGTCTACTATAACATGTTAATAGGGATCATCAATTGGACAAACGATCTAAGAGTTATGGCAAAAAGGGCTAGCGGAATCGAGTCTGAAAACTATCAGGATTTTCCTGAATATTTCCTCAGTTCTACTGTTTGGTCGTTTTGACCCCCAAAACAAGCTCAGAACCTGGATTTCTTCCTGCTAGGATATAGTAAATTGTTATATAATAAGGATAGAATGGTCAATCATCCAAAACGGAGGTCGTATGAGGATTATAGAGCGTTTTCCCCAAGCACTATATTTCTGAAATTTTCTAGTGACGAGAATCTATAAAATTCTTTGTGAATTTGAGAATGGTTATACTTACATGATAATTTTAAAGAGTTCACATGTTTTACCTGATAATAAGGAGTAGAAACTTGCTTGATATGGTCCCAAACCAACGGAGTTTATTGATTACTTCTCCGTCGACATCATCAGTAGACTCAGATTCTCACAAAGTTCTTCAGTGTGGGGCGCCTCGTCTAGGTCGTCATCTTCAACTTATCTTCATCCTCTATATCCACGGTGTCTTACAAAGCCTCAGAAGCATCAAAAAGGAATAATTATTCGCAGTCCTTTTCTTACAGACTGGGGACTGTCAAAGGAGACAGGAGTAGTACCCACTCAAGGGCGCATCACACGCATATGTTGAAAAAAATAAACCAATTAATCAAGTCATGATAGTCATGCTTTGATTCAAGGAGATTAAAAAAGAATGACTTTGCATCTTAATAGCCTAGAACTACAACGATGGTTTCAACTTCAATTCAGATACTCGTTCCAGCTCCATGGCTTTAATGACAACAGAGGATGGCTCCGACTATCATGATTTCCCATGCCATTTCAAACTCTTGGAAGCATGAACATGTGACGGCACCGTAAAATTATTTTCTTCCAGGTAGAGGGTCCAAGTGATTTGCACTTGGGGACTGACGGCTCCATTACTTTTGAGAGCATAACACAGTAACATCTTTCGACTAGAAGGTCTGATCAGCAACGGTAGTAGCAACAAAATCGTATACATAAAAACTCATACCCTCGCGGCAACATAACACCCTCACCCTCATCTTTCCTATTTTTTCCTTTTCTAGAATAAAGCCTCATCACTCAAGGAAGGATAAATTCTGGGGATGACTCATTACACCTCTCAAGAGAGCATGAAAATACAACACCCTTTTAGTAGACCTGAAGTATATGCAACATAATTCACCCATGGATATAACCTATTCTACATGTATCAGCTTGTCCAGTAAATAAACAGTTTGTGGCCATTCTGTAATTAAGGACTTGATCCGTTAAGAAAAAAAAATCAATCCAAATCTATGTCAACCAAAGTTATCTTCAAAACCAAGCCAGTAAATATCAGAGCCATCGATAAAACCTCTCTACATTAATACCCAGGAAGCCTCCGCTTCTTATCTGATCACATCCAGAAAGGAAACCCCATCCTTATTGCTTCTACTTACTTCAACCATATGATTCTACTGTTGGACACGCTTCGGACTTGGAAGCCACAATCATCTTTAGCTTAGACCTCCAACACACATCACCTTCCAGCACCAGCTCGTTCCACTCTTATATTCTATGATGTTCCCGTTAGTACCTCTTTAATTTACAAATTCAGAAATCGACAACAATTGGTGAGGAATGGGTCAGAACATCCTTCACAAGAAGTTTTCATCTATGTCTCTACTATGACATACCAGAAGGGCACATCAATCGGAGGCATGAGCTAGGAGATATGGATCTTACACTAAAGTCTACAGGATCTGAAAATTCACACGGGATTACTAATCACAAATGTTTATGCATGGTTGGATGACCTAGACAACTCCGAATCGAGTGATTCTTTTTGCATATGACATCTTGGTCTCTTGGCTTCAAAATTTGGAGTCAAACATCAAAATCGGACATTGTATGAAACTTCAACATCTTCTGAAGCGAATAATGTGCAAACTAGGGTTTCCAAACGAGATTAAGAAGACTCAGTTCTATAGAGACCTCACCTGCCCGTGGAATTTCATTTTCTAAGACATACCATCATATCAGGTTGCACTGCATCTCCCAAGAAGACCTCATCAACCTTTCTATGACAAGAGCACTGGAGTTCACCGCTAACCTCACCTGCAGTTCTGATCTACCACCAGCTTCTTCTGCCGGTTTCCAATATTTCCAACTTTACTACTACTAGCATCGTCTCCGGGTGTCCTGACGCTATCACTAGCACTTGATTGTTGTATACTCAATATCTAAGCAAGCACCCGAACTAACTACTGGCTTACAAGGAAGTTTAAATTTAAGACTTAACTTTGCATCAAAGACATTGCATGGAGGAGACAAAGCCAACAATATTTTTTGTTGGACACATACATGAAGAATCGATCCAGGTGACTTGATCTTCTATTTGAGATGAGGCGGACCTGTTTCAGAAAGAAAGGAAGAGAGGAGCGCTGAGAATATCCCATCTTTTGCTCACGGCAAGCTGGCATTCCTAGCAAGAACGAAGGCGCCTACTATTCCCAGCCAAGGTTCTAACTAAGGGGCACATATCTCAATCTCGGGTAAGACATAGCCAACCAAGTTTCTTTCCTGACTGATGGTGCTCCTCATAGACATACTCTCCATGACCCTGCTGGTAGCTTCTCAACCAACGTGACTGGATCAGAATTTCGACCCAGCTACGCTTCCCTTGTCTCACGAATTAGAAATTCGGGCAAGTGTGGGCGTCTATTAATCACAGCTAAGATTCACGCTAAGGGGCACTTATCCTAGTACCTGGAAGCCAGAAGCTAACTATATCTTCTTCTACTATTAAAATTTAAATTATGCATACATAATCATTATAACCATATTATCGTCATCTATACTTACTTTGCAACATTAATGTTCTTCACTAAGCATGGGACTTAATGTAGATGGTGAGTTGTTGACAAGGGTCAGAATTGTAAAATCTTCATTCTTCCTAGTTGCAGGAACATAGAAATATCCGCACATACTTATGTGCATACCTCTGACGTCACATCAAAATATAAAATTTTGTATTCCTACTTATATTCCTTAAGCGAATCGAGGATACAGTCTCTACAAAAGGCTACATGCGTTCTATGATAATAATGTAGCCCATAGTCTCTACATAATAAGTCTCAAGCTCATAGATGGGTTGCCCACTAGTATAGACCAACTTGAGTCCTCTCTAAACAACTACAAACATTCTAAACTGGCCTCGCAGCCTTCTCAATACTCATAATATTCATACTATATCGAGCTAGTCTCAAGTCGCATAAATTCCACGGCTGAATTCCTTGAGCTTTCCTCAAATGCGGGATTAGCTAATGCTTAAACCCCAAAATATATTTAACTTAACGCTTCATTTGCAACGAATGATCCTCAAATTGCTCTTCTAAGTACAAATATGCTACTTTAGCATTTTGCTTAAATATAAGCCATAAATTATGCGTCACTCCTCTCGGATGTGCAACAATCATAAAAGGCGCATTGTACCTTTGAGCTAGGCTAACCCTAGCATTTTCTCATATTAGCGCCAAGTTATCACTAGCTATTTAGCTTAGCACCACATTGGCACCAGTTAGCCACAAAAGCGCTAACATGCCTGGCGCTAACCCTAGCGCCTGAGAAGCGCTAACTAACCTAAAATGGTCTAGCTAGCACATCTTGGCCTAATGAGGCCTTAGCTAGCACATCACCATCTTGGCACCTCAACCCTATTACTAAAAGGGCTAACCCTAACGTTAGCGCCAAAAGCCCTAATTTTTCTTGGACAAGTGCCTTGGCCAACGCGTTCTCGAAAGCGCCTCTCATGACTAACCACTAGCCAGTGAGTCACATGCTCCAGTGCACCCCTAGTAAATCCTAGTGCGTCCAAGGTCAATGCGTCGCTACCATGCTCAAGCATGCCCCTTGGCTCCAATGCGTCCCTAGCCAAATCCTAACGCGTCCCTAGGTTTTCTAGCGCGTCCAAGGCTAATGCGTCATCATCCAAGCCTAGTGCGTCACAAGGCCTATACGTCCTTGGCAACTTAGCGCCACTCATGCTCCAGCGCGTCCCTAGTGGATGATGCGCCCCTAGCCAAGGCGGATGCTTCTCTAGCCTAACCTAGTGCGTCTCTGAGTAACGGTCATGGCTAATGCACCCTTGGATTAGCATGGCCATACTTAGTGACTTAACCACAAACGCATTAGCGGTAACACCTTAATGGTAACTATAGTATCGAAGTGCTAACTTCAAACCTCCTTAAAATTAGCTTCCTAGCCCTAGTATAATTGATATTTACTAGAAGTTGTGCATATTGGTCTTACTCCTGATATGTTAGCACATTAGCCTTTTATCTTAAAAGAGCTAGCACATTCTTATTTGCGCTAAGTATCTAGTACTATCTTTGCTAGCTACTTCCCTCAGAAATACGCCTTTCTTCTTAATATGGATCCAACATTAAATCTTATACGAATTCTAATAGGTCTCCTTGCTTAAGAAGCCCTCTACAACATTTGGCCTCAAATGCCTCTCAGACTTATGTTAAGTCACTTTTCAGCTAATACTTAGCCATTAAATGTGCCCTGTTACCTCTAAGCAAGTACACGACCACTAAACTTACCAGACTCGACACTAATCAATATGATTACTAATTTACTGAGTCGCGCAACTTGCCTCACTGATTAAGTAAGTCATTTGACTTGACTTGACTTAATCAAAACATAGTGGTTTATGACTCCACTATTTCTACGGATATAAAATACAATACATAAGAGGATTCACATTGGGTATTATCCTGGCGGTCTACAACAATCGTGGGTTGTGACACCACCTCCACGAACAAGAAGGTAACAAGTAGTGGGCGGTTACAAAACAGTTGAGAGGATGAGGAGTAGTGGTCATACAAGTATTCCCTACTTTCTGGGCACCACCCCACTAAAATCTCCATAATCATCACGTCTCCATCTTTCCCTAACTTTTACGACTTACGAAAAATCAGTGTGCATCCTTTGAATTATAAATAGATGATTCTCATCTATTCGAAACAAGACATAAGACAATCAGTCAAGAGAAACAAAACATACAGAATTAGCGATTCCTTTCAGAGAATCCTTTCTTCTTCACACACTACCTATCACACTGATATTTCTCAACCGTCTTTGCTTCCCTCCCCTAATACCTACCCAATCTTCTCCACCTTTGTGATTGAAGCAGGGAGTGAACGGTCATTTCTTGGTTTAGGCTCGTCCTGTTCGGTTTTGATTTCTCGAACCTACTTGAAAGTACAATTTTACCGTATATTTTTTTCACCCTAAAACAACATCCTACTTGTATACACTTAGAATGCATCCAGGGGCATCAGTATGGTTATCCATGAAACATAATGGACAAACCTCTTTTACTTCCATACATAATATCTACTTTCTTTTTCTTTTAGAATATATATTGAAAGTGTTGGAGTTGCGAATGCTTCGGGTAAGTTGTGTTTAGAATAAATGATAGAGAGTGATGGTTTTATATGAAAAAATATAACCGTTGATATATCCATTGGATGTAAGGTTCAAAAAGTGTACTCTGTAGGCGTTATGTGACCCTTTAAAAAATTGTTGTTTGATATAAGGTTTAAAAAATAGAACCACTGGCCATGTATGCATATAAATAGGATAACCCATTCTCCATCAAACACTACTTTGTTCAAACAAATCTTTCTCCATCATTCACTATTTTCTTCAAAGTAAAACTCTTTTGTAATGGCTAGTCTATCGTCAACTACCAATTCAACTGAAGAGATACTCAGAAGATGCAAACGAACTACTCCATCATCATCATCATCATCATCATCAACAACTACCAAGTAAATTAGTGATATGGAAGAATATATACGTAAAAGAAACAAACCAATTACTACCATGGATAAAGAGGTACTCAAGAAACAAGTTTACGACCAATTCCAACTGAGAGAAAGTTTAAAGTCCGTTGAGGATGACAAAATGAGTTAGGAATTATTAAGTTATCATGGATCTTCTAGAAGAAGATCGGGATGATGGTATATTTTGGAATCTGGTAAAAACAGGACCTTTCGTTCCCAAGTTGGACGCAAAGTGGAAGGGTCGATGCTTTAATTAAAGGGACGAATATGTTTACAGAACGAGCATTCATGTTAAGAAGTTGTGCTACAAGTACAACGAGTTTCTCGCTAGGCACAAAGGGGACAGGTTTGCGGCACATGATGCATATACCAAATGGAGAGAGGAGTCATTTTATCATTTCGAAGTTGCAAGTATAATAGAATCTCGTACCGAGAAATAAAGGAAGATTAGTCTCTTTGTAGGGGATTGGTACTATGTTATCCAGGTCTAGATATATTAGCTCTAAGTATCACCTAATTTTAAGAAAATATGTAATTTTAAGTTCTTATTTATTAATATAAAAATGTCTTACTTTATAGTTTTAATTTTTAATTAACAAACATTGTTTTAAATTAGTGATCACTTTTTACATAAATATTCGTTGATGTTAATTCGAAAAATAGAGTCGTTAGTTAAAGTTTTCATATGAAAAATTTAATTACTCGAATTTAAAGTTTTTATTAATTTAAACAACAACTATATTGGAAGTTCATTAAAATTAAAAATAACTCTATTAATTCAAAAGTAAACTGGAAATTTGAATAACTAAATTGGAAATTAAAATACTAAATTAAATTAATTCTTCAAGGGAAAACATTTAGAGTTGGATCACTTCATCATCATCTGAATCATCGACGCCGATTATATTCAACTTCTTCAAAATATCACTTTGTTTTTTTCGATAATATTTTCGCTCTGCTGGGGCTAGTTTTGTAAGATCCACAACCATAATTGTATTATCTTGTTTCTCTTGCGATTGAGACGGCATATGTTGGTTACCAGAGCAAATTTCAAAGAACTTGGCTTGCATCTATGCTCTTTTTTCTTCCTTCCTTAAATGTGACTGTCTAAAATACTCGAGTATTTCTCCCTATTTTTGATCGATAATCGATTCATCCATCTTGTTTAAAGTACCACCTCTTTCTCCCCCGCGAATACCCTGCTCGTGGTCCTTCTTCAGTCTTGCTTCTTTTTTAGCCTTTTTGTTAACTATGGGTCTCGTCAGATGCTTGTAGTGCCAACGAATCTCTCCATTAGGTAGTACTTCCGTGTTATCTTGTGCTGATGTAAAGTCTGAATACTTGGCAAAAAAACATTGTTTTTCTCAATGATGAGTTGATAATCATACCCATGAAGATTATCTTTCATAATTTCATAACTAGCATCACATTTGAATGGTTGCCCTGTTTGGGTTTGAAATTGCTCCCGACCAGCTCGTGTCTGAAAAATTGGAGTTAAAACAATCAGTTAATTACTAAATAGCACCAATCGGAAATAACTTGATTCAATTATACAACTTACCGAATCTTCGTGTGAAGCACTGCTTTTACTTTGCCAACATATAACGTTAGAATCAACACGAATTCTCTCACGTCTTTTTTGATTGTTTTCATCTTAGTTTTTAAGGAACTTGGGTCCCTATTATTAGCATTTCCATTAAGAGATACAAAGACTTCGCGAATACGTTCCCAAAATATAGACTTCTTGCTAAGAACCAATGATTTCATTACAACTCACAGAAACAAAAACATTTGTAAGATCAATATATTCTTTTTGAACAAAGTTCTTATTAACCATATTGAACTAAATTAAAAGAAGAGATTTTAAGTTGTACATAAAATTTAAGAAAATCTCAAATGATTGAGACATAATGATAAACTAAAGAGGATTTGTGTAGACAAAATTTTGATTTGAGAAGAGAAAGATTTTATATACAGAGAAAAGTTCTCAAAAAAATTAAAAAATATTCGTTGGGATCCGTGAGTGGAAAACATATAGCCGTTAATAATGATGAATTGTCAAGATTAGGGCTGCACAGGAACCGACCGGAACCGAAGGACCGAACCGGAACCGACGGAACCGTACCTGAAATGGACCGAACCGAGGGTACAGGGTACAGGTACAAAAATGAGAACCGAGTACACCCGGGTACAAGGTACAGGTTCTACCTAGGAACCGACCTGTACCAGACCGATTGTACCGAGTATTATTAACCGTTGATCAGATTTTATAGTTTCAATCTCATCCGTCTATTATAAGTTAGGCTACTCTTAGTTTTAGTCTTCTTCTGTTCGTTTGTACCGAGTATTATTACCGATTGTACCGAGTATGTTCGTTTATTCTTCTTTTGTACAATGTGATTCAGAATACATGTTTTCATACTTCTTAACAGATAAAACATATAGTTGCAGCTGCCATTGCACTGAAAGGGATTAGAGGCATAGTTTTTTATCTTTGGCAGCTCTTTTGGAGCTTATCTACTGGTATATATTCTCCTTTCAGTTTTTTTGTGTATTTACCATTTTCTCACGGGATTTTATCCAAATAATCCTTTAAGAAACAACTTATTGCATACATTTGTTCTTACTTGTGCCATTCATAGTTGATCCATTTGGCTATCACGACTCCGATCTTATTTGACTTTTACAACTACGACATCGAGAAACCTCAGTGTGTTCAACTCTTCGTCAAATTCACACAGGTATACATATATCAGATAATACTATCAGATAATCATTCTTCTGTGTGTCATCTGTCATCATTTGGAAAAACAATTGTAAATAACTGGAAGTTCCTTTTCTACAGAGTTTGGCACTTTTTGGTGCATTGTTCTTCTTCTTGGGGATGAAGAACTCAGTAGGTCTAAGAAGACAACCCAAGAAGAAAATTACCAAAACCAAGACGGGTTAGATAAAGAATAATAGAGGATGAAGTCATCAGACTGCAGACGTAGTTTTAGACTCTTAAATTTCTTGGATCAGTTTTACATATTACATGCTTTTTTTCTGAACAGAGATTCATGAAATATGATCTTCTATTGGATGACCTTTGTTTTATTGAAACAGGTGCAAGGTACAGGTATACGGAACCGACCGAAAAAAAAGGTACAAGTACAAGAACCGAATCGAGAGTACAGAGTACAGGGTACAGGTACACGGGTAGAGAATCGACCATAGGGAAGTATAGGTACACAGTTCTACCAAGAACCAAACCGAACCGACTATTATGCACCCCTAGTCAAGATCGGGTGTGAAAGATGTTTAAGGAAAAAAAGGTCAAATAAATTTAAGTCACGAGACGGATACCTAAAATTCATCAATATTATGACAGATACCTGGGATCCATGACGGATACCTGGGATCCGTCTCACCTTTAAGACTGCATTTTTTTAACAGATACCTAATATCTGTCTGGTTTAGTTAGAGAAGGGATCAGATGTGATCCCTTCTCTAGTCAAGTCAAAGTTTTGGACCAGATTACATTCAAGCAATGCCCAAAAATACTTGCAAAAATACTTGCCTTTAGTTAGATTAAACTATACTTGTCTTCAGCTAGATTAAAACTATAATACTAAATGCAAACGATACCTAGGAAGACAACACAGTAGCAAGGAAAAAAAAAAAGGAAAAAAAAACCCTTCTGCAAGTTCTGCTGCAACCAACTGGACCGAATTAGAGGAAAAGGTTTATTTGCTTCAAAAAGTTCTAAACAGAACATAGAGGTGACAGACTTGTGCCAAGGCAAAGTGAAATTTAAGGAACAAACAACAAGCATAGCATTGATTAATCAACCATTCACAAACACATCAAAATTAACCAACAAGACTTGGTTATGATTCCCCCAGTAACAAACAACATTGTCACAGTAGTAACACACCACCATTAAATTTGATAAACCCAAACTATTAAATATCTGATCCAAATCAAAATACAAACTGACTTAACCCTAAAAATAACATAGACAAACCAAAAGACAGACACTGACTCTTATCTTACCCAGCAGAGACAACAGCAGCTTGAGATACTGATTCAAACTTCCTAACGCTGATACATATTCGCCATAATTGGTTGTGATGGACAAGGAAGCTGCCATGGTTTCAACAAAGGATCTGGAATTTCAGGAATATCCATTGGAAACCCACTAATCTCTTCAATCGCCCTCAGTACTGAATTCAAAGACTGCAATCTATCAGTCAATTCAGCTATTTGAGCTCTCAAAATATTGTTCTTTGAATCAAATCTACTAAAATTTTCCTCAATGTGATTAACCCTTTTAACGATCTCATCATTTTCTTTCTGCAATTGACCTACTTCATTAATTAATTCATCTAAATGTTGTTGTTTCCTCATTCGTGAACGTCTGGCAGATTCACGATTAGATAACATTCTTTTCTTCTTTCTTTCATCGTCGTGACCACCTCCTCCTTCAGATCCTGAACTCAATGATATTGCTGCCCGTTTACTCATGACTACCTTAGTTTAGGATATACAAAGAAACCCTTGATTATGAAAATTCTACTGTTATTTTTATTAAAAAATTCAGGGTATTTACAGAAAATGAAATACTAAATCAGGTTGAAACAACAGAATTAGTCCATGAGAAATTGTAAAACCAGTAGAGGAAAACAACTGAGAATGATTGAAGAAGACGGATCCTACGTAATAACGTTAAATAACTCATATAGAATCAGAGATATATATTGAATTCAAAAAAAAAATTAAAATCATTGAGATCTTGACCCAAAAAAACCTAAATTTCAGTTCCGGAAAATTTAGCCTGGATAAAAAAAAAAATCAAAATCAATCTAATAAAACTTAGATTACCTTTGAAAGCAATGAGCAAAAGCCCTAATTTTGGATCTGAAAAGAAATTTCATAAGATTGAATCGAAATCTAATCAAAAACCAAAGTTTTGTCTTTGTTCAAAATACTCAGAAATGAAACAGAACTTAATATTTATCTAATGAAAATCGAGGAAACCCAAGATCGAAAAGGATGGATACTAGAAAATGAAGAAACCCTAAGCAACAGAGAAAAAAAGGAGAATGAAAGAAGGTTATGAAAGTTATCGAATGGGGAATTTATAGGGTTTTCGTACTTGAAGTTTCAAGGAAGTGTTTGTTTTTTAAGTATACTTAGGGTATATTTGAAGTTAAGATTTAGAGAAGTTAATCGTGTAAAACAAACAACACCTTTCTTTGTTCCTCTCTCCAGAAATAAAAAAATTTAATTGGTCAAAATTTTCAAGCCTGGAACAGCTCATGGAATTTTGTTTTAGATTTTGCTTCCTATTGTAAGAAAATCATAGCCTGGAGTTAGAAGCCGACCCTCGTTTTTTTACCTGACTAATCTGGGTTCTACCCTATTTTATTTGTGGTCAACCGCTAGAAATTAAAAAATAACATTCTAAAAGAAGATGATTTTTTTGTCTAACTATTTTTGTTAATGGTTAATTTTATCCATAATTAATTAATATTAATTAATTTAATTAATAGTTATTTAATTATATTAGTTGCGAGATCAGTTAGTGTGAACTAATCATCAAAACATGGAAACAATCGGTGAAATTTTATTATTTTTTTCAAACTAGAATAAATAAAGATGGATAACGTATACCGATTATGGGTTAGTATTCTTTAATCGTAAAAAACACTAGGAATCATTGGATATTACTTACCAAATAGACAGTTTGTTAGAATCGATGGTTGTGGATGCACAAATAAACCGGTTATGTATGTCCACATTGAACGATTCGTTTTTAATTTAATCACTTCTTAAGCATACCATACTCGATTTGGAAATTAGTATAAAAGTACACTCAAATTCATATCGAGTATGGCACTCCATGTATAAACTATTTATATCTGATAATTATAGCAGAATCAGTGTATATAGATAGAGGCTTATATTGGCCGATTGTAGCCTAAGAAATCTACAGAAAAATTGGGCATTCTCTTAATTGGAATCAGTTTATATGAATGTCCACATTGGACAATTCTGGGTTAGTGTTTTTCTTGCACGAAAAACCCCAAAAATCGGTGGATCAATATTACTTACGAAATAAACTATTTGTTAGAATCAGTGGTTGTGGATGTACATATAACTGATTGTGTATGTCCATATTGGACGATTCTTAATTAAATCACTCTTAAATCATATCATACTCGATTTGGAGAGAAGTATGAAAATATATTAAATTTCAAACCTCATACTCATTCTGAAATCGAGTAAGAAATCATACTCAATTTCAAACCGGGTATGAAATCATACTCAATTTCAAATGAACTATGGTACTCCATAATCTATTCATATCTACCTTCTGATTGTAGCAGAACCGGTGTATATAAAGGTTTATATTTGCCGATTGTAACCCAAATAACCTACAAAAAATTGGGGATTTCCATTAATCGGAATCGGTTTATATGAATGTCGACATTCACCGATTATGGGTTGGTGTTCTTCAAGCACGAAGAACATCAAGAACAATCGACCAACGCCTATGTGCATATCAGCCGATTGTTTAGAATCGGCTAATGCGGTTATTCATATCAATAGATTTTGGAAAAATCTAGAAAATTTCGATTATGAATGTAGGATTCAATCAGAAACCTAATTAAGAGAAATGGGTTGATAAAAAAGTACCTAAGAGGGTGGAATTTAATAGATTTGATTTAAGTTTAAGTTTTAATGGTGAAGGTAATTTAGTATTTTAGCCCTATTTGAATACCCGTTATCCCTCTCATCTAGGTGGGTGAAGAAAATGGTAGGCTTCAAATTAACCAAGTTTTTCAAAAAGAAACCAGAAAATGTTAAATTTTATTAATATAAAAGAAAAACAAACTAAGCACAAAACCACGGGAAAAACAGATAAAGCTTACAAAAAAAATACCCTCAATTTTTTTTACACGTACATGTAAATTTTATGATCAGCTAATTTCCTATTTACAATGATGATAAACATACTCCCTTTGTCCGGGTTTAGTTGATAAAATTGGATATTACATGTATATTAAGAAATAGATAGAGTGTATTTTTCTCACCAATATCCTTAACTATACTTAATTATTTAACTTTTTGATAATTCATACACAAATTTCTAAGTTAACTATAAATTTCTAGGTAGGAACAAAGAGGGAAAAAATATGAAAAAATATCATTTTTATCAACTATTAATGAATAAGATAAAAATCTTATTTTATAAACTAAATCAGGCCAAAAGGAATAGATAGTGAGTCTCACATCTGAGTGTTTAATAATATAATAAACATATACTTCCAAGCTGTTAGATTTTATAATAATTTTTATATATTTTTATAATAATAGGTGTATTTCAGTGCATAATAATATAATTGTGGTGTAATTATATTCTGCAACACATCCTACTTTTTAATAGTTTTCATGTTTTTACGGATATTTTAGATCGCTCATATGCATAACAAAGAGGAAAAAATATGAAAAAATACCATTTTTATCAACTATTAATGAATTAAGATAAAAATCTTATTTTATAAATTAAATACGGCCAAAATGAATAGAAGATTAGTGAGTCTTACGTCTGAGTGTTTAACAATATAATAAACAGATACTTCCAAGTTGTTAGATTTTATAATAATTTATATATATTTTTATAATAATAAATTTGACGGCTTAAAAGGTGTATTTTAGTGCATAATAATATAATTGTGGTGAAATTATATTCTATAGCACATCCTAATTTTTAATAGTTTTCATGTTTTTACGAATATTTTAGATCACTCATATGCAGAATAAAGTGGGAAAAAATATGAAAAAATATTATTTTTATCAACTATTAATGAATAAGATAAAAAATCTTATTTTATAAACTAAACCCGGCCAAAAAGAATAGAAGATTAGTGAGTCCCACATCTGAGTGTTTAATAATACAGTAAACATGTACTTCCAAGCTGTTAGATTTTATAATAATTTATATATTTTTATAACGATAAATTTGACGGTTTAAAATGTGTACTTAAGTGCGTAATAATATAATTATGGTGAAATTATATTTTGCATCACATCCTACTTTTTAATAGTTTTTTAATAGTTTTATGTTTTTACGGATATTTTAAATCACTCATGTGCAGACGTCAAACATTACATATCATGTTTGTGAGTAATTAATGTTTGGAGCATAGTAATAACAAATGGACAATTGACTTTAAAATTTTTGTTGGTTTGAACTTATGATTTTATTTTCAGTCGCATCCTTGATTTTATTAGTTTTATTCTTTGTTTGTCGTTATAAAATACACTATTCATCGTAAGAAAAATAAAAATATCATTTTTTATAGAACGTAATTAACAGTTTTTTCTTCTTTAACAAATAAATGTCACGTGTAATGGGAAAAATAACATTAGTATACTAATCGTTTATTACCTATAGGTTATAAATCAATTGGATGAATGCATAATTTTTTTTGATTTTTTGATTATTTTTTTTTCAAGCTCTACTGGTACGTGACTGTTAAATAATCCTATTTAATTGATTTTCTGGTTTGGATGGTCATTTGTTGATTTTTAAATTGATTTTTGTTAGATTCGGTTAATTAAGGGGTAGTCATACTTTTGAACGCGTTGGTAGATAGGCATTGTTATATTAAGCTGGATTCAACATTACCGACAAAACACTGATGCTCAAAAAAATACATGTGCTCGATCGCGGAACTAGGGTTTAGACTCGGGAGGAGCTTGGACTTAACAAAATGGATTTACACTTAGCTTGAACCTAGTTTTCTCTATATAAATCCAATTTAGCACGTCAAATAAAAAGAAAAAAGTGATATTTATTTGGGGTGGCTGGAGCCGGGGGAAATCATGCTTTGGCTCCGCTCATGTACGTGCTTTGGCATGATTGTATGTTGTATATATGCTATGCAGTGACCAAATATTATCGATGTTCGTAGTTCCTCTGTAAAAAAATGGTCACCATAGCATTTCCAACCGAAGGTAAAATGTTTATTTTTTATGATATATAGAATTTTAGATCCCTATTTAAATAAAATTCATCTCTAATAGTGATCCTACAATGTAGGAAAGATGACATATTAAATAAATTTTTTTAAAAAAAGTCTTAATTAGAATTCCGGAATATCTTTATGTCATGTTTTTTAAATAATTATTTAAAATAAATTAAGTGGTTAAGATTTTATCACATAACATATCTTAAGAATTAAGTCGTATATTATTGGAGATAGTTTATATTATGAAGTATTATGTTTACCATATGTGTAAATCCTCCTAAACAAAAGTCTTAATAAAATTTTCACGTAAGGTATTTTATATCCACTATTAGAGATGCTCTTAAAAAAAACTTATCGTGCTACTATTTACAATGGCCTACCGCGTGTATTTTTCTCCGACAAAAATAGCACTACTTCGTATATTAGTTTGTTTCCATCAAATATTTATACAAAGGGAGGATTTAATCTTATATTTGCACTTTCTTACAATTTTAACACCAATTTTCAAGAACGTCATTTTTTTACCTTATCTACAGTTCTACCGAAACAAATGAGCAGAATCCCAAATGCAAAAGACTATCATCAACCACGATAAAAGTCAGCTATAAACACCACTGTATACCACTTTGCAAAAAACTACTATGGAACGTAGAAGATCATTTCTCTTATTTAATTAAGAATGATGATTTGGGATTATAGAAGAAAAAGGAGATTATCTAATGATTGACGATGAAGATATGCACGCCAATGGTATACTGTTTCCAACTATGAGGTTGGCAAATTAGAGATTAACTCCTTTAGAAACCCTTTGGAGAGTTGCGCTATATTATTGTCTAGACTTTAAAATGAGAGTCAAGATTTAATTATTTCAGTCGTATAATTTTATTATTTATAGATGATAATCCTTGGAGATAATCAAAGAAGTAGGTTAACATTTGGATGGGTAAGGATGTTTGGACTTTAATATCACCACAGATTACATTCTATTCTGATAATCAATTTGATTGCTTCACATCGATATACCTTTATATTTTAAATACTCCAAAAATATATAATTAATTCAAACTTTTCAACAATAATTTTCATATTTCATATTATTTGCTGGAATTTCACTAATTACAACTTCAAATCATACAGCTAGTAGCTCTACCGCGTAAAATTGATAATCTCAAACCCTACCAAAAAAATCTTTAACCAATTCATATTTTTGTGGTTAGCTTGGATTGGTGGCTGGCGAGGCACTACCCATGCGTAAACTATATTATTAAAATACTTAATTACATAATCAGTGGATTAATCAAGCATCAGCATTTGGTTTGTGAATATCCATCGAGACAAAAAAAAGTCAAGAACCCTTATTGCTACACGAAAGCTTGTTTGTCTTTTAATAATCTTTACGCGACACCAAAGAGACATATCCCTTTTAACTGAAAACGACTTCACTAATTAAACCCCCAAAACTAATTAATCCGATTCAACTTTTGGCTGCTTTAATGAAAATGTATGAACCTGAACACCAATGGCACTAATATGGAACTTTTATTCCAATCTTAATCGAGCAATTTTGATCTAACACCATCACAATCAATAATTTGATTGGTTGTGATAATATTTATTAAGTGAAAAATATACCCAAATTAACTAATTAAATGTCATATGTATTTTAAAATAGTTGGCTATAACACTACTAGATAAAAAAATGCTTAAGCAGTGCATGAGGAATTTCTTTCCGAAATAATATATTATCAGTGAGTGGCGTACATGAAAATCAACCGTTTAAATAACCTGACTAAATTGGGACTTATAAGAATTATTTTAAACCTACCACTAAAAGTTAAAATATGATCATTATAAAAAAGAAAACAAAAACTCATTATCCAACTATTTATGTTATTAACTAATATGCTTGATTGGTAATAATTAATTCAAATGTTAGTTAAACTTAGTTAGTGATTAAAACTAGATTATAGTTGGTGTTAGATGGTAAGAATTAGCGTAGAGTTTTTTTTTAAGTTTGTAGAAGAAGAAGGAAAAGTTGAAAAAAACTAGGGTTTTGGAGTTTTGGTAGTAAAGATGAAAATTTATAGTGACGATGAGGATTTTAGTGGTGATGAAGAAATGGGTGCATCTACGTATTACATATTATATTACGAAAACGAGTTCGATTCTACCAATTTGGATTATTTTTTGGATGAACAAGAACGTGTGAACCAAGGCATATTTGATGATTTACTCAAGAAAATGAAGAATCTAACCGGGAAAATAAAGATCTTAATGCTTCCAATCATCAGGTATACGTTCTTAGGATCTCCAAACATGTTTTTCAACCCTATAATCGTCCAAAAGTGGATTTTTTGCAAAATTTTGAGCTTTTCTTTAGGCTACGTATTTCCGAGAATCGGTGGATACGATGACATCGTATCTAACGATTCTATATCTTCTGGGAAATATGAACCGGAATCGGTGGATATGATCATGAACAATGACCGATTCTGGTATATATTTTGACGGGATTGGTAGGTCAAATAATCGGCCTTTATGGACTCATTTATCGAACGATCTTGGGAGAAAAATAATCAAGGGGTACTCCAACAGGAACAATTTGCAACGATAAATTTTGATGCACGACCTGGTCCTCGCGGTTCACCCACATATATAACCGGTTGAAGAACCAACTAAGCTACTGTCGATGGGTAGGCCACCTACCAAATTGGATTAGAAGCAAAAAAGGAAGCAGTACAAGGATGCAATGAGTAAAAAAGAGACCGTTCACTACATGAGCATACCGAGGCTATGTATGAAGACACTTCCGCTCCAAAGAAAAGAGGTCGCCCGAAAAAATAAGAAAGCAGACCAAGTGGGCAACAAGGCAAGTCAAAGGATCAAAAGGATCAGATCATTCCTATCGTTCCAACTAAGAAAGTCAAACGAGTTCAACACAAGGCAACGAAAAGTTTCTCATCGTCCCTTCGTAAGAAAGTCAAGCGAGCACCAGACAGGTACGACTAAAAGTGGAAGCAAGGCAAAAAGGGTCCATTGTTTCCCCGCAAGAGACGTTGACTATAAGAGAGGCAATTGGTTATCAAGTAACACCTAGGGATGTGTTGAGTAAACCCCATAGAACGTGTTATACGTTGTTCCATGAGTATCTTACGAAACTCCCTTCAATCATTCATCCCTACGTGTTATCTACCGACGACGTGGATGAGGATATAAATTGTGGATTTCATGTCGCGTCCGGACAAATAGGCCATTTAAGTTTGGCGGATGAGGAGAACCTAACTCAATGGCAATATTTTAGAAAGATGATGGCCTTATGACTACAAGAAGATAAGGAATTTTACATCTCGATGATGAGGGAAGGTACAATAGAAGATAAAGAAGTTGAGTTCGACGAATTGGTTGCTCGTGTTCAAGGGACGGAGGGGGATGAACCAATTACCAATAAACATTGGATGACCATGCCTCGATATGGCCATCTCTTGGCAGATTCGTGTAGTTGCGTTGTTCATTATTTTTGTCAAGGAGCATCTCTTACCTTCACACTAAAGAGAACAAAGTGTGATGAATCGCTTAAAGATCAAAGAATTGTTATAGTCAACATTAGCAACATATATTTTATTGGTCTTAGGCTACGTGAAGATTGTCTATTACCTCCACTGTGTAGGTTCACTTATTTTGCAGGTTTCACCAACAACACCTCTAAGGAATGGCTGAAAAAGTACGAGCCTAACATGAAACTTTGGGATGAATTGGTGGAGCCGGAACAAATCAAGAGTACAATCGTGTTGAATTAAGTATTTGTCTTTTGTTAAAAAATAAACTTTGGGATACCCATGGTTTGTAGCTTTCATATATTGAACAACCACTCTTAATGAATGAAATGGATTTGCTCTTTGGTTACTTTGAATTCTTGTTGGAACTTTTTTGAAACAAAAGCAGTTGCAGGAAAAATTGAAACACGAGTTACTCAGAATCGGTGGATTCGACAAATATATATCGACCGATTCTGATTCACATTTACCAGAGAGTCAATCAGAATCGCTGGATACATAAGTGTTTTGTCCACCAATTCTTAATCTGCAGCTGGAATCGGTGGACACATATTTACATGTCCAACGATTCTGGATCACAATTGCAAAAAATTGATATTCTTTACCACCAATCATTTAACGTAACAAGGAATAACAAACTTCAAACCATTCATATAACATATTAAACCATAAGTTCATCAATCCGTCTACAAACAAAATAAAAATAAGTATCCGAATAAAACAACACAAATAAGTTAACGCAACAAGTCCTAGTTTAGGATAGACAACAAGTATTAATAACATTGGATTAGGTATCAGTCGCAGGAGGAGCGGCATCATCAACAACAACAACATCTTCAACAATAGCCTCTTCAAGTATTGGATCTTGGTATCTCCAATTGGAAATATCTTCTCTTAAGATGGATGTTATTTCGATCACATATTCAAGCTCCTCCATTGAAAACTGACGCAGGAGTTCTAGGACTTCTTCTAGTTTGGTCTAGCTGGGGATGGGGCAGCAGAGGTCGCGCACAACCTTTTTTTCTGGCTGCCTATCAATGTCACACTGTATGGTTGGACCATAACCTCTTTTGCAACCTTCCAAAATAGCTACACAAATAAACAAGTCGAACAACATAAAATTGAATCAACAATTACCTAAAAATACAATACCACACAACTACTAGTAGTTCAAGCAATCAATAATCTCTAGTTCAACCACCAACAAAATCTGTTGTATATAATGAACAAAATATAATCGTTAGATAAACCCATCTTTAGCCAACGATTCTAACTACAAAAGTTATCAGAAAACACCAAGCAAGAATCGTTAAATAAGACCATCTTTATCCAACGATTCTAACTGCAAAAGGTAACAAAATACATCATGCCATAATCGTTGGTTAGGTAGCATTTTAGATACCGATTTTTCTTACTTCTAAAACCCAAAAACTTTATTTTCCAAAATCGTTAGATATAACCAACGATTCTTATATGGTAGTAATAAAAACATAAAAACAAGGGAATCAGTGGATAATCAGGTGCTTATCCAACGATTCCAATATAGAAAAAATAAAAAAATAAAGGACCTAAATCGGTGGATAGTAAGGTTTCTTATCCAACAATTCCAGTATAGAAAAAATAAAAAATAAATGAAAAGGTGAAATCGTTGGATATGATCTGCCGTATCCAACGATTCTGGTAATGGTAACTTTATATGAGGAATATGAAACGAGAATCGTTCTATATGGATCCATCGCATCCAATGATTCTGCTGTATGTTCTTCATCTTCATAAAAGAACACAACCAAAATCGTTGGATACGATGGTTCCACATCCAACGATTCTAATAAAAATCAGGAAATAAATTCACGAAAACGAAGATTTCTACACATGAATCTATCACAAATGCTATTATAAGAAAGATTTACCTTGTAGTTAACTCGGGGTGACGGGATTTTGTTTTTGGAAAAGTTAGGGTTAGAGTTAATAGATTTTAGAAATTAAGAGGAAATGAAAAAAAAAAATTGTTTTGTTTTTGTTTTTGATTTGGTCTGATTTGGATTGTGGTGAAATAAGGAAAGATTTTTGTATTTATATTTTGATTTAAGTATTAGGGATAATTAATGAGTATAACATAATTTAATAATTTTTATAATAACTAATTAGACACCCTTTATCCCTTATCTAGATGGGAGAAAAATTAAATAGGATTAAAATAATTTCTGTGGACCCTAATATAACCAGATTAAATAACCCTTACTTATCTATCGTACGATACAATCAACTTTTTGAATTTCTGGATAACATTTTTTTTCCCTTCATTTTTATTTCCATACGCAAAAACAGACATTGTGTGTAATATATGTACGAAGTCTTTGTATTGACAATACTTCGATCTAATTAAAGTATATTTGTTGTCTGTACCGTATCCGTCCGTATTCTTCCCCTGAATGATGCAATCTTCCCTCGGCCAACCAAGAGTTTCTGCGAAATACTTCGACCTTAAGAAAAACGATTCGACAATTCATAAACTAATCAGATGCCAAGATTGATATTGTATTACCCACGTTTTGGACAAAAGTAAGGTTTCCAATTTGTATTTGACAACCAAAACCAAGACCGGCCTAATGACCTAACTTTTTCTTTTACTAGTTGACAACTGCTTTTCATGTTATTAAATTAAGGAGGAATTAGAGCACGACTTCATGAGTGATGTCTTACCTCACCAGCTATTTCTCAAGCGGAAAGGGATTAATCACTGAATGATACAAATAAAATAGATATTCAGTTGATTAAAAGTTGAAACAACATGAAATGTGGTCCAATTTTCGGAACGTAGATGCCAACGAGTATAAATATTTAGAATTTTTGATGTTTTAATTTTGATCAGCAAGCCGACAAGCAAATAGATAAGATTGGGGAGGGTCAATTGTGTCTCTAAGCTTCTTTTTAGTTGGTGATCTGAACACTACAGTCACAGTCGATACAATGATATAAAATTTGTGCCCAAATGATTCTTTTGGCTCACTATGCCCAAATAATGGTGGGCGTGGTCTTAGTTTCAACAATCACTAAATGGCAACATGTATATTTTCCCAGGTTTTAGCACTTTATCAGGTCGATTTGAATAAATCAGATATTTTAAATTGATCAGGCGGCTATGTCCACTGAAAGAGGGACCTTACTAAAGGCTAAAAAGGTTAGTCGCACCGGAGGTGTTAATGTGGTGCCCCCACCGTCCTAGCATTTTAAAGGGTTTATTATCATGTGAAAATTTAAACCGGCTGAAAAAAAATTCCGGAAAACAAAATTTTAGTATGCATTTAGTCTATACATAGTGTTTTCGCTAGATGAGGGCGTCCATTGAGCACCACAGACTTGAACTTTAACAACTTTTGACTATAAGAGGTAGTTAGGGCAACCATAACAACACGACTAGACCAAATGGTCTTTGGTCAGCCCATAACACTACGGTCCCCGATTCAAATATGATCATATGGTCTTCTAGTATAATATTTGTTATTGGACGTAAATCTAGATTAACGTACGATGAAATAGACGTATGTATGGTGTAACGCTTTGTGTTGGGCGGAGATTTGGTTAACGCTTGATAATAGGCGCAACCCTAAAGAAACGCTTGGAACGAGACGCACTGCTGGTGGAACGCTCCAGAATCAGACGCATCCTTAGCCAAACGCATGATTAAGCGTTATCCCAGGGTAACGCTTGTAAACCAGGCGGAGTTATATAGCAACGCCAGACAATGGAGCGCAGTACTAGGAAAACGCCTGGTTTATAGGCGGCATCCCAAGAGAATGCCAGACTATGGAGCGGTGTCCCAAAGACACGCTAGAGTATAGAGCGGAATCCCATATCAACGCCTGAAGTATAGGCGTAATCCCATATCAACGCCATCTCTGTTGCGTCCATTCAAGCTTTCACAACCTCAAAAAAAAAAACAAATAATCATTCACAAAAGTAGTTGCAGTAGCACCTACAGTTTAATTAGCAGCAACTGAGCTTGAAATAGTGAAGAAAGGATCATTCAGGCCTTTACCCGAGCAGTTTATGTGCCATTCTCTTCTTGATGTAGCCTTAAACATTTATAGCTTCCAAATTCCTGCAAGTTCAATTCACAATAACCCATAATTCAGAAACCATTTAACATTCATATATCTTCACATTCAGTCCTTCAAACCATCCCCTTGCTCAACTGATTTTATCGCCACCAAAGCTAACCCAACTCATCACCAAATTGACCACTTTCCCTACTTACTGTTGGTTTCTAATCAGGTCTTGACCTTCAAAAACATCCACAAAATCAACACGCCTTACTGACTTGTACCCAACTTCGTTTCTTCCATATCTTGACTGATAATAGACCTTTTAATCTGTCGAAAACATTCACCATAACCTACAGTTCCAACAGCAACAGATCTCATTTCTCTGATGAGTTCTTTACCCCAAATCACCACAAACTCGAACCACTGGTTCTTCTCTCTGTTGTTTCCGACTTTCTCACCAACCCCTTGTTAACATTCGCTGGGCCGTGGCTAACAACGATGATAAACTTGGTCGACGGCTGGTTGAAACTGGGTGCAGTCGTGAATTGTAACAAGTCTTCTTTCACCTGCCCGCAATAGTGGTTCCTAAGTAAAGTTATTAATGTTAGGCGTTAGAAGTAAACGTGCTACTAGAGCAACGCCTAAGAAGTAGGCGTAGTTTTAGAGCAACGCCTGTGTAACCAGCGTCACCCTACGGTTACGCTTGGTTACCAGGCGTCACAATACAGTGACGTCCAATGAAAGGACGTTTCGCTACAATTGCGCCTTTCGTTGGCGTTACAGTGGAGTTACGTTTGATTCAGGCGTACATTTGGGTAACGCTTCTTCGGTGAGCGTTATGCTAGTGTAGCGTTACATCAGACGCATTCTTGTGTGGCCGTTTCATCAGGCGTCACTCTACTTCTACGCCCTTAATTTTAAACGCTATCCTAAGAAAACGTCTGGAATCAAACGGTTTCATAACATTACGCTTTCTAATAAACGGTATGCCAGCACAACGCTCGAGTGTATATACGTTTGGTCCAGTTTTGGGACCATTTTTGTTCCGAAACAGTAAAAAAAGTGGACCATTTCCCAAACATGCTCACCTGCTGCGCTTGATTTTAACGGACCAAAGACCACTTTTGTGGTTTGGTCTTTGGTATGATCGCTCATTGTGGATGCTCTTAGGAGTTAGACCCTAGTCAAGTAGCAATTTTATGAAGCTACGTTAAAATCCGACGGTGAAACTACATAATAGAAGATAAAACCGCAATAACATTGAGTTAGATCCATGTTGTTGGCCGACATTTGAACAAGAAATGAAGGGAAAAATTGATCTACGACCATCATTATATCACCAAGCATTGGCTATGTCAAGAATAAAGCTTACCTAGAGAAGTCAAGATCAAAGGCTTAGGAAAACTAGTATTTAATCCATGTTAGCACCGGGAATGATGGGAATTGGCTCCCATTTGGTGAGGAGGGGTTGTGCCCCACTCCCGTCCTGAAAGGAGTCCCAATCAACAACTGCAGTGTATAATGAAAACACCATGTTTAAAGTGTTGGAGGTTAAAAAATTCATCTTAAAGAAAATATTTTTGAAAAATTAAAGTAGCCTTTGAAATCAGTAAGTAGTTCATGACATTACCAGCATCTGATAGACACATTTTTGTGTGTGATTTTTCCTCAGTTATCTATATTGTTAATGCTTATTTGGTACTTATTACGTTATTTTATGTGTTTATAAGTATTTTTGAGAAATAAACATTTGTGAAAAATTAGCTCAAAAAGTGATGAAGACACCCAAAAAAATTACTAAAAGCACCCAGCAAAAGTGTTAAATGCACACAGCTCATGGATTAGGGGCACCCTTCTCCTTTAGTCCAAAAGAGAGAAAAAGGTGGGAAATTCTCTTCTCACGCGAGAGAAATATCTGTTGAGTTTGAAACCTATTTTCATGGGATTCAAAGGTTATCTCATGTAACTACATGACGCAGAAAATAAAAATAAGTTAACCACGTCATTCGAGAGTGTTTCATTCCGTGAATTATGGGTGAAAACCTTTTTGCTGCCGGAAGTATTTTTCTTGATAAACACGAATTTGTAGATTTGTTTTGGGGATTAAATCGAGTCAATTATCGTTTTAGGAGGAGGTATTAGGTTTTCTGAGAGATATAAAATCAAAACATATTGTAAAATAAAGGAGGGGGAGACACTGGAAAAAAATCAGAGAAAAAGTTATCTGCTCGTGGAGGAGGAAGAAGAAGACCAGAAGAACGCTTAAAAACAGTCGCAGAGAAAGGCTCCATAGAGCATTCGTTCTTTTTAAAGTTTTCAGCTATATAGAAGAACACTTCAGAACTGTGACAAGCCCCTGCTTGCAATGTTTATAAGCGTCTCAGTTTCAATTATTTTTGTTTCTTTTCTTGTTCTCAAGCACTTTTGACATATGTTTCTATCATTTGAGAGTGTTTTGAGCATGGAGAATTAAACCCCACCACTGGGATAGTGGAGGAAGCCATATTTTATGAATGAATGATAACTATTTTTGATTCTTAATGACTTATGTATTAGTTTTAAATTGATAATTAGTTGTGATTTTGTTTGATGGTGTATGCTGGGACTTAAGAGCTTTTGATACGTCATGCTTCTGACTACAGTTAATGATAGAAATCTACTTTTTGCAAAGAAGCATAGTCAATAAAAGAGTTATAGTTGTTAAGAATCATTGTAGGAATCACTCAGAAGTGATTTTGGTGGAATCCCGAGTCCTAGTTCTTCCCAATATGATTAAAAATAGTTTACTTATTTCTAGTTTAAATCAGAATTAGGTCTAAAACGGATCTTCACAAGTCTCAGTGAATGAACTATTTTTACCACTTTTCTAAAACGGTACTCTAAAGATAACTGTTAAGGCTAGATTTGAAGTCTGCTACTCAAAGTAACACTACAATTACCCTTAGTCTTGTTCGAATTTAGAACACCTATGCAACATTCCTTGGTTAATCAATTTTTGCAACTTCTAAAATATTAAACAAACAAAGTCATATAATAATATTCTACTTCAAAGCCTCAGTAATAGCTTAAAGTCGGTAAAATCTTGTTTATATTTCACCTGGTGTACACTCGCTACCTGCCTTAGGTACCATATTATATACTCGTGTTAAAAATCTAATAGCCAACTCAACTCCTCCTTCAGGATCCAACTCCCTGTAGTTAAATGAAAAACCATATTCACTATATAATCGTACCAATATATGATATTAGAGACACTAAAAAAATGATATTAACATAAAATATATTGTAAATTCTAAATAGTGCAAAGCATATGAAGTGTTTCTCATCGAAGATGATGTAATCAAGGAAATACATTGATATATCTTTCTTCAGAAATTATATACGTGCTTTGTACATGTTCAGATTTTTCGCCACCAACAAAATTACAAAAATACCCTAATTTCTAAAATTATGAAACTACCCCAATAACATATTTTGATATAGTCATTGCAGCACATTAAAACACACATCCCACTTTTTCTTTTCTGCAATTGTAAAACCTTATAATTTAAACAATGGTCACCATAAAATGGGTAGGAAGGTGACACATTAGCATTTTATAGCTATAATTCGATTTGGATAAATCAGATACTACCTCTGTCCATGTTATATAGGCATACTTCTAATTCCTTTGTAGTTCTTTCCATGTATACCCTTATTATAATAATGATATTATATTTAAACTAGATTAATGTATCTAGTTTTTATCAAAAAATAAGAAAATATAGAAAAAGGGATGAATATTTATGAAATCTATATAATTATCTTTATCTAAAACATTTGACATCTTCGTCTATATAACTTGGACGAAGGAAGTATTTTAAATTAATTATGCGACCATGTCCATTACAAAAGGGACCTTATAAAAGGCTAAAAAGGTTAGTCGCACCCGAGGTGTTAATGTGGTGATAAAACCGCAACAACATTGAGTTAGAGCCATGTTGGTGGCCGACATTCAAACAAGGAATAAAGGGAAAAATTGATCTACGACGATCATCATATTGCCGAGCATTGGCTATGTCAAGAATAAAGCTTGACAAGTACCTAGAGAAGTCAAGATCAAAGGCTTAGGAAAATTAATGATGCAGCCAAACACATCATTATGGTCGGTTATTTTGTCAAGGGAAATGTAGGGTCCGATACCAGCATGATCTTACTTTGTGGTGAACATCGCATAAATCTCTACATGTATGATTCTATAACTGCAAAGGGAAGCCCATAACAACCTAAGGATGTGTGGGAAAAGTGGTACTCGGTTACACAATGGTAGACAATTGAAAAATATAGGTACCAAATACACCATTTTTTTTCGTTTACTTATTAGGACATACCTGGTATAATCTTTTTTATTTTATTTAATCAAAAAGAAAAAATGAAAAACAGACAACATGACCTTGATTATAATCTAGGTTCGATAAAAAATAGATTATAAAATCAATCAAGGTAGTATAAGTATAATTACTTTAATTATAATAAAATAATTATAATACGTAAAAAATAAAGCAATCACACAATATATAAGATTTTGTTAATGAGGAAAACTTCCTGATAAAAAAATTATATGACCTAGTTCAATTCTGAATACTCTCATAATTAAGCCGATATAATCTTGCATAGAATGCAACTCCGTATAGATGAGAGTCATGAGACATAATAATCCAACCCCTAGTTACTATGTTTCTTCAGTATGATTGCGCCTACAACTAATCTGGTCTACGCACGTGAATCCCTTAACAAAACTTTGTTACTCTCTAGAGTTACTCTACAAACCGTTGTGAAGATTATCTTTATCCAACGGAAACAAGATGACTAATATTTCTTTTAATACGTTAATCAAATAGAAAAGAAAAGGGTTATTTAGACTTTGTAACCAGCTTTGAGTTTGCGTTTGTTGTAACGAGAGATCGAACGAGAACAGTAATAGAGATCGAGACACAGAGATTTACGTGGTTCACTAACTGTTACGTTAGCTACATCCACAACAGAGAAAGCAGAGTTTTATTATAGAGCAGAATACTGAATTACACACATTCTAGGTACAACGTGTGTATATATATAGGGCAAAGAAATAAACCCTAATTCGACTAAATAACGGAAAACAAACCCAGTGATAATACATTACGTATACCGTTTAGGCCAACGACTCCCCATAGAGTACCGTTTATACTCGGACTCCACGTAGAGTTCCGCCCAACGACTGATTCAAGGCATATCAATAGCGTTTAAGATTTTTTTTAATTAAAATCTGATCCCGGGATTGTCGTTGACTATCTTGACAATTAGAAAACTAACTTTTATTTTTGATTAACTTTTATTTATTTATCGACGTCAGTTACCGTTAAGCAAGTGAGCCACGCATATAACTTAAAAATACATTTGACACGTAGAGTAGATGAAATCCACCGATTAAGGAAAAATCAGCTATTAGAATACATTTAGGAAATAAAATTCTAAGAATTGTTTGAGGAATAAAACCAAGCACCTAATACCGAAGATATAAAAAAGAACCATCAACTGAAACACCATTTTTAGCATTAACATCAAGAGCATTAACACCGAAGATATTATTTGAGAGAGTCTCGGAGATTCTCTAGAAATCTAGAGATTTCAAGTGATTTTATGAAAGTGTTTTAGAGAGTCTTTTTGATTTACAGAAACTAAATAGTGGATTTTTAGGGAGTTTTTGTGATTTATAGATACAATAAATGTGATCACAGTTGATTTATTTTAATCATTTATTTAAAGAAAAAAATCAATGGGGGAGCAATCCAAGAAACAACGTAGGAATTTTTGATAGCCAATGTGAGACTATTATCCAAGACATACAACATATTTCTAATCACTATATATAATCACCTGGTGGACTGGTTTGTCCGTTCTTCTTCATCGTGGCACATTCTACTAAGGCTACTGAAAATAATACAATATATATTGTCTATGCATGTGTTCGTATAAAATAACCCAAATTCCATGATCACCGGAAAATTTCACATGGTAGTTAACAACCCAAATTTAATTAAAAATCCACACATTTTAGATTCCTTAAGAAAAATTATGTTTTTTTTTCTAATAACTCGTCTTATATATAGTTAAGCCAGTTATAGGTAATATATTATGGATGATTAGTATGTTAATATAGTTGCAAAAAATGGTTTATTTAAGGATAATACAACATAGCTTGATGAATCATTAGTTTAAAAGTTCGATACATAAGAGAAAAAAAAGACACTTGTTAAAAAATAAATAAATCAACATTAGTTTTAAAGTCTCCCAAAATATCACCTATTATGGAGAGACTTTTGCCATGCCTATTTTTGCATAAAAGTCTATCAAAATATCTCAAAATTACAAATCCATGACTTTCAAGTTGATAACCAATAACATGAGCATTTAAAGGACTTTCTAGAAGTCCCTAACCAATAACAAAGAGTTTTTGAGAATTCCAGGAACTTAATTAAAGTCTTTATTCACAAACAAGGGTGTTTAAGAAACTATTTCAAAGTCTCTAACGACTAACATGAGATTTAAGATCTCTTTAAAACTCCTTATAATTCTCAATCCAGTAACCCCTGTTAGAGTGATTAATACATGGGTTTTTAATAAAATATCCATGTGGGAAAATGCAACTAATAAAATGCTCATTTTTTTTCAACTTGAATAAGTGGACAAACATTGATATTTTCCGTCCCGTTTCTTTTTTACGGCTAATGACCGTTAAAGGACAGGTGGTCCTGGTAAAAGATAGTTAAATCTCTGAATCGTTTTAGTTTTGAATCATTACCGAGTTAGGTTGTGAGTCGGTACCTGGTGAAACCAAAACTCAAATTACTGTTGTTATTCATTTTCTTCCCAGTTTGTTTTAACAAACCCCTAATAGATTTCTGTAATTCGAGAACAATTATTATGAAACGAATTCAACAACAATTATAATCCCACCATCAACAACATTGATAATAATTATATGACGAATGAGAAAAACAGAACTTAAGTTTTGTGTTCCATAGTCTGCAGAAAAAAGAAGAAATCTCTTACATTAATCAATTATCCAGACGAACTTTTAAAAACTTGCAACTTATTTTCAAAGGAAAGACAACATATTCATTCTAAGATTCAACCCATATAACAGATACCCCCACTAGAATCCCTCTTTATAAACCAATAACCTTTCAAATCAAAATCAATCATCTTCTTCTTTACAATACTGGATCTAAGAAAACCCAAATTCATTAAGAAACCTAGTTATTGCTGCTTCGCCATTAAAGAACCTTGAAATAAGATAAAGAAAATGAAAACCCGAGTCTTATTTCCATTAGAGAAAATATTCAAGATCAATCACAAAACGCGAAATTATACATGGTAGAAAATTTTTAATCATTTTTTGGTGATTTCACTCTCCATTAAAGGTTAATTGACGTTTGGTACTTGGATTTTGTCCAACATTAGTGCTTGATCAAATTTTTGTCCAACTTAGAGTATGGTACCTGGAAAAGATGTTGACTGTTTTTGACCCGTGACAAGACTTTAATTAATTTTATGTTATAAATAATACAAACTTACAAGTATACCCTTGTAATGGTTTGCGATCCAACGACTCTAATTAAACCATTTAGCCGACGGTAAGAGATTAAATATCATTAACATTTAACCCTAATGCTATATTCTCTTCCGCCTCCTAATTCTCTAAACCCAAAAACCATGGCAGATGTATAGCAACCCCATGGGAACAACACCACTTGTTCTCCATTTCCTCTTTTCACTCTCAACCTCGACCTATCTCTCTGTTGCTTCTCGTCACATGGTCGATTCACTAAGGAAGTGATGGAAGTAACCAAAAATCTTGCCTTATTCTCGCTGGAAACTCCTTAGTTCCGGCCACAACCGTCATCTCTAATTCAATATATCTACGGTTTCCTTATTTTGTATAATTAAGGGTTCAACTTTAATTTGTTGTAAAATTAGTAGGAATCGATGAAGGAGTGCAGGACGAGTGAAACCCACATCTAGGGTTTCCTGATTTCTCTTTTCTATTTATCGGAAAAATATCTGATATCCGATAAGCTTATCGTAACGGAATCGGAATTGAATATTAAGTTTCTGTCGGAACTTATCGGATATCGGATATCCGATAAACCTTATCGGAAACGGAACCGGCTGAGCCAGTTTCCATTTCAATAACATCCGTTAACAGCCCTAAGTATCAGTGTGTTGAAGAAGAAGGACAAGAAGAAGAGAAATGGAAGATGCAATTGAAATTTCGGGGCAATTTTAGTTAGTTAAAAAAAGACATTGGTACCGCTAGTAAATAAGTGTAAGTCGAAGTTTTGATTAGTCATTTTTGCATTTAACCCGATTTTCTGACTGTTAATACGCTCAACTCAAGTCATGGGATCCGAAGTCTACTAAAAAAGCTGCTCATAAAGTTGGGACCCAAAATCCAAATAGCCTTAAAGGAAACTATTTGATTCCAAAGATAAAGAGTGATAGATATTCCAAGTCAAAGATCTTCTGTTTAGATACGAAACTCTTAAATCCACAAATTATTATCAAATCTTAAACTCATTGAAATAAATCAATCAAGGTTTATGTATACTGAAGTAAAAAACTTGATTCTGGAAGGATTACATTTACAAAACCATAAAAAACGTGTTAATCCACAATGCTATCATGTTTACAAAAGTAAACTCCTTGTTTAGTCCCAGGCAATCAAGCAGATAACCAAATCAAGATCTTTGTATCAAAGTCTCAAATCTTCAATGTAACAACTGCAGAATAACTTTATTCCTTTGTTGATCGTCATACAGAATGAAGTCTGTTAACATTGAACAACCAACTTATAATTAGGTTTTCTCATTATCTGTTATTGTATAAAGCTGAAATTTTAGCATGGTTTTATTGACATATATGTAACCTGATGTACAAATTCCATATGGATCATAACACTATAGGTACCTCAAAGTGCATAGGGACCCTAGTTGAATTTTGTGTTACAGTATTGAAAGCGGTCATGTTATAATATATGTATCTCTTTAACGAACCGTTACCATGTGTTGATAATTGAAAATGTTGTTTTTATCTGAATCGTTGAAGGACTGAGAGTAAGGATTCCACCATTAGCCAATTTTTCAAGTGATAAAAATCTTGCAACTCGTATATTCAGTTTATCCAAAATATTGCCAAAGTTAGGTTTTCAAAATACTAGTTGTAAATCGAAAACATGAGACATCAAAAGCTCTAAGCCCAACATGACTCATCAAAAGGAAACACAACTAATTGATAAAAACCATTTTCTCTAATTTCAATTCAAAGCAAATAATAGTAAAAGAATTGCAAAAAATAAATAAAATAAGAATTACCACTTTATTATTGTAAAAATAGCTTCCTCCGTCGCCCCAATGATGGTGATTAGCTCATCATGTTGGAAACACTCTCAAAATAATTGTTCATAGTTCAAAAGTGTTTATAATGATGAAATAAAAGTAACACAGACGATTTGATACGCTTATAAGCGTTACAGAGAATGTTTCCTGCGCTGCTGAAGAGAAAAGTAAAGAGAAATAATAAAGTACGGTTTCAGACAGCTTCAGCATTTTGAAAGAATATGCAACGGAACCAACGACTATTTTTTGGAGCCTTATGTTCTTCACCAGCATATTTTTTTTTTCTTCCTGGAAACTTTTCGGTGATCTCTGGCTGATTTGTTTCTTGTTATTCTTTGCTATTTATAGGATTAGTGAACCCTAGGGACCTTTCTTAACCGATAAGGACTCAAAGAAGAGTCCAAATCAAACTCCAAATCATTGTTAATCTCAAACAAGGAGTGCTTCCCATTTCCGACCGTAACTTGAATTTTCCACCATTTTTTCCGGCATGAATCACTCCGACTTGACGTGTTAGGATATCTTTTGAGTGTTTAATCATTTTGAGATACCAAGAACACGTTTTTACCCATAAATTTTGGTTCAGAAACTACACATCAAAATTTTCTTACGTAAAATGACTTTCCAGCCAATTTCTGAATTTTGAATTAAGAAGGGGGTGCCCCTAATCCAACTGATGGGTTCCTTTATCATTTTTTATGGGTGCATTTAGTAATTTTTCTGGGTGCCTTTAACACTTTTGAGCCGATTTTTCCATAAATATTTATTTCTCGAAAATACCTACAAAGACATAAAAACTCGTAAATATTATAAAATAAAGTATTAAAAAAATAGATAATCGAGCACAATTCAGACACAAAAATGTGTCTATCAAATACCCCAAAAGTTACTATTTGCTAGTCCTCGAACAAATCTAATCTAAAAGTAAAATAAAATCCTAACTCACTTTCGCAGGAACCGCGACTACATTTAGCATATTAATAAGCCTTTAAACCCCTAGGTGTCCCTAGTGGACGAGTTTTGTCTCGTGAGGGTTTACAAGAGGTATACCCACAAAACCTTTACTCCAAGTTTTAACTACTCATGAACGATTGAGGATAAACACTAAACAAGCTATTTAATTGGCATACTAAATTCTTCGGCTCTGGGAATCATTACCATATATGAGTCCAATTGTTGTACACGAGTTCTTACTCAAGCATACTAAAATTCATATATAAGAAAACAAAGCTCTACTCAGATAGTCCCAAGTTAGGGACCTTTCTAAGAGTTAAAGGTAAAGCACAAGGAGAATGATAATCACCCACAAACTTAGAGTTTTCAGTGTCTTTAGATAGACTAATCATAATTTCCCTAATTTCTAGATCGTCAGATTCCCGAAAATGGTCAATTGATTCTTCTAGGTTATAATCAGGTGGTGCATCCTCACTCATATTTAAAATCTCTACGAGTCTATCTTTGTTACCTAAGACTATTGTTTCTAAATCGCTGGACTGTAAAACAGTATTCTCAGGATAAACCCGTTCTTCTAAACCATTATCGGCTTCAAAACAAGAAAATTCTACATCGTCTAAAACAATGGTATCTCTAGTCAAATACTCTTCCTTTTGAATAGGTGAATAATCATTAAAATTATTTGGATCTGAACCAGAAATAACACTATCATCATGAAACACAATTGGAGTGACAATTTCTTGATTACTCTGCCTGTATATTTCAAGTTCTTCACCAATGATATCCTCATCATCATAATAATATGAAGATGTTTGAACCTCGTCTAAATGGGTAGTGTTACCAATTCTATCCTCGTTCTCTTGAATAAGTGAAAAATTATCAAGGGTAGCACTATATTGGAAATTAAGATTATTTTGAGCAATAGTACTTTCTACAATAATTTCATGCAATCTATTTATATTCTCAGTCAACTGCTTGAGGGATTCTTATAGAGAGGGATTTGGGTCATCATAGGGAGTACTAGATTGCATCTGCTTTACAGTATCCCTCAAAGACAAAGAATTCGAATTTTGCTCACTTTCATGTTCATAAGACGGGTGTATGTACGAATAGTATTTGGGATCACCCTGGTATGAGTAATGACCTCCAAAAGGTTGGTGGTGGTCCTGACTAGTATCCACACCATGATGATAGTACGGATAATGCCTATTTTGAAATTCAGTCGGATAATCATTGTGTCCTCATAATACCAGTTTGACATTTTCTAAAAACTTCCTAATATACTAAAAAAATCTAAGAAAATAAATCCTAACAGGAAGAGGTTCTAAACATACACAAACAAGGCCGACTCAACCAAATCAAACCTATTGAATCTAGCAAACAAAAAGCATGATGACTCCACTTAGTTTGTTTCTAGACCAGCTTATATTCTTTCGAAAGGCAACTAGTTACAGTTTTAGCAAACCTCTTAGAACGATCCGAATTAGATTAAGTCAAAGAGAAACAGGATAAGCTCTAAGGAGGTTTGATAACCCTGTCTCTTTGGAAACTTTTCCCTGGGTTACAAGGCAGATCTAATCAACTTAAAATAATCTTCCTGAACTTCGAGTTAGGCCAACAAAGTAACCAATACAGTCATTTTGAACGAGTTTCCTATAAGCTCGTTACCCTATCAGTCTCCTTCTAGTAAAAAATTTAAGGTTTAGGTTCGCGTTTGGTAACGTGTTCCTAAAGCGTGCAAGTAGGAAACGGTGATGAAATCCGAGTCCTTATCTTATATGGCCAGTTCTTGCCCTTTACTAGAAAAGTAAACCCGTATTCAGTTCCTCAACATATATGCACACGAAGGAATACAGTAAACCAACTTGCAGGGGATTCGTGGGTTGATCGAGTCTTACCTCCCGTACCAGACAGGGGATGAATCGGTTGTAGTCGACTCGGGCCACCGACTCCTGTGTCACTGTACGAACCCGAGGGGCCGAGACAATATCGTAATTGTCGTCCTTCTTTGTTGCAGTTTATATTTAAATTACCCATCTGTAGGGTTTAAAAATAATAATAATGTCCAAAGTCCCAAAATAAAGTCCAAAAAGTGTCCAAAAATCACAGGAGTAATCAAAGATTTCCTAATACAGTTTTCTAAAAAGATAAATAAATAAAATCTAAATAAAATCTAAATTCTTTGTCTTATTTTCCGTTCTTTTAGCTTTAACTTTAACTCCAAGTCTTTAATCACCAAAGTCTTTGCTCAATTTCCTTTCAATCCAAAATCCAAAACCTGTTGCAAAAAGAGAAATACCAAAAGAAACGTAAAATAGAACAAAGTAAAAATAATACTAAAAATAAAAAAAATAAAAACCTAAAAATAAAAACCTAAAATTAAATCTAAAACTCTAAACCTAAAGACAAGTCCGCTTCTGCGGCGCCAAAAATTGATGTAATTTTTTAATAGTGGTAAAAGGTTCGATACTCAGACTTGTAAAAATTCGATTTTTAAACCTAATTTTTAATAACTAAAAAATAAAACAGATTAAAGTAAAATTGATTTCAAATTATGGGAAGGACTGAGACTAAAGATTCCACCATTAGCCAATTTTCCAAATGATAAAAATCTTGCAACTCGTATATTCAGTTTATTCAAAATATTGCCAAAGTTAGGTTTTCAAAATAATAGTTGTAAATCTAAATGAGACATCAAAAGCTATAAGCCAAGCATGACTCATCAAAAGAAAACACAACCAATTGATAAAAACTATTTTTTCCAATTTTAATTCAAAGAAAATAATAGTAAAAGAATTGCAAAAAATAAATAAAATAAGAATTACCATTTTATTATTGGAAAAATAGCTTCCTCCGTCGCCCCAGTGATGGTGATTAGCTCGTCATGTTGGAAACACTCTCAAAATAATTGTCCATAGCTCAAAAAAGGTTTATAATGATGAAATAAAAGTAACACGGATGATTTGATACGCTTATAAGCGTTACATAGAATGTTTCCTACGCTGCTGAAGAGAAAAGTAAAGAGAAACAATAAAGTACGGTACAACTTCAGAATTTTGAAAGAATATGCAACAGAATCAACGAATGTTCTCTGGAGCCTTATGTTCTTCACCAGCTGATTTTTCTTTTCTTCCTGGAAACTTTTCGGTGATCTCTGGCTGATTTGTTTCTTTTTATTCTTTGTTATTTATAGGATTAGTGAACCCTAGGGACCTTTCTTAACCGATAAGGACTCAAAGAAGAGTCCAAATCAAACTCCAAATCGTTGTTAATCTCAAACAGGGAGTGCTTCCCTTTTCCTACCGTAACTTGAATTTTCCACCATTTTTTCCAGCATGAATCACTCCGACTTGACGTGTTAGGATATCTTTTGAGTGTTTAATCATTTTGAGATACCAATAACACGTTTTTACCCATAAATTTTGGTTCAGAAACTACACATAAAAATTTTCTTACGTAAATGACTTTCCCGCCAATTTTTGAATTTTGAATTAAGAAGGGGGTGCCCCAATCCAACTGGTGGGTGCCTTTAGTAATTTTCCTGGGGTGACGTTAACACTTTTTGAGCCGATTTTTCCACAAATATTTATTTCTCGAAAATACCTACAAAGACATAAAAACTCGTAAATAGTATAAAATCAAGCATTAACAAAATAGATAATAGCACAATTTAGACACAAAAATGTGTCAATCAAATACCCCCAAACTTACTATTTGCTAGTCCTCGAGCGAATGTAATCTAGAAAATAAAGTAAAATCTTAACTCACTTTCACAGGAATCGTGACTACATTTAGCATATATAATAAGCCTTTCAACCCCTAGGTGTCCCTAATGGACGAGTTTTGTCTCGTGAGGGTTTACAAGAGGTATACCCACAAAAAATTTACTCCAAGTTTTAACTACTCGTGAACGATTGAGGATAAACACTAAACAAGCTATTTAGTTGGCATACTAAATTCTTCTGCTCTGGGAATCATTACCATATATGAGTCCAATTGTTGTACACGAGTTTTTACTCAAGCATACTAAAATTCATATATAAGAAAACAAAGCTCTACTCAGATAGTCGTTCAACCACAATACTTAGAATCTATCAAAGTTCAATCACATGAAAAGATTTAGAAGATGGATGTGGACAAAATGAAGTTTACGCGTGTTGACTAAGGTAAACGGTGGTTTCCATATCTGTCTGAAGGTCAGTACCAGGATGAATCCTAATGGATTGAGATACATGGTCTTAATCATAATACTAATATCGATTCCACCGGTATATACAAGGGTCCCAACGATCGATTTATTGAAAATAAAACAATCATAAATGTACTGACAACATGATTGGATCAAATTGAATCCAAACACATGGTCATTATCAACATCATACATGATAGTTCTCATGGATCATGCACTCCAGCTTGCTTAGGCGACGGAGACAAGGAGAACACACACATATTGCTAACAAAGTGTCAATATTTTTCTCGGTGATTAACTGCCGAGAATTTTTTTCTTCCCTTGTTTTTCTCTCGTTCTTTCCATCTCAGATCTTGAGAATAAAAACTCATGATTATTATTTTGATGTTGTTTCCATAGTAAGAACACGAGAATACTCATCTTTACTCGAATATTTTCCTTGCAACAAACACTTTGAGAAACTATTATATTCTTCCCTGATTTAGCTGCAAACAACACTATCACGGGATTTTGGTCTTTTCAAGTTTCCAAAACTTGTTCTAACTCTTATTAGTAAAGACCGAATAAAATCTTGCCAAAATATCTTCCAAATCCTGTGAGAAAAATCTCCACATTCTTGATATGCAAATTCCCGCCAATTTTTTGTTGTTGTTTTGAATATAAAGAAGAAGGTGGTGCCTGTATCAAATGCCTAGGTGCCTTCATCAACTGAGGTGTCCTTAACCAAATTGAGAGTACCTTTAACAAATTTCTGATCAATTTTTCCGCAAAAATTTATTCTTCAAAAATACCCAAAAACATATAAAATAATAATACTAGTACAAAAATTGAGAACTATTAATACAAATATGAAATCAAATAAGATACAAAAATGTTTCTATCAAATACCCCCAAACTTATATTTTTCTAGTCCTCAAGCAAATTTAATCTAGAAAATAAAAATCTAACACACTTTCGTAGGAATCACGACTACACTTAGCACGTGCAGCAAGCCGTTAAACTCCTAGGTGATCCTAGAAGACGAGTGTTTTCTCGTGAGGGTTTACAAGAGGTATACCCACAAAAACTTTTATTCCAACTTCTAATGTCACGAGTTTCCAAAGAGCTACGCGAACATAAAGTTTCTCCTCCAAATGCCAAGTAATCAGAAGTGCCAGAGAAAATACATGCTAATACCTTTAATCAATGAGAGATATATTGCTACGAGTTGAACCAGTGCCAAAGATGTCTTCCGCTTGATGGAAAGCGGACTAACAGAGCAACCGAATAAGCATTTCTCCTCGACTCTGCCTCACCAAAGGGTTTTATGAATTTGCACTCATAAAAACAATTATAACGATCACATCGGTGTGTAAGAAGGATTAAAGAGAGAATACTTACACACTATTGATGGTAACTTTTTTTTTTGAAAATATCTGTAACACCCGCAATTTTCGCATGACGCTTACTCAGGGACGCGTCACGACCTGGGATGAAGCTTCATCCTAAGCTTATAAAAGTTCACTTAGGATTGCATCAGGGTGTGGATGCCTTAACCTCGGAATATAATGCTAATGCACTATTATGTCGTGGTGCATGATTGAGAATGCATCAATGAATGTTGCGTATCCAAGAAGGCATTATAGTGCTAAGGCACTATTATGCCGTGATGCATGATTGAGAATGCATCACTGACCCTATGTGGAGTATCCGAGAGCACATCATAGTGCTAAGGCACTATTATGCCGTGATGCATGATTGAGAATGCATCACTGACCCTATATGGAATATCCGAGAGCGCATCATAGTGCTAAGGCATTATTATGCCGTGATGCATGATTGAGAATGCATCACTGACCCTATGTGGAGTACCCGAAAGCGCGTCATAGTGCTAAGTCACAATTATGTGTGATGCATGATTGAGAATGCATCACTAAGCCAATGTTGCGTATTCGAGAATACACCATAGTGCTAATGCACTATTATGCCTTGATGCATGATTGGTAATGCATCACTAAGCCAATGTTGCGTATTCGAGAATGCATCATAGTGCTAATGCACTATTATGCCGTGATGCATGATTGAGAATGCATTACTAAGCCAATGTTGCGTATTCGAGAATGCATCATAGTGCTAATGCACTATTATGCCGTGATGCATGATTGAGAATGTATCACTAAGCCAATGTTGCATATTCGAGAATGCATCATAGTGCTAATTCACTATTATGTCGTGATGCACGATTGAGAATGCATCAGTAAGCCAATGTCGCGTATTCGAGAATGCATTATAGTGTTAATGCACTATTATGCCGTGATGCATGATTCAGAATGCATCACTATGCCAATGTTGCGTACCCGAGAAGGCATCATAGTTCTAATGCACTGTTATGCCGATACATGATTGAGAATGCATCACTAGAAAATGCAGTAGATGAATGCCATATATCCTCCTTATATCCACTTGTATAAATGCAAATAAAACATATATAGGGAGGAGGTGTTGGTTGAAAATTTATGATGATTAAATATGCTAATCAAATAGCATATTGACCTTAGCTATGCCAACCGGTTAGCGGATTTGCCTAGAGGCGCCAACCGGTTAGCGGATTTGCCTAGAGGCGCCAACCAGCTAGCGGATTTTCCTAGAGGCGCCAACCAGCTAGCGGATTTGCCTAGAGGCGCCAACCAGCTAGCGGATTTGCCTAGAGGCGCCAACCATCTAGCGGATTTGCCTAGAGGCGCCAACCAGCTAGCGGATTTTCCTAGAGGCGCCAACCAGTTAGCGGATTTGTCTAGAGGCGCCAACCAATTGGCGTTTTTGCCTAAAGTGCAGTCGATGGATGTCACTTCCTTTTTTTTTTTCTTTTGTAAAAATACGATAAAACATATATAGAGAGGGAGTTTTGCTTGAATGTGCATGAGCGGTAATGCACATATAGCTATGTGATGTGGCCTATACGTTGGAACATACTTGATGCTTGAACATCAATATTCTTGTATCTTATTCGACAAAGATTGAATGTGCATGCGCGGTAATGCACATATAGATATGCGACGTGGCCTATACGTTGGAGCATACTTGATTCTTGAGCATCAATATGCTTGTAGCTTATTCGACAAAGCTTGAATGTGTATGAGCGGTAATGCACATATAGATATGCAATGTGGCCTATACGTTGGAGCATACTTGATGCATAAGCATCAATATGCTTGTAGCTTAGCCCATAAAGCTTGAATTATGCGAAAGCATCATTCAATCGTGTTACGTACTCGAAAACGTATATTTGCATAATAAATAATGATAGTTATGCACAAGCTAGTGCATACCTTGCGAAAGTACTTCGGCCTATACGGTCTAAGCTTTTCCTGACCTTTGGCCTGGCGATGAATTTAGGATGAATGTTGGCTTTTCCTTAATAGGCTTAAGTTGCTTGTTCCTTTTTAGTTAACACTTGATGAACTACGGTCATGCTTGATCCCTTCAAGGTATGGGTTGGGTACGTAGGCATCCGCAATGCAATGCGTTGAAGTGCAATATCTTGTCGCTCATATCATCTAATTTGGAGATGATTGGAACGCTTTGGTAACTCATATCATCTGAATTGGTAATGCTATGTAAGAGATGATTGTTACCGCACTTGATGAGGTAGTTGCATTCCATTTGATGGATGTTCATATTTCCTATCAAGCTATTCGGTATGAACGAAATATGCCTGGTTTCCGCACTCTTGTCTAGAGCAATATCAGTGCATGCACCCAGTGCTTAGTCGAAGCAGAGTTGATGAAGCGAAAAATAGGCCTGAAATGGCCTAGGTGCTAGTCCAAGGCATGAGTTAGTCCTGGACAATGCTCGTAATTATGTGATGCTTTCCAAAGGCATTCACCATTCGTTTTTATGGCCTTGCACCCTTAGCAGAACAAGGGTGAGGTGGAACGGTATAAACGTAGTTTGAACGATGTGGAAACTACGTTGCGAGTATAATGCTTACAAGGGATGCTTGGAAAGGAAAAATCTACCTGCACTTTCCAGCGAGAAGTTAACCTCTAAGGTCCAGTTACTGTCTTTCAAGCCGTACATCAGGGAGTTCTGTCCTGCCCAGCGCAAGGCGCCGGAGGAGGAATTTTCCGGTCCGTGACAATATCAAACAAAAATCTTTTTCTGGTGATCTCAAAGGAAAAAAAATCTGATGATTTCTTATGAAAGTGACCATAAATAAGTTAAAGAATATACTCTCACCTTCTAGTCTCACAACTCTCTGATGGTGTTTAATAGAAACAACTCTGTCTTAAGTCTTCAGCTTCAAACCTTGATGATAAACTCTTGAAACTTGTATAACTTTCCTCTACTTCTTTGATCACTTGTATTTTCAAACTTTCTTTTTGAATTTCTTCTTCTCCATGGCTTATCATAATGATATTATTAAACAATTTTTTTAAAAAATTTTTAGATTGATAGAGAATAAGAAACAAAAAATGAATCATATAAAACAAAAAATAAAAATTTACTTGCCAATGGAGAAAGACTCTTGCATTTGAATCTTCACAACTGTTGGTACACAAATCTTCAAAAATTTACATTTTTTATCACTTTGAATTGTAATTTTCTTCCCCTTTGTTGCTTGTAAACCTTGGACATCTTCAAATGTTTCATGAATTGATGATGTTGCTCCGCTTGTTGATGATGCTGAGTTTCTATTGACAGAGAGTTGTAATTTTGTGATTGAGACTACAAGACAAGGCTAGTTCTGATGTCAACCTCATGGTGATAAGAATTAACACTCAGAGATCAAAAAGTTTTGAAAGTGGTGTGAGGTTGAGTGTCTCATCATTCTACTAGGAGTTTATACAGATAAAACACTCTAAGAAGACAGTTGAAGGTTTGGTGCCTTACTCAAAAGGGTAGTCTCCACTAATGATTTGTTAAATCTATCTTTCTGTATTTCTTTCTAGCCTAATTGTCTCCATCATGGATGGTTGGGTCCATCATGATTATTCACAAATGTAATTTTCTCTAACAATTATAATTTCCATCTTTTAGGGGAGACCAAGTATGTAAACTTAGCTAAAAATCTATTATGAGATTATAAAAGTTGGAAATTGGTACAACAAATTTTTAAATTTTTCTCCCTTTCCCCCAAACTTAAATTGAGCATAGTCCTCCATATTCTAAAAGGAGAAATACCGAGCAAAGTAAAAGAGATAGCGAAAGATGTTACTAGCATCGTGTACCAAAAGGATATGGGTTACCTCCTATAAAGCGCTAAGTTTAATATCTTTAGCCAGACAATATTTACCTGCAGAAAATTAGTCATTAATGGCAACCTATGAAAAACATTATCCCTTGATGCTACCTTATCCCTTGTATTAAAGTCATTAATGGCAACCTCTGAAAAACATTTGTGAATCTTTAAAGTTGAGCGCTGAAAAACCTACTAAGAATACGCTGCCATGAGTACCTACAGGTTCACAATTTGCAGAAAAAGCTAAGTGCTATGTGTAGTTTCAAATACACAGTATACACATAAAGCTAAGATGTACAACTAAAGCGATAAGACTTGATTCACCTACAAGAAAATGACTCAAAGTTTCAAAGAGAAGAATTTTGACCAAGGAGCTATAGTAGTTAAAAGTCACAACCAAGTAGTGGAACTACCACATAACTGATAAAGCATCAACTCAATATTGAATACGATAAGTATCACAATCTCTAATGTCATATGAATGCTACCTTTTAAATTAAATGAATGATCTTTCTTATCTCAAATTATATTAACAGATTGGTGAAGCTTGCATACAACACCAAATCACATCTGAACGCATGCTTGCATACTTAACTGATTTGAATAAGCTATCTGAATGGTAATATTATCTGAATCCTTTGGCTTATCCCAAAATGATCACTTACATTGTTGACACCAAACTGCATCTCAATAAAGGGTTCCACGATTATCTCTTGAAGTTAAGTATCCTCAACTTGTATACTAAGGTTAATGAAAAGCTCTTGCAGCTGCATACCTTATATCTTGAATCTGTTAAGACAATTCTAACTCTACGTAGTACGTACAAATTTCAGTTGAATCATTCATATGAACAAGCTTTTGAAAATGGTTGCAAAACCATTAGGAATCCTTGTTACAGGACAACAAGTTATACCTGTTAGTTTGCAGTTGAAAATTGTTTTTGAACTTTAAATCAGTATCATGATTATTAGATGAACTTAGTTGTTTAAACAACAATCAACTATCTATGTCTTTACAATGCTGAGAACTGCCATGAGTTTGAATGCTTACAATCTAGCTAAACAAACAAATCTAGTTGATATATACTTAGCTATCACACAACTTATCTTGAAATTGTTATCGTTTTAGCTTAAAATTATAAAAAATTATAGTTTGTCAAATGAGTGGCAGGTACAAATAGCTACTCCAACATCTATTACATGGATCTAGCTACATGATGGCAACTTAAAAGTCTTCAAAAGCTACATGATGGAAAGTCAGAAGTGCTCAAAGCACTGGAAAATGTGGCAGACATATAATTAAGTCTACATACAAGGTACCATCACCTGCAACAAAGATGGACTTGAAACCACATTAAGATGAATAAAGTGCAGATGGTAATAGCTCCTTTGATAGCATCATTTGTATCAACTCTTTAAGAGCATAATGTTGAACTTCTGATAGCTCATTTGACAACATGATTGTGATTTGTGACAGCTTCTTGAGAGCATTATTTGTACCGTCTCCTTTGAGAGCATGTTATGATCTCTGAGAGCTCCGTGAGAGCATTACTTCAAAGTTGTGTTAGCTCCTTAAGAGCATTAGCTCGACAACAAAAATTATAGAACCTAACCAAATAATCAAAAAGACTGTCAAAGAACAATCATCATTTTTGATAATTTATTAAAATAAGTCTCAAGGACCAACCTGATTAAGGTCCCCATGACCCATAAAGTAAGGTCTCAAGGATATCGAGATGAAATCTACAGGTCTCAAGGACCTCAAGATGAAAATCCTAGGTCTCAATGACCAAGAATTAAAATTGCAAGGTCTTAAGGACCAAAAGCTGAAATATCCAGGTCTAAAGGACTTAGAGCTAAAATCTACAGGTCACAGTGACCTAAAACTGAATGAAATCTGAAAAAGCAATATCTGGTTATAGTCTTATGGTTATATGCATCCAAAGACATGCTATGTTAAAAAGAGAGTAAAAGACTTATCCTGGTGAGAGAGCATGTCGATATCAAGTGTGAGCTCCGGACTAGTATCTTAACCGGCACAGAATGGTAGCCATGTCCAGGTATCTCAAAAAATAGGATAAAAGACTGTTATAGTGCAAAGTAACTATGCCTATTAGCCAGTAACCGGTCGCAGTGTTCTAACACAACATTTGCTTTCTTAAGCAACTGATATGCAACCTTTATCCGATTCTGTTTTAGTGGCTATGTGAAAAGCACATTGTTCATCTTACAAAGTCTTTCTCCAATAACACAGAATTGAGACCATCCTATGATTCAAATGGTAAACAACACATTTTTACAGAGGATACAAGGTGATATTTGTGGACCTATACACCAAGTGCGGACCAAATCAGGTATTTTATGGTTCTGGTAGATACTTCGACCCAATGGTCACACGTTGCATTATTGTCCACAAGAAATGCTACATTTGCAAAGCTTCTAGTACAAATTATAAGTTTAAGGGATCACCACCCTAATTACCTTATCAAGTCTATTAGACTTGACAATTTTAGAGAATTCACATTAAAAGGATTTGATGATTATTGTACGTCTAATGGAATAAACATACAACATCTCGTACCCCATATTCACACTCAAAATGGTCTTGCAGAAGCTACCATCAAAAGATTACAGATGATATTTATGGTAGTGGTTATGCATACCAACCTACATATTACTTCATGGGGATACGTCATATTGCGTGTATCTTTAATTATTCAGTTTAGAACCCATTATTGGTCAACCACTTTTGCGTAACAGTTGGTAACTGGATATAAACCTGACATTTGTATTCTTACGCATTTTGGTTGTACAGTATATGTGCCATTATGAACCCATGTCATAATATAATGGGTTATCAAAAGAATTAAGTAGTTATGTTGGATGTGGATTCCCGAAAATTATCCGCACTTTGAAACCTTCGGCACGCGATCTGTTAAACGCTAAAATTGTTGGTTGTCACTTGATGAGATAGTCTTCCCGTCGTTAGGGGGAGATATAAATAGAAATTTCTAAAGGGAATGATAAGAATTATCGTGGTGTGTTTCCACTCTGTCTCATATTGATTCTAGCACCCCATAAATATAAACTTGAAGTGATACAAGAATAATCAATTTTCAGAATATGCATTGATACCGCTAAAGTGACAAGATCACACATACCAGCTGCAAATATGCATGCAGTGTTAGAAATCCGCAGTAAGGGATATACACTAAGGTGTTGCAACCACACTTGGTGGAAGTGTAGTTGAGGCTGTGGATCCATAATGAAATATGAAGAGACTAGTAGACATATTTTTGTGTCTAATTTGATCTCATTTCTCTATTTTGTTAGTACTCATATTGTACTTATTATGGTATTTTGTGTCTTTGTAGGTGTGTTTGGAGAAATCATCTTTTGTGGAAAAATTGGCTCGAAAACAAATGTTTGCACTCCCAGGAAAAATTACTAAAGGCACCCCAAAAAATGATAAAGGCACTCACTTCTTTGAATCTGAAATTGAAAAGTGGCAGGAATAATTATTTATTAAGATGTGACGATTTGGTGCCGAGTTTTGGATAGAATTCAAGAGTTCAAGACAAGATAAACTCTTGCCTTATTAAAAGGGATGCGAACACCAATTCTACACTTAAATAAACACCAAAAATCTCGTCAAATATCTTACCCAAAAAGAAAGGGAATGAGAACTTGTCTCGGTAATATTTATTTCTTCAAACAGATTTTGTCCAATACTGTTAGAGATATACAAGGAAACAATACTGTCGAGTTCGAGAAAGAATCAAACAACATCATCGAGTTTAAAGAAGAAAAATCAGTTCAAGATTTTGTTAATTAATGCCGAGAATTATTTTTATTGAATAAAAAGATTTTTGGTGAAGATTTGGAGGATTCGATGGTTGTATTATAAATAGTAGTCAAGATCGAGAGTTTGGGGAGTTTTAGAGGGTGAGAATCGAAGAAATCAGAGTTGCAGAAAAGATCTTTCTGCTGCTGCAGAGAAGAAGAACTCAAAGAACATAAGACTGCATGCAACATTCATTTCAAGAAGTGTTATTATTTCAAAAGTTCTGTAATGTTGTATTTGCAACGTATAATTTGAACAAGCAACACCTGCTTGTAACAGTGAGTCTACAATGGCTATACACAGTTGCCAACTCGTTGTTTTATTATTTTCTCTCTCTTTTCATCATTGTAAACACTTTTTGAGCCATGAATACATATTTTGAGTGTGTTTCCAACGTGAAGAGGTAAACCCCATTGCTGAGGTGACAGAGGAAGCTATTTGTCCAATAATAAGTGGTATATTTCTTATTTATTTAATTGTGCAATTCTTTTATGATCATTTTCTTTTGTTAAAAATTTTATTTAATTATTTTTGTTAAGCAATTGTGATTTCTTTTGGTGGTACATGCTTGACCTAGGGTTTTTGATGTTCCATGCTTTCGGTTTACAATTGTTATTCTAAAAATCTACTTGTTGCAATATGTTAGAATCAAATTAAATGTATGAATTACATAATTATAATTATTAAATTAAATTACTTTGAAGATTGGTAAATAGTGGATCTTAGCCTCAGTATTCTCTTAATCTTGATATCAACTTTGTTTGAGTTTTGTTATTTTTAGTCTTTGAATATAGGTTTAAAACCAAATCTTAATAAGTCTGAGCAACGAACTTTCTTAACACTTGTCTACAATTACACCAATTTTTGGCGCCGCCAACGCAGACTTATTTTTAGATTTGTTTTTAGGTTTTAGTAGTTTTATTTTAGATTTTTTTTTCTATTTTACGTTTTCTTGGGTATTTGTCTTTTTGTTGTAAATTTTGGATCAAAAAGAAATTGGAGCCAAATAAAAGTTTGGATTAAAGCTAAAGGCAAAACGAAAAGAACAGTAAAAAGACAAAGAATTTTATTTTTAGGTTTTATTTATGTTTATTAGTTTTTCTTTTCTTTTTTTTTCTTTTTTGAACATTTATTTCTTGTTGCTTGCTTGTTTATTTTTAGTATTTTATTTTTTAAAAAAATACACAAGTGCACACACCGTTTTCACCTTCGCCAGATCACCGAATTTTAGGAAAACCCGTGGATATGTAAGTTGAACCCGTGCCTTGGGCCTTCTGGGAGTTACCAGTTGAAAGTCTACAAGCCTTAACCTTGTACCTTTGACCAGTCTTTGACTGTAGATATATTCTATTAAGGTAAACCAAGCTTACTTAAAATAGTGAACCCTACATTTTGCATGTGCACATATTCTTGTAAAACACTAATACTCTTGCTTGTGTATGCCTCGTTGGATTCATGTAGGACATAGACTTGAAGAGAACGACCTTTTTTGTTTTAGTCCAACCCGTTACACGGATTTAGGTGGTACATCTGTTTTTTCCGAAATGAGTGAGCACAAAGTCCAGGTAAACAAAACCTTTAGAGATCGTATGAACCCTTCTAGAGTAGTACGTGACCCAGGGGTAGTTATTCCATCCACTACTGTCAAATTTGATATTAAACATGGGACAATTGGCATGCTTCGTACATTTAGGAGGTTAGAGAATGAGAACCAGTATACCCACATAAGAGACTTCGAAATGATTTCTGAAACAATGAATTATCCGAATGTCTCCAAAGATGTGCTTAGGTTGCGTTTGTTTCCCTTCTCTCTTGATAATAAAGCCAAATAATGGTATCATTTTATTCCTTCTAAAACAATCACCACCTGGGATGGTCTTGTAGAGGTTTTTGTTAAGAAATTCTACACACACCATAAGACTGTTGTTGTTCGCTAGTCTATCCAAACCTATAAGCAAAAATTAGGTGAAAACTTACAGGATTATGTTGAAAGGTTTAATGAATTGTTATACCACTGTCCACATCACGGATTTGAGAAAGCCCACATGGCCCAAATTTTATATGAGGGCCTGGATAGTGAGACCCATATGCATGAGAAAACAATAAGTGGTGGAGAATTCACCCTTCAGGACCCAGATAAATGTTTTGACTCGTTAATCGAGTTAGCTGAGAAAACTAGGCAATGGGCTTTAATGGGAGAACCTGAAATATCTAGGAATCCTATCCATAGGGTCGATAGGGTTTATAATGGGTCAAATATACTTAGGCGTCTAGAGGCCTTAGAGATGAATCAAGGGTTAAACCATGTTAGATATGAAGAACAAGCCCACACTTTTTATAACAAATCTATGTTTGAAAACCGTCAGAAATTTGACCAATATTCAGAAACCTATAACCCTGGTTGGAGAAACCATCTTAACTTTTCATAGTCCCAGGTTCAGATTCAAGGTCATACTAGTAATCTCCAAGATCCACCAAGGTTTAGTTATCCCAAGAATCCACTAGAGACAACCTAGTCTCAAAACCCTTCTGAGAAGAAAATGACTAGCTTGGAGGAATTTTGTAATATGTTAGCAAAGATCCAACTTAAATTTCAAGACGACCGAGCAGAATTTCTAATATAATACCCTGACTCTTGCTAAGTTAGAACTCCAAGTAGCTCAGATAGCTTAGACACTAGGTGAGAGAGAAATAGGAAAGTTTCATAGTCAAACCGATCCTAATCCTAAAGGAGACAAACGTTCAATCATGTGAATTTTGTTACAACCCTTAGGATTGGAAAGGTAGTTGACAACAAGATAACCATACCTGATAGTGGACATACTGTAGTTCCACCTTCTGCTTCCCAAGAGGATCCAGTATATGAAGAGACTGAAACAATCTCTAAAGAGTCCAATATAGTTCCCGATAGGACTACATTTTTGCCTATAGTCCCATACCAACAATTTTTAGTTCCAACAAAGAAGGAATCGACTTTCAACTAGATAACGAGAATATTTAAGAAGGTGAACATCAACATTCTGTTACTAGAAGCTATTAGGAAAATGCCTGTTTATGCCAAGTTCCTTAAAGATCTTTTTACACGAAAACGTAAGTTTTATATCCATAAGAAATCCTTTTTAGCTGGTCAAGTAAGTTCAATCCTTCTGAACCAAACACCTCCTAAGTACAAAGATCTTGGTTGTCCCACCATATCTTGTGTGATCGGTATTCACGTGGTTGATAAGGCATTGCTTGACTTAGGAGCTAGTGTTAACTTACTCTCATATCGTGTGTATACCCAGCTAGGTCTTGGTAAGTTGAAACCGACCAAAATGACACTGCAGTTATCAGATATGTCTGTCAAAGTCCCACGTGGTGTCATAGAGGATGTTCTTATCGAGGTTGATAAGTTCATTTATCCAGTGGATTTTGTTGTTCTAGATACCCAGCCTGTTCAAAACCAAAATGCTCAAATACCGGTGATTTTAGGTCCCCATTTTTAGCCACATCTAATGCTGTCATCAACTGTAGAACCGGACTTATGAATATATCTTTTGGTAATATGAATAATGAACTAAATGTCTTTAATATTACTAGACAACCTTCTGAGATCGATGATTTAGAAGAAGTGAATATGATATCACTTTAGTTCAGGATCATTTGCACGACACTTTGTTTGGTGATTCTTTAGAAGAAATTGATGATACCATTCTTTTAAATCAGATGTGTGACCAGTCTTTAGAAGAAACTTTCGAGTATTTGTTGGACTCCGGGACCCATAAATTCAAGCAATAGTTTTAGGACTATCCTGGAGTAACGATTACTCTAAGTTTGGGGGTAGTGGTGATTCTTGTGATTGTCGAGTATCCCTATTTGAAGTCCCTTAACTTGGAACCTGAGCTTTGTGCGTCTAAGGTGTTACTTGAGTTTCTTCAGACTCCACAACCTGATCCTTCTGATACTGTCCATGAGGAATTCCTTCTATTAGAGACCCGTCGTTCGACTGGACCTGTTTATCTGGACACTCATATGAAACCTAAATGGACACCCCAGATGAACCCAAAAATCTTGAAAGAAACCTTAGATAAGGTTGTGCTCAATTTATTTATTTTTCTGATCCAGTACAGGTGTCTTATATCTGTGTCACTTTTATTTGGTATTGTTGACCCACAGTTGTTTCGGCAACTGGTATATGATTTTGAAAGGTGACTAGCCATTTTGCGGTATTTGATGTCTGGATGAAGAATTTAAACTTAGAACTTCTTGGGAGGTAACCCATGCTCATGATGCACAGTAAATCCTTCCTTAACTCTTTTCTTCATTGGTAACAGTTTCTCCTTGTTCGTGTTTTCAGTCATATATTTTTAGAACATTGAGAACAATGTTAGAATTAAGTTTGGGGGCTTTACTTGTAATATTAAACTCTAAAATTTAGAAACCTGTGAATAATTCAGGATGACACTAACCATTCTAGGTAGATAGAAAATTAATTCGTGTCTATAGGAGTCGGCGTGCCTAGCTAAATGGTCTATTCATAAAATGACAAAGCCCAGATGTTAGAAATAACATGATAGTCGTCATCATATCTCAGAGTCATCACCATATCACGTTCTGTTTTTATTTTTGTAACTTTTTGTGTTTCTCTAAGTGATTTTATGGGGCACTAGTATCGCCTTGTTGTCGCCAGGAATAAGTAGAATGATTGATATCAAGCCCCATTATTTTAAAAAAATGACACTTGGATAGCAATATGTGTGTTCTTCCTGTTTTCGTCGCCTAGAAAGCATGGCACGCAGGATCCATTGGAACTATCATGTAATCTGGTGACAAGGAGCATGCACTTAGATTCAAAAGGATCTAATCATGTTGTCGAATTTATTTTTGTATATATTCAATAAATTGACTGTTGGGGCCCTTGTATATACCAGCTGAGTTGATACTATAATTAGGATTCAGACTAGTGGGTGTGTATCTCAATCCATTATGGTTCATCTTGGCATGATGTTCTTACAAATAATCTGGGAAACACCGCTCACCTTAGTCAACATGCGCACACTTTTATCTACATATCCATCTACTTAATCCATCTTCTGAGTAGTGCTTTGTTTTCTTATATATAAATTTTAGTACGCTTGAGTAAAAACTCGTATACAACAATTGGATTCAAAACAGGGTAATTCCTCCCATAGCCAAAGAAGTTTGTAGCCAACTAAATATCATGTTTAGTGTCTACCCTCAATCGTTTACAAGTATCTAGAGTTTGGAGTAAAGGTTTTGTGGGTATATCTCTTGGAAACCCTCACGAGACGAAACTCGTCCACTAGGGCCACCTAGGGGTTCAAAGACTTGTTGCACACGGTAAGTGCAATCGTGATGCCTGCAACAGTGAGTTAGGATTTTATTTTCTAGATTAGATTTGCTCAAGGACTAGCAACTAATAAGTTTTGGGGTATTTGATAAACACATTTTTGTGTCTAATTTGATTTCATTTTTCTATTTTGTTAGTACTCATTTTGTACTTATTATAGCGTTTTGCGTGTTTGTGGGTATGTTTGGAGAAATCATCTTTCATGGAAAAATAGGCTCGAAAAGTGATGTTTGTACTCCCAGGAAAAATTACTAAAGGCACCCTAGAAATTGATAAAGGCACCCATATAATGGATTAAGCACACATTTCTTTGAATTTGAAATTGAAAAGTGGCGGGGATTTTTATTTATCAAGCTGTGATGATTTAGTGTCGATTTTTGGAAAGAATTCAAGAGTTTAAGACGAGATAAACTCTTGCCTTATTAAAAGGGATGCGAACACCAATTCTGCACGTAAATAAACACCAAAAATCTCATCAAATATCTTTCCCAATAAAGAAGGTAATGAGAACTTGTCTCGGTAATATTTGTTTCTTCAAACAGATTATGTTCAGTGATTTTAGAGATAAACAAGGAAACAATACTGTCGAGTTCCAGAAAGAATCAAACATCATCATCGAGCTTAAAGAAGAAAAATCAGTTCGAGATTTTTGTTATTTAATGCCGAGAATTATTTTCATTGAATAAAAATATTTTTGGTGAAAATTTGGAGGATACGGTGGTTGTATTATAAATAGCAGACGAGACAAAGAGTTTGGGGGGTTTTAGAAGGTGAGAATCGAAAAAATCAGAGTTGCAGAAAACATTTTTATGCTGCTGCAGAGAAGAAAACTCGAAGAACATAGGACTGCAAGCAGCAGTCGTTTATTTCAAAAAGTGTCATTTATTTCAAAGTTCTGTAACGCTGCATTTGCAACGTATAATTTGAATAAGCAATACCTGCTTGTAACAGTGAGTCTGCAACGCCTATATACAGTTGCCAACTCGTTGTTTTATTATTTTCTCTCTTATTCATCATTGTAAACACTTTTTAAGCCATGAATAGATATGTTGAGTGTGTTTCCAACGTGAAAAGCTAAACCCCATTGCTGAGGTGACAGAGGAAGCTATTTGTCAATTAAAAAGTGTTATATTTCTTATTTAATTTGTTTAATTTGTGCAATTCTTTTATAATTATGTGCTTTGGTTAAAAAATTTATTTAATGATTTTTGTTAAGAAATTGTGATTTCTTTTGATGGTACATGCTTGGCCTAGGGTTTTTGATGTTCCATGCTTTCGATTTACAATTGTTATTATGAAAATCTACTTGTTGCAATATTTTAGAACCTAATTAAATGTATGAATTGCATAATTATAATTATTGAATTAAATTACTTTGAAAATTGGTAAATAGTGGAATCTTAGCCTCAATATTCTCTTAATCTTGATATCAACTTTGTTTGAGTTTTGCTATTTTTAGTCTTTGAATTTAGGTTTAAAACCAAATCTTAATAAGTCTGAGCAACGAACTTTCTTACCACTTGTCTACAATTACACCACCACCAGGTTCGATCAATCAAGAATATAAAGCACAGTTGGGTTATAAGTGGTGGCTTGGATTTCATCTTGGTAATTTAAGGGGGAACAAAGAGTAGCCTGGATTTCATCTTGGGAAGTTAAGGGGGGACAAAGAGTGGTCATGATTATAGGATCTGTTTCAGAAGGGGATATATAAAGAGTGGTCCTGATTTGTTTTTGGATGTAGAGAAGATATAAAGGGTAAAGATTTGTTTATGGATGAGTAGATAAATCTCTGTGATTCAATTCATGTCTCGATCTCCAAGCATTGCATAATCGATTCCTTCATGTTTATCCCGTTTTGTATCAACCACGATTTTTCTGAGCCATAGAAACCTCAAACCTCAATTATTTCACACTGGTTCATTTCTTTTTCAATCAATGAAGAAATTAAGTTCATTGCATATTGGAACGAAACCGACAAATCACATCACCATCTGTATTCTCTTCCATTATTTGAATTAACAATTACTACTTCATTTTAATCAATCAGTTTCATATTCGTTTCAAATCATTCACCTCGCCTCTTTGTACTTCCAAATACTGTTTTCCTGCGTCATGAGTGTTGTGTCGATCGAGCAATACCATTGGTAGTCAATTCTTTCTTATTATTAGATATGATTTCAATCTAGGGTTACCATTTGGTAGTCAATTATTTCTTATTCTTAGCTATGATTTCAATCTAGGGTTACTATTTTCATTTGTACTCTTTGAGAAAAATAGGGTATTTTTCAACTGATATATTTTTGTACAGACCCAAAACTAATTTTAATTTTTTTTTTGCAGAAAATAATATGCAAATTAATTTTATTTCAGGTGTATTTCTCAATTTAATTCATGATGGTTGTTTGTTGTCTTTTTTAATCTTAAATTTTTATTTTTCATTCTTGAATTTTAGTAGTTCACAGGAAGATTCCCTCCTTTCTTTTTTTTGGGTTTGGGTTGATCTTTAAAGAATTTGATTTATTAATATGTTGATCGCAGAAGATGCGGATATCAAATTCAATATGGACGTAACAACGAGACTAACTTTTTGATGGAAAATTGATGTAAGTTACTGGAGTTAAACTATCTTTTTCTGTGTTCCTTTTAGATTCTGTGACATTTTATTCCACCAAGTTTCTCTGTGTTTCTTTTTAATTTGAGGGTTTTCATTAGATTTCCTGTTCAGTCCACTGCCTGATGTTTTCTGACCAAATATAACTTTGATTATGATTTTTACATCATGAAAGCTAGGTTTGGAGCAAATATGTGTATTTGTATAACTCTTGATTCTGCACCTTCTATAAGGAACTCATACTTGGTTTAGACTGAGATTTTTAATGTTTTGGTATTGGAAGATTTGCAGTGAAGTTTGGACCGAGAACCTGATCTAGAGAGATACTTTGTTTGATCCTTTGAAACTGTTGAATGGTGAACGTTTCAGGATTATATGACCTCAACTCTTGATTTTGTTTTATTCACCCCTTGATACTTTGTTTTGCCTTGAAGCAGTAGACAAACAAATTCCTAATTTTTTATGGTGTTTTGATTTTATTTTTCTGTGTCTAACATAGTTTTTCAAATGTTAAACATTTTATTTTTTTAATTACAGATGAGGCAGATTCGTGCAGAGCTTTGTTCTATCGGGTATAATACTTCCTTTTCCTTAAATACTTTGCTGACTTATGTATATATATATATATATATATATATATATATATATATATGTATATAACATTCTGTAAGATTTTGATGTCTTAAACGTCTTTCTAATATATGATATTTTTGTATATGGTCTTGGAATTGAACCGGTAATAGTTTATCTGCGCTTCCATCGTTTATGTCTGTTGTTTTCGAAATGGGAAACTCTAAGGTTATAGCTGCAGTGTATGGTCCTAGAAAGGTAAAGATCAAGCATCTTGTTTTCAGAGTTAGTATCTTTGCAATCTCAGTCATTTGAAAAAAAATTAAACTTATTAACAATAAAAATAAAGCTATATTAGGGCCATGTAAAAACTAATATAAATTTGAGTAGTCAAATGAACTAGACTTTCAGTAATTCATGTAATTTACTTATATTTGACTTTTTTGACAAGACATGTTCACAAGTGGGAGGTGAAATAGTTAAAATTGTTTGTAATTGAGCTTTATGTGTTGACCTTAATTTTACTTATATTGTAATAATATTATATCCTAGCTTTAACCCTTAGGAATTCGCAAATGGTTTATGTTCTAACTGGGTCAGTAGAAAATCTACACAGAAAAGCTTAATGAGTAGTACAGCTAGCATGTCACTTAAAAAGAGATAGTATATCACTGAATCTTGAACCAATGATTTATATTTAATTGAATTTTTATTTTTCTTAGGCCGAAAATAGGCGCCAACAAATGAGACCAGGTTTTGTTATGTATTATAATCTTTAGTGATTTACATTTTATTTTTATTTTGGTTGTCCTCTGATTTTCGGTCATTATTTTTTTCACGTTGTATTCTAAAATTTTACACAGGTTAGGTGTGAGTATAGCATGCTAACTTTAGTAATGGAGATCGAATGAGAAAACCAAAGGGTGACAAGTAGTCCTTTTTGTTGTTAACCCCTTAAAAGTTATTAAAGCTCTTAGCATGACTTTTAACCGGCAACCTATAAGTCCTTTTTGACTTTACAAGAACAATTGTATAAGAATCTTGGTTACCTCTACCAAGAATGCCATTTGATTCTTCATTTGTCTCATGTTTCTTTTATATCCTCGAAAAGAGTACAAGAATGTCCAGATGGTTTTAACCAAGATTGGACCACAGGTCATAAACATAGATACATTTTCTATTTGGAAATCTGCTTGGTGCATGTATAGAAATTCCATCTATTTAAGAGTATAACAACTAATGTAATTGATCAAGTTCATCATCGAGATGTTAGATATATCCGAATTTCTGATGCAGATGAACAAGTTAGAGCCTATTTGGAGGCTAAAGACCCGAGAATCATAATTTAGCTCAAGAGGGTTCCATTTTGATGGGAAATGGGCCAAAAAACAGGACAAGGAAATAAATTGCCTTGGTCTTCAATTTAGCCAAATTCCATCGTTTATGGTTTCAAACAGGTGTTTTTACTATTTTGGGAAAGTTTTTGTTTTGTTAATAACTTCTTTGTTAAGGTTCCGTTTGGGTCTCCGTTTGTGGCTTAAAGTTTCTTTTTTAATGTACTTTAGTATTTAGGGAAACCTCAAATTTGCCAAAAATAGCAAACTTTGAGTTTGAGTCGGTTTAGGGGTTTTTTTCATCATTTCTTGGCTAGCAAGTTAGGGTTTTTCCCCAACTCTATATAAGAATCTTCAGTATACTGTTTTTAACAGTTGCATTTGATTAATAAAAATTATTTTCTTAAACGTATTCAAGTTTAATTGATTATTATTTATAGTCGGGAAACCAAAGGCTAAATAATTATCAGTGTTCATAGTCGGTGTTCCTATGAATATTTTGAAGTCTGAAAAAAAACATCTTTTTTCTTCCTTTTCTTTATTGTCCGCTGCATCAATTTCATATTAATACCCTGTGACCTTACTGTTACAGATACATATTACCAATGTTCAAACAATTTTTCTTTTTGATCATGTAACTTGGTTTGTTTTAAATCATGCTTAACTTGGTTTGATCACTCATGTTCTTGCTTAATATGTTATTTTTGCAGTGGCTACTGGAAATCTGAAGATAAATCTGGAGGGATAGATGGTCTAGGAGGAGATGCAGATACTCATCTGTGCGTGTCCTTCATAATCAATTTCATATAATTTAACTTGAGTTGCACCGTCTCTGCATTTTTTCAGATCCCTTACTAGAGGATTATTTGTTACCCTGCAATAAAACTTGATAGGGGATTGAAACATTATATTAGACTAAATTGTTACCCAATTCTTTGTTTGTTATATTTTTTTTTTAGTTTGTATGGTATTTGTATCCTGAGACCCTTTTGAGGTGTTTCTTAACCACTTTGACCTATTTATGTTACCTGAGTTTTTCTACACTTAAATACAGTCTATGCGTAAACAGAACCTTTACACTATTTGAATTGTAGAAGGAACGAAGCCATCTATTGTTGGTCAATCGTTATATATATGTTTTTATGACGGGAATTCTTGCTAAATTATGAATGATTGTGTTATCACTTGAAGCTTATTTTTAAATGTAAAAATTATTATATTTTGGAGTGAGGGAACCGTTTGTTTTAATCGTGGAACCGTATCTACCAATACTTATTAATTTGTATTCGTATTATATAGAATAGTGTAGGTTGTCGTTAAAAAAAAACTTTCATAAAGTTGTCCCTAATGTAAATAAAGGGATCACTAAAATGTAGGCTCACATTTGGAACTGCTTAGTTTCTGATTGGATGCTCGATTCTCAACTCCATATTCTTTGTTTTTCATGCTTTCGGAACCCAAGTATTTCAGCCTCGACTCAAGTGGCTGATCATTTCCCGAGTGGTGTTTCATCTTCTACTTCTAACTCAACAAAAGTTGTTTTATATGTGAATGGATTACCAGAATTCAGATCAAATGCACGCGGATGGAGTGTAATGGATAAGTTCAAGCCAAGGTTTCATTATGGTGGGGATTTGAAATATGGAAATGGAAACACTGATGGGTGAACAGAATAGGGGTCCTAGGACAAATAGGTCAAAAAACCAAGGGGTGTCATCCATTTCACAGGGTGACATCATTATCAGTGCCGACAATTATAACCGAGAATATTTCTCTGTTAACTATGCCGATGCCAAGTTCTTTGTTATTAAATCTTATAGTGAAAATAATGTACTTAAGGTATAAAATATATGTGGTCAAGTACTCCAAATGGAAACAAGAGGCTGGAGAACGCCTATGAAGATGCACAGAAACTATCAGCTGGAAAGCCAAGTGGATGCCAAATATTCCAATTTTTCTCTGTGAGTTTTTTGTTATAGACTTATAGTGTTATCCATCTGGGATATTCCGTTTACCATCAAAAGTTTTCTGTTATAGTGTTTTTTTCTATTTCAACATTTGGTGAACAAACAAACAACGCATCATCACATTTTATGTTTTACTTCGTAATTGTATTTCAAGTAGTGCATGAGGAAAGGATGTCCGGTTTGAGACCGCTGCAATGATATTTTTTCTCGAGATTTTAAAACCAACTTATCATGTAATATAGAGGGAAGCATTAGAAAATAAATTGCTGACTATTGCTAAGCCTATTGCTTTTAACCAGAAAGTGCTTGATTGAGAAAACAAATGGTGTTATCCTACTGTTGCACTCTCGGTCAGTAAAAATCTTGATATTGTTGATCTGTGTCGTAAGTGCACAAATTAATACCTTAATGAGCGCACTACCTTTTATCACCGGTAATCAATAGTGATGAAGAAGAAATATAACAATAAATGGGGTATCTAAGGTGACTATATAGAGAGTTTTAACGGGATATGTAAATCCAATACTCAACAAATCGAGTATCACTAAAATATATTTATACTGTCATCTTTCGCATATATTGAGAAGTGTGTGGGATTCAATTTTCACATAACAAAAAAAACGTGGGATTCAACTAGATACTTTTAATTTCTTTTAAGATGTTCGAGTGATTGAAGGGTGAAAATTTTGCGACTAAGGCCAATACGATACCGGAGGTTGACATGTAGTTTATTAATTCGTTTGTTATATTATCTACATTGTTAGATACTTAATTTTAGAAATAAATTAAATTATTTCAACAATACTAAATTATTTGTTGCAGAAGGACTCAATATATATACTTCTGTGACTAAAAATACACAGGTAAAATGGCTTAACAAAATTAAGGATACATGAGGTTCGGGATTTACATTTCGACAAATGCCATTTCCCGTGTCGTTACGGCACAGGTTAAGCCCTAGTGCTTACCTAGAAACAAAGTAGGTGATAAAGGCACAACCTAATTCATATCATCATTGAAATCATCTCATTAGATTGTCTCTGATTATGTCCATGAATCAAAATAGGAAGACGCTCCGAAATTTAATGATTCCAGAGAACAATGAAATCCCACATGGATTATGAGAATGCGCACGAGACAATGGGAAGACCATGCGAACGTATTGATGATTATTATTTTCATATGCAGATTCTCAAGGAAAAAGAGTACGATTAGATCTAACCACGCCCTTGTTGCTTAATGTCAACTAGGGCATATTTGACCTACACAATCTAGGTAGAACTTGGTTCTATGACAAATATACAGGTATTTGGTGTGGTAGTGCTATCCAACCAAGTTTAAATTATGTGGGACATGTATGATTATTTGTTACAAAGCGTAGTGAGAAGAATGAAGTCTCAAAGTATAGAGACTCGCCTTGTGGCGCGAGGTTTATCACAAAGCCCTAGAGTTTTTTACTCTTTTGTAATGAACGTTATAGCATGCCGCTACTTAGTTAACTTGGCAGTTTCAAAAAGACTTGAAATACAACATGTGTGTGGTTAATTATTACATCTCTATAAGGATTAAGGGATAAAAATATTTACAAACGTAACTGATAGCCTTTAGTTGCCCAAATCAAATGACTCTAAACCACGGAGTGCGTTTTCATTTAGAGTGAAAATCTCACTCATAGAAAAAAACAATTAGGAGAATTTGGTATACCCGTTTAAGTTATTATTTAATTAGGAAGGGATAAACAAGTAAGGTATTGTGTCCTGCGTACTCACAAAGAAAAGTTCCTGATTTGGAATTATAGCTATTTATGTCGATGGTATGGACATTATATATGCCCTTGATGGAACAAGAGATTTTACAAGCTGCTTGAAATCCAAATTTCTGATGAAAAATATGGGAAAACTCGATCAAACACCGAGCTTGTGGTAATTTATTCCACCAGTTTGCATATGTCCAAAGTTGTCACGAAATTTAACAATGACATGCATCCTGCTAGCACTCCCATGATTAATTGAGTTTCAAATGTAAGTAAATGACAAGTAAATGACAATTTCGTTTAAAGGAAGACGACGAAGATGTGTTGGGAGATAAAATTCGCTAAATAAGTGCAATAGACGCATTGTTGTACTTAGCATAATATACTCGACCAAATATTTCATCCTTAGTGAACTTGTTAGCTATATATATCCTAGCGCCGAACGCAATGGTATATTGAAGGTAATCATATACTTAAAAGAACCATTGACATGAGTTTGGTTTATCTCTGCAAATACATAAAGAAAACTTCTAATTAAAATGCAATCCAAAAGTTGTCGAACAATAATATCCTCTTCCACGAAAATGATCATGGGGAGACATGGTAAACTTATTTACTAAGTCATTTCCTATATTCACTTTCAAAAAGCACATGGCTAAAGAAACTGTCTGGAAACTACCCGTAATGGAATCAGGGGGAGATGCCGACATCAGGGAGAGGATCCAAAGATATGATGTCGACATATTTTACTTTGAAGGTGTGTTGTATTCTTTTTCCCTTCGATCGGGATTAGTTTTTCCCATAGGGTTTTTGTTTCTCGACAAGGTTTTTAGCGACACAACAACAATACACCTGATATATGCTGAATGTTAAAGACCTGGAGACCGTGTTGATATTAATGAACAATAACGAAATCAAAGAAATGAATACGATAATATAACAAGTGAAACAATTTTCAGATCGGAGCAACAACTGTATCACAATAGTTTTCTGCACAAGTCAACTAGCAGTATTGATACTACTATTGCGTTGTAACACTGGATTTTCATTAATCACCCATGTACGATTATTCAACAAACGCATCATTCCGGACTTATTGTGTTGTACTTTCTTTCCGTTATCAAGTTTTTAACGAGGCAACATATGTGAGTCCAAATATGTTTTAAATTTTCATAATATTATTTTTCCTTTGTTCAGGTTTTGTCCTTCTGGGTTTTCCTGGCGAGGTTTTAATGAGCCAAATTACTTAAGCACATTGGTCATCGAGAAGAAAATTACATGTCAAGCAGTTTATGTGAAGGACTACACATGAAGACAGTATTGCTGGACCGTACATGGAAGAGTGTTGTAGGGGTTTAGGCCTATATATGTAGCAGCTCAATTTGCTAGTTAGGGTTTTCCCTATGTGTATATAAAGGATACTCTAACTGTGTAATACTGTTGATTATTATCAATAAGATCTCTGTCACTCTTACTCTTGTTATATGTTTTACTTGTATTTCCACTTAAACAACTTCATTATTGTTTTATTATTTTTAGGTAAATATTAGTGCATCAAATTTACTTTTGCTAATGTAAATTGTTTTGCTTTTCTAGATGAGAAAAATATAAATTTTATTTATTTTTATAAAATATATTTAATATTAAAAAAGTACATATATGATTGGTAAAACTAATATTTTTACTAAAAAACATTTTTAATCATATCTTTTTAAGAATAAGTATTTTGTAAAAAGTTAAAAATTATGGAAAAAATATTTTATCATGCTTATACTGTAAATTCTAACGGTATAATATTTGTAATTTCTATCTTTTAGTTTGCGAGATATATTGGTTCGATGTTTTAATTCAAAGGGATAGATAAGAAAATAATATTTTAAAAAAAAATTCACTTATATATTTTTTAAAAAAAATTATACAAATACCAAAATATTTACTTTTTACGAGACAAAATATAAGTGTATAACATAACTAGTTAACCCAGATCCGGAAAATGGGTTGCAGTACAGATGCAAGTGGGGGAGTTATGAGACTTGCCGTACGATTAGTTGGACACTGTAATGAGTTAAAACATACAGGCGGGCACCGTCAGAGTATCGGTGTAACCACTCATTCACTTTGCAGTTTCGCACTTGGCATTGTGCATTTCATAACAATGTAATAAATGTATAGACCAAATAAAAGTTAATATCCCATCGAACTTACGAACTACCTTTTTCACTTATAAATAATTTTGAACCGTTCATGAACAACTTATTTTTCCTTCAAACTTAATTGGAAGTACAGATTATACACGAAAGTATAGATCCATGTCTAATCATATTCAAATTATTTCATCTCAATCTATTTTCTGGTTTGTATTACTATCGCTCACAAGTAATTTCTCCGATGCTAAAAAGGCACCCCTGTTTTTCATCTTCGGAGATTCATTAGTCGATGTTGGAAACAACAATTACCTTCACACCATTGCGAAGGCTAATGTCGAACCTTATGGTATTGATTACACTCCATCTGGTGGGCGACCAACTGGTCGATTTTGTAACGGAAAAACTCTTCTTGATTTAACAGGTTTTGATTTCTGGATACTACATTTTAATAATTTCATTAATACGGAGATTCATTCGCCTTTTAACACTAAAAAAATGATGAGTCCAACTTTTTGCGCATGATTAGTTGATGAATTTGGAGGTGCTTGTTATCCACCTGCGTCATTGAGTCTCAGCCCAAGTGACGACGGCGCATTATGTGGAGTGAACTACGCATCATCTGGAGGTGGAATTCTGAACGATACTGGTGCATTATTTGTGAGTCGAAATTTATTTCTGTTTAAGAAAAATACTTAACAAGTTAATTTTCTATCGATACTAATTTTAATTTGATTTCTTTTTTGTGTATGCACTATAGTTGGAACGTATAAGTATGGATGCACAGATAGATGACTATGCCGACAATCGACAAAACCTGATTTCAAATCTCGGCAAAGAAAAGGCAACAGAATTGCTGAAGAATGCTGTATTTCCTATTGTAGTTGGATCCAATGACTTCCTTGATAATTTCTTAACACCAATCATCGGTAAACGGAAGTACGTTCCTGAAGATGTATTTATTGCAGAAATGATTGATAGGCACCACAGTCAATTGACCGTAAAGATTTTTCCACTCTGATAGTTTATTTCTTTTCATCACAAATTTAATTTAGTCAAAACTAATACCTGCTGTGACGATTTTTTCTTTTTTTGTACCAGCGGTTGCACAGTTTGGACGCTAGATTTATTATTGTATGGAACGTGCCACCGATCGGATGTATGCCACTAGAGAGAAAAATGAACCCATGGTATGGAGGAAAATGTGCAGACAGTGCAAACGAATTAGTATTGAACTACAATAAGAAGCTCAAGGTTATGATTACCGAGCTCAGGCCAAACCTCAGTGAAGCAACCTTACTTTACGTAGACACGTACTACGTATTATATGATATACTTCTCCACTTCAGTGACTATGGTTAGTATATTTGGTTCAACGTTTGCAACGATTCAAGAAAATTGATGGCGTAGGGTCGAAATTTAAGTTAAACTATCGAATTAATGTTTTGCTTAAATACACGTAGGTATCGAGGTTGAAGGCGAAGGGTGTTGTACAAATGTTGGCCCAGTGGTAGAGTTGTTTCCATGCAAAGAGACGTCTATTTATTGCAAAGATCGATCCAAATATGCATTTTGGGATGAATATCATCCAACTGAGTTTGTGAACAGGATAAGCTTGCAGAGATACATGGATGGTGATGAAAAAGATGTTCTCCCGTTTAATATTCGAAGAGCTATGAAACTACGTGGCTTGTGAAGAAATAAGTTTAAAGAAAAAAAAAGTTACTAGTTACTACAACCCCATCGATTGTTGTATCTCATATAAATGCATTCTCAGAGTAGTTGCTAATGCACAAGCTATGCATTACTCTCCAAAATATGTCTAAATCTTATAATTTTTTTGAATCGGAATCAATCAGTGTCTAAGTTGGTTTTCTTTGAGAATTCAAATACTTACATGAAGAAAAAATCGATTGAATTGAACATCTGTCAGATGTTATGTAGTTGAGAAAATTCCAGATATTGGTGGTAACCATGAATGTGGTTGCAACAGTAAGACTGTTCTTACACCTTAGACTGTCTTGCAGTAGCATTTAAAGTTGGTCGAACTCGGACATTCAATCACTAACATACATAGAAACGTACATTCACGTGAAACTATATCTACCCAAATGGGGTTTTTATTTTGGTTCCAATGTTTGACATTCTAGAAAAAATAATATGGTATACAATGTAGGCAATAATATATAATAAAATATTTGATTATTATTTTTTCTGTTTCTGAAAAAAAGTTACTATTATTTTTTTTAATTTGATGTATTTTTAGGTCAAAATTAAAAAATGATACTAACACTTTTCTAGAAACGAATATAATATTTTTTTAATGAAAAAAGATATTATTAATTAATTTAGTACATCAAGATATTAATTTCTTGTTTAGTAAAATTATTGCATTTGATAGTATCCTTTTGGACATGTTGTTTGTTGAAGATATTTTGACATGTGTTAGAGATTCTGAATCTTAGCTGATTATATCATGGAGTCCACTGTTTTATTGTGTTTCATGTTGATGTATTTTACTTGTGTTTAAGGGATATTTTTTAGAATTGAGATAATTTTGTCAGGCGTATTTTTAGATTGCCAGGGGTTTTTTGTGCTTTTGTAGTTGATGGTATCTGCTAATTGTTTGATGTATGTTGTTATTGTGACGCTTATTGTTAGTTAGCATGTGCTAGCTATCCATAATGCTTTTTCTTTTGCGCGTAACGCTAAAGGTGGCCAACTTGATCCTGCCCGAATATACAAAATTGTTTTTTGATATACTGAATATAGTATGAAGGTATTGCCCATCAAATAGTATGTCTCTTTGAAAGATGCATCTAAAAAAATAATCCAATATGTATTCCAAGTCGACCATGATGGTTCAATTGTTTTTGAATTTTGTATTTCAGAATTTTGGGTAGGGTTAGTGATGGGACAAAGCTTGCATTTGATTTCTAATTTGGTCTATTAGGGATGTTGGTTTGGATTTTTTTTTTCAAATATAGCTAAGCTCATGTGCTTCCAAATGAACCACAATATGGTAGTTATTTTACTGGAGAAGGGATAATATTTAGGTGAATAAATTCAATGAAGAATCCAACCACTAATTGAACCCAGGAGGGTGGAAGATGTCACTGGTGCTAATGAAAAGGCGAACCAGATTGCTCTCGCAAAGGGGCATTTTAGGAAATGATATTTTTTTGTCTCTATATTTTGGGAATTGCATAAGATGAAGACTGGCGAGATTGTCGAAATATGAGTTTCCAAGTGGCAGGCTGTTGAAAGTGCCTTGTGAGTAAGTTTCCATAAGAAAAGTTTGATTCTCGGTATAGTTGGGATCTTCCAGAGTTTTTTCAACGGGAAATATTTGGAATTGTTTATGGAACTATACGCAAAAAAGTTATAAATATTTTTAACCGAGAACGAACCAGACCCTCCATCGTATTATATCTTTCTTAGATAACCGTGGAGTCAAGGTTAGGATTTTTGATTTAATTTCTGGAGAGAAGAGGTCGTCTAGTTTTGAAGATTCTCATTTTCCTTCAAGGGAAATTATTTTTTTTTACCAAGTTAGGAACTGGTTTTTCCTTGTTTGAAGGTTTAGGGATAATAGAAAATTAGGGATCCATATGTCTTCCCAATTTTGAGTAGAATTTTCGTATTGCTAAATATAATTGTATTTGACTAGATCTAGACCTTTAAGAATACTAGACAAATCCAAGAGAGGTTAGATTTTTTTGTTGAAAGGAAAAGCTGAGACTTAGGGAAATGTTTCGTTTTTAGTATCTTGGCCCAGATTTATTCTGGTTCCCGAACCAGACGACTTGCAAGTTTTATGAGCAGTACTATATTAAATTGGTGTGGGTTTTTGATTCTCATACCTCCTTGAGACTTTTGTTTGCAAATACTTGCCCAAGCTTTTAAGTATCCACCTTTACCTTTTGTTTTGTCTTTATTCCAGTAGAAATCATGGTAAATTCCATCCAGTTGATCTAGCGTAGATTTGATAGGTCTAGACATTGCATTTGTCAGGTGGGGTAGGATTGTAAAATGGATGAAACTAGGATTGTAAAATGAATTAAACTATCATTGTTATCCCAGCTTGAGATAGAAGTTTTGATTTCCATCCTTGTAGGAAAGAATAATATTTCAAAAAACAATGGTTCAAAATTTTCTTTACGATTTTGTCAAAGAAGAACAAAGTTCCCAGGTACCCGTCATTTTTTTTTTTTCATGAGCGGGACTTTTGGGATTCTTGTTACGATTTTTCCATGTCTAGGTGAATCCTGGGGATAAATTAAATCTCGGATTTTTAAAGGTTAACCATTTGACCGTGATTTCTCCAAATTTAATAAAGATATCCGGGAGGTGTTTGACTTATCCCATTCCATAAAGAACATGTTAAAGAAATATTAGTTCTACCATCTATCTAGTTAAGAAAACTCTTAATTATATTTCCTAGTTCTACCATCTATCTAGTTAAGAAGACCCTTATAGTTATTTCCTAGGCATCAGGTTTTTTTTTACATAGATTAACTAATCATAATTATTGTTTAATTTCCTGACAAAAATTAATAAAAGGGTTAAGGAAAAACTACATCTCTTAATAGTATTGTATTATAATCTCTTTTGACTTATAACAAAATGTATATGGCATCATCTTTGTATTATATCACTTTGGGGCATGCAAATTGTTACGGATGGCCCTTGGACCAGTAGCTAGGACGAAAAACAAGTATGAGATCTATCTAATGAAGGAGAAGTGCAGACAATTTATATATAATTCAGTTCAAAATTATTTTCTTTTGACCTACATTCAAGGTTAATAAGGTGAACGTACTGAATGATAGAATCAAGGTGTTGGTTTCAGATAAGGTTTCTTGTTATCTAACGGTTTTCAAGGTCAGAGAAAAGCAGGGTGTGAATCAATACGGGAGATATCACACCGTGAGTTGCTTGGATTCTCCCACCAAATGCTTGCATTCCTTTTGATTGATGAAAAAGAAGGAACATTGCGTGGATGTTGGATCTGAATGTGATGCCTATTTTTTTTAACTTATTTAGATAACTCCACTTTTTGTAAATGGACTGTAATTTCTGACTAAGGGTGAACTGAAAAGATGCATTCAAATTGTGTGGGAACTAACTCTGACATTGTTGCTAGGAAAATACCCATAGGACTATCTCAGTTGGACCATTATGAAATTAGAAAATCCTCTCAATTCAAATAAGATAAAAAAACTCCCAGGAGAAAAACACTATGGATGGAGGAAGAAAATCAACATAAGGTAACTCGTCTACAAGGTTTGCAAATGTTTATCATAGGAAGCGAGCTGACTGAGCTTTTAGTCGACCTCTATATAAGATTAAAGATGCCATTGTATCAGACGACATGACATGTTGTGATAGTTTCACTTTTGGAAGTAAAGATGTGGCTGAAATGACGAGGGTACCAAGTGCACCATAATCGTTTCTATATCAACCTCTGCAGACTCACCTTGTATAATCTTATGAAAAAATAACGACCAAAAGATTATTTCAACAAGGTGATTCTTGGTAAAAGTCAAAGTTCAATTCGAACTAACTATGTGATAATTACCAAGAAGTGATTAATGTACAAGTATGATTACTTAAATATAATAACAATTATAATGCGAAAAATAAAACAATTACACAATACACAAGATTTTTTTAACAAAGAAAACTGCTTAGCAGAAAAACATCGGGACCTAGTTCAGTTTTGAATACTCTCAGAATTAAGTCACTGTACAAATTGACTCCGCAACTTTGTATAGTTGAAACCAAGTAAACTATCCTAAGTTAATCAGTTCCTTCAGTATCTAATCCCATCATATCAAATATGCCCTGCAGAGTAGTTTCATGTTGTGATTGCTCAGAACTAAATGGACTCGTAGAAGTGTCGCTTGTACAGTGAGAACCATACGAGTAACAGTCATATAAAAGGTTCTTAATCCCCCACCTTTTCGAAAGACTCTTGTTCCAAGTCTTTACATTGACTCTACAAAATAGAATGTTCATATATAAGTTATATTGCAAGAACAAAACAAAAGAATATTAAATATAATAAAATTGTATTCTACTAAACTTAGTGCCTTGGATACAACTCCGTTCTCGCATGTTTGCGTCCTCGACATACGATGTCGGTTGCGTGTCATATCTAAGTTTAGATAAGGAAAGACTACTGTACTACTAGAAAAGATGATGTACCCTCTGGTTGAGTATTCATATAGGATTTTGAATACTAGCTAGGATGAGTTACGGATGGAATGAAGCGAGAACTTCCGATGTGACCAACTCAAATCTCATCGTGATTGTCTACATGAGACAAGTATGGAAGAAAAGGTCCCATGCTTCTGCCTTTCCAAAAGCTTTAGTACATCGTGACATTTTCCAATTGATATTGTTCATTTTTCTCAATTTCCATGGTATAAGTTATGAGAAAATCTAGAGGATTACAAGAAATCGTAATCAAGCCCAACACCTGCCTCAAACATCTCTCTCCAAGATAAACTGCTGCCTCTATATTCTTTTCTATACCTGGAAAATGTAATTTTGTTTTGCTAAGGATTCTTGCTAAAATAATATCATCATCATTATAATGTGCATTCTTCAACCATGGTTTCCAAACAACAACTCCATAATGCACTGTCATATCCATATGTCGCTTAGCATTGTTTGTGGAATGTCTCACATCATCTCTTTAATGCCTACCTTGTTTATCCTCCGCTCTAAAAATATTAATTATTGGGTAATCATCCTCATCTCTTACTGTTTCTTTCCTCAATAATGGTTTACAACTACGAAAATAAAAGTAGAATCAATACTCCATAATCATCGACATCGCACACATATTGGTGTCTTTCGCACTACTAACCCTGTCCAAGTAGTTTAACAACCTACCATAGCAAAGAGAACCCCAAACACATCTTTCAAGGTTTTCCAAACTAGCCAAATCTCCCAAAAGATCTAACCAAGCTTTTGAAACTTTAGGTGAAGTGTTTCCTAAAAATACTTGACCAATAACCTAAAGTAGAAAAATTCTTATCAATTCCTCCAAATTTTTGGATTTTCCTAATTTTTCTCTACTGAAAATATATGGTGCAATCCAAGAGATTGGTATAGCACTCGAACCATTATCTCATGTTGATTCTGGTTCCTCATCCCTAGGACTATTTCCTTCATAATGTTCACGGTTAGCAATCACACCACCAAAGTACAATGTATCATTACTTCCATACACATTTTTTGTTAAACACCTATTGAAAGATAAGGGCTCACCTTTGCATATAGGAATTCCCGTCAATATTACTAAGTCTAAAGGTGTCAACCCCAACTCAAATCCAGGAAAATGAAAAGTTTTAGTGGTCTTCTACCACCTAGCTATAAGAGCTACTGTTAATTGTACATCCAAATTCTTAAAATGAATGAAAATATTAAAGAAAACCCATAGTTATCTAGCATTCGACGTGCCATGGGATGACTTCGAGCAACTATGGTGTAGACATGCAGTAATCATTAATCTTTGCCCAACTAGTCCTAAAATTAATTTAGGGTGATGGTATACCAGATATATGACCATCTTTACCAGTTGTGGACAATACAAGGGTTTCCTCAATAACATAATCTAATAGAACTAATAAATTGGTTGGTATTGCAAAGGATTAAACATTCAACATCGTCAAGACAATAGAGGCGAATTGAAAGCTAAGCAGTGGTAATTCTACCCCCGGGAAAAAATAGAGATGTCTCCTACGTTACAATAATTAACGTAACATTTTTTCAAAGAGTAATATATAATCATCATAAAAAATTAAATATACAACTATCATACAATAAATTTTTGTCATGTAAAAAAATCAACAATTCACCACAAATGGGAATTTCCTCGTCATCAAATCACTACAATTCATTAATTTACTACCATAAATCTATTCAATATATGTTATTTATCTAAAATTCTTCATAAATTATCGTACGAATTCAAAAAATTTAAAAGTTAGGATTATTATTTAGACTGGCTTACCTTTGATTATTTAATTGATCAAAATTGTCAGAAGAAGAAGTAGAAATTAAATCTTCAAACAATGAAGAACAAATCCACTTTAAGATTCCAGGAGAAGAAAAACTCTAAAATAACAATCTAACTATATGATGGATGAACCATGGGTGACAATGAAAAATAGAGAAAAAACAATAAAAATTCCATAAAACAATCTACAAAATAGATAAAGGTGGTCAGGATTTTACAGTTTTAACTGGCCAAGTGGATAATCATCATTCGTTTTTCTAATAGATGGATAATAATTTTCCGATTTTAATAAAACAGATATTTTTGTCCATTTTTTTAACCGTACAACCATTATCTGTATAGAATTGGATACCACCACCGCTGGAGAGCTAAAAGCTTCCCAACCCAACATAGATCGGGGGTTGGCAATGACCGATTCACTCTGCGTAGATTCACTGAACGCAGAAAACCTTCAACTGGCAGGCGATCTTGTTTTTCACAGGATTTCTCGTTACTCATGTCAGCATTCTCACTTCTGATATCTCCAGGTCTTGTCACCAAAAACCTTCACCGATTGACAGAACGTCCCGCTACTGACACTTGATTCAATGTTTCGTCGCTTCGGTTAGCTTGGAAAGTTCAAGTCTAATATAAAATGTACCAATTTCCGATATAAAAGTGATGTCATAATCACTTATTACCTTTGTATACAAGTTAAAAAGAACATATTCCATAATCCTCAATTTTAATCAAATTTTTTATGATCCAAATGAACTGAAAAGTGTTTAAGCGAGGACGAACATTTGTCACATCCAGGTTTACTGGAATTGAACAGATGGTGGTCGCGGCAGTTGCATGTAAGCAACGTGACCGTTTCCAACTAACCTCTGCAAGCTACATTCTTCCTCGTTCTACAAAAAAGGGGTATCTCCTTTTCTTTTGCTGATTCTGTTGTTATATGGGAAGGAGAATATTTTCATTTTGTTCCTGCTTTTACTGACTGCATGGCAGAAACTATTAAAAACCCTCGAGAAAAAATGGAGATTGGTGGTATTAATCATGAAAATCAAGTACTAAAATCGTCACGCAGTAATAGTGAAATGTGTGGAATTTCATTAAGTAACTCTGAACTTTTTTATCAGAAACTTAATGAGTTCCATCAAGTACATGGATTAAGCTTAGAGTGAGTAAATTTTAACTTTAACTTTTGCTGTTTATTCGTGTAGTTTTGTTGATTATTTATTTTCCTTTTTGAGGGTTTATCGGTGTGGATTGGATTTAGGGGAGGTCTTGCTGGTACAATACTGGACTTGTTTATGCTTTATAGAGAAGTGTTGATGAGGGGAGGATTCAAGCTGGTAATATTTTTTTCTCTATAGTTGCTGAGTTTTTGTATCATTGTATGACACATTTTGGTCTCATTTCTGATACAATGACACATTTTTATGATTTTGGTTTTGAGAATTAGGGTTTATGATACACATGTTTTTTGGTTTTATGAGCCAAACTGGCTAAATGAAAAAGCAGAAAAACACAAGGAATTAGAAGAAGGGTCAATAGAATTTTTTGGTAGAACTGAATGTGATACTGCTAGGAGAGTGATCTCTTAAGATTCAAGATGTTGGTGTATCCGAAAACTCGAGAAGAGAAAGAGATGCCTCAATGTTGATAATAATATATGCAAATAATAGCAATGTGACTCTGAAGTGGTGAATTGCATTCTCTAAAGTATGTGCAGTTGTGCAGACTGACTCATTGAGCATATTACAACCTCTGGGAACTTTGAAAAGATGTGACTGAAACAGCTCAGGCGGCCTATTTGAAGTTTCAAAGCCTAATGTTAGGAGTAGAGGAAACAAAATTATTCGTACATCTGTTACTGAATTTGGTGTGTTATTCAGTTTCCAGTTCAATTTTTACGGTTGAACATTTTTATTTGGTTGCATTGTCAGGTTACTAAATATGGAAGATGGAATGAAATTGCATCTGTATTGAACTTCACAAGTAAAGTTGGAAGCCCTTCTGTTCAACTTCAAGATCTCTATGAGAGTCTTCTTTACCATTTTGAACTAATTTACTGCACTGGAATACAGAGAAAGCTAAATGAACCTTCAGGTAGATAATACGGAACCACAACTTGCCAATCTAGAATTTCGGATTCGAATTATTTGTGTTGGCAAAAGCTCTATACTCACGTACCATTTTTTTTGTTGTTGCTATATCTGAATGCTTGTATAGCTGACTGAATCTTCATTGTTCAGGACCCCTCTTTTTTCCATCCAATCTGGTTGAAAAATCTGCCAAAGGCAATCTTTCTTGTTTTAATGAACTGCCAACAGGGAAAAAGAAACCGCGGGCATATCCACCTGAGTTCCCTAAAGGTCTGAATATCTTATTCCAATTGTGGTTGTGTTTTTAAACTATATTTAAAATATCCATCCCTAAAAATGTATATTGGAGAAATAATGTTGATATGAACACCACGGATGTACTGAAAATTTACTTTTCTTAAGTTTGCATGGACAAGCTTAAATTTACTATGCCTCTGCCACAGGTTTAGAACATCATAAACCCCAAGATGGCAATGCCCAATCAGTTGAAAACGGAAACCAAATTTGACATCTCTTTTTATTTGGTCCCAGATATGGATGATCCAGAGAAACTTGATGGTTTACTTGATCAATGCAATGACTCTTCAGCCAAGCAGTTTGCCAATGCCCCAAGTCTAATATGCTTCAGTTGTTCAGATTCTAATCCATTTGGAATGCAAAATCGAGGGGATCCTGATGGATTACAACCACATGGTAGTAACTTAAACAAGGTTACATTAGAATCAAAAGCAGGATCGTCGTCAAAAGACGCTCAGAAAAAGGATCGCAAGGCTCTAAAGAGACCAAGAACTGCATATCAGATATTCATCGTCGCAGAGTGTGAGCGGTTAAAGAAGATCCCTGGGCAAAGCTTGGGCGTTAATTACCGTCAGAAAGCCATAGAAGCATGGAACTGTCTCAACGACAGGGGTCGAATGGTAACCCTTCTCAACTTTTGGATTTTCTAACCATCCCTATTTACTTCAGTTGTTCTTTGATTTTGTAAATTCCTTAAATGGCTGGGAAACAAACAAACACTACCTGTTTCTCAGGCATTTAGATAGTTTGCAGTCATAAGTTATGTTGTCACTAGTAATCTCATGTAGAAAAAATGTTTAAGTTCTGCATCCTTGGTGGTAACGAAGATGCTTAACAGAAACTCACTTAATGCTACTTTTTGTAACTTTGTGACATGCAGCCATACATTGAGGAAAGCAAGAAGGACAAGGAACGATTTAGACAAGAAGTGGAGCGTCAAAACGGTCAGGATGGCAAAAATATCCATGAGACAGAGTCAGAACCGAACTCGATTACAAGTAACATCCAAACAGCTGTAACCTGTTATGTTCAATGGAACGGTGAATACCATGTCTCTACTGCAAGTAACATCCAAACAGCTAAAACCAGTAATGCACAATTGGATATTGAGGGCCATGTCTCACACACAAGCAACATCCAAACAGAAGAAACAAGTCATGCTCAACAGCTCAATGATGAGTACCATGTTTCGCTGCAATTAGAAGAACCAGACAAGTTGCCCGAACCTGATGAATCAATGCTTGAATTTGCTTTTAAAATGATGGAAAATGCAAAGATGTATGACACTCCCTTCCAGATTGACTTGGGTGAATTCCTATCAGTTCCTTGATCAATCTGAAGGCTAGCTAGTTTCGGATGTGTATATGCATGGTCCTCTATTTTGAAACTTTTTTGTGTACAAAATCTTTTTGGTGCAGATTTGGATGATAGCCTGCAAGTTTCGTAAATAGTGATCGTAGTATATCAAGATGATGTACCCAATTTTGGGCTATATAATGTGACAAATGTTGCTTACGAGCAAATGGAAGTTGGACCCTTTTTTCCTTTTTGCTGTTTGGCTTGAACTGCAAGTGTCAGTGTCTGGTAATCAGAAATCGCCAACGGAACCTCTCATTAACCTGCCCAATTTGTGGAGACAACAGGAAATTGGGAATTTAGCTGTCCTTTTTTGAATAGCTTAACTTTTTGTCTGTTTATAGTTGAACCATATCTGGAATTCAGGTGATATTAGCTACAGTGAGTAGCGAGAATATTTTTTTGGATAATGTAATTTATTGGTGTAATTAGCCTTGCACAACGAGAGTTTGTAGTCAATTTTATGTATACTTTTCAAAAATAACATACATGTGTATGAGCTACAAGGAATCACCATAGGGTAATTTCATCATCTTCCTTCCTTGGAATCATTCCTCAAATAAAAAGTCAGATAGTCGGTGCCAACGTTCTTCCCTTTTTATCTCTTTGTCGACCACTGGTGGGGAAGACAACATATACATATATTAACAATAAATTTCTTCAACTAACCGAACCCAAACTGCCACCGTCTACAAAATCCAAATCAAGAGATTCAGTCTTCTACTCAACCGATTAACATTACTCTAAACTAATCTACAAAACCCCACTCCATTGATTCAGGAAGCTCGAAGTTCTTTTTGGAAGTGGTCCTATGAAAATTCTCACACTTCCACAATCTTTCACTGCCCTACTAGATGATAGAAAATTGCATCTGTGGAACGAACTTTGCAGAAAGTGGTCGACATATATCTTTCTTCATATTATTTTGATTTAATTGGACTTTACATTACTGGAAAATATATATATATATATATGACAAATTTCTTAAATATCTTAATGTTTAGGTTATGAAATCATCAACCGAATCAAGTTAGACACCACTTGTCACCAATCACTGTACATGGCTCCATTCATTCTCTATAAATAGACATCTCATCTTTGTGTTATTACCCATGTCATCAAAATCAAAATTATAATTAAAATTGTCTCTCCAAAAGGTTTCAAAAACTCATTTGTTTGTTCAATAAATTCTTACTATTCTTATCATTTGGATTGCTATTGGTAGCACAGCCCGTTATATGTTCGTTTTAGATTCTCATTGATTCCTCAGTCTTTCGTATTTTGTAGTTATTTTCTCACCTAGTGATAGAAGAATTCAAAGCTTGATTTTTCTAAAGGCTTTAATAATTTCATTTAAATATCTCTGTTTTTCTGTTTCTCTCTGTTTTACATACTTTCATGGCTCCTCAAGAAGTCTTTACCTCCGATACAGATAAAAACACAACCATGAAAGCAAGTTTTAAATTGTTAGATGGTAACTTAAGTTCTGACGGAATTACATTGCTTTCCAAAGTTCCCGATAACGTCTCTTTCATCCCCTTCTCAGCGCTTTCTCATTCTTCTGATGCTTCACCATCCATTCTTCAAAGAGTTCAAGACTCATCTTGTAAAGGCGGGTTTCTTGGGCTGACTATAGAAGAGTCATCAGATAGGTCGATGAATTCTGTGGGCAAGTTTATAGATAGAGATTTTCTAACCATTTTTAGATTCAAAACTTGGTGGTCTACTATGTGGGTAGGAAACAATGGGTCGCAGCTTCAAATGGAGTCTCAATGGCTAATCTTAGATGTCCCTGAGTTGAAGTTGTTGGTTTTGCAACAGTAAAATACTGAAAACAAATGATGTTAACGTTAAATAAAACTTTTGAAATTTAAACACTGATTTAAGGGTAGAGTCACTTGATCATCAAATTGTCTTTAACACAATAGTTCACCGATACGCCTCAAAAATGAGTGATGCCAAATACCCAACAGTATAGTTGTGTCCAGGGTAAAACTGCCCGATACAAGTATCGTATAGCACTACAATATTTGTCCACTCAAAACGAACTCAACAACAAAATGAAGGAAAGAAATAAACAAGCAAATGCGCAAACAAAGTAAGAAGAGGGGAAAAGAGCCAGAGATAGTAGCCTGCTCTGGGATGAGTTGAAATAAAGCTTGAGATTCTTCCTGCAGCTGCGTAAGCTTGGAGGGATAGAGAGAGCCTGCATTCGCGAAGCGGCCCTAGAGATGACTAACCGCACAAGCTTCGTTTTCCAGCAGCTAATGGAACCGAGGTCATTTTAGATCGCTAAGATATAGTGATGGTTAACCACCTTACTTTTTGTATTTAGTACCTCTTTTTTGTATAACAATTTCCGTATATAGAGACTCTGCTGAGTTGTATCGATCCCGAGCTTTCCCGAGTACGTAAGAACTAAATAGGATATTATAGAAGGAGGAGAATAAGAGTCAGTGATAGTTAGCTGGATTTGCATGTTTTTAGAAAAAAAATGTTAGAAGGAGCAAAATCAATAGGTGCAGGAGCCGCTACAATTGCCTTAGCAGGAGCTGCCATTGGTATTGGTAACGTTTTTAGTTCTTTGATTCATTCCGTAGCTAGAAACCCATCATTAGCGAAACAATTATTTGGTTATGCTATTTTGGGCTTTGCTCTTCTTTTATAGGCGAAGAGGAAGAGAGAAATCAGTCCAACAATTAATTCTATGTCGACATAATGTTGTAAATCTGTGTCGACATAATGTTGTAAATATGTGTCGACATAATAATGTAAAGAAAAAACGGGCAGAAAATATCGACACATGTTGTAAATGAAATTATATTCACCGGGACAGACGCCCCCCATTAAGAACAGATTTATTTTTTGAAATTAAATTCGTTAAGGAAATAATTCAAAAGTTTTGTCTAAAAAGATAAGTCTTGGTTGACCCACACCCACACCCACATCCACACCCAAACCTGAGCCCGAGCCGCCCAACCGCACAGGCGGCGGCGTGCGCGCTTCGGTGCGAAGCACCGTGCATGTGTGAAATGTGTGGTTGCCCAACTAGCCCATTGCCTAAGTCCTCTCCCCCACATAAAATGTGTTGATCCAAAGGACCACTCTTAGATGCAATTTTCTTAGTAATATGGAGAGGCAACATCTTTAGTTTCTCATATGTGTGACTAAAGGTTTCATTCACAATTAGTGAAAATGAGCTAGTTTCCTTAGTGACCCTTAGGTCCTAAGATCCATTCCTACCAAGACCAAAAAACAAAACATTAAAAATCATTTTCTCCAACAATCCCCCACATGAATGAAAAACCGATAAAAAATCATAAATCAGAAAGCGAGAAATACCACTATAGGCAAGAGGTGTCCATAAGGTCTTGAACCTTTGCTTAGTGAGAAATTACCGGAACTACTTGATAGACATTGAACGCGATGTCTTGAACTGCCATCGATTGGTGTAGTTCATCAATAACTTCCACTCGTGATATCTCCCTAGGTGCTGTCAAGTTCGTGTCGTTGTGTTCTTTGGCCCTGGACGTATTCCGTTTCTCAGAATGCTCTAGAGAATCAGCTTCATTCTCATAGGAAGCGGCGCGCTTCCACATTCAGATAGGTGAGTTCCATCAAGAGTGTTTATTGCTACACCCCACTTCAATCTTAAATTGAAACTATAAAGCTCATTAAGACTTAATAAAAAGTCATCCTTCTCATGCAGTCACACTATCACGTCTACACCATAGGGAATGGACAGAGAATGAAATTCTCTGATAGTGTTTCCTTTAAACCACCATAAATTAGTTGTCTCATTCAAAACCTTGATTTTGGGATCTCCAGTCAGCAAGGTTGAGTATCCTTCATGGTAAGTTTATTTAATGAGCTTAATCCCCATCCCCCTCGATGCATTACTAACTATCTCCTTGGACAAACCTTTCATCAAAGTGTCCTGATATTCTCCTTAAACCTCACAAAGTCAACAGAAATAACGCCAGTTGAGATTAGTTGTTTCAGGGAATTATGTCTTCTAGGAATGTGTATTGACTTCCCATTATAGTTGTTTTTTTTAGCATTATCTATTGCAGCTTGACTATCACAGTATATAGATATAGGTGGCATGGGACCATGCCAGAGAGGAATATCTTCTAAAAAGCATCTTAGCCAAGCGGCTTCCTTACCTGCTTTATCTAACGCAATAAACTCTGATTCAATAGTGGATCGAGCTATACATGTCTGTTTGGAACTTTCCAAGATACAGACCGACCTGCTAGAGTGAAAACATATCCACTTGTATACTTAGAATCCTCTGAGTCTGATATCCAGTTTGCATCATAAAATCATTCAAGGACGACAGGGTACCTCTCATAATTCAAACAAAAGGTCAAAGTGTACTTCAAGTACCTCAGCACTCTAATAAGTGTATCCCAATGCTCCTGCTCTGGATTACAGGTAAACCTACTCAACCTACTCACATTATAAGCAATGTCTGGTCTTGTACAGTTCATCAAATACATCAGACTTCCTACAACACGTGAGTATTCAAGTTGTGAAACTCCATTACCCTTATTCTTTTTGAGTCTACAAAAAGGATCATACGGAGTACAAGCAGGTTTACAATCAAACTGATTATATTTTTTAAGCAAAGATTCAACATAATGAGATTGACTAAGACTATATCCATTAGAATTTCTTCTAATCTTCATCCCTAAGATCACATCAACGGGGCCTAAGTCTTTCAAGTCAAAGTTCTCATTTAGCATGTTCTTTGTAGAATTAATTACATCCATGTTTGTACCAAGTATAAGCATATCATCAACATACAAGCATACGATCACACAGGCATCATTCACAAGTTTAGTATAAACACACTTGTCAGATTCATTGATTTTAAAACCACTAGAAATAATTACATGATCAAATTTTCATGCCACTGTTTAGGTGCTTGTTTCAAACCATACAAAGATTTTTTTCAGTTTACAGACTTTGTTTTCACAACCTTTCACTACAAATCCCTCGGGTTGGTCCATATAAATTTCTTCATCTAATTCACCATTTAGAAAAGTTGTTTTTACATCCATTTGATGTATCTCTAAGTTTTGAATGACAGCAATAGCAATTAACATCCTAATGGAAGTAATTCGTAACATGTGAATAAGTATCTAAGAAATTTACACCTTCTTTCTGTTTATAGTCTTTAGCTACTAACCTAGATTTGTATTTTTCCATAGTCCCATCTACCTTATATTTTCTTTTGAAGATCCATTTACAACCTATGGGTTTACACCCTAAAGGTAAGTTTACAATCTCTCGCGTACCATTATGTATGATGGAATCCATTTCACTAATAGTAGATTCTTTCCACCATGGAGCTTTAGAAGAAGTCATGGCTTCTCTATAATTTTGTGGGTCAGTCTCAGCTAAGCATGTTATGAAGTCTGGCCCAAAAGATTTTTCAGTTCTAAGCCTTTTACCTCTTCTAGGCTCAAATTCAACTTCATCTTCCTCTAAATGTAATTTCTGAATGGTCGAAGGGACATCTAGGGGATCAAAACATATCATGCGAGAATCAAATTTCAATGGAAATACATTTCCGAAGAACACATCATCCCTAGATTCCATGATAGTATTAGCACCAATTTCAGAAATTTCAGAACTTAAAACCATAAATCTATATGCAGTAGTATTCTCATAATACCCTATGAAGACACAGTCAACAGTTTTGGGTCCTATCTTAGTTCTCTTAGGAGGAGGAATGGAAACCTTATCCAAACACCCCCATACTTTGAAGTATGCATAAGAAGGTTGTCTACCTTTCCATAGTTCATATGGAGTTTTATCTGATCCTTCAAAGGATACTCTGTTCAGGATATAGCAAATTGAAAGGACGGCCTCCCCCCACAAGTTTGCCGGTAATCCTGAATTAATCAACATGGCATTCATCTCCTTAAGGGTTCGGTTCTTCCTTTCAGCCACACTATTAGATTGTGGTGAATAAGGAGGAGTGATCTCATGAATAATGCCATGTTATGAGAAAAATTCTCCTATAGGAATTTCATACTCACCACCAGGGTCAGACCTAACTCTTTTAATGGTAATATCTATTTGTTTTTCAACTTCAAGTTTATACATCTTAAAGGCTTCTAAGGCATCGTCCTTAACCCTGAGCAAGTATACCTGACAGTATCTGGTACAGTCATCTATGAAAGTTATAAACCATTTTTTACCACCTCTAGTTTGAGTTGATTTCATGTCAACTAGGTATGAATGAATTAATCCTAAGGGTTTAGAATTTCTCTGAAAAAAATTTCAAAAAGATTTTTTAGCATATTTTGATTCTACACATACTTCACATTTATGTTCATTATCTAAACTAAATTTGGGTATGAAGCCTATGCTAGCCATTTTATGCATTGATTTATAATTTACATGTCCAAGTCTATCATGCCAAACATTTAATGACACACAAACATAAGCAGAAGAATCAATTTTATTCATTTCATCAGAGGTTACATTAAGTTTATGGAGACCCTCAGTCTTATAACCCTTACCCATATAATCCTTACCCTTAGTGACAACAACTTTGTCAGATTCAGTTACAATTTTAAAACCCTTATCATCTAAAACACCACAAGAAGCAAGATTTTTGCATATGTCCGAAACTTGAAGAACTTCGTTCAATGTGAGAGTCTTTCCAGAAGTGAGCTTCAGCCCAACTTTGCCTTTTCCTACAACCTATGCTGCAGATGAGTTATCCATGTAGAGTTTCTCCCCTTCCCCTACCTTCTGATAGGAGGTGAACATATCTCTGTTTCCACAGACATGCTTGGTAGCACCAGAGTCTACCCACCAGTCTCTCACATTGGTTACCAAATTAACATCAGACACCGTACCAGAAAACTCATTCTTGTTGTTTTCAAAAAAATTAACATTGTTTTTCTTGTTATTAAGTCTTTACGTTTTCTGCAGTGAATTGCCATATGACCAGGAATTCCACAAACATAACAAGCACTCTTAATTTTACCAATGCCATATTTGGGTTTCTGAAACATACCTTTCTTGTGAGGACTAGGCTTAGGGTTGCTTTTGCTGCTCTCACCATTTTCAGTATTGGAAGACTTGTGTTTAATAACATGAGCCTTGTTGGAAATGTCCCTTCCAGAAGATATGTTCTTGTCTTTGGAGTACAGTAACTTTTCCACTTGAATCTTCTTATCCAAATCAACCATACTGACTTCACCAGTTTCATGTCTCAATTTACGTTTGTATTCGGAATAGATAGACGGTAATTTCTCAATCACAACAGACACTTGAAAAGTTTCATCTATCACCATGTCTTCAGCAAGAATTTCATTGATAATACGTTGAAGTTCAAGGAATTGATCAACCATAGATTTGTTATTCGACATTTTATATTCCAAGAACCTAGCTACCAATAATTTCTTACTTCCAGCAGTTTCAGCTTGGTATTTTACCTCTAAAGCAACTCATAAATCAAAAGCAGAAAAATTCCCCTTTGCATTGTAAATATCATACAGTGCATCCTCTTAGGAATTCAGAATATGGTTTTTAGCCATATAGTTCTGCCTAACCCAACTGTCCAATTTCCTTTCATTTCCAGTATCATTCAAACTCTCATCAAAAGATTTCAGAACAAGATCATCCAGCATATGAAAACTCAGAAGAAAAAAAACAACATCTTTGATTGTCATCTTTTGAAGTCCTTCCCACTGAATTTTTCTGGTCTGTCAACATCATTTTTTCCCATTGTTACAGAAGAAAATATTGTGTTAAGATTATTGGTTCTGTAATAATAAAATACTGAAAACAAATGATGTTAACATTAAATAAAACTTCTGAAATTTAAACACTGGTTTGAGGGCAGAGTCAGTTGATCATCAAACTCTCCTTAACACAATAGTTCACCGGTACGCGTCAAAAATGAGTGATGTTAAATACCCAACAGCGAAGTTGTGTCAAGGATAAAACTGCCCCTTACAAGTATTGTATAGCACTACAATACTTGCCCACTCAAACGAACTCAACAACAAGATGAAGGAAAGAAATAAACAAGCAAATGCGCAAACAAAGCAAGAAGAGAGGAAAAGAGCCAGGGATAATAGCCTGCTCTAGGATGAGTTGAAATAAAGAAAATGTTTTTCTTTTATCGGCGAAGAGGAAGAGAGAAATCAGTCCAGCAATTAATTCTGTGTCGACATAATGAAGTAAATTTGTGTCGACATAATGTTGTAAATATGTGTCGATATAATGATGTAAAGAAAAAACGGGAAGAAAATGTCGACACATGTTGTAAATGAAATTATATTCACCGGGACAGACGCCCCTCATTAAGACAAGATTTATTTTTTGATATTAAATTCGTTAAGGAAATAATTCAAAAGTATTTTTTTCAACAAGATAAGTCTTGGTGGACCCACACCTAAGCCCGAGCCCAGCCCGCCCGTCCGGACGGGCGGCGACGTGCATGCTTCACACGTGTGTGAAATGTGTGGTTGCACCAACTATCCCATTGACTAAGTCATCTCCCCCACACTAAAGTTTGTTGACCCAAAGGGCCATTCTTAGATGCAATTTTTTTAGTAATATGGAGAGGCAACATCTTTAGTTTCTCCCATGTGGGACTAAAGGTTTCATTCACAATTAGTGAAAATGAGCTAGTGTTGTTAGTGACCCTTAGATCCTAAGATTCATTCCTATCAAGATCGAAAAACAAAACATTAAAAATCATTTTTTCTAACAGAAGTCATATGTTCTAATCATGACTATAATTGAAGGGAAATTCAGGTCTGCACTTCATCCAGGTGTAGATGGACATGTCATGATATGCTGAGAGTGGTTCTACTCGAGTTAAAACTGCATCTTTCCACAAAATTGCTTGTGTTCATATATCCGATTACCCATACAACTTAATGAAAGAAGCTTATAGCGCTATTCGAGTTCATATGAATCCGTTTAAGCTATTAGAAGAAAAATTAGTCTCAAGCTTAGCAGATAAGTTTGGATGGTGTACTTTGGGATGCGTTTTACTTAACCGTCAAGCCGATTGGTGTCTGGCACGGGGTGAGGGAATTTGCCAAGGGAGGAATCACACTGAGGTTCCTTATTATTGATTATGGTTGGCAGAGTATTAGTTTAGATGATGAAAATCCATTAGAAGATGCAAAGAATTTAGTTCTAGGTGGAACTCAAATGACTGCTAGGCTTTACAGGTTCGAGGAGTGCGACAAGTTCAGAAAGTACAAGAGCGGAACCATGTTCGGGCCTGGAGCACCATCATTCGATCCTAAGAAACCAAAGTTGCTGATTGGCAAGGCTATTGAAGTTGAGCATGCAGAGAAGGCTCTTCACAAAGCTATAAAATCAGGTGTTGCTGATTTTTCCGAATTAGTATCGACTGTTGAGGATTTAAAAAGGGAGCTAAATGAGATGTTCTGTGGGGAAGAAAATGATACCAGTATAGTTTCTAATGGGTGCGGAGATATTGGAATGAAGGCTTTTACTACTGACCTGAGATCTGAGTTTAAAGGTTTGGATGATATTTTTGTATGGCATGCTCTTTGCGGAGCTTGGGGTGGTGTTAGGACCAGCGCAGCCCATCTTGATTCAAAGATAGTTCCTGTCACAGTCTCGCCGGGACTTGATGGAATTATGCAAGATCTCGCCGTTGTAAAGATTGTAGAAGGTGGCATCGGACTCGTTCAACCTGATCAAGCCATTGATTTTTATGACTCTATGCATTCTTATCTTGCTGAAGCTGGAATTACAGGAGTCAAGGTGGATGACATTCATGTAAGGTCCCTTACAAACGTTTTTTTTCTTTCTATTTTTATTATACAAGTTGAGAATAAACTAGCTTGATTTTGAGTTGGTGCGGACACTTGATTATGTAAGCTATGAATATGGAGGTCGTGTGGAGCTCGCAAAAGCATATTATGATGGACTAAGTAGGTCGGTTGCAAAGAACTTCAATGGGACAGAACTGATCTCAAGTATGCAACAGTGTAATGACTTCTTCTTCCTTGGTACCAAACAGATATCAATAAGAAGAGTAGGTGAGAACTGAGAATTCTAAAGCAGTTTTTTTTTCGTTCATTTTTTTTTCCTCTTTAGATGCATTGACAGACTAAAGAACTAAACATACTTGGTATAGGTGATGATTTCTGGTTTCAAGATCCCAACGGTGATCCAATGGGAGTTTACTGGTTGCAAGGAGTTCATATGATCCATTGTGCTTATAACAGTATGTGGATGGGTCAAATTATACAACCTCATTGTAGTGCGACGTTTCATGCTGGCTCTAGGGCTATCTGTGGTGGACCTGTTTATGTTAGTGACTCGGTTGGTGGTCACAATTTTGATCTTATAAAGAAGTTGGTGTTTCCTGATGGGACCATTCCAAAATGCCAACATTTTGCTCTTCCTTCTAGAGATTGTCTCTTCAAGAACCCTCTCTTTGGTAACAAAACCATCCTCAAAATTTGGAACTTTAACAAGGTACGCGAATTTTAATCTAAACGCTCCTAGAATATGTTATCTGATTAAAAAATTTTACTAAAGTGTTTCTTTCTATCTTTTTTTGGTATGGAGGTGTTGTTGGAGCATTCAACTGCCAAGGAGCTGGTCGGGATCCAAAAGAGCAAAGAATCAAGGGCTACTCAAAATGTTACAAGCCAATGACTGGCTCAGTGCATGTTAATGACATCGAAATGGGACCAGAGAACAGAAGCATATGAAATGGGTGAGGCTGAGGAATTTGCCGTTTATCTCAACCAAGCTTAAAAACTATTTGCAATGACTTCTGAATCAGTCGTTCGAAATGACAGTTGAACCATCTTCATTTGAGATATTCAGTTTCGTGCCAGTCAAGAAATTGAAAAACAATACAAGATTTGCACCATTTGGGTTCACAGGTATGTTTAACTGTGGTGGAACTATTCAAGAAACGGACTACCTTGAGGATGAGGATGATCAAGTTTGCGTGAAAATTAAGCGTAAAGGTGAAGGATAATTCTTACAGGGGTAGTCAAATGAGATTTATATAGACTTTTATAGATTTTTATTTTTAGTGACTCCTAGAGACTCTCTGGAAATATATTGATTTTCAGTGATTTTAAAAGAGTGTTATAGAGAGTCTCTGCGACTTGTAGATACAAATCTAGTGGATTTCTAGAGAGTCTTTGTGATTTGTAGAGATAAAAATATGTAAAATATCTAATCATAAATTCAAAACATCTACCAACTTTTTATTATGCACGTTACACAATTAACACAAGTACCATGAATACCTAGTAAAATTTGTGTCATTTGTCAAAATTAAAAGCTCATTGTTGTCATGTGCCTAAGTTTTCATTCTCTTTATTCCACTCATCCCTTATTTTATTTGCTATGCTATCTTGCCACTGATTAGCATCTTCTTGTTGTTGTCTCTGAGTTTGATATTGGGAAAGATTGTCTTCAGGATCTATTTGTTCAGTGAAGAATCTGGTTCCTCTTCATTTTCATCAACGGGAAATTCATCGGAACGACATTCTTTGCGCAAAAAGTTATGTAGTCCTGCACATGCCAAAACTATTTTTGCTTGTGTTTTGTATGGAAACCGGGGTGCACTCTTAAATATTAAGAAGCGTGATTTGAATACACCAAATATTCTCTCAACTGCATTCCTTAGAGATGCATGTCGAAGATTGAACAATTCATCAGCTTTTACTAGTTGGCGTCCGGAACCTGAATATTCTTGGAGATGATAACGAACACCACGGTATGGAGCTAAGAACTAGCGTCGGTTTACAAATCCACAATCCACCAAATAAAATTTATCTAATTTTTTATGATTAACTTAATCATTATATGCATAACAACCAAATTCAAAGAGATTGCTATAAATAAATTATGTATAATTAGCTTGCAGAATGACAATCCGTCTACTGCGGTTGGAAATCGAGGTGAGGACATACCATTTTTTTGTTTTAAAATCTAATTTTGTTTTTAACAAACCTTATTCATCAACAAATCGGTCTACTAGCTGGTAAGTTCCCTCCCTCTGTTTTCTTTTTTTTTTCCTTTTATCACACTTTTGTTCTTTTACAGATAATCTCATTGATGTATTATGAGTAGATGTTTACTACTTGATTCTGGTAAAAAAAATGGTTAATTATTCCTAAAATTAATTTTCGATGTAATCATTTTATTTGGGCGGATTGTGATTTTTTTATTTTTCCATATAAAATCAAGCAATTCAAAGGAATGGCGGAAGAAGACACAGGGGGGAGGAAGAAAAGGATAAAGGCTGGGGAATGAGGAAGAAGAAGAAGATAAGGCAGGAGGGAGTTAAGGAATAGTCGTGGATGGATTTTTGTCATTCGATAAGGCTGAGGAATGAGGACCTTTGGATTATATCTGTTCTACCCAAATTTTCAAGTCTCTCAAAATATCACCTTTCAGGGAGAGATTTTGCTCATGCCTATTTTCATCAAAAAAAGTCTCCCAAAGTCCCAATAAGTAACAAATCAGTGATTTTGAAGTCTATATATAATAACAAGAGTGTTTGAGTGACTCTTAACAAAACTTAATTCAATAACATGGTGTTTTTAGAGAATTTAAAAGACTTAGAAAAAGTCTCTATCCAATAACAAGAGAGTTTGGGAGACTCTCTCATAATCTCAATTGACTAACATCATATTTGAAAATTCTCTACAAGTCTTTATAAGTCACATTTGACTACCCCTGGTTAGCTTACTCAAGTTCACTTCCAAAGAAATGTTTCATGAATGGTGTCAATGAATATGAAGTTGGTTTTGAATGGTTTACAGAAGATGGGAAACTGACTTCGAATCTTCCATGGCTAGAGGAGTATGGTGGAGAATCTGAAGTTTCTTTTGTTTTTTTAACTTTTCTTAATTTCATCATACTCATATTGTATACTTCCTAATTTTCACTATTTATCGGAGTGTTGTAATAACTTCTAACTTGTAATTGATTTTTATGTTCTTATGAAATAATATGTTTGTAATATTTATCCAATGTTGTCAATGTTGAGGATAATAGTCTCACTCACATACACCAAACCCCTAGCCAACAACACACTATAATCTGAAAGGCCCACTTCATTCATCGTTAATTGGTTTTGATTTTTCAGTTGGATGCTCACATTCTAGCATCGTATACAACTCGGTCATATGAAAGTTAGCTCAGAGGGCTACCCGTATAGAGGTCCACGGTAGAGGCTCAGAAAGACCTACACGTAGAGGGAGCATGTTGAGTATAATAGTCTCACATAGACTAAACATCTAAACCCCTAGCCTATATACATATATAATATAACATGTCATTTCATTCATGGTCAATTGATTCTGAGTTGGAGGCCACATTTTAGGAGTTAGGTAAGATCTTTGTTCAATTAAATTCACCTAGTTTGTAAGTGTCCAGTAGTTAAGTCGGTCTTGTGGTTATACTCTAAGAGTCTGTTGGCATGGTAAAATTGCTAATGAAAAATGGAACCCCGGTACATCTACGGTTTTAAGTTATCTGGTTTCGATTCAAGATTGTGTTTTGAATTCTAAACCTTACTTTAACAAACCATTTATGCAATACAGAGAAGAGGGTGTGTCAAGACTTTAAGTTATATATTTTCGATCCGTGATTATGTCTTGAGTTATAATCCCCTGTCTAACAAACAGAGTCTGGGACCGGGAGTTATTTCGACATTAGCAGAAGAAAAGTTTCAAGCTTACAATAAAGAAGTTACATTATTATCATTCAAAGCAATGTTATGTACACTACGGAATCCAGGGGAAAATTTTAGAAAATTCGTTAAAGGATATTTTAGGAATCAGTCCTAGCTCTTTTGCTACGCCTGAGGTCAACTTCAGTGTCCCTAGATTTTTCAATTTTTAGGTTCTTCTATTCTAAGTTCAGAACTTGTACTAGGTGCAACACTAGGTAGAGAACTCCCACTATTTCTAGATTTAAAGGGAAATCTATCTTCAAAGAAATCCGCATCAATAGACTCAATAATAATTTTATTGTTAAGATCAAAAAATCTATAAGCTTTACTGTTTTGAGCATACCCAACAAAAACACATTCATAAGCTTTACTAGATAAGTTTGATCTTTTAGGATCAGGAATACGAACATAAGCTAAACAACCCCATACTCTGAAATAAGAAACATTCGGTTTTCTGTTTTTCCAAAGTTCATATGGAGAAATTTTTGTTTTTGAATTTGTAACACGATTCAAAACATAACAAACAGTCAGCAAAATTTCTCCCCACCAGTGAGAGGCAACACCAGAACTAAGTAAACATGCAGTCACAAGAGTAGTAAAAGTACGATTTTCTTTCAGCTTTTCATTCATTTCAGGGTTATAAGGAGCAGTTTTTTCATGTATAATTCCATAAGATTCATAAATTTCAGTAAAAGGTTTAGAATCATATTCAGTGCCTCTATCACTACGAAATCTCTTAATTTTCCTACCAAATTGATTTTCCACTTCAGCAATAAAAACTTTAAATTTTTCAATAATTTCATTCTTATGACTTAGCAAGTAACATAAGTATAATTAGAAAAATCATCAATAAACGTCATGATATATCTTTTTCCATTTCTAATTAATACACATTCAAATTCACACAAATCAGAATGCATTAACTCTAAAGGTTCAGATTCTCTAATAGCATATTTATGGGAACTCTTGGTTATTTTTGCTTGACTACAGAATTCCTATTTTTCAAAATCATGGATGGATAATTTAGGAATAAGACCTAACTTGCTCATGGTATCTATTGATCTACTGTTCACATGACAAAATCTAGCATGCCAAACATTAAAAGTACACACCATATAAGAAGAAGATGCAATTTTATTCATTTCAACATTAAGCTTAAACATTCCATCAGTAGCATAACCATTTTCTACAAACATTTTGTTTTTAGTAATTGTGTAAAGATCAGATCCAATAGTTTGATACAATTCATCCTTGTTGAGAAGGTAGCCGGAAACAAGGTTTTTTCTCATTTCTGGAGTGTGAATGACATCTTTCAGCATAAGTGTCCGACCAGAAGTAAACTTTAGTTCTACCGTACCAGAACCTTTCACAATAGTGGTGTGAGAGTCTACCAACAACACTTTCTTATCCTTGATTTCTGTATAACTCTTAAATAAGGACCTATCAAAATAACAATGACGCAAAGCACCACTATCTATCCACCACCCATCGGATCCGCGAACCATATAAAACTCTGGGTCTGAAACCATGGCAACCATAACGCTTTCAGCAGCATTAGCTTGTGCGCTATTTTTGCCTTTGCTATTTCTGCAATTCCGAGCCATATGGCCTGGTTTACCTCAACCATAACAAATAAAATCAGAATTAGACTTATGTTCATTTCTTGATGGGGGTTGGTTCTTGTATTGATTAGGTTTTCCTTTCTTGTGGTTCTGGTCAGGTTTCATAATCCTTTTCTTAGGTTTCAAACTCGCTTGAGTATGACTTTTATTGTTTGAAACAACAAGAATCTCTTCTTTTTTATCTTGTTTTCGTGCCTCTTCTTCAATCCTTATCTTAACAATCAAACTTTCCAAAGAAAATTCCTTAGTTTTATGACGCAAAGAATTACGAAAATCTTTCCAAGTGGGAGGCAACTTATCAATCATTACAACTACTTGAAATTGTTCATCAATTTTCATACCTTCAGCCAGAATTTCATGAGCTATTTTCCGAAGTTCATGAGCTTGAGCAACAACTGATTTTTCATCCACCATTTGATATTTCATGTAACGGCTTACATCATATTTTTTCGATCCGGCTTCCTCAGTATCATACTTTTTCTGTAAAGCATCTCACACGTCTTTAGCAATATCAAATGTGGAGTAATATTCATACAAATCATCAAATAAAGCATTAAGGATATAGTTTTTGCAATCAAAATCATCATCAACCCATTTTGCATAGGCTTTTTATTTTTCTTCAGCAGTTTGGATCACAGGAGGTTCTTCAGTCGGTTGTGGAGTTTCACTTGCAGTAGGTGCAACGTTAGAGACAACATCATCTGCATCTTTTGGATCAGCTGGTTTGTTGGAGGTCACCATCATATGCAGCTTCATCAGTTTGAGATAAAAGAACAACTTTTGTTTCCATCTTCTGAAGTGAAGTCCTTCAAACTTGAAAACCTTATTGATATCAGCAACAGTTTTCTTATCAGTCTCCATGGCAGAAACCACGTCTTAAAATTGTTGGAACAATTGTTGATCTCACACCTGCAAAAAAATACTAAACACAAAAAAAATGACGGCTGAGTCACGACCAGGTCGCTCTTTTTAAGACGTTACGTGGCTCTGCCTTGAGTTTTGTGTAAGCAGTTCTATCTTCGTCACAACGTCCCCAGGATAAAACAACCGAGAAAACTCTTTATCAATCTCTCACGCACAAAATGAGAGATTAAACACTTTCACTCTTTCTAATCTTGCTCATAACCCTAGTCTCTTGATTCACAGTTTAACAAAAACAAAAAACTTGTGTTTATTTTTGTTTCTCAAAATCTGTTTTTATTGCCCAAAAATCAAAATCGAATTAATGGAAATTTATTGCTATTAACGGAGAATTTATTGCTACCATAAAACAGTCAAAAAACGGACAAATAAATTAACCATAATTAGTACTATTAAAAACATAATTAATGGCAGTAAAAACGTTTTTAAAAAAAAAATTAAATGAGCAAAAAATAATTTTTAAATTCAAGAGACCTCCCAAGACCCCCAAGGCCCCACTCCCAGACTAATGTTATACATGTACGGGTACGTGCACATATACACCCAATCAGTAGGGGAAGAGGTTTGAACTTGTGACCTACCTTACAAGGCCCAAAATCCTTTACCACTATACTGGAAGTTAAATATTGATATAAATGTAAAAGAAATTTCTTTTAAAACATATATCCCAACAGTTACTTTTGAAAAGATATTTAACTACGTACTGATGTTATGGAAGAGAGTCACCCCCTGACCAAAGGTGTTCTTCTCATGATCAGTCATTCCGCTGAGTAAAAGAACTACTATGTCACTTTAGAAATCAACAAATAAAAAAGTAAGTAGATCTGACCTATTGAATCATGACTATATAAGCTATTCTGATATTAAAATTCAATAGTAGAGAGAAAATTGTAGTAGCATATCCCTTCCCTTTTATTTATTGATTATATCATTGGGACACGAAAGAATTTGTCGATATTCTGATTTAATGTTCTTGTTCCTGGATACTTCCTAGGAATAAATGGCTATTATGTTCCTATACAGAAAAATATTTCTTCCGAGTCACAAAAACCGTCTATTTTGGAATATCTTTCTTTGATTCCAATATTTCTATTATAAATCTACAATCTATATCAGATCGTGGTTGCATGTACTAAATATTTTCATATCAAGGTATTCGGTCTTTTTGGTTCGACGATGTGATAGAGAACGGATGTTTGCTTTTTAGCATAGATTTTGAGATATTTCGATAAGATGATGAAAGAAAGGAAAAAGTCGATTTAGTTGTTGCTATAATGTTTTTGTTTAATACTACCTCTGTTTTAAGAAAAAAGTTATTATCACTTTTTTAAATTTATCTATTTTTAGGCTAAAATGAAAAAGTGATAATAACACTTTTCCAGATTTAACAGTTAACACGTAGCTCTAGTTTTGTTCTAAGACAATAAAATTAGCTCATTAAATTTTCCTAAATCGGTATAAATGTGATCATGATTCGTGTTGGTATGGCGTACGCTCAACATAGTTTGTACTGTCTATTCTATTCAACCGATTCTAGACTTTTAGTGATGTCGGCTAAATGCTAGGTATTAGCTCATTTGGTTAAATCTTATGTAAGATTTATCAAGGCCACTTGGAGCCGCGCATGTGGCTTGATGATGATTTAATATTTAAGAGTCCATTTTTATGCACACTATTCTAAATAATGTATTATTAATATATAATTTGATCAATTAATTAATTATCAGATTAGCTTATTACCATTTATGTTTAAAATATCAACATTCGTTATATAACTTTCAAATTAAATTGGTAACGGAGTCCAAATACTACGTGCACACTCGTTAAAAAATAATTATAAAATCGGACTTAATATTTGAAGAGGATTTCTATATCGAAAATAGTTGACAGACGATTTAATAGTTATTTAAACGGTTAAAAAGTAATAAAAATGGTCATTCCCATTCTCCTCTATCAATATAAAAAGAATTGAAAATGTTTATCCCAACACTAGCATACATCACTTTATGAGTATTCATGAGAATTTCAAAAATAAAAATAACCAATTATAAAAAGGTAACTAGTGATTATGATTTTATAAAAAGGTAACTAGTGATTACGATTTTGGAAAGGATTCGATTAGATGATATAAATATCTTAGATTACATGTAGAGATATCAATATTCCATTAATTCGCGATGGATTAATTGGAAAATTGGTACAAAACAATAGGGTATAACCTGGCAAAATTAGGGGTACAAAAACTAACCTGGGGTTGTCGAATTTAAACTCAACTAAATTATAATGTCAAGGGTGTATAAAGGTGGTGGATGTCTAAGTTATTTTTACCCTTAGATCTAATACTCCTTTGGTTTCTAAAAAAAAAGATACTATCATTTTTTATTTTAGTCTAGTTTTAATTTAGCTTTAGGTTAAAATAAAAAAGTGATAATATCTTTTTTCTGAAACAAAGGTAGTATTAAACATTAAAATTTAAAAAGGCTATTTAATCGTTGGTACCCGCAAATAACCAATATTTAAATTTGATACTTAACATTTAATATATTAAGAGATAGTATTTGAACACATATTGTCAAGTCAAACTATTGACTTAACCCAATTATGATTTCACATAATAGAAATTACATTATATTACCTTATTAGTCTTATCGTTTATAACAATGGCTAGAGTTGTCCTAACATCTAGTTAGTGATACTACACGTGTCTGAATCTGAAAACGGCCTTCGAATAAACGGCCAAGATTAATTATTGTAATATAACCCTAAAACTAAATCTTCACTCAGATTCATTTCATCGTCTTCTGGTCTTCTCCAAGAACATATCAGAACAATCGAACAAGAAATTGGAAATGAGTTATCTTTGTTGGGAAGAATCGCTAGTTCTTTACTAAACTCAGGTTTTAAGCTCTTTTCACTTTTAGGGAACACTACTACTGATTAATCCCAATTTACAAGGGTGTTTCTCTATATACCCCCCAGAGATACTAACGATACCCCTTTATTTGCATACCCCAAACACTTATCTACCTACCCTCATCAAATATTCTAAATTCGCATACCCCCGAGATAAATAGAAACACAAACCTATCTTTGCTAAAATTGATGAGCGTATGGAGTTATTCTTCTTCTCTATTCTCTTGACAGATCTATGTAGAAAAAACTCCTATAAAAGTCTAATTGTTCTAACCTTAAATTTTCTTGAACCCCATAAACAACTAAATGAACCCTGGTTCTTCATCTTGATATCTCCTCTTCAAGGGATTGCAGAGAGAGAAAGTGAAATATATTTCTAAAAGTTAATTATTGTTACTGTCAAAATTACAACAACAAAAAACACTAAATTTTGACTTGGATTGATTTTCAAAAATAATTGATTGTCATCTGACTTGGATTTAGGGCTTCTTTTGGGAACATATCATACAATCAAAATAATAGCGAAAGGAGTAAGATATTCATCTCGATCATCGAGTAGAAGATCATATACATTTACACTTGTATTAGCTATAATTTTAATACTTTCATTCCTTCTTTTAACGATGTTAGCTCTTGGTATTCTTTCACTTCTCAATACACATCAGTTAAATTTTCAAATTAAGCTAATGTTAGCTCGTAAAAGAGCCCTTATTTTGGTTTTAATGTCTTTTCTTGGAAATTTTATTTTTGATCTGGCTATTTTCTTATTGTTGTAGCAGTGGTGATGAAATAGGGGAAATATGAGATTGGACGGAAATTATCTAGTACCTGCCAGAGGTTACATAGAATATAAACTTGATAGGTTTAATAATTGGTTGCAGAATTATGTGAATAAAGATGGTATATATGGTAATTATTTACGAGGAATATGAAACGAAATCGTTCGATGTGGATTCATCGTATCCAACTATTATGTTGCATGTTCTTCATGTTCATAAAGAATATAACCAGAACCGGTGGATACGATAGATCCACATCGTCCAATTCTGATAATAATTCGGGATTTTGATTCACAAAAAGTATGATTGAAAAAAATGATTAATCAAAAATGCTATTAGAAGAATGGGTTTATAGAGATGTACCTTGTAGATCGAAATAGATGGGAGATTCGAGTTTGTTTAGTGTTTTTAGAATTTGAAAGTTTGATGAAAATAGAAAATTTTGGTTTTATTTTACGTTTTGTTAGATTTGGAAAGTAGTGAAAAATCTAACAAAAACGTAAAATAAAACCAAAATTTTCCAACTACTACTATACTGCTCTAATTGTCTATGATTTTGCAGGAAACTATCAAGAAGATAGAGGACATCCAGGACACAATGGAGAATAGGCAGCTACAGGAGGAGCAGACTTCGCTTTCCAGTAGGCCAAAGATCTAAATTGTACCAATGTAGAAATCCAGACAGAAGATATGGATATTTTGGTTAGTTTCAATTTCCTTTACAATAATGTCGTCCAAGGAAGATTCAATCTCATCTATCATGCTTCCTTTAGAAGTAACAAAGACGATGAACCTATCATCATCTCTTTTGTATTAAACAATTTTCACATTATCCATAGAAATTCTCTTTTGTGTTAGGAGTTTTATCTTACATGGAATTTTGTTAAATAGAAATTCTTCATAGCTACTTTGCTTCATAGCAAGCGCAACTTCCCAGTGACCGAATCCACAAAAGCTTTTCAATCTGTGTAAAACATAAGCTCGGGTTTCATAAGTTTTCCAAAAACTAGTATAATACATAGGAAGTACGACATAAGTATAGATGAAATGTATCTGTGCTGGAGTATAAGTATAGTCTTGTTTTACAACCTGAAGCTTCTTCATTCACAGATCATAGACGGGGTCGGCGACTATGTTCGATGTCCCATCAAAAATTCCATCATAAGACTCTTATGTCTTCCTAATAAGCAGGCAATACCTGCAAAAACAGAAAATGATACTATGAAGCTCAACTCAGGAAGAATTTTACACAAAAATAGAGAAACATTATAAATCAATTCTCTTCACCGAAGATTACCGAGTTTAAAGTACTGCAAATGACATAAACTACCAAGTAACTAAAAGTAAACAGATTCCATATCAAGTCAACAAGTAACTTCAATACTAATTCATTCATTCAAAAGTTTAACCTTCAACATTCGATAACAAATTAAAAAAGCTGAATAAGTGCTTTGAGAAACAAAAAGAGCACCACTTTCTCATCAGTCTATAATAAGCTAACAAAATACATAATTCTAACCAACGTTCATGGATTTTTAACGTTTTCCTAAAAGTTTGTCAGCAAAAGCAACGAGGCGTTCGTTGCTTTTCAAACTTACAAACAACTTTTGCCAACCACTCATCTCAGATGCTTTAAAACTAACTTCTAAGTAATCATCCATTGTAATATGGCCACTTTTGTGCAAATCCTCTAAAGCTGCCATAAATTCAGCCGTATCACTCTTTTCTAAGGCAATTTTCTTTTGTTGAAAATGACTTTCCACTGAAGTAACTGTCGAACATACTTTTTATGTTAGCAGGTCACTTTCGGCTTCCGCTGCATCAACCCTTTTTCTTTTCTTTCTACTTCCCCCTATGTTTGGGTTAGAGTTCACTTCATTGTCATCCACATGAACTTGTTCTTTACCACGACTTGTTCGAGATTCAGATTCATTTGAAGCTCCTATGTTGATAGAGGTTCCAGCTGAAGGGGGCATGCTAGTTCCAGCTGAATAGGGCATGCTACTAGGTTATGTTCTTCTCGGAGTATCCCTATCAAATGTATTGGTGACAGCATTGTAACCATGCCCAGTACGTCATAAGAGACTACTCCAAACGATATATTGGTTGCGTAAATAGTCTCAATGGTTCCTCAACTCCTTATGTGTTATAGTACATTTATATTTCTCAGTGAAATGCTTGCAAAAAATTTCCCATGAAATTGTTTTCAACGAAGTTCCCGCATAGCCATACTCATTCACTTGCGCCAAACATTATTCAATAAATGACTTTCTAAAATCTGGGGTGTTCCTAAAGTTAATCATACTCGCCTCATCCTCTTTCTTCGCCATAGAGTACTAATACAAAGTAAAACAAATAGAACATAAGATACTAGCATGCTATCTACTAAGTGGTCAAGACTCAAGAAAATAGAGCTTAGTAGGTTCAGGCTACTGTTTGATCATCTTTTAGGTCACAACCTTGAAAGAAATGGATGATTAGACCAAACAAAATAAGCACATAATAAACACTAACAACATCATTCCTTAAGGAAACTTCCTAAACGAGTGAAACTAGTGTCAGGACTGGCAGTAACATTTGGTCCATTACGACTTCACTATAACAATAAAACAAACATATGATGAACAACACAACACCATAACCACATAAACTCCAAATTAAAAAACAAAAGAAACCCAAATTGGCAAATGAATATTATCACTTTAATCAGCAAAAAAATAGAGCTAAAAGCATAATTATCTACCTTGACAGTGAAGTCATAAATATTATGTAGTAAAGTAAAGTCGAGCAAAACTAAAACAAAATACTTATAATCAACCAATTAAGTCTCAGATTGCCAAAATCCTTTGAGAAACAAACAAAAAATTTCAATATAATCAAAACCCATTACTAACAACATCAAAAAAAAACAACAAATAATGAAATTGATAATACTAAAAGGGATCTGTAATGTTCAAACCTGTTGAGTTGAAACTGAAGCAGGAACTCGAGTGAAAATGGAAAGTGAGAAAAAATGAAGTTCAGATCTGCAACACACACAAGTAAGTAAGGAAGGAAAAGTGGTGAGTGAGAATCATCATCTTCACAAAAATTCCTTAGGGTTCTTCACAAAAATTTCCTAGGGTTTTCGTTTTCTCTCAAAGAGCGAAAAGAGTGAAATCGAAGAAAAATGAAATCCTAATTATAAAATCTTGAGTGTATTTTAGTCATTATACACGAGTCAGTAGTTTGGTCCAATGAACCAGAGATATTTTCATACTTGACTCAAGCGGATCCAAATCAAGGGTTAGGTCTGAGTTAGGCATCGAGTCAGATCCCGAGTCAGGTGCAAACAAACAAGGTGTTCATATCCCCATCGCTGACTCTTCTTTCTCGAAAATCTAGACCTCCTTATTCCCCATGGCGAATTCGCCCAAAATCTAGGGTTTCAGCACACCAGAAAAGAAGAAAAGAAAGAGTAGGCTTGACCAAATTTCATCGAAGATCAAATGAATTCTTCCAATTTCAGATTCTATTGTCTATTAATTTTAGGCCTACTTGTGTTACAATCTGAATCAGTACATCAACCTTTTAGAAGAGATCCAGGTCATCCACAATGGCATCATGGTGCGTTTCATGATATCAAAGAAAGTGTTAGATCAGATGTTCGTCGTATGCTTCATACTCGAGCTGAGGTAATAAAAATTAACTCAATTAATCATTCTGATTTCAATAATCTCACTAATTATCTGGCTATTGAATTTCTTTGTTGGTGTTTGTAATTGTCTTGTAGGTTCCATTCCAGGTTCCACTTGAAGTTAATGTAGTTCTTGTTGGTTTTAGTGGAGATGGAGGGTATAGGTATAAGTTAGATATTCATAACTTGGAATTGTTTTTGAAAATGAGTTTCCCGACTCATAGACCAGCTTGTTTGGAGACGGGAGAACCACTTGATATCGAACATCATCTTTCATACAATGTGTTTCCAGTAAGTTTTCTGTAAAAGCTGTTTATACGATGGTTTCATTTGTGTAGTTTTCACCGAGGTAGTTGCTTGTTTGAACTGAATTTTTGTTTATTCTGTGCTTTCTAGTGTAGTTGTATTAATCCACTCTGATATATTGGATTTTGTAACTTAGCAATGCTATGAGGTGTAACCATATCTGTTTAGCGTGCGACACTACATGCTGTGATCATTTAGCAATGCTGTTTATCAAATCATATGCTGATCATTGTATTTAGTTTACATTTAAGGAACATGATATAAATGCTGATTATGAAAACCCATTGTTGAAAACTTGAAATTAGGAGCTTGTGACTGCCTTAAATCAAAGGTCTTCATTATTTATATTTTCTAGTATATGATGGCACAAAATTTAAAGAAATGCAGTGAGAATTTAAATGAGCTTTTCTCTCTGATTTCAGTAAAGACAACACTAACATTTTGACATTCTGTTTTAATTAATGTAGGTGGGACAACAAGAGCTAATAGCACTTGAGAAGGCAATTAAGGAGGCTATGGTTCCTGCCGGTACTGCTAGAGAGGTAAGCCGTATCTTGTTGTCGAGATGCTTTTCGTTTTCACAAATACTCATCATTTTATTTTATTTTTAAAAATGACATGAATATCTTCTTTGAAATGAATTTAATTACTCAAGTGCGACTTTCAGAATGAATTTGGGAGGGAGGTTCCTTTCTTTGAAGTAGATGCAAAGGTAGTGGAGCCTGTTTTTGAGCGCCTATATTCCTACATCTTTGACATGGATGGTAGAAGTGGAGAATCTTCTGAAGAGATGGACAGACCTGTTCCTACTGCAATCTTTGTTGTCAATTTTGATAAGGTCTATTTATTGAGTACATTGTTATTATTACTCATTTTCTTTTATGTTATTTTAATCTGCTGAACTGCATTTTTTCACAATATACGACTTGCTTATGGAATAAATGTGGTTGTACTCGTTGCTGCTGCTAATACATATTTTTCAGGTCAGAATGGATCCGAGAAACAAGGAACTCGATCTCGATAGTTTGATGTATGGGGCCATACCTGAGCTTACAGAGGAAGAAATGAGAAAACAGGAAGCAGAATACATTTATCGTTATCGCTACAATGGTGGAGGGGCATCTCAAGTTTGGTTAGGATCTGGCAGGTACGTTTGAGATTGGAACAATGTAAATGGGTGGAGCAAATTGTATCGTTGATGTGCCTTCTGCTTAAAAGCATATAATCCTACTATTTTCTCAAATTTTGAATCTCTTAGCTATCCAGATTTTTAAATTTGTATCTCTAATTTCTACACATCCCTTGATATTCAAACAGTCGTCATGCTTGTCACCTTTGAATCTCTGAATTCTTTTGCTTCTATTTTAGCAGCGTAGGTGATGATATGTCTAGAATTCAGATCACCAGATAACATTTCTTATTGGTTTTAGTGCCGTGGAAAGTCATGAAATATCTCCATATATCAAATTAATTCAATATTTAATTGTTTGCCATTTTATACACTGCTTTTAAATACTACAACTGGTCACACTTGTGGCTGAATTGGTAACTTCTTTTTTTTCCCTTTGGTTTTAATCACCTGTTTCTGTTTTCCAGATTTGTTGTTGTCGACCTCTCTGCTGGTCCTTGCACATATGGAAAGATAGAAACTGAAGAGGGAAGTGTTAGTTATAGAACGCTCCCTCGGTTATCTAATTTAATCTTTCCAAAAGGTTCAATGGCTGCTAGTGTTTCATCTACTCAAAATATCTTCATGGGACAACTTGGAGCTTTGATTTCGACTACCATACAACATGTTATAGCTCCCGATGTTAGGTACTTTTTGTTTTATATATACTCTTCACATTTTTGGAGTCACTCTATTTATGACTCATTTTTTGGTCAATTATAGATCTGAAAAACATCTTAGTGCCTATAAACCCCTATCTGTGTGTGAGTCTTCCTAATCAGTATCTTATTTTCTTATTTGCTGGTCTTTCTCTCTGGTCCTCTGGCAATATGGAAAGGAAGGTCGAATGTAACATTGAGCATTATGTCCATGTCAACACTTTGTATTTGGTATTGATATTCTGCTTTGAGGATATTATGTTAGGAGATGTGTATGTACTTTGTGTGCAAATCCTGCGTTGTAAACATATTTGCTTTCTTTGCACAGATTTGAAACTGTTGACTTGGCTAAGAGATTGCTCGTACCTATCATTATTCTCCGTAATCATAATCGATACAACATTATGGATGCAGGGCATAACTATAGTATAGATGTCCAAGCAATTGAAGCAGAGGTTAGTTGTTGCCACAAATGGAATTCTGGAGTTTCATAGTTTTGTGTGAAATTAGTATTTAAGAGTTTCCACTTCATGTTTGTGTATTTCCAGGTGAAGAAAATGGTGCATTCTCACCAAGAAGTAGTTATAATTGGAGGTTCACATGCTCTACATCGCCATGAAAAGTTAGCTATTGCTGTTTCTAAAGCTATGCGAGGTCATTCCCTACAAGAAACCAAGCCGGATGGACGTTTTCATGTCCATACCAAGATATATCTGGATGGTCTGATACTTAAAGAAGTTGGTGCATCTTTCTTTTGCTGGCATGTTTTTGTTTATCATCTTAATGAACTCTGCAGTGAAAGTCATATAAACGACCGAGGAAATACCATCCTTTAGAGCTTAAAGAAATAGCCTTTATCATTTTGTAAGGACTTGAATGATTTGCCAAAGAAGCCTACAGCTCCTCTTTGCAAAACAACAGTCTAGACAAACATTTCCAATTACGCTAGTTTTTCACTTTTAAGTTTTAAGTCTTGATCTGAAAAAAATATGTAGCATGCGTCTTTTTTTTTAAAAAAATTATTGGTATTAATCTTATCGTTTCTACTATCTATCACAGGTTATTAGGATGTATCCACAATGTTTGAGAAACATAATCTGTTTAAGCTTCCTAGTATAACTCTAAGTTGCCTCGTCTTGATCTGTTAATTCCGATATTGTAGGAAATGGAACGTTCTGGTGATGTGCTTGCTGCGGGTTTACTTGAAGTTTCCGATCCTTCACTATCAAGTAAATTTTTCCTCCGCCAGGTTTGTCTATATGTTCTCTTTATGTATTTCTAGTTTAACCTGTTTTAAATCTTAATGGATGCATAACCAATTCATGCAAATAGGATCAGTAACTTTAGTTTGATTTCTTCAGAACTGGATGGAAAATTCTGATGGTGCAAGCGATTCTGTCATAAAGCACCGTCCTATTTGGGAAACATACAGTCCTAAACATGGCAATATAAAGAAGAAGGACAAACAAAAGAAATTAGGAGATCTGTACAGAACTTACGGTACCAGAGTAATTCCTGTGTAAGCACATGATGTCGTCTCACTTAGTTCTTTTGTTATTGCAAACAAGAAAAGTGCCGTTTTAATTCTTACTGCATCCAAAAGTTATGATGAGGGTAGAATGTCACAATTGCTATGAATGATCCTATAGCTTGTTGGTGATGCTATACTAGTATGTAAGTGTTTGAATGATTTCACTGGGTTAAAACTTACAAATAGTATGACCCCATTGAAGTGTAAACAAGACTGTTTATTGATTCAAATGAGAGTCTCTGATATCTATTAACATCATTAATAATTTAGTTTCCAGGAGTTGTGTAGTGCATATATTTATATGGTGTGATTTTGTAATCGCATGATGGCTATCGAGTTATGATTATGTAGTACTTACAAAATTGAGGATATGTTGTTGTACATGATCTTTGTAGCTAGTGCGTTGTAATACTATTCAAATTGTATTATGTTCGGCAATAACTAGGATTAACATTTATCTTTACAGCTTTGTACTGTCACTGGCGGATGTTGATGAGAACCTTCTAATGGAAGACGAAAGTCTTGTATGGACAAGTAAGGATGTTGTAATTGTTCTTCAGCATCAAGCTGAAAAGATACCCCTGAGGTGGGTAGTAACTTGATTTTTGTTTATTTTTCTTTCCCAGACTTGACAAAAGTCACAAAATCTTTCACATGTAGTAGATGTAAACAGTGACCAAAAGTTGCCTATAGATCTTTTTACATCGGTACTTGAAAGTAGCATGGTACAGAGTGTGGCATGTTGCGCCAAACTGGAAAGATATCCCTCTTTGTAGAGCAGCATTTCTCTTAAATTTTGTTAGTTTATTTGATACCAGTATCATTCCATCACAAAATATTCTCTTGTTAATCTACTTTTTCTGAACAGTTATGTTTCAGAAACAGAAAGAAGGCATGCGTATCCATCACAAGCTCAACGCCACATTATAGCTGGCCTAGCTTCTGCAGTGGGAGGGTTGAGCGCACCGTACGAGAAGGCCTCACATATACATGAAAGGCCCATGCTCAATTGGCTCTGGGCAGCTGGGTGTCATCCATTTGGACCATTCTCTAATACGTCTGAAGTCAGTCAAATGCTTCAAGATGTCGCTTTGGTAAAACAGAAATTCATCCTTGTCATCATCTTCTTTTGGTTGAAACTAAGACTTCATGTTATCCTGTCTCCAAGTTATAACTTGATCAGTAAATTCTTCGTTAACATTGCTGTCATTTAGTAGCTGGATATGTACTATTTTTCCGCGAGAGAAATCTGGTGAAGTAGATACGGATTGATGTTGCACAATCTAAGATGTTAGGTACTTAGATGTACTTCATGAGCGAGCCATAGGAATCACCCTTCCCTAGTTGTCACCAAGGGAATTCCTGAGGCCATAATTTACCTGATACTGATATTTGACTGCCTGAGCAAATTATCTAATTATTTATACATATTAAATGTTACCGAGTCTGAAAAAGGATCTTATAGGTGAATGTCACTTGATGGTGAGTCGAAGTGAGTCATCACCTAGGCAAACAGTATGCAGTGTGCTGATGGTAGATCAGACACTTTTCCCCCACCTACCGCACTTAAACCCCTTATATCTCTCTACTGTTATTAATCTATATTGTTTTACATCTCTTCTACATATGGGTTATTTCATTATAAGTGCACATGTTAACTGAAGCATTCCTTATTGATGTATTTCACTTTCTTGTCATTTGTAGAGGAGCAATATATATTCCCGGGTTGATGCTGCACTTCACAAAATTCGTGATACTTCAGAGGTAAGGACAGTGCTTCTAGAATTTTTGTTCTATAAATAATATCTATTTGATACATGTCAAGTTTGCTAATAATGTCTCATCCATTCAGACTGTCCAAAGTTTTGCTGCTGAATATCTGAAAACACCTCTTGGTGAGCCAGTCAAAGGTAAAAAGAACAAGACAATTACTGAGCTATGGGTGGAAAAGTTTTACAAGAAGACGACCCACTTACCAGAACCATTCCCACATGAGTTAGTTGAACGATTAGAGAAGTATTTGGATGTAAGTGTCTTTTAATTGATTAACTATGTTAGAGTGTCTCTTCAACTGTTTAAGTTAATCTTAAGGACTCACAGTATCTTTACATATGAATCATAACAAACAACAATATCCGTATTTCTACTATTCTTGAATCACAGAGTCTTGAAGAACAGCTTGTAGATCTTTCGTCCTTGTTATATGATCATCGGCTAGAGGAGGCACACTTGAACAGTTCAGAAATCTTCCAAAGTACCATGTTTACCCAAAAGTAAATATATTTGATCTGTTCTCCATGCACCATTCTGGAATTGAATTATGTACTCATATTTTCCTTGATTATAAACAGTGTAGTGCATAATTGTGTATCTCTGATTAATGTTAAATGTTTATGTATGTCAAATGCAGCTATGTGGATCATATCTTGGCTGCCGAAAGGGAGAAGATGAGGTGTTGTGAAATCCAGTACAAGTTCCCCGTTCAATCCTCTCAAGCATTTATCTACGGGGGAATACTCGTTGCTGGATTCTTTGTATATTTTGTTGTTATTTTCTTTTCTAATCCTGTTAGATGATCAGATTCATCCAAATTGCAATTTGAAAGAATTTTGCTAACATGCTGAAGTATACCATACTGTGTAATAGAAGTTGAATTTAATTGAATTAGATCAAAATCAGATGTCTTATGGTCAGTTTATTCACTGGAACTGGTAATCCTACTATCCTAGTTAGCGGACTTACCTTTCTTGTTCTCTCTATTTCCGTGCAGTGTTTACCAGCCCAAAAAGAGATTTGACGTAACTGTGGTGTAAGCATGATTTGTATGGGCTGATACCAAGACTACCAGGGGGAGGATTAGCAATCCGACGGTTTAAAAACGGTATCCCCTTTATAAATCGTGTCGATTAATACCTTGTGCTCTAAGTAATCTCTAAGAAAAGAGATTTGTTGAACACACAGGAAAAGCTGTGAAAAGGGCTTCTAAAACCTAGATCCTCTACAGTTCAATATATCTTTAAGTCTCCACAAGACAGTATATATACTCGGTAACTTCATCATCCAAGTGATTGAACAGTAGTAAATACAACTCGAGACGATACATGGCCGAGTTAGAAATACTTTCAGGAGTAAATCCCACCGATGATGATCTCGTTTTCAAGGGTTTAATGTTCTCGATTAAGTATCGCAACAACCAAAGGTATGTGGAAGAATACATCTCTGGAGATAATCCCAGGTATCCAGAAACACAGCTTTATTGCGCCGATTATGATGGTATTGAGGCTAATACTGACAACAAGCATTCTTACGATGAGCTTTTAATATGGATCCCTCATCCTCCTATTAAAACACGACTCAGTTTCGACTCATGGTAGGTTCTTGCAACGGTTTGGTTTGTTTTTATTTACCTACTGCCAACATAAACGATCCTGTCTACATCTGTAATCCTTTCACCTTAGAATCTGTTGATCTACTGAGATTAACATCAACCAGCAGAGGTGTGGTTAGCGGATTTGGTTACCATCATCTGACAGGGGAGTACAAAGTTGTTAGAATTTACTATACTGATGACAGGGCTTCGGTTGGGCACGTTGAGGTGTACACTCCAGGAGATACTGACAATGGGTGGAGAGACAAAGGAGTGATTAACTACTCATTGTGCTCGTCCCCAGGCGTCTTTGTCGATGGAGCTCTTCATTGGTTAGATTACAAGGACTGGAGTATTGTTGCTTTCGATTTGGAAGATGAGGAGTTCTGCTTGGTGCAATCACCACCTTATTTCAATGACGTCTCCTGCATGTATTCAATGTGGGCAGGATATCAGTGTAATTTACTCCAGGGGTTTAGAGGGAAATTTCAACTCAAAATTGTTGGGAGGGTGTTTATCTGTTGTGCATCGTCGTGGTGATGATAAGTGTATGGTCACTGCATGAGACAGAAGAGAGAGAGTCTCGGAGTTGGATCAGGAAGTTCAGCATTGAATGCTGCATAAGACTGAAGATTATGAACCGTTTTCCTTGACGAAAAATAATCAAGTTCTGCTTTGGAACAACGGAACAAATCTCTCTTGTTACGATCCTAGTACTTCAACTTTGAGATTACTCAAAGACAATGATTCTGGTATGTGTTTAGAATATTTTCATGCACTTTCTTGTTAGGATCGATCTTATAAAGAAAACAAAACGAAAACAAGAACACACAAGATTTATTTGGTTCATCCAAATTAGGTTGTTTTTACTATAATCTCAAAAACAGAGTTCCAGAGGAATACAACAATGATAATAATCCTGATACAAACCCTAAATAGGGCGACTCGATATATATAGAGATAATTTGGGTATATCGGCCCGTCCCTCCGTTCTATAAACGAACCTTTCAAAAAGTTCCATTTAATTTTTTAACGGGCCACCAGTCGGATCGGATCAAGTACGAAACCGAATCATGCATTACCAGACTCCACACAAACATAACATTCGTCGCTTGACAACCTCTGTTTCATTAAAAGCTTTTGAAGGAAAGTACAGAATGCTAAGAGAAACTGATCAAGTATGTAAATCAGATCCCGAAAGCGAAGCAGAACAGCTATACGGCGCTGAACGTTTATGAATATATTTAAGAACTTCTGGTTATTTTTTTTAGTTGTTATACTTATACAAGTATCTCCTATTATAGAAGTGACAATTATTCGTTTTTCACATAATTCAATCCCATTTTCTATTGCCAAAGATTTCTTAACTGGTCATTAACCTTTTTGATATCGGAATATATATTTGCTTTCTTTTGCCGGAGATTTCTTAACTGGCCATTAAGCTTATAATATCAATTCATATTAAGGTACCATTGTTTCTTTCTGAATACAACTCACTGGATATTCTTTGTAAGTAAATTCAAGTTTTGACTTTTGAGCTAGCAAAAACAAATCGTACTTGCGGCTTTCTTGCATCAAATTTGATAAACTGCTCCCAGGGTCTAGATGAGGTTACCACTCAACACTACTAGTTGCTTCTGTTTTCAGTCCACAAAAATAAATATACTTACGAGACATTGCTTTGTTGATCCAAACAAGGTTGAAGATTTTATATAATCAAAGTAACAACTGCAATTCACCTAAAAGAAAGACACATGATAACAAAGAAAACTAAGACAAAACATTAAGATAATAGCATCTGAAGTGGTATATCTCATTCTACACCAGCACGTTTCAAGACAAAGAAACAGAAAGAATTAGTACGGGGATGCGAATACATCCCAATCATATCACCTTCCTTAAGATCCCTCCTGTGAACAAAATCCCTGACCCAAAATGTAGAGATTATAGAGGATTCATCAACAGTAGATTAATGAGCAAAGTATACTCACTTTTAGTATCCAAATCCCTCATGATGATCTGAATCTGTTGCTCACGTCCTATCAAGTTCAAAACCAATTGATGATTCCAATACCTAAAGATCTAACATCAACCGCTGTAAGTGTTTTCCTAATCTCCCATTGTTTCATAAAGTCTAATGGCATACTTGAATCCTCTCTTACCTCCATCAAATCACAACGAATTGACTGGAGAGGAAACCTTCCACTGCCAACTCCTTTTTCTTCTTCAGCTTTGGAAGGGATCCAGTGAAAGCAAGGTTTCAAATTCATTTTAATCAAAACAGAAAAGAAAAAAAAGAAAAACTAAAGAGAGAATCAAAAGATAATGAAGCTTGAGAAGTTTGTAGGAAAATTGAGACTAGGTGAGGGTTTAAAGATAAACAAAAATACAATTATAGAAGAAATAAAAGAACGAAACATCAGATTTTCACAATAATATCAGATTTCCATTAGTATGTAAGCTTACCAAATTTAAAGACAAACAAAAGAGAATTAGGAAAGCCTTACATAAAGGAATTTAAGTTGCAAGAAATATAAAAGGTTTAATTTCGTGGTGAGAGAGTGGAAACTGAAGAGTTGTTCAGTAACCTGCGAATGTGGTACAAAACCCTGACCATATTATCTGAACAGCTAAATTCTAAACCCTGGAAGATGAAGAACAACACATTTAAAACAGGGTAACCAAATTATCACTATCAAAATGATTCAAATGAATATTGAACTGGCTTAAGGCTACTTTGGCTTAGGCCGTAGAAACGCTCAACATAACTGAAGTTCCATAGAGTTGGCCTCGTATTTAGCTCGTCAGAACATAGCTCGAAAAGGAATTTATTTTTGAAACGTGAGGTTTGGTATACTAACCTGATACTCTTCCTGAGCAACATTTCGTCCACGCAGAGTTTGGCTTTTAACTCGGGCTCAGCTCATACGGTTTTACACCTTTCAATTGAACACCAGTTAAATCTGGTATCCGTTACAGTTACATGGTTTAAACTAGTTATTAGATAAGAAACTTCGATGTTCTACTCAAAGTTCATGTATTCATTCTCTGAAAAATAAATCAAGTAAGACAGGACTTATGCTTGGTTGATCTCGTCACTTGAATTCACACACAAACAAGTTCTGCCAAGCCAAACTTCAAGATTGAAGAAATCATACAAGCGTAACCATATCTACTAAGCCCAGTGTAAAGCCGCACTTTGATATAAAAGAAAATTTTGCTACTTGGCGACATCAACATTTTCTCAAACATCATAACATAAATTAGAAAGCCAAAAAGATTTGCATATTGAGAAGAAAGAGTAGACCAGTTAATAAGTAAAAATAACACCTAAGGTGAGTTAATTCTAAACAATGGGATGTTTACTTTTACAATCTTTTTGTTGCAGCTGTTGCTGTTCTAACATAAACTGACTGAATTGTCTCGATCTTTCTCTCATACTTGTAACAATCTCTTTGGTAGTTTTGCGTAATTGTTTCGGCAAATAAACTTCCATGTAATCAAACCACTCACCCAGTGTCATCTTCTCAAAATCAACTTTATTTTTTTCAATCAAGTTTTCTCTCACACCACCATCTGAAGTACTTGCAAACTCTTCACATATTTCCTCCTCCTGCAAAATTGATTCTTTGAAATTCCTAGCATCCTCTTCAGGATCTGGAATTCGAACATCTTCGGTAGTTTTTACTTTCTGCTGAGCAGGTCTTCGTGTTGCTGTTCTTTTCTTCCTCACAATAGGAGCTACTTTCTCCACTTCTTCACATTTCTCTGACCCCAGATTCTGATTAATGTTTAAACTTAGCAGACTCTTCTGCACCCCACAGATATTATCTAGAGTGCAATTTTTTCCATCCATCGAAACCCTACTTTTCTCTCCAATGATAACATTAGATACTTCTACTGTACAATTCACCTGTTCCACAGCTACATTATCAGAAACCCCTATTTTCTCCGAATCCAGAACTGGAACGACAGTTTCCTCCTTGCGACCTCTTCCTCTTCTGGTACCTCGTCCTCCTCCTCGACCTGTTTTCTTCGGTTCCACAAGAATTGCATTTTCTTGTTTCTCTGCACCAATCTCTTTCTCTAATTCTGAAATTGGGGGAACTTTTGGTTCTGGTACTTGGGAAACTTTCAGTATCTCTTCAGCTTCATCAGACTCTACTTTCTTAGGTCTTCCTCGCTTCGGCCTACTCTCTGCAACAGAAGAAGCTGGTACACTAGAAACAGGTGCAACAGTAAAATTCTTTGGAGCAGCACGTCGCCTAGGATTCCTCCTCACTTGTTCTTCTTCTTCCTCTACCAAATCAATTACTTCAACATTTTTCCTACCATTTCTAGTGGGGGGTTTCGTCAAAACCCTAACTTCTTCAATAATTAGAACTTTTAGAGAAGTACGCTCACCAATTTTGATGATATCTTCATGTCTAAGATCACAATCAGTTAAAGCCCTAATTTGATCGTCATTCAAAAAGGTACCATTTGATGAATCCAAATCAGAAATAACCCATTTACTATTCTTAAAAGCAATTACTATATGGTTTGATGAAATACCAGGATCTCTAATTGCGAAAGTATTACCTTTCATAACTCTTCCAATTTTGATTACTGAAGATGGTCCTGCTTTGCATTCAATGGTTTCTCCTTCTTTTGGACCCTTTTCTACTATTAATCTCACTGTAGATCCTTCCATTATGCTCATAAAAGAAGCGAAATTGAAAACTCTAGAAATGTTGAAGTAAGGGAATTTCGGAGTTAGGGTTTTGAAGGCATTTCTGCTTGGGGTGGTGGGGTTTGAATAGTGATGCTCATTAGTATTTTTTTATAGTTCGAGCGGGCGATTTACATGAATAGAAGTTTCAATTTTCAAATTTGTGTGCTTTAAACTTTAAAGGGCTGAATAGACTGGTCATAAGCGGGACCGGAGACCGTTATAACTCATAGTATAAAACAATTACAAAATAATTTATTATTTTTAATGGATCATATATTTTTGATCATGATTCATATCAGTTCCTGCCGAGTGAAGGTCTGAGCCAGACCATCCAAGAGGCGAATATATCGAAGTTCCGGATCTAACTTAAGAAGAATGAAATTCTTCTAACTGCAGCCCTTTTCGGTTCTATTCTTTTTTTCTGTTCTACTCCAAAGTTTTTAATGGACTATTTTCCTAGTCAAGCTCAAATCTGAAAAGTTTTCCATATCTTTTCTAGAAAAGGGTAGTAATGAATGCGAATCGTTTAACCAATAGGAAGCGATTCGGAAGTCTCAAGATGGGTCTATAAATTTTTAAGAGAATTGAAATACTTTATACAATTAATTGGTTCAATAATCCATATATTTATTTTTAAAGGTTTAAAAAACATATAAAATAATATATTTTTTTAATATCCTAGAATTTAAAAGATACTGTTTAAATATTCTAAACTGGGTATTTAATCCCAATTTTTTTTTTTTTTATAACTCTAATTTTACTACACCTGATTAAAATATGCTTCCCTTTATTATACAGTTAAAAACAAAACTCTATACAATTTTTGCATCGGTCGTCTTTGTTACTATCATTGTCATACTCTATACAGCTTGTGAAATTACACGAAGAAGATGAAGAATCAGAAACCCATGAATCAAAAACATTTGATTTTGTGAAAGATGATTTCAATTTGAGTAAGATTTGAAGCACTCTGATTTGGTTGTAGAGAAATGTGATGAGAAACAGACAAAACAGAGGAAAGAAGATAGAATGAATCTAAGACCATTATTACCCATAGTTCCTGGCCTGGGTTGAAAGTGGAAAGAAAGAATTCTTGGAGAAGTTGTTACTTCTGGACTACTTTAGTGATTAGTGTGAAAAGCACTCATTTTTCAGTGAGCCTCATTTTTTAATGAGTTGTCTAAATACATAAGATAGCTGGTTTTTTTGATCCGTTGTGTATAATAATGGTATCACTTCGAAAGTTTTTTTTTATAATAAATATGTATTTCAGATAAAATTGGTGAAATTAGTTGATTTCCAGTAATGCTTCACGTTTAGGGTATTGTGATTAATCAAACCATAAAACAGATTGCTTATTACATCACATATTATACCTATGTGTTTACGAATTATGATATTTTGGTTTTTTGATATTAGATGTTCTTCAATTATTATGGTTAAAACTTGAATGAACCCAGATACATAAGCGATTAAAAACTAGTTTTATCCTAATTTAAACAAAGAGGTCATAAAGTCAAAACACCCTGAAGATGGAACTCATATTAAATTAGCTAGAATCATATATTGTTTGTACATTTAACTAGTACGAAATTACATCTTAAGTAAATATTAGCTAAATATAAACAAGTAAAAGTTAATTGTTATTCCTAACTGGTTATACTGCAATGTAAGGAATTCCAATTCTTGCCGCTAAAACACGACCATCAAAACTTTTCCAATACTTGAAATCCAGATCCCAAACTTCTCCTCTTGGATCAACCACCTTAACATTCAACCTATGTGTCTTTTTCTCTGTAACCACGACGTTCTTCTGCATAACTTTATGTAATGCTTTGTCACAACGTGGCAATAAGAAGCGACCTACTTGTGGTTTTATATCACTAGCAGTTAGCCCATTCGACGTCAACCATAACGGTGGTGCACCACCACCTAGTCCCTTAATTGTTTCACTTCATAACTTTCACAAATTCAATTTTATTCTTGTTTTTTGCTTCCTACAATAGGATGAAACCAGTTACATCCTATCAAAAAAAATTTATCGGATATTAAACCTGGATGAAACCATTTTCATCCTAGGTTAAACATCCTGAAACTGCAGATTAAACCTGAATGAAACCATTTTCATCTTAGTTCATATTAACATATGTTCACCACCATCAACTCAACACAGATAATAAAAAATAATTGTACATTTATCCAACTCTTGAGTATAATGAAACCAGTTATATCATATTTTAAAACAAGATGGAACCAATTTCAACTAAACCTATAACATGATGAAACCAGTTTTATCTTAGTTTAAACATGTATGAAACCAATTTTAACTCAATCTAAGATCAGATTAAACTAGCTAGTTTCAACTAATATAAATCACATTGTATTAGATAACTCAATGTAGTTTGGAGATATATTACACAAGAGGTGTTTGTCAACAATTCTTGTATGTATTATGCAAGTACCAAAAATGATGGCATTATCTGCTACTTGATCACAGTCACAAACATTCCAATAGATGGTAACAATACACCAACCACTTATATGAAAAAACAAAAAATATCCGATTTCAATACACAAAAATGTTAAGAAAACAAAATGTATATAAAAGTTATCAGCAAAATTCACATTACAAGCTTTACAACCAGGTGTTTTAGTTATCTAAATGACTAAAATAATGTCATAATGAAAGATGCTTAGACATTGCCTGATTATTTATTTATTTTCTTTACTAAGACTAATACATCATTCTTATTTATCAAACAACCAATAATAATCTTATCTTTAGATTTGTATAAAGATCACAACATCGGGCTGATCACAAGATGCAAGTTGAATATGGACAGATGGTAGCTTGGTTGGTAATGAAACAAATACTGCTTCAGGTCTTATAGCGCCAACGGTTGGTAGTAAAAGCAAATACTGCTCCAGAAAGATAGATGAAACCAGTTTTATCCTATCTTAAACATGTATGAAACTAATTTCAATTAAATCTAAAACAGTCTATACCCGGCTGAAACCAATTTCAACTCATTCTAAAACATGATGAAACCGGATTCATTAAATTTATCCAACTCTAGAGTATGATGAAACCAGATTCATCCTATTTTAAACCTAGATGAAACCAATTTCAACTAAATCTAAAACATGATAAAACCACTTACATCCTATTTTAAACCTGGATGAAATCAATTTCAGTTCAACCTAAAACAGGATGAAACCAGTTTTATCAATATTAAAACACGGATGAAAATAATTTGAACTCAATCTAAAACAGGATGAAACTGGTTTCATCCTATCTTAAACATATCAATGATAAAGGATTAGGAAATATAGTAAAATTTCACTCGTAATATGATTCATCTCATAAATTTCAGGTAGTTACGGTCAATTCAAGTGAAATTGATGAGTTCAGATAATTAAAAAAAAAAAAGATTAGGAAACTGACGAGTGCCCATCTTGTGAAATTGATGGTAGATAAAACCCTAATTTTCTCAATTTCGCTGAATTTGAGAACTCTCCATTTTAATTAGGGCGTTTGAAGAAAAAAAATTTAATATGGTGGTGGTAGTGTCAATGTCGATGATGCTGATCATGTTGGTGTCTGTGGTGGTGTAGAAAGATAGTGGTGGTGGTGATAGTTACTGTCGGTGATGGTGGTGGTCGTTGTAGGTATTATTGGTGATGGAAATGGTGGTGGTTGTTACTGTGGTGATGGTGGTGGTGGTTGTAGTTAATGGTGTGGAAAAAAAAAATCGAGATGGTTGAGAAGATATCGATGATACTAGTGGTGGTGTCGATGGGTATTGAAAACGGTGGTGAATATAGAAGATATAACAGAAAGAGAAACCAGGGTATAACGGTCAGTTTCGATTTTAATTACATCTCGTCCATTTAATCCAGACCAACAATTTACTCGTCCAGTACAACATGTATTTTAAGGTTTTGGGGCATTTGACCCATTTTCTCTACTTAGTACTACTTCTAAATTCAAATTCAAACAGGCAATTCATATGCCGTTTCACTACTACTTTTTTCATATGACAGAGTGTATACCGTATAGTGAAGACTTTCGACCACTCCTTCGACTTAAAAGGTGGTTGAACGAATTTGGGGTAAAAGGGGGAGTTTCCCTCTACCTATTGTATAACATAATTTGATAAAACTTTCATTTTGAATGAGACTCCCAACCCCATAGTCTTCGTTATTAGGAGTCACATTTGGGTTGGAGGATGATCTGTGCAATGCTCAAGTGTGTAAGCTCACCCTTGCAACAAATATTATAGTAGTAGGAACCAATGTTCGGTCTCAAACACTGGTAGGAACTTTATTAATATTTGAAATTCATTTGATCCAAGTAACAGGTAATTCATTAATTGAACAAAGAAAAACTTGAGCAGTAAGGTTTATATCTCTAAACATGTTCGAGGAAATAAGCAAGCTTAAGCAGCATGGTTAATGATTGCTAGCTTCAAGTCTATCATCTTTGCACCACCAACTCTATCGATGATCGTTCCTTCCTTCAAGAACACAAAGGTTGGCAAATCCTTCATAGCCCAATCCTGAGAAAAAGATTGTGAAAATCAACCATTTCCATAACATCAATTAGATCATTAATTGGTACTGTTGTAACAGTGCCGATCCTCGCTTTAGATAAGCATGTCAATACACGCACATAAATGATGAAAGATAAAAGTAGCTATGATATGTGCATAGGAAAGTGTTCAATTACTTACTGTCTACTCATCAACATCCACCTTGAGGAAAATCACATTGCTAGCTCCACCAGCATGTACCGCATCATGAAGCAGTGAAATAAACTACTACCTACAGATAGCATCATCAGAGAGATGTCAAACATTTGTGTAAACATCAATAAACTCTACCAACAAGAATATGTAAATTTCAACGGCAAAAATCTCCCTCATTGCTATTTTTCAATCTACCATGGCACTATCCCACACTTTCTTCATGTCAGTAAGTGTTCTTTGGAGAAGAATGAATTCACATAATTGCTCCTGAACCACAACTGCAGCGCCCTGATGGAGAGATGGATTGATTTGTATGTAGTTGCGGGTGACTGACCGTATTACTCTGCGTTTACTCTCACATTGGGTCTGAAATTCATGCCAAAATAGAATTATTGACGGTCCAAAATAGAGCGATGGGTACACCTTTCACTAATAAGCAAGAAAGTAACAGACTCTCCATGTCCATACAGTCTTAAACTAGTTTGACAAAAAATCCTTTTGTTTGGATTCGGCATAAAAACACAACCCCTTGTTGGCCGACTGTTAAGGAGGCCTTTGTTAGAGTTAGTTAGTTAGTTAGTTAATAACCACATGTGTGAGAGTTGTGTGTGAGTCCACATGTGTGAGAGTTGTGTGTGCATGTTATGTGTAGGTTAGCTTGAATGTGCATGTTAGCATGTTTTATATTTGGTAAAGCTGCTTGCCCTGTAACTAATTAACAATTGCAGAATCACATTTGCTTATCATTTTCTTTCAACATCTCTAGAAATCTTTCATGGTATCAGAGTTACAATCTCTAACGAGTTGTTCTTGATCCAAATATTTCTTTCTGAACTATCAATCCTTCAAATCACTAATACTTTTAAACAACATTTATAATGGAGAATGCAAATTCATCAACATCTATCAACTCACACTCATCAACAAATGCAGCAGATCTCTACCAACAACATCAAATTCAGTTACCTTTTCAAAACATTAGTAATTTTTTTTCTTTAAAACTAGATTCAACAAACTATCTTCTCTGGAGACATCAGTTTGAGTCTATTCTGATAAGCACTAATCTCTTAAGATTTGTTGATGGATCTTATCCAGCTCTTGCTTCAATGATTCTAGTTAATGATGTTCTAACATCAAATCCTGAATGTGTTTTTTGGTCAGCTATGGATCGATTTGTGATGTCATGTCTCAATGCAACCTTTACTCAATCAATCTATCCTGGAGTTCTTGGAATATCTACATCAAAAGAATATTGGGATTATCTTAAATCTGAGTTTAATCTTCAATTCTTTGCAAGAAAATAAATGCTCAGAGGACAGATTCAGTCAATAAAACAAGGTAATCTTTCAGTTCTTGGTTACTTGTGCCAGATTAAGGAAATCACTGATAATCTTGCTGCTATTAATGAAAAAATATCAGATGATGACATTGTTATGTATACTTTGAATGGTCTTAATAGATGTTTTAATCAATTTGTTGTTTCCTTTCATAATCGAGAGAAACAATACACATTTGCTGAGTTAAGATCAAGGCTAGTTCACCATGAACAATGGCTTAAATCACAAGAACAAGATTCATACATCCTTCTTGATTCCACAAATACAGCTTTTTACTCAAAGAAAAATACAACATTATAATAAATCTACACCTACTACTTCAAGAAACTTTGAGAATATAACTTCTAATTTTGAGAATAGGACTTCTACAAATTTTTCTGATGTTGAGTGCCAGATATGTAGAAGATTTGGTCATTATGCCAGCAGATGTCATTGGCGTTATACTCCACCAACAACTAATGCAAAATCTCATGCTTCTACTTCTAAGACAAGGCCACATCAAGCATTTTATACCTGTTCTGGAGTTGAACAATCTGCATCCGAATTTGTGGTTAGTACACAGTGGATTCCTGATTCAGGTGCTACTGCACACATTACTAGTAATTCTACTTTGTTGCATGATTGCAAACCTTATACATGCATTAATCAGGTTATGATTGGAAATGTAAGAATCTCTAGATCTCTGGAAGTGGAGAGGCTATTTTAGTTCTTGAAAATTCAGAATTTATTTTAAAGAATGTGTTGTTGGTTCCACTTCTTACACAAAATCTTATTTGTGTTTCTCAATTCTGTGTTGACAATAATGTGTCATTTAACATGTTACCTTGGGGATACAATATCAAGGATTTGACAACAGATGAGGTAGTGGCAGAAGGAGCAGTGTGTAATAATCTTTACACAATTCAAGTTGCACCACCTCCTACTACAGCTTTTACTTCAATTCTGGCTTCATCTTCTCTTTGGCACAAAAGATTAGGATATCCTTCTTCTTTTATTCTCAAGAAACTATCTGATGTCCCTTTTATACAACTGTCAGATCAAAACATAAACATTTTTTGTCATGAATGCCAACTAGGAAAACATTCTAAATTACATTTTCAATCATCCAAAAGAATTTTTGTCTCACCTTTATCTCTTGTTCACTATGACATTAGGGGACCTGCTCCAGTCACTTCCTTGGATGGTTTTAGATATTTTATCATGTTTATAGATGATTATAGTAGATATCACTGGATTTATCCATTCACTACAAGAGATGAGTCTCTGAAATCATTCCAACATTTAAACTTCACAATGAGAAATTCTTGTCAACTACTATTGTTTCTTTTCAATGTGATGGAGCATCTGAGTTGGTAAACGGTCCTTTTAAAACGTTTTTGGAACAATGTGGTATTACCTTGAGGATTTCTTGTCCCAAGACTCCCCAGCAAAATGGTGTTGCAGAAAGAAAGATAAGATATATTACTGAGGTTGGTAACACTTTATCTTTTCAAGCATCAGTTCCAAAGTATTTTTGGTTTGATAGCTATCTTACTTCAACATTTATCATAAACAGACTTCCTTCTAAGGTATTGCATTTCAAGATTCCATTTGTTCTTTTGTACAATGAAATGCCTGACTATAGCTTTTTCAAAGTTTTTGGATGTAGCTGTTATCCAAACATGTCATCCTTCAGGAAAGACAAGCTAAGTCCAAAGTCTATCAGGTGTACTTTCTTGGGGTATAGCTCTTTCTACAGAGGTTATAAGTGTTATGACAATTCAAATAAAAAAATGTTTGTATCCAGACATGTTACTTTTGATGAGTCAAGTTTCCATTTGTTGAACCTGTCATTGAACATTCTACTACTTCTGATGTTGTACATCTTCAAATTGGTCCATGTGGAAGTTTTACTACTTCACTTCCTTCTTCTGTTGAACAAAATCCAACTTCTGTCATAGAAAATTCTGCTTCTGAGGAGTCAACTACTTTGCCTCCAGTTGTTCCACTTGTTACTGGTATTGAAACAAGGTCAAAGACTGGAGTTTCCAAACAGAAATGTCTTCCCCAAGATTTTGTTGCACATTACACCAATGGTCATACCATTTCTTCTGCATTTCTTTATGTTCTACAATCTCCTACATAACCAAAATCTTATAAGATTGCCTGTCAAGATCCAACTTGGGTTCAGTCTATGGATAAGGAGTATTAAGCCTTAATGGACAATGAAACATGGACACTGGAACCATATGTTGAGGGTATGAATGTCCTGGGATGTAGATGGGTTTACAAAATCAAACTAAAATCTGATGGCTCAGTTGACAGGTACAAGTCTAGACTAGTTGCTAAAGGATACCTACAACAGGATGGAGTGGATTTTGCTGAGACTTTTAGTCCACTAGTCAAGACAACTACTATCAGATGAGTTTTTGCAATTGCATTGAACAGACATTGGGTTCTGTAACAATTGGATGTTTCTAATGCATTCTTGCATGGTTTCTTGGATGAAGATGTTTACATGGAGCAGCCACCTGGGTATGTTTCTACTACTCATCCTACTTATGCGTGCCATTTACACAAATCATTATATGGATTGAAGCAGGCTCCTAGAGCTTGGTTCAATATGTTTAGTAATTTTCTGCGATGGATTTGTCATGTCCACATGTGATCATTCCTTGTTCATCTATAAAACTACTTCTGAGATGATGCTTTTGTTGCTTTATATTGATGACATTATCCTTACTGGATCCTCTGGTGATTCAGTACAGAAGTTCATCAAGGTCTTAGGGTCTGAGTTTTGCATGAAGGATCTTGGACCTCTTTACTATTTTTTGGGAATTGAGTGTCTTAAATCTAAGACATCTGAGACACTTCTTCTTACTCAACAAAAGTATACTCTTGAGTTGCTTAAGAAAGCTGAAATGCTTGATTGTAAACCTAGTACAACTCCAGTTGCTTCTGGTCCTAGACTTTCTGTCTATTGTGGAACTACTTTGGTCTCACCAACTTTTTACAGAAGTCTAGTAGGGGGTCTTCAATACCTAACTATGACTAGGCCTGATATTACATATGCAGTGAATTATGTTTCTCAATTCATCCATTCTCCATCTGATTCACATTTCCAGCTAGTTAAGAGGATTATGAGATATCTTAAAGGGACTGTTGGTTCTGGGGTTACTATTTCTGCTGGAGATGTGGGACAAGTTACTACTTATTATTATTCAGATTGGGCTAGTTGTCCAGACACTAGAAGATCCACTAGTGGGTATGCAATTTTTCTGGGCACCTCTTTGGTTTCTTGGTCTTCCAAGAAACAACCAACAATTTCAAGAAGTTCTGCTGAGGCTGAGTATAAATCCCTGGCAGTTACTTCTTCTGAGATGTTATGGATTTCGTATTTGCTAAGAGAACTTCATATGCCTGTTTCTAAATCAATGGTTTTATACAGTAATAACCAGAGTGCAACTAGTTGGCTTTCAATCCATTTTTTCATGCAAGAACAAAACACATTGAGGTAGACTATCATTTTGTCATGGAGTTGGTTTCTCAAGCCTTTCTGAAGATTGCTTATGTCTCTTCTATCCATCATCTGGCAGACTTGTTTACCAAAGGGCTGTGTACTTTTGTTTTTCGGTCTCTGTCTGACAAGCTTATGTATCTGGTTGATACACAGCTTGAGGGGGAATGTTAGAGTTAGTTAGTTAGTTAATAACCACATGTGTGAGAGTTATGTGTGAGTCTACGTGTGTGAGAGTTGTGTGTGCATATTATGTGTAGGTTAGCTTGAATGTGTACGTTAGCATGCTTTATATTTGGTAAAGTTGCTTGCCTTGTAACTAACAATTGCAGAATCACATTTGCTTATCATTTTCTTTCAAGATCTCTAGAAATCTTTCAGCCTTCTATGTGATGGGAATTTGTAGTCTTGTCAGAAACGCAATGTGTTCAAATTCGTTCTTAAATTGATCAAAAATTTAATCGATTTCATGAAATTGGAAGCTAATTTTTTTCAATCAATTTTATTTTTTTTCAGTAAATTCGAATTGATGACTCAAATAACTAATCAAAGTCCCAATTACCGAATTATAGCCATTAATTTGATCACAAAAGATCAATTGGATAGATTTAAATCTTTAAAATCAAATTTCGATTTTGATCGAAATCATAAAATTGACCAAAATTGAGCATTTTATACTTCGATTTCTCTTAAGAAAAACCAATAGGTCATCTCAATTTAATGACATCATATTTTAATCGTTTCTATTTTACTAAATTGGATAAACAAAAAAACAGAAACTGATGTATAGAACAGAACAGCTTCAAAATTTCGGATCTTATTCGGGTTTACGCGGGTGTAGAAGACAAGGTTACGGGTACGGTTAAAGCCATACCTGATCCATTAGCCCATAGTTATTTACACCCAGCCAAATTCTCGCCCAGCCGTTTCAACCCATTCCCTCCATCTCGGTAACCGATTCAGTGAGTCAATTGAGTCCATCGTTTCTGCCCATTTCTCATTCAATCTTAAATAAAAATCCTCATATATAACAAATAACAATGAAATTAAGACAAACATAACAACATAAAATCAAATTACCCGAATCAAAATAAGTTGAAACTTCAAACCAATTTCGAAACCACGAATTCAGTTGTTAACAAAGAATTATAATGATTATAATATAATTTAACAGTAATTGAAGAATATATTACCTGTAATAAACCCTACTATCATCATACTACATACTCCTTCTCTGTCTAGTCTCTACTTCTTCTTCTCACCTAGGGACCTACAAACAACTAGCTTTACCAGACCCAAACACTAAATTTTGATTTGATTTCCAGAAGAAGAAGTAGTAGTAGTTTATGGTAGAAATTAGCTAAAAGATAAGACCTTTCTCTATCAATAGTAATTAACTAATCTCTTTGAGTTAGTTTAGTTAGTGTGAAGATACACCTTATTAGACCTCTGGAGAGAAGCAGAGTTATTTATTTATCTTCTTCGAATCAAAACTGGTAACTTTTTTCAAGGGATCTTCTGGGTTTTGAAGATCACTACTGAAAAATAATAATGACAGTAGAGGAAGTAGTGGCAGTGAAGATGAACAGAAAAATGATTTGTTTCCAATTGGTATGCGTGTATTAGGTGTTGATGATTTGCAGTGATGTTTATGGAGAGGCAGTATGCACTCCGCAGTGATGAAGGCGGGGATACAGATACAAAAGTAAACTTTCCCACGAGCGTTTTGCCAAAATACCCTTTGCTGACTCCAAACATCAATTTTATTACCTACATTTAATGTGGGTCAGGGATACAACATACTTTTAGCCGCTGGATTTAATATGCTTCCCACATGTCAAGCCAGTTTGCTGTGTGGTTAAGCTTGCATTTTAATGATTTTTTTCTTTTTTCTTTTGAAGCATGCATTTTCATTTTTCATGTATTGGCACTTGGCAGTATCGTGAAAGATGGTTAAAATTGTTAATATTGACCCAGTCTTCTCACCGTCACCAGATTTCTGATTTAAGCAATTGCTCTATCTTTCTTACCATATCTTTCTTACCATCTAAAGATTGATAGACACATATTTGTGTCTAATTTGATCTCACTTTTCTATTTTTGTTAATCCTTATTTTATATTAATATTGTATTTTTCATTGAGTTTGTAGTATTTTTGAAAAAGAAATAATTGTGAAAAATTGGCTCGAACAGTTATAAAGGCACCCAGAATTGATAAAGGCACTCATTCTTTGGTTCATGGCACCCACTTCCTACATTTCAAATTAATTTTTTGGCGGGAAATTTTCATTTGCAAAACAGCGAAGTTTCTGGGTTGGATTGTGTCGAGTTTTTCTCGGATTTTCTTGTTGGATCGGATAGATATCATCCTGTTAAGGATATCCAGGGTTGGTAATGAGTTTTGATTCGAAAGCCAAGGAAGTTTCCACGTGACCTTTGCAAAACAGAGAAGCAAGATATTCACGGGATTCTTTCCCTCTTTTCCGTGTTGACTGGAGGTTGCCGTGTATTTGGAGAGGGCTTGACTCAATCTTTGATGTGTTGGAAACGTGTTTGGAGGGAGCAAACACTAGTTGACAGCGTGAGAAGCAATAAAAGAAAATTATTTTCCCATGAATTCCCGCGAAGAATAATGAATTTATTACGAATTATTTTGAAGATTTCATGGTTGTTAAGTATATAAAGGGAGATGGGGGATCAGAGAAGAGGCAGAGAGTCTTGGGGAGAGCTCGGGAGGTGAACATAGTGATAGAAAATCAGTCCTGAAAATTGTTGTTGCTGGTGCATGAAGAACGGGAAATAGGCAACGGAATCTTCGACCAATCGTCCACAGTTTCTTCATCGGTTTGCAACGGATATTATCGCAACTGTAACGTTTATCTTTAGTTACAACATTTTCTTCAACCCGTTTGCAATGGATATTGTCGCATCTGCAACGTTTATTATCAGCCCCTCTGTAACAGTTAGTCTATAACGTCTATAAACGTTGCAAACTCACTGTTTTCTTTCTTTTACTCCATTTTTATCATTTGTAAACATTTTTTTGAGCCATGAACCATAATTTTGAGCAAGTGACTAATATGAGGAGCTAAACCCCATTACTGAGGCGACAGAGGAAGCTATTTTCTCCAAAACTTATGTGGTAATACTTATTTAATTAATTTATGCAATTCATTTATGATTATTTGCCTTGGTTAAAAATTGATTTAATGATTTTTGTTAAGCAATTGTGATTCCGTTAGATGGTACATGCTTGAACTAGGTTTTAGATGTTCCATGCTTTTTTTATACAATTGTTGTTTTAAAAAATCTACTTGTTGCAATATTTTAGAATCAAATTAAATGTAAGAATTGCATAATTATAATTATTGAATTAAATCACTTTAAAATTTGGAAAATAGTGGAATCTTAGCCTCAGTTTACTCTCAATTTTGTTATAAATTTTTATTGAAGTTTTGTTATTTTTAGTCTTAAAAATTAAGTTTAAAAACAAATTTTCACAAGTCTTGAACGAACCATTATTTACCACAATTACAAAACCATCAGTGGCTTCAATCTCGTCAATGATATCTTCAATGTTGCCTTCCTTGCCAATGTCATTTTGTACATCAGCTCCCCCTCTCTGGGACCCAGTACTTTCATGTGTTTTGCCTTCTGCGGTCTGTGTGTTGTTCCCCTCTTCGACATTAGCATTTGTTATGTTGAGCTCTTTCTCTAGAAACTCTATAAATTCTTCACCAATGTTTTGTAGAATCCGAATGCAAGTAAGTGTTTTCACCACTTGAATTTTAAAGGTATAAGATTTTATAGAACTTTCTCTTGATAAACTTAGTAAATATTAGTATTTTCATTTAAAAGAAAATAAATTCTAAAGACGTACCAATTTCTCACCGCTAACTCTTCCCACAAGCTCTTGGGTTTCCCTTGTGATGCAGCACTTGCTTCCCAGTTTTTCTATTCCACTTAAAGGTCCCTAAAGAAGTCCCATGTAGCATAAAAAATAATTTAGTATTCTTACTTCTTAGCGGTTGAGCAGATAAGGTTTTCAGATGTATGATACAATCTTGAAATATTGTATGATTACGAAAACAAAAAAACTACCTACTGTTATTTGGATATCCCTTAAAGCATCACCTACATAACAAACCGAGTTATGCATAACACTTGAGGAACTCATACCCATTTGACGATACATGACACTACAAACATAAATACCATAAATTTTTTCGCAACCCTCAATAAGGTAGAAGAGCAGTGTAGAACTGAAGAAGAAATGAAATATAAGTTTTTAGTAATGCAGCGGCGCAGACCTATGCCTAGAAGAAATACCTCCCTTAACCTGATGTCTCCAGAAGCTACTTTCCCCCAGGGTTGTTTGAAAATTTGAATTAAAAGGTCGTGGAAGAAATGATTAGATCCAAGCAGGTGAGAAGAAAAATTACTAATGTTTATTATGGGTTGATAGCTAGTGGCTGATGACTACATGTCCGAGTGTATTATTGGTTGAACATTTTCTGAAATATTGAGAGGTCAGAAAAAATGCCAAGACTGTAGATGAAGTGAAGATTAGCAAAGGTATACCCTAATAAGAGACTCGAGCTGTTAAACGTTACAGTCAATAATAACTAATTATATGCTTGTTTTGTATTCAGTAGAGTTAAAAAGGATGGAAAATGATAAAAACAAAGTCAGAATTGGATATTCAAAGGAAAAAGCTGGAGTTTTTTATATCACAGAACTGGAAAAGCATACTGCATTTCTGTTTTAGTACCACTTACTCATTGCCAGGGAATTAAGGTAACATTGCTTCTAGAGATGTTATGCCAAGGAGTAAGCATACTAACATAGTTATAGTGTACAACCCAAAGTACGCACAAATTGACAAAAACATGTTTTCGTCTGGACAAAACTAGTTTCATCCTGCATATATTCTGACAAAAATATTTTCGTCTGAATGCAACCAGATTCATCCTGCATATATTCTAACAAAAAAAATATTTTTTTCAGGATGAAACCAGTTTCATCTACGTATTCAGACGAAAAAAAACATGTTTTCATCTTGCATATTTTGACAAAGATCATATGAATTTATCTGCAAATAATATTATGACTAATTCTAAGTTAAGTGTTCATATCAATTGACTTTCAATTAAGATATATATATAGATGAATCAAAATTTACAATTCATATTTTATAAATGTTTGCAAACATAAAATTTTACAAACAAGAAACTTAAGCAAACTACATCAATATCTATTGTAACGGTATAGTGCTAAACAACCTAATGAAACGACATAGTCTTAATTGTCATTTTTCTTCCTACAACTTCCTTGTAAACCTGATAGTCTTAATTGTCATCATCAAGGATTTCATATAAACCTGCCATATAAACTCATTTTTCTCATTTTCTTCCTTTAGCTAACCACTTACAAATCATGCATATGCTTCGTTCCAAATTCATTTCACGTCACGCCTACTCTTTGTTCTTAATTCATTATGCTTCCCTCTTTTATTTCCTACAACTATTTTAGATAGTAGTTCATTTATAATGATCGTTTATCACATATTAAAGCTTGATGAAACCAGTTTCATCCTAGTATAAACATGGATGAAACTGGTTTCATCCTAGTGTAAACCTGGATAAGACCCAGTAAACAATATATTAAACCTGTATGAAACCAGTTACATCATAACAAAAATAAATTTATATCACATATTAAACCTAGATGAAACTAGTTTCATCCTAGTTTAAACCTGCTGAAACTGCGGATTAAACCTGGATGAAACTGGTTTTATCCTAGTTTATACTAACACTTTTTCACCAATATCAACTCAACACGATTTCACAGCATACACAACAAATTTAACATTTACAAAACTTTTCCCAGATGTGATTAAATCCAGATTGATGATTCCAATTTCGTTCAATTTTAAATGGGTAATGTGTAAAATCGCCCGACAATTGAGCATGCGATTAGATCAGGGAGAAACTAACAAGTAGATGAAACCAATTTCAATCATAAAAAATAAAAAATAAAAAACCTAAAATTAGTAGAAAGAGATAGTAATTACCCTCTTAGTGGTGGTGATGTAGAATTAACTAGGATTTTTGTTGGTGGTGGTGATAAAAACCTCTTTTTGAGTCGTGGTGCTAGGGTTTTTTGTTGGTGGTGGTGCTAGGAACTTTTGTAGATGAAACTGACTAGGTTTTTTGGTGTGGTGGTACTGCTGCTGGTGGTGAATTTGGATGGAACAGAGAGTTGATGGTAGGTGGTGGTGGTGTCAATGATGGTGGAGGTGTTGTTGGTGTTTTTGGTGGTGGAGAAAGATAAAATTGACAAGGGTTTTGACGAGGGTTTTATGTGGGTGGTAGTGGTGTTGGCGGTTATGTGGATGGAGAAGAAGAGGAGTTTCTGAAGGTGGAGAAGATGGGAGAATTTTTCCGTTGTGGAGAATGTGGAGAAAAAAGGTGGGATCGGTTTCTTTATGTTCGATATTTTCAAGAGGGTGGGGGTGAAATTGATTTTGTGGGTAGATTTCCTAAAGGGTATTCTAGTCAGTTTTTTTAGAAAATTATTTATGTCCATTTCACCCAGGACAATATTTTACTCGTCCATTTCAACCATATTTTATAGGTTTCTGGGCAATAGGCTCATTCTTCGTTTTCAATATCTATACCAGTTTCCCAGAGTCTTTACCCTTTTGAAGTTGCTCCTTCAATGAATCTAAGGTGTGGCAATCATTCAACTGTCCCTCTACTATTTTCTTGTTCTTAATCGAGTACAATCTACTACAGAATCATATAGATATAGGAACAAACACCGTGATTTATATGGGAACCACTGGATAACCCGTGCCATAATGGCACGACGTTTTTGTGGTGAGGGTAGTTGTGGACCTTGTGGTGGAAAGCTACGCCACTAATTTTTTTAGGGAGCAACCTACAAGGAAAAAAACTTGGTTTTTTTTGTAGCTTTCTATCAAACAAAATCAACTTCTTATAGACCTCATGTTCAATAGATAGGCATTAATATGATACAAAGTTAACTTATTTATCAAAACCATGATGTAACTGTAAACTTTGGGAATATAGCAAATTAGTGAGTTAGCCCAATGCGTTGCAACCATAATGTATATCTATGTTAACTCAGTGGGATTGTTCATTTCTTCAGTTCCCAGATATATTTTTGAAATCAACTCATGTAGATCAGCACACCTTGACATTGTATACGACAAGTTAATTTTTGGCTCTCGCTTCTCTCATATATGTAATTTCTTTTTATAGATTATTTGATTCAATGAAATCTCCATGGAACTGCTATCGACAAAAAAAATGTATACGCATGTCATAGAAACTAAAAAGACAAACGTGTATACCCCAGAACTCATGTAACGAGTCAGTGTGATTCCATGATTTCGGGGTACAAGACCCATCACGTTAAATTAAAGAATTTTTTTTTTTGCTTATAGGGTGTTTGAATATACCCTTGGAGGTTATTTTTCGACAAAATTAAGTAGAATACTTGAAGTTAGTTTGGGGATCCAACTTCAAAATGACTTGTAGGAGCAAAAAGTTAACTTTTGTTAAGCAAATTTACATGCTTCTGACATCTGAGATTGATTTTTGTTTTTGATATCAAACACCCTCTTAACCGTTAAACACCATACCAAAATTGTGCCAAATTTACAACCAATAAAATCAATTCGTGAACAAAAAAACAAATTCCAAAGTATCGAATAACACCTTGAAATTGCATAGTTCACGAACCAATAAAATAAGATCGTGAACAAAAGAGAAAATTTACAAAATATCCAGTAACACATCGAAATTGCATAGTCCGCGAACCAATAAAATCAATTTGTGAACTCTTCTTTACTTTGGAGTTCATGAACATCAAACTTTTATATAAATTGCAAAATAAAAAATCAGTTCGTGAACAATACTACAACTTGAAGTTTTTACGCTTATATTTCGCAGACATAGATTTTTTAAATAATAAAATTTCCTCAACCTCAAAACCGATAACATCCAATGCTTGAATTCATGTTTTGAGATTAAATCAAGTACAAGCTTAAACTCGAAACTACTTCTTTGTAATTCATTATATACTAAAGTCATACGACATTGTTTCATAAGATAAAATGGTAAAAATGATGAGTAAATATGATATTCATTCTTCACATACCTTTGTTGATAAGGTTCTCGATGATGTCTTCATTGTTCTACAGTCATCAATCTACGAAGGTTATTCGGTGACTTACGATACTCAAGTATCATGCTCTAATCCTGGTCCGGGACTGACTTTAGTAGACTATAAATTAGAATACAGTTTTGTTCATCTAACACTGATAACAAGCTTGACATACCAAAAATTGTGAGTTTGACCAAGCGATGCTCTAACACAGAGTTTGGCCAAATTTTGGTCCCTAAATTCGCTAGGGTTGTGGGAATGTACCACGACGAATCTTGGGGTTTTCCAGACAGAGAATTTGAGTTTTTATTGTTGTGTAAAGTCGTCAAGGTCGTGGCTAAGGACCGTGATGACTGTGGAAATCCTCATAGGAAGGTTTTGACTTGTTTTGGACTTCTAAATTAAGGAAACTTGAACACAATAGGATTCTAAACCCGATGAAGAGAGGATATTTTAGGGTCAAGTATTCAAGATTATAAAATAAGACATCTAAGGCTCAAACAAGTTTACTGACTTCTTTAGCTATATAGAGGCATATTATTTACTGGTTTTCACCCTCTTCTTCCAGGAATGATAACCAACAGGATCAGAAATTAAGAAGCTGACATAACACTAATAAAAAACAAAGACTGGAAACCACCTAATATGCACCAGAAAAAACTGAATTTCGATGCTTCTTGGAAAAACACTAACAATGTAACTTCAGAATATGTCAAAGGATATGGTCTAATGTTTCGGAAATATGCAAGTACATCTATCAAAACTAGAGTTGGGATCATCTATGCATCCAGTCCAAAAGAGGCAGAAGCTCTAGCTTTGCTTGAAGCTGCAAAATGTGCAAAAACAATGGATATCACATATTTTTGGGTTGAGGGAGATTGCAAGAGAATAATCCACTTTGCAGAAGGAAAATGAAGCACAATCAACTAGAGGAATAAAGCTATGAGAATTTTACAAACTTGTGTAAATATTTTGGGAATACTTTTTGTTCACAGGGATGGGGATAAGGTGGCAGACAAACTCGCAAAGGAGGCAAGAAAATAGGGTTTCTACAAACACCAGTGGAATATTATACCAGATTTTATCTTTTTCATTACTTTCAAAGGACGTAAGGGAGGGGCCAACTTATAATGGACTTCAATCTTTTTATATCTAAATGAGAACAATTATCCTTTAGGGGGTGCTCATATTTCAGGCTTACTGCCGCAATAAGAATCACCAACAGTCTGTTACTCTTGTTGTATTCGTGTTTTTTATATATATATATATATATATCAGATCCAATTCACACACAAAAAAAAAGGCTCAAACAAAATACTATCATCTCCTACCTCTCATATTACATATTCCACATTCCAAAACCTATGGTTTACCTCTTTAGGGGGAAACATTCTTATTCTTCCACCCCCTTCTTTGTAATATGAGTAGGTATTTCTTTTGTCGATTAAGGATGAATACAATGTTCTAAACGTGATTCTTTATTAATTATACAAGATTATTTGGGATTTTAATCATTGTCGTTTGTCTCTACTATATATCGAAGGTTTATGAGCGATTCTTAGATTGTTTGGAGTACACGCTAAATTAATTTATTGATTGTTTTAATGCTAGTAGAAGTTAAGAGATAAGTAATAGTATATTAATTTTCTATGCAAGTAGAACTTGCGAGACCTTGTAAAGGGATTTTGTGGAACAATTGAGAGTGAAGATAACACCAGGAAGTGGACCTTGATCTAAGAGTTCAACTACTGGGATCAACCTAAATTCACAAAGCCTAAAGTATTCGATTGAGTTACACCTTGGGTGAGATACTACTTGGTGGTTCATATGAATAGAATCTAATATTGGAGAGCTTCCGTATCTAGTGATATAAGGAGTTTTGAAGATAACACTAATCTAGTTGTTATTCTACGGTTAGTGATGAATGATAGTGAAAGATAGATAAGTACTCTAATGGAGTTAATGTTTGGTAACGGCGAAAAAATCCCTAATCATCTTTATTTTCTTTTTTTTAGTTTTTTTAATCAACCAACCCGTTTTTATTTGCTTTTGTTTTTATTTAGCTAATTCGAATAGTATCACAATTACACAACTCTCTGTGGGAACGATCCCTATTAGCATTATCTTACTTATTAATATTAGTGCGGAATATTTTAAGTAATTTGTTGAACTCACAATATGCATCTCTAATACATCACAAGTAATAAATTTATCCCAATTACATTAAATCGATAAAATTCTTGAAAATATTTAGCAAGAATGACGATAAAATAGCACAAACTCATGTACACACTTATTTGCTTTTAGTAAAGAATATTGTGCAACACGTAGCCCAACTGGAATATGCAAAGATTACAGGAAGTTTGATGGATGTTGTGAATTTTACGCGGCCGGACATAGCCAATTCAGTTAATAAACTTAGTGGATATACTAGTAATCTAGGAAGGGACTGACCATTAGGAGGCAATAGTTCAAATTCTAGGGTATTTATGATGCACAAAGAACTATGGATTACTATATACTTTCTTCGTTCAACAAAAGTGATAGTAACACTTTTGCTGAAACAGAGGTAGTATAAAATATCCAGCAGTATTTGAATGATATACCGATGTCAATCGGATAGCCGATAGATAAGACACTAAGTTATATATGTCTTTCCAATTTGGTGGAGCCGTCGTGATATGGGAATCCTCTAAACAAACGTTCATTGCAAGGTCTCTTATGTAATCTAAATTTATCGCCTTAGGTAAAACTAGAGAAGAAACAAAATAACTTTGAAATTTCTTGGAGGATATTCCTATACACTGCGATAGTCAGTCAATAATTGTTATAGCACAAGATAAAATATATAATGGTAAGTCTCGTATTATACGACGTAGGCATAAAACTATTAAACAAATGATCTTAATAGGAATAATCACAATTGATTACATTAACTTAAAAGAAAACTTAACGGATCCGCTTATCTACAAAAATAAGTTGAGAGAGATTAGCGAAGGGAGTGGATTTAAAGCCCATTGAAATGAAAACAATAGTTCTACTCATACCGCCACTTTAGATAATATAGAAACCGTCCACTCATAAAAAAAATGGGCCCATACTTCTAAGGAAAATGGGGGGTATTTTTTGGGCCCACCATGTGTGGTTAATAAATTGTCTATTTGTTCAAGGAGACAACAAATGTATATAAAATATAAAGCACAACATTATGGGGATGTTTGGTAAAAATTATGATTATCATTTATGATTATAGATAATCATAAATTAAAAAATGATTATACTATTAATTATTTTTTAATAAATTTTAACAAACATATTTTTGGAATAATTAATTATGTTAGAAAAATGCTCTCGAAGAGGAGAGGAAAAAATGATGATCTAAGAACTTTTTTTTAGTCCACTATTGTTTTTTTGTCTCTCTTGATACTTTAGAGAAAATAAGAAAAAAAATCTAATTCATTTTTGTTAAAAATAATAATTGATTATGATAATTTTTATAAATAACTTTTTTCTACTTATGAAAATAATGAGTTTTTTCAATTATGATTAAAATATTCAGTTATTATAAATTTTAACAAACACCTATTTAATAGATTATGGACTTAATAATTAATTATGGGCTCATAATTCATTATAATAATGGTTACCAAACACCCCTATAGAAGATATAAACACTTTTCTAGTTTTTTAGTTATAAAATGTTGCTTTAATGAAAGATCAACTATATGAGTGAAAAATGTGATCACTATATGGAAACATTTAGGCTATATTCTCTAATAGTACTTGTGAAAACCATGAGTCGTTTGGGGAAGAAATGAACATAACCGTAAAAAACTAAATGTGCCAAAAGAAACCGTGTGAATTATGTTGCCTCAATTTTTAATTATGAAGACGAATAGTTACCAATACTAGGCTACTAGTAAACTTTGTCAAAATCCACTAGGGAAGGTTCGAAGCCAAATGCCACCTCTCCCAGTGCTGTAACTTTCGCTATGTAATCTCTCTGTCAGTTTTCGAGTGCTTCACTATGTAATCTCTCTATATCAGTTTTCTATGAAGTAATCAATTTTTATTACGGAGGATTGTTGGAATTATAAACCAGTAATAAAAATTATGAAGAAGAACTATGCCGAGGGTTGGCAATGTGTTAAAATTTGAATTCAAATAATAACCACCAAAACAGTTCATAACTACTCTCTACTAGTGTCCTTTCTCATGGGTTTTGGTGCCTCTTTGGAAGAGACTCATCTCTTGTTTTTGGTTATCATTCCTTTTGAATACCTCCACTAAATTTCCAGTTCGAAGAGACTCTTCTCTATTGTTTTCGGTTATCATTCCCCTTTAAAACAGGAAAATTTTAGATGTGGAACAATTTTTGATGTGAGCATGAGGACAAATTGTAACATGCCATTTGTCTCTTTTAAAAACCGTTTTCTGATAACTAATTGTTTTGGTTGTCTATTCCAAATTTGCCCCTACCCCAAACAAGAAGAAATTCTCGTTAGTTATAAAAAAAAAATAACAATCATCCAAAATTAACGTTCATATACATGAAAGTTGTTATATTTTATAGGATCTTGTCGATACTAATTTTAAATTAAAACTTGGATCTTATATAATTTGATGGGTTGGATAGATTGAAGTGTTTATACATTACTTGTTTACATCGTGTGTTATGTTCATTAATAATTTTATGATAGCGAGGGTTTGTATCACAGTATTCCCCCTACACAACTGCACTTAACCGTTATTATAAATTGATGGAGTATCTTATAACCAGATGCTAACAATTTCCTTCAATGATCACTTCCTCAAAATTCTTCCATATACAAGTTGCATAGCTAACAACACACCATGGGATCCGTGCTACAAAATTAGCCTCCTTCGCTATAGCAGTGATGACAGAGCATAATCTTCCCCGTTCTGTAAGATTGCAATAACATCTTACACAAAAAGTAGATACAGATTTTACTGCAAAACAAATCGTTATCTAATATATGAAAAGCAAAACAGGAAAATTTGGTTAGATTAGAACGTTAATTTAGGACAATTAGATAACTAAAAGGACCCTTTTTTGTTTGGGAAAGGGTGAATTAGGCGTAGAAAATCAATATATTATTATGTCAAAAAACGGTTTTTAGAAGAGATAAATGCATGTTCCTATTTGTCATCATACCCACATCAAAAAATGTTCCACATCTAAAAAATTTCTCTTTAAACCTCCAGTAATTTCCTAGTTCGAAGTGATGCATCAACCAAGAAAGAGATTGCTGTAGACCTAGGAGACGAACGCCATTTAACTTTGCGACATGATTCTGGGGCGTAGTAGTTCTCCAGCCTAAGTATATTTACTGTGTTTTTTTTTTGTCCTTTTCTTTTCCTGAGCTTTGTGAATGAATGTTTGAATTATATCAATATATAATTATAATTGCTATAATCCTTGGTGAGATTCCACAGTTGGGAATGGTTTGAATACATCCAACATTGCAGGTTTGGTTTAGATTGGTGTCTGGAAAAAGACTCCGTAAGGCCAAATGAGCACATAATTTCAAAAAATAATAAGGTTAAGTTAGCCTATATTATACTTCTCAAGAATGCAGTGGAATTAAACAGACAACAAGTGTAATGGAATTAAACAGACAACGACATTCAGTAGGCAATATGCAAACACTCATTAGAGCAACTGCAGTGGACGATCAGACCAAAGAGTAAACACCAGAAATGGTCTTTGGTCCGATTTTGTGAGTCGCAACGGACGACTAAATGTAGTATTTGGTCCAAAAATTGAACAGCATCCGATCATGTTTAGTCAAGAAAATGGTCCAAAACAGATATAGTCTGACGCTCATGTAAGACAGCGTTTTCCCAAAACGCCATTGTACGAGGACGTTTATAAACACAAACGTCATTTCTAAAAGACGTTTATCAAAACGTTTCTAAAGAACAACGTTTATGAAACGTTGTATTAAAAGAGCGTTTCTGAATTAAAACGTTGTATTAAAAGAGCGTTTTTGCAACGTTGTTTTAAAACGTTGTATTAAAACGACGTTTCTGAAACGTTGTATTAAACGTTAATTAAGAATAGCGTTTTCAAAATTAACGGTCCTCTACACCAACGTTTAGGCATTCAAACGTTGTTATATGTGGGCGTTTTTTTTTTGAAATGCTGTTTTAGAAGAGCGTTTGAGTTTTGACGCTATAAGACGTTTTTCTATGTTTTATATCAAAACGCTTCAGTACAGTAACGTTTGACGTTTGAGTACATAACGTTTCATTACAGGAGTGTAAGTTTAAAACGCTAATCTAAATGAACGTCAAAAACATAACGTTTGTCTAGTTAAACGTCTGTGTAATATACGTCACTTTAATATAGCGTTTGATAATTAACGCTTATTTACAACAGCGTAATATCATATTTAGTCATGTTTTCGTTGCGTTTTTTTTTTAAACGACCAAACAGATTTGGTCTTTGATCGATGGTCTGGTCCAACCGCTGCAGTTGCTCTTAGACACTTTAAATGTGTATAAATTTGAACATATTCAACAGAACACATCTGAAAAAGTGATGTAAAATCAGACTTGTTCTGTAATGGCACCCTTCAATGATCACGGACATCATCATAGTAAACTTTCACACCATAAATTCGTGAATAGTTTCTAACAGAGATTGTGACCATTGACGTATGGTATCAAGCTTTCCAATTGTAGGGGGGGTTTGGAAAATGTTAAACCTTGTTAAAGAACTCAGCTGTTGCTCGACGATAAACCATCCTGCAACGCAGACATAAACCTCAAATTATCCAATTCTAAATTTGAGCAACTCTTTTTTTTTACTCAAGGTACCAATATTTACAATCCTACAAAAATTGAAGTTATTAAAACTAGTTATGGTAAAGTATCAGAGCTGGCTTTCTAGGCCACATATCGATCAGTTAGCGCAGAAATTCTGCTCAGAGCCCAGTGCAAACTTCATCATATACTCAAGCCAATTAATTAATCCAAAAATCGAATTAAACAACCTAACGAAATCAGAACAAACAAAAGCCTAAAGATATTGAACAACTATAATCAAGAAAATAGAAAAAATTGTAGTTTGTTTTATTTTAAGGATCCTCAGAAAATGCTTATAGCTATCATCAATAGATAATCAGGTCTCAAAGATTACATTACCATCACTGGATACATGTAATATAAAACAAGATTTACTAAAATTTCATAAGAGATACAGGAATTTTGCAGTACGTTATTCACTGCGCCTGTGGAAAAATCGAGGGCGTAGAGACTCAATTTCCGCATAAATCTAAGCCTTCATTAATCTTTCAAAAAAAAAGATTTAGAAACCCTTTTATCTTAATTGAAAGCAGATAAAAGAGATCTTCTACAAGGCTAATACAGTGATTTAAAAATTACATATGAAAACGTAATTCAAAACCATAGGTTTCAAGATTAAAATTAAGCGAAAGTAAAAAGAAACTGCGAAAGGAAAAGGAGAAACTAGAACAGGAGAAAGACAGGCTTACTTTACCATCATCCAAGTTCGATATATATGTCGATTGAAAATTAGGGTTTTAATTTGTAAGATTACGGATACATCCTTTCTTGTTCATGTTCTGTATCCATCATAAAAATAGATCTGGGCCTAGCCCTCTAGGTGGCGATGGGCTAAAGTTATTAGTAGTGGAAACTACCAGCAGCCCAATTTTTCACATTTTTCCTTCCCTAAATAACGATTTTTGGGGAAATTGGGGATTTGAAGGGACCTTTTGTGCTTAGAGACCATATGCCTTACGAAGCGAAGGAATGTCCTAATAGGATGAAATGACTTAGCTATCCTTTATAAAACTAATACTAATCTAATCTAAACTCTAACCCTGATGATATATAAATCTAAATCTAAACCTAATTGTATTTCTAACCAAAATTAAAACTTTTCATCTTCTTTTTCCCTCCTCATCTCTCATAATCAAATCATTCATCTTATATTTAACCTAATCTAATCATCCACTAAAAAGTTGTTCAAATGGCTAAATCGAACCATGGTCTTACACAAATTGCAAAAGAACTGATTGATGAAGTGATTCAAGAACTTGTTCCACAAAATAAAGAAAAAATGATTTTTGATGGTGGAGGAAAAATCGAGACCCAAACGAAAGAAGCAAAGGCTGAATCTTCCAGTAGCAATGTTACAAGGTAATTTCCGACAAACCCCATCATTTCTATGCATTTTTTGAATGTTATTTCGACTTGAAATCATGAAAATTATAGTTGAAAAGGTAGTATCTTCGAAAAGTTCGGTTAGGATTACCATATTTTTTCATCCGAACTTTAGGTTAAGAAGAACACCACGAACAGTTCGGTTGAGAAAAAAAAATTAGGGTCTAGCCGAACTTTTGTTTTGTCATTGTTTATTCAGCCGAAGTTTTTTATCTATTGAAAATAGTTGGAATTCGGTTAGATCGATAATAAACCTTATTAACCGAACTTTTTAGTCCCAAAATTGGAACAAAATGTTCAGTCAGAAATAATTTTTTCTTGTCAGCCGAACATTACTTTGTTTTTGGTAACTTTGGATCCATACTAGCCGAACTTTGTAATTAAATTTCGGTTAATTCGATAAATGCCATTAATAGGCAAATATTTTCATTCGTTCAAATCCTCTTCCCAATTTACCAAAAGGAGTTATCCTGAAGAAATATATCAAATGATGTTGGATGATCCTGAATGGGTAGAAATAATGAGCGATATTAAGCATGAATGGAACAGTCCTGACAATCCCTCAGCTATATTGAAGTTACCTCAGATGAAGGATTCGAGGAAGAAATTCTTCGAACGATGGAGACAGATCTGGATTTTGATCAAAGTCTTTTTTTCAAAAAGAATGACTTTTCATGCGTGATCCTATACTACATTGAAACTGGTGAGTACATACGTCCAGTTGAGGGATGTGTTGATGGGGTTAATGAGAAGAAACGAGTAAAAGTTAATGTTGTTAGGACAAAGTCGATACTAACAAGTAGTGGAAGAATTTCATAAGATCAGTGAGATTGATCACGTTAAATGTCTATGATGTGTTTCCTTGCATTTTTCCGGATGTTTTAAGTTATTTTGAACAATATATAATAAGTGATGAACCTATTATGTTATTTTGTTGTTGGATTTTAATTATATTTAGATAATATTATGAACCTATATGTTTAAACAATATTTGGGTTAAAATCCATTTACTAAACTAGACGAACGGAAGGTTCGATTAGAAAACCAAATGTTCGGTTGGCATGGTTTAAAGGTTTAACAAAACAAAGAAATGTTTGGTTCTCCAAGAAAAAATATAATTTGCCAAACTTTTATTTTTGATTTGGACTAAGGAGTTCGGCTAGCAATATAAAATTTTGACATGTCCGAACTTATAGGTTTGAGAGTAAATATCTCGTCTTTTTAAATAAAAAAACTTGTTGGGGCCCATCTCTATATAAATGTTGCACTCTCTAACTCATTTTGCACTACCTTTTCTCGTTTAAATTCAATTTTTGACACCAATACTTTCTCTTGCTCCAATTTTTTGCATTTCTAGTAACATATGGAACCATTCACCATTGAGGATGATGTAATGCTTGTTAAGCTTTCATTTCGGCTTACCGTGAGAGGCCTCATGAACGGTATTCGATGTTTTGGAAGAGAGTCAAACAATTTCATTTCGAATTAGATGGGAATCCTAAAAACCGTAAATGGTTAAAATTAGATAAAAGATTTGAAATTATACAATATACGTTGCGAGACTAGATTAGAATACTCCGTTGGGTAAAGCAATATCATCACAGAACTACTCCTGAAAAGAAAGTAAGTATTTGAACATGTTTATCTTGTGAATTGAGTATTATTGTTTTTGCATACTAACTTGTCAATTCTTTCATTTTTAGAGTGATAAAGTTCAAACCCTTTGGGGAATACGTCATGGTGGAACAACATTCAATCACGAGCAATATTATACGTATTTAAAGACATATGACCCGAGATTCCTTAGACAGCTAGAAGTCAAATAGAGGTAGAGAGCTATCCGTGTAGATTAATAGATTTATCTACTAGATATTTGAATTTAATATGATGCAATGTGGGTTAGTTATGTAATGGGTGATTTTATAAATGAAAACAAATGTTATATTACATTACATTTCCTCTAACTTTGCATCCAAACCTCTAAAGATATAGAGTAAAAACCTATAAAGTTCGGCTATGAAACCAAACCCATTTGTCCGCCGAACAATTTGAGTTTCCACACATATTCAAATCTTCACTCAAAAATGGCACTCACTAATGCTAAGTTTACTTTAGATGAAGATTTTTCTCTTTGCACAAAGTATGTACTTTTGTATCCAAAGAAGGATGAAGAACGACGTCAAATTGGTTTAGTTAGTATGGGTTATTGGGTAAAATTCTTAAAACCTTCTGCACCGAAAAAGTAATCCTCGTAACAGGATTGTCTGGCGTTGTTTTGTAAATTTCAAACTATATAAAAACAAGTCGAAAAGTTTAGAGCTTTAATTCGGGTTGTCAATCGATATCAACTTAGGGGTGAAACCAATGTTGATGTTGTACTGCGAGCTCGAGAGGAATGGAGAAGATGGAAAGGAAATAATTTCGAATACGAAGCTCATTACGACATCCTTCGTAAGTTTCTCATAACACGTATGGGGTTTTAAAGATGCTAAAAATGTAATCAATTTTTATATTTGTAGTTGTGTGTTAGTAGAAATACTGGTTTCCAGCCTTGTAATTCATTGTTAGTAGCATATTTAAAAAAAATTGGAACTCTTGTGTAGTGTTCGGCTAGGAGAAGCAGTTCGGCTAAGAATTGCTCAATCTAGTGTAATATTCGACTACTTTTTTTCTTAGCCGAACTTCTACCCCCAAAATAACCTGGTAAAATCAACAAAGTTTGGCTACCTGCAAGATTTTAGTCTTAACCGAATTTCTGACACATAAAAAACTGGTAAAATCAGAAAAGTTCGTCTAAATGCTATATTTTAGTCCAAACCAAACTTCTGACAAAAAAAAACCCTAGTAAAATCAAAAAAGTTCGGTTACCTGCTATATTTTCGCCCTAACTGAACTTCTAACATGTAAAGAAAACCCTGGGATTTTTTAAAGTTCGGTTACATTTAAAATTCTCATTTCTAGTCGAACATTACACTGGATTGAACGATTTATAGCCGAACTACTAACTCTTAGATAAACATTAGTTCGATAAGGTCGTTAATATGCCTTTCTAGCCGAACCTTTTACCAAATATAAACACAATTTCTACAAAAATATAGGTTCATTCAAAATAAATGATCTTCAAAGCACATTTGGTTCAAACTACATGTGGCATTCACTCAATTACAATTGGTTTGGAATTTTCTTTTTCTTGGGACATTCTCAAAGCTATCCAAATCTCCATGTTTGCCTCGTACGCATTACACCAACTCTTTATATCCTCGGTATTAAATCCTTCCTAATAGGAAGTTAGGCACAACAGATGGATTGGACATTCTGGTTTTAACAAGAGATCGATAAAATGGTTGCCTCCAACCAATTCAATAAACACTTTTCGATGCAGTTGGACACGTTTCTTTGATTTTGGGGTGAATGTAGCACTATAACCTTTTGTGAAATAATGAACCACAAAATTGAATGACGAGGTGATTAAGTACCCACAAATTGGCATAGTCATCCAATGATCCCTTGTAAGTGGATTGGCCCCCGTGTAAACGACTTTGATAATTTATAAACTCCGAGTTCACCCCACCATCCAACCCTCCCATCATTGTATTGTGAAATACGGGTTCTCTCATAGTTTTGTCAAAAGCTTTTGCCTTATATAAGTGATTTCACAACCATTGTATTCTTTGGAATGGTACTTAAACGATCCTATTTGTCCAACCACAATGTGAAAACCACAATTGCCATCGCTAGGGACGTCGTCGGTGGAAATGACGTACTCATGAATGATTTGAGGTAGTTCTTCCAAGTACGCCATATCAATAAATGTTTGAACATTTTGTTGATTAGGAAAAACGGGACCCTTTAGCTTCACGTCTCGAATAAGTGGTTCTCTTGGTGGCGATGGAAACATCATATTTTTTCTTTTTATATCTCATTCACTTGGTTCTCCTTTTTCCTCACTACTCCTATCTCGTTTGTTTGATTCTTCAGCGTATATTGTCGCAGTGTACTCGTGACCGAAAGATCTCTATGATTAGCGTGGATGTCACCATACTTCTTAGAAAAAATCTTGGCTTACTTCATCGCTTGTTTCGTTGTTGTTTGGCCTACCTTTGGGCTTGCCCTTTTCCGGTTCGTAAACATTTTCCATATTGTATGGATAAATAATCGTCCTCATGTCATCCTAAAAGATTTATCGTTGGATTTTGTTCATGTTGCGGTACATCTGGAGTACGGTTCTTCCAAATTTGGTATCCCCAAACTCTTCTTCGTGCTCTTCCGTGGGAGGGTTGAAAGTTAATTATTTCCAAAATGGATCAATGTCGTCTAAAGGAATTACACCATGTTCATAGTTCACTATAATATGGCGACAAGGTAATCCCATCGACTTCTTCATGTTACAAACACACACCTCGTCCAGCTTGATGTCCCAATTCTTAATCAAATCGACTTCTACCATCAACTTCTTAATACACGCACATGACAAGTAATAATGGATTCCCTTTATCAACAGAAGATTAACCCATTTCTTAATCTTGAAGATAAGGATAATTTGGAACTTCTCTTTGATGCTATCAATATCGCGAGTGAAGTAATTTTCTATAGCATCAAACACCGTCACAAATTTATCAACACGTCCAAAAAGATTCTTCTTCAACCGGTGGTGAGCCGACTCTGCCAAACTCGTCGCTTGATTGCCTAAGTGTTTGTATTGGTTGGTAAAGGCATAAAAAAACCTCTTTTTGTGCGATTCTAACCATTGCCTCATTGAATATGGTATCATATCCGAGTACCCGGGGCTAGACTAGTGTCCGATAAATGTCGTAAGATTTAGAATGTAATCATCCTCGGTGAGATACGAAGTCAATGAGTCTCATTCATTGGAGTAACAAGCCCATTTGGCTTTATTTAATTCATATTGTTTATCAAATTCCTCTTTCGCTTTGGCTTGTTCATTTTCCGGTAGCTTCTTTATCTCATCATAACATCTCTTTTTTGGTGGTAAAGAATTTGAGGCTTGCACCTATGCATCATATTATACATATTTGGAACATACATAAAAGATTATGTGCTAACGAGAAGACTACCTTTATTGCTTTCATTAATACGACTTCGTTGTCGGTGACTATAACTCCAGGAATATCATCACCTTGGAAGATTGACCTCACTTGTTGCAGCGCCCAAGTGTAACTAGGTTTTTGTTCATCCTTCAAGAAATAAAAAGCCATGCTAAAAGGTGATTTTGTCGACGTGAGCCCAACAACATTCAACAATGACATCTCGTACTTATTAGTTATGTAGGTGCAACCCATTATAATAACTTGGTAAAAGCACTACGCCAATTGAACATACATCAGATGCGCAATAAAGAGATGTGTTATTTCTCCATCGGGACCAACTTGCTTTTGAACGACATAGTTTTTCTGTTGTGCCAAATAAAACAATTCTTTCATTACCTTCCTATCTCTCCATTCATTCTTTTTTAATGTCTCGTTTGCATTGTAAAGCTGGACAAATAGGATAGGTTATCTTTGTTATCTTGTTTAATTATGCGAAGCATGGTAATCGGTGTAATACGCATTTTCCTCATCTTACCTAGTTTCTCCATTTTAAGAGGGAAGAGCCTTACGGCGAGTGAATGTCCTTCAAGATGTTCATGACGTTTGTGGTTATGTCTACCTTCATCAACTTTGAATAGAACCCATTTCCTCAATTCTTTGTTGAAATTAAACACAATCTTGAATGGACAATTGGTCTTCTTTGAGATAGTTATATTCTTCCTCCCGGTATTTCCGATATACACATAACCCTTCTTTTTATGGCTTTCGGGCTTACGACTTCTCTCACAAACCATTTCAAAGTAGGTTTTGCTAGATTTTCCATTCAAAACCAATACACACATATCCCGTTTTGCATGATCTCTAGCCCAATTTTTGCTTCATCGGGATTAATCCCATGTCTACATTGAACAAAACACAAAGTTAAAGAACTTAACAATTTTCTTTGAAAGACCTAAGTACACATAAATCGGTAACCTGCCAAGTCATTTTCATAATGATACAATGTATCTTGTACATAATATCAACATGAGCATGTTGATCATCCATAGGTACAAGTTCTGTTTGGATCTACAAAATATATGACAATATTAGTTGTACCAAAAAAATACTACAAGTTTGGCTAAGCATATCTGCATATCTAACGGAACATACAAGTTCGGAAAATTCGATAAAACCTATATGAACTGAACAATTAAGTTCGTCTAGGCACTTTACTACCATAGACTGCCGAACATTATGGTACTCAAAGTTCCCGCTACTTCTATAACTAAGATTTCGGATAATACATTTTTGGGCTCGAACTAGCCGAATATAACTTTGTTTCAGGTGGAACTAGCCGAACATAAAGAGTTCTTCAATTAGCTAGCCGAACTTAGTCCAAAACTCCATGAACTCAGAGTTCAGTTACCTGTGTTCTTCACTGTCCTAGCCTAACATATATCGAGCTTGCCAAATCTAAGCTATAAAATTTTATATTTTCACGAATAAGTCAATCCAAGTAACAAAAACACACTAAAAGTATACCTGAGCCTCAAAAGCATTATAATATGTATATTTTTCGTTGCGATCCTCGTTTATTTCATAAAAACCCTCATTTTGAGATTGAGATTGGGTTTGGGTAATATTGGGTATCATAGGTGCACAAATTATTTTACTTATCTTATACTTCACTAATAAATAATATAATAGTAAATAAGATTTGTTCCCATGAAAAGCAAGGTGTTTTAGTTGTCAAAAGTCACAAAGGGGGTTTGTTTTAGGTTGAAAATAACTAAAAAAGCGATTAAAGTAATTAAGTTGCAAGCAATAAAGAGAATTATGATTGAGGAATCCTTCTTCGTTACTAAACAATCATCAAATTAGTATATCCATCCATTCTCTATTAATCACAGATTATCACCAACCGTAGGATAACAATTACGCTTAATTATCCCCAAAATTCCTGGTATCACTAGGTAACAAGTGCGCTTAATCACCAGATTCTATCTGGCTGAACCACCCTGAAGTACGCTCTCAAGGTGTAATTCAATCAAATGCTTTAGTGCTTGTGAATTTAGGTTTATTCCTAATATTTAAACTCAGCACGCTCGGTCCACTTTCTAATGTTGATTTTACTTGTGATTGCTTTACAGAATCCCTCTGTAAGGTCTCACAATTTCCACTTGTGTAGAGTTATTCAACAATTACGGATATCCTAATTCTTTACTAGCATTAGAATTACTAACAAACTAAAGTAGTTGGCCACCTAAACAATTTATCAATAAATCATAATCATTAATTGTAGTAAAACCAAACCATAATCATGTGAAATAGTAGAAAAATAGATTTATATGTTAAATTGAATCATGTATTATAACTTAGAATTCATCCTCAATCAATAAGAAGTTTAGCCACTCATGGATGTAGTAAAATCCATGGTATACATATGATAAAGTAGAAAAGAAATAGCTATGGTGATGAAAACGCTCCAAAACCCTAGCTTTTCCACTTGTGTTCTTGTCTCCAAAAGCTTGATAAAAGAATTAATTCCCAAAAGTAATTAGAAGGGTCTCTTAAATATGTATTCCAAGTTATACAAATATCCGTGCTCAAATCCTGGTCAAAATAGGTTTCCAAAACATGAAAATATGCTAAAAATAGGTCAAAACCAAGCCTTAGCCATGTAAAATAACCAAGGCCACGTTTAAGAGTACTAACGGGCCTGCCTGGGTATGAAAACCCAGCCCATTTTCAGTTTCACGGCTATTTAGCTATTCCACGGAACCATCACTAGTCATCGAGAAAATATTTTTCTTCTGAAATTTAGAATTTTTCCGGCACTTTCTCGATGGCTTCAAGCCTTCAACCTATCGAATAAAATATTTTTCTTCTGACTTTTGTTTTCTTTTCCTAGGTTTTTTTCCCAGGTTTCCTCGATGGGTATTGGCCATCGCGAAAATAAACTTCTTCTGGATTTCAACTGAGTTTTTGTTAAACTCATTCCATACCTCTTCATCAACTGCCGTAACTATCTCAAGTTCCATTTAAAACTCGACCCTTAAACCTTCTCATCAAACCTTACTGTCATCGACTAGCAACTACCACCGCAGACTCTACTCCAACTGCCATCAATTCCTTACTGCCATGAAATACCGAAGCTCAAGGTCCCATTAATCATCATTCACAGCGAGAATATCTCACTGCCATTAAACTCCACCACAACTCTGCTCCATCAACCATCAATCTTCTTTCCCGTCACTGCTAACATCTCTAGCCTCTCTAACTGAATATATAAACTCCATTCTCTTCTAAACTCATTCAACTGCCACCATTAATCACCGATAATCACATCACATCTCCCACATCTTCATCACATCAAATCCATCATCGAACAGATCAAGCTCAACACCACAGCTCTTCACTAGCAACCATTAATCACCAGCCTCTGTGTTCACGAGCAATCATCACAGGCTCGCAGAAACCCATTAAACCATAGCCTCACAATCAACCTTCTCCTCACTGCCATCAATGGCCATTAAAACTAGTTTCGCTGCCAATCACAGCTCTCCATCTCTCAAGCTGCTCTGTAATGCAATCATCATTTGAACCATCGAGCCAAACAGAAACCTCTATCACCATTTCACTTCCGTCAATCACCATCAAGAACAGCCCTCCTCGTCTCTCATCATGATCATCAATCATAATCCATTTCAGCATGAATTAATCAACGAATCATGGCAGAAGCAACCTCTATCAACTCCTCAACCGAAAAGCAAAGTCTGGACGTGTGAAGAAAACCAAACTTTTCTCGCTGTGAACTAAAGGAGGAAGACAGAGTGCCCCTTGTCAAATGGTCGGTGCCATTAGCAATGTTAGGAAATAAAGTAGGAGCGACACATGTAAGACGATTAAGAAAGAAGCAGTGAAATTAAAGAAGGATGAGAAGCATGCAATCAAAACCATAACAAATAGTGGAACGGGACGGAAGTGACAGACTGAGCGAATTTCTGCATAGCTGACACGTAAGATCGGGAAAGTAAACAGCATTAAATGCATATAGTACGGGAAAGTAAGGTAATAATTACTTTACTGACTCATATGATCGGGACGGCATCGGTATTCAAGGAGGAAAGAGCACGTGTAAACCATGCAACGAACGCACCACGGATTTCAAGGAATGAAGAGCACGTGTAGATCATGCAACTTGCGCACCAAAGAGAAAACATGACCTGTCAATCTTACAAACATCCCGATCGTATATAATAAGAAGAACGATAGTAAAGGTCGGGACAAGAGGGACTCGTTACTATGACTATAAATAGAAAAGAGCATACAACGGAGAGGGGGTTGGAAGATGGAAGCAGGAAAGGAAGAAGAGAAAAGATAATAGAGATTAGAAGAAGAAAGTTTATTAGGTATGATAGATGATGATTCATTAAAAGAGAACTTGAATCTGTTAACATTCCTTAAGAAATGTATTTGTAATTGTACCTTAGATTATATTTATGATCTACCATCCATTGAATGATAAAAACGTTTATCAAATTGTTGTTTCTTTAGATGATTCTATGTATCAGTCTATTATATAATTTTCAAATTATTGGTTGTTAATGTCAATGGGAAGATTGACATAAACAATTTGGCGCTAGAAGGAGGGGCTGGGTTAAAGGATTTATCCTACCTGTTCTTTAAAAAGTGAATTTGATGCTGCATTAAAAATGAAAATGGTATTCTAAAAAAAAAAAAAAAAAAAAAAGATTTGTATAGTTTTAATCGAGTATGTTTAAATATTTGATCATAAAACATATTTTTAGAAGATGATAAAATTAGCTTCTGTCACTTTATTTTTCTTTAAGTAATTTATTGTACGAATAGTTGGCTAACTTTTCAAAGTTTATTAGAAATCAAGAGGAGAAAGTTACCTACCACCAAATCCAGAAACAAAATGTCACAAGCAGACTACTGCAAATCAAGGCAGTAATGATGGACAAACTTTAAGACAAAGGGAAGTTGAGAGTGACTCAGACCAACAACAGAGTAATGTGGGAAATCATTCACCAATCCAAGATCTAACACCAAATGCTTTATCACAAAATCAGTTCTCGCATCACGAGAACTCAGGAAATAATGTTAATTATCTTCAAAATCTGATACGGGAAATGGATGAAATAAGGAGAGAACAGAGGATCAGCCAAGGAAGAATTGAATTATTAATCAGAGAAAATCAAGCTTTAAAAGGTGCAATTCGACGTGAACAGAGGCAGGCTGTAACAAGATCACAAAGTCCAGAAGTAATTTTAGAAAGACGAGTACCGAGAAATGAAGGAGAAAATCATGATCAACGGATGGTGTTAGCTGGATCGTCATCGCGAGCCAGAAGACAGAGAGAAAACCAAGAAATCCAACGTACACAATGGCAGAAATGTATTGAAGCCATGGAACAAATGAAAGAGGAAATAAAAGGACTGAAAAATAAAGAAGGAGGAAGAATAGAAGAAGTGCTAAAAGAGGCTAGGCGTACACCATTATCTCAACGTTTAACAAATGTTCCATTACCCAGAGAGTACAATATCCATGTATTTGAATGTTACGATGGAACAAAGGATCCAACCTCACATTTGAAATATTATAATCGAGTAATGTCACGGTGGGATGGCCATGAAGCAATTATGTGCCGTTGCTTTCCTTCAAGTTTAACAGGTTCAGCATTATTGTGGTACGATAGGTTGCCTGAGAGTTCCATTGAGTGCTATTCACAATTAGTGAGGAAATTTCTGGAAGCATACATGTACAATAAACCAGTTGATTCAGGAATAGATAGATTACATTCTCTTACATCATGGCCAGAAGAGACCATAAGATCTTATACTACTCGATGGCATACAATATGTCAAGCAATTGGAGATGTTGATTCAAGCACTGCAATAAATCATTACAAATGGGGAATCGCTGATCGGAGATGTTAGCTTTTTATTGAAATCCATCGCAACAATCCCAAGAATGAGGGGAAACTCAGAGAAATAATAGAAACATGTGCAAGGTTGCAAGATGTCCAGGAACAAGATCCAAGAAGCACTTCACGAAATCAGGAAAGCATGAAAAGGACAAACTCAATTGATGTGTCAATAGAACAGAAAAAAGAATTTCCTCATAAATCAGAATCTAAAGAATCGAAGCGCCCACGGCAAGGGGATAATAAAGCATTTGTGCAACGATTTCAAGAAAGAGTGTTCACAAAGCTTAATATCTCATACACCGAACTTTTGGATATCATAAAAGTTAAACCAGATTTTCAATGGCCATCTTCAAAAGGCAATCAACCTGAATTTACTCAGCGATCAAAAAATTATCGTGGCTACCATTGCTATAAAGGTCATGCAACAGAAAACTGTAGGAATTTTATTATCCTGGTACAAAAAATGATAGATGCAGGAGAGTTAAAAGAATATGTTCAGAGGACCGAACCAGTAGCTAGACCTGATAAAGGCAAAGCAGTACATATCCCGTACAATGAGCGCACCATTAATGTAATATCGTACCAGAAAAAAGAGATACTGACGTAAATACTGCGATCAATAAAAAGTTATGTCGAAGGATTAAAAACCATGAAATTTTCAGAGTATCGGGAAGAATACCAGAAGCTTGGGAAGACTGGATGGCATCCCCTTTAACCTTCTCAGCACGAGAAGTAAATCAGGAAATCGAGATGCACAATGATCCATTAGTCCTTACATTACCCATGGCAGGATGGAATGTTAGAAAAATCCTTATGGACGGGGGCAGTTCGTTGAATGTTTTATTTCATAGTTCATTTTGCAAGATGGCACTTACAAAAGATCAATTAATCCCATCCCGATATATGATTTATGGATTCAATGGAATGGCCTCAAGACCAGAAGGAGATATAGACTTGCAAGTATCAGTCAGACCAATCAACATCCTAACAAGATTCAGTGTAGTAGATGCACCATCACCATATAATGCAATCATTGGCAGACGATGGGTACACCAGCTAAAAGGTGTAATTTCCACTTATCACCAATATCTGCGATTTCCAACACCGCAAGGCGAAACGGAGATCAAAGGGGATCAAGATGATGCAAAGTTCTGTATAATGGGAAGAGGTAAGAATGCACGAAGAACAGGAACAACAACAACAACAAAGAAAGAAAAACCAAAGGACCGAAGAGAAAGAAAATGAAATTAATCAATACTTGAGAAGAAACCTTGAACAAAAGTCAGCAAACGAGTTAGGAAAAAGCAGTAACGGTCAAGGAAACTCAACAAATCAACAACTTGAAGGACTCCCATAGCAATTAAAGGGAATTCCAACTCCAATTGGGAATCCAAAACCAATTTTCACTTCTATAGAAGAAACTAAAATTGTAAATATTGGAACTTCGGAATGGCCCAAGCAAGTGCAGATTGGAATCTTGATGAAAGAAGATATGGAGCAAAGTTTAATCAAATTACTTCGTGATTTTGTAGATATATTTGCATGGAAAATGGAGGATATGCCCGGGATAGATCCAAATATTGTACAGCATGAATTGCGAATACGACCTGATGCTACACCATTTCGTCAACGGATACGCAAGGTTGCATCGGAATATCACGATCCTGTTGAAAAGGAATTAACAAAGCTTCTAAATGCAGGATTCATTCGAGAAGTGCGATATCCAACATGGATTTCTAACATGGTGATCGTTCCGAAAAAGAACGGTGGAGTCAGAATTTGTATAGACTTTACCAATTTAAACAAAGCTTGCCCAAAAGATAGCTATCCATTTCCTAATATTGATCAATTAGTAGATGCTGTCGAAGGTCATGAAGCATTATCTTTCATGGATGGTCAATCGGGATACAATCAAATCGCACTTGCTAAAGCAGATCAGGAACACACAGCATTCTTTACTCCGCGGGGGCTTTATTGCTATACCCGGATGCCGTTTGGATTAAAGAATGCAGGAGCAACATATCAGCGTTTAGTTGATGCAATTTTCAAACCATGGATCGGACAGATATTAGAGGTTTATGTCGATGATATGTTGGTGAAAAGCAAACTATCAATTAACCATTTAAAAGACCTTGCTGAAATCTTTGGTGCGTTACGAAAGTACAAAATGAAGATTAACCCAGAGAAATGCATTTTTGGTGTTTCATCGGGACGTTTTTTGGGTTATTTGGTTACAAAAAATGGAATAGAAGTTGATCCAGCTAAGATCCAAGCAATAACAGATATGCCATCACCCAGCAGTATTAAAAGTGTACAGAAGTTGAACGGATGTCTAGCTGCTTTAAACAGATTTATTGCCAGATCATCAGAACGATGCAAACCATTCTTTGAAATACTCAAGAAGAAAAATAAATTTGAATGGAATAATCAGTGTGAACAAGCATTTCAAAGCATAAAAAAGCATTTAGCCACTTTGCCAGCATTACAAAAGCCAGAACCCGAAGAGATATTAACTTTGTATATATCGGCAACAAAAGATGCAATCAGTGCAGTAATGGTGCGGACCAATGAAAAGATAGAAAAACCAATATATTATATCAGCAAAACCCTTAATTCGGCAGAAAGAAATTATACAAGAATCGAACAACTCATCTTATCATTAGTCTTTGCCACACAAAAATTACGTATTTTATTTTCTCACTCATTATATTCGGGTCCCAAGCAAGGCACCGTTACAATCGGTATTGAAGAATACGGGAAAAGTGGGAAGAATCGTAAAATGGAATTCCCAGCTGGAACAATTCAATATAATTTATGAGTCACAAACCGCTCAAAAATCTCAAGTTTTAGCTGATTTCCTTGCAGACTTCCCAATTGAAGAAGAATATGAAATTCAAGGTCTGATCCTTCAAAATAAAAAAAAAAAAAAAAAATTAAAAAAAAAAAAAAAAAGTACGATTTATTTTTGACAACTTATTGTATTTGTGATTAAAGGACTACCTGGATGCGAGGAAGAAGACCCACAAGATATTCTGGACTCGACAAGCTCTCAAAGGTGGGAAGTCTTTGTTGATGGATCCCGAAACAAAGAAGGAGCAGGAATTGGCATTGTACTTACTACACCAATGGGAGATCGAATGATTCATTCTTTCCGTCTTGAATTTGAAGAACATACAAACAACATAGTAGAATATGAAGCTGTGGTCCATGCTTTGAAACTTATCATTGAATTGGGAATTAGCAATGTTCGACTTACGAGTGATTCGCAGTTGGTAATTCGGCAGCTTGAATTAAGATATCAAACACTTGATGCAGATTTAGTGCAATATAAAAATCTTGTTCAAAGTCTGGCAAGCCAAATCCCAAATCTTACTTTCCGGCATTTATCTCGAGACAAAAATCGACATGCTGATGCTTTAGCATTCATTTCTTCCATGTTAACTGACTCAAGTATGACAGCACTAAAAGTTGGAAGAATTTATGAACCTTCAATTCAGATAAGAATGCTTCATAATATGGAAGAAAACATAACAGAGACAGTTCATGATCCTACACTACAAAATATTCCATTTTTACCTCAACAAATAGGTGATCAAATAAGTGAACCAGATTGGAGAATTCCGATTCATCGATATTTACAAGATAATATATTACCTACCAATTCTCAAGAAGCAAGAAAAATTCAACTCAAATCAGATAATTACCAACTTCGAAATGGAACTTTGTATCGAAAATCATTTCTCGGACCGTTATCTCGATGTTTATCCCAACAGGAGGGAATTCGGATACTTAAAGAGATACATTATGGAGATGCAGGAAACCACAGTGGAAGACGATCACTTGCATTAAAAGCCAAAACTCAAGGTTATTATTGGATATCCATGCAAAAGGACTCAGACAACATGGTACGAAGATGTGAGGAATGTCAAAGATTTGCAAAGAAGATCAAAGCACCAGCTACCGAACTCAATTCTATACTCAGCCCATGGCCATTAGTAAAATGGGGAGTAGATATTGTTGGTCCGTTAGTTGAAGGAACTAAAAAGAGACGATATTTAATAGTGGCTACTGATTATTTCACCAAGTGGGTAGAAGCGAAAGCATTGGCTCGAATCAGAGACTCTGATGTATTTACATTTTTATTTGAAAATATTATATGTAGATTTGGAATACCAGCAGCCATAGTTTCTGATAATGGACAACAATTTCAAGGAAGAAACATTGATATGTTGTTTGAGACGTATAATATTCAACAATACAGATCCACACCATTTTATCCCCAAAGTAATGGACAAGCTGAATCCACGAATAAGACAATAGCAATGAATTTGAAGAAAACACTTGATGGGTATCACAAACGTTGGTGTGAACAATTGCATAACACTTTATGGGCTTATCACACCACGAGAAAAGAATCCACCGAGAATCACCTTTCCTTCTTGCGTACAATACAGAAGCTGTCATACCAACTGAAATCATTCTACCTACCACAAGAACAGAAGCATGGGAGAAAAATTTGAATACATATTTAATGTTAGAGAAATTGGATGATTTAGAAGAAAAGCGGGAAGTGGCACTCCAGAAGATGGAGAACTATCAAAGAAGGATAGCACGGGATTACCACAAAAAAGTCAAGTCCCGAAATTTCGTGCAAGGACAATATGTATTACGACAAATCCCTGAATACCATCGGGACAAAGACGCTGGGAAGTTCGCACCAACTTGGGATGGTCCATATATAATACATACTTCAGCTGGGCAAGGATCGTATTATCTCCAAAATATGCAAGGACAAATCTTACAATATCCCTGGAATGCACGATACCTAAAGCTTTATTATCCATAAAATTAACACAATTATGGAAGCCCGCACAGGTATTCATATCTTTATTTTAAACATTTATTTTACGATACGATTTCTTCCGAGTTCGTACTTACAATAAAATGCAAATCCAGGAACATCGTATTCTGGAAAATGCTTCGATTGGCGACAAAATTCAATCTCAATACCCACAGAGGTACATGTCTTATTAGAATTTGAATAGATTCTAATCTTTTCACAAAGAAGGAATATCTAACTTATGGTTATCATTTTCAGAATACGATCGGGACCAACCTTGTATCTTACCCCTGGCCCGGGTTTGTTTCGTATGTGTGGGATCTCGGATTGCATGTTTTGAGGTATATACACTTCAATCCATTGTATTTCTGAAATAATATGATTAACCTAAAAACTTTATAAATATTATATTTTGTGCAGGGATAATATTCAAAGCACAAACCAGTTAGAAACAAAAAATCACAAAATAATGTTCTCAGCAAAAGTCAAGCTTCGAAACAAGACAGGATCGGGATACAAAGCTACAATATCTAGAAATGAAGCTACAAATACTAAAAGTCAACAACGAGTATAGCTATGCTTTGCGATTGGATGGATGAATCGGTTGAGAAGGAACTTCCGGAACAAGAGCACGACCATTTACCACAGAAGGATCGGCCTGAGCCCGCTCCAAAGCAGAATTGAATGACATTGCAATTTTAGCTTTAGCATCTTGTCTTACCCAGACAACATAAGCATGGCAATAGTCAACCTCCGATTGGAGATCTTTAATTTTCTCCAGATCTTTATCTACTTTCTCCTTCTCAGCATTCAATTCCTTTAATAGTTCATCAGCTCTTGATTGCACTTTAGTTATTTCATCACCTTGAATGTTGAGTAGAGATTATAAGTCCCGAAGCTAAATCGTACTTAAAGCTACATTTTTCTCTGAAATCTTCAGTTCTTCAGTGATGTTTGTTATTGTATTATTGGCAATGTTAATTTCAGCTCCCGCTATTGTTGCTCGGCCATTGGCTTCATTCATTTTCTTTTCTAGCACTAAAAGTCAGAGTGAATGTTAGTTAAACCATATAATACCATCAATAAAATCATTATATAATTCAACATATACCTCTAACTATAGATTTAAATTCTGGTTCTTTAAGAGTTAAAGTTTTCAGAACTTCTTGATACTTGGATTCCGCTCTATTACGTCTCCAGGTATTCAAATCAATACTATCGGACAACTGTGTTAATTTCTTCTTAACCAGTTCCATATCCATATTCATTTCCCTTGCATGATTGTTCAACTGAATCATCCTACGCTGGAACCTAAACAGAGGTTCCAAGTCTTCCTCTGATCCCATCAA
>JAJJMC010013841.1:5572747-5638851 GCA_023531435.1 Papaver californicum
TTTAAAAAAAAAAAAAAAAAAAAAAAAAAAAACTGGTATGCACCAAGTACAGGAACGCACCAAGTACTGGAACGCACCAAATACTAGAACGCTCAAGTACAGGAACGCACCAAGTACTAGAACGCTATAGTACTGACGAACCGAAGGATCGTACCAATGAAGATAGATCCTGGAGCGATGTAGTACGATTCTAAAATAAAATATGAATTGAGAAGTAAGGACAAACCTTGATTCTGATCTTGAAGTTTTTGATTTTGATCCTCAAAAATTTCCAGCTGTCGAAGTTCTTGTTGTTGTTGTTGTTGTTGCTGTTGTTGAAGTTGTTGTTGAAGATTACTGTTTTGTTGCCTCAGATTCTCAATTTCTTGTTGCAAACTCTCATTCCCAGTCTTTGCTTTTGATGTCTCGTTCTTGAGCATCTGTTCCATCATTATGGCTCTAGCTTTATAGAATTTGTACGCTGCAAACGTACAATCGTTACCAGTTTTGAGCTGAGCAAGAACTTGTTGAGGAAACGAGTACGTTGAGCCTTCTGCCATGGTTAGAATTTCACTCAAGGAAGAAGGAAGACTGAGCGGGTGTGGTTGATCGAAAAAATCACCTTCAAACCAAGCATCTCGGGTTCTATCTATCGAAGCCGCACCAACCGAAGCCCGAAGCCTAGCCATGGAAGCATTATCGGCCTTTGATAAGTTGAACCGAATAGAAGTATTTAAAAACCCTTTTGAGACAAACCATTCGAAGGCTTCATCTTCTTTACCCGTAAGAATAGTTCCTTCATCTTCCTCATTAAAAGGCCATTGCACGGGAGGATCGGTCATACCATCGTCACTATCATGAGAGGGAGTGGCAGGACGAGGTGATGTCCCGATGGGGGCACTTATTACTTGATTGACCTCAGAAGTAGATATATTCTCAGTTTGGTGCGCAGCATCAGGAACGATTGAGGGGGGAACATTAGGGTTCATACTTTCAGTGTTACCTCCCTCAGAGATTTCATTTCCTTGTCCTTCTACAACAATATTTTCATTTTCAACATTCTCTTCAACAGCAACAGCAGCTTCGATCAATTGTACTACATTATCTTCTTCAATGGCAACATCGTCTGCTTCCTCTTGAGGTAATCTGGAGAAAACTGTTAATGAAGCATCGCAATGAGCAACGTGCATTATGTCGAAGCTACTAGGAAGAGGAGAAAAAGTGGCGAAGATATTTGAGGGGGCAGTGGTATCTGAAACAGCTTCAGAAATAGATGAAGGAACGGAGGGCAAATCTGAAGGAAGAATGGGTAATTCCATACTTACGGGAACAACATTGATAATAACATGCTGTCCCGATACATCGGTTCGGACCGAACCCTCAGCAGCAGTTACAGGAGCAGAATTACTGCACCCCACATCTATATTATCTCTAATTTCCCCCTCTTCTGCTTCAGAAGGGTATGATGGTCTTCTCATTTTTCTCTTTTTCTTTGTTTCTTCAGGAAAAACTAGCTTACGTTTTCCTTTACCTTCTACAATTTCTTCTTCTTCCACTCTCTGTCTTCCTTCAACAATTTGAATACCAAGATTTCGACGAGGAGGAGGAGGAGGAGGAGGAGGGACATCAGTGACAAGATCAGAATCAGGTTCAATCTGAAACATAGACATTTGTTTCGTGAGGGATAATTTAACAATAATTTATAATAGTGTTGAAATAAAGAATAACGCAAACCTTATAGTCGAACTTGTAGTCCACAAAATTTAACCGCCAAGGACAGTAACTTGGGAATCGATTTCGAAGCGCTTGAATTTCATTGGCAGGAATGTTACCATAAACCCAAGGACCTTCAATTATAATTGGAGTACGATACCACTTGTAGTCATGATCCTGACGAATTCTTTCCTTTGTGGGAAAATCAAGCTTGGTTTTAGGAATATGTTTGATTTTGGGATCATCAATTTCATGTAACAAGGAAAATCCCGGATGACTTTTGCGAGCGGGACTGACACTCCACTTCACATAATTTTTCTTTGAGATGCAATCTCCATATGTGGCATGGAAATTCTCTACAGTATAACCCCAACGTTCTGAAGAATCTGGTACGTAGCAGGTAAGATTAGTCCGCCCTTCACTTCGAAGATAGCACTCATCAAGAATCCGCCACCAATTACCATTGTATTGAGTAATGGATCGGGGCAGTCCATGGGAAGAATTACTTCGAGTTGCAAGGACCTCAAACTGAAAGGGATTCTCCTCTTCATATAAAGGAATACGAAGTCCGGCCTCTAAAGCACCAGCAGCAATTAACAAATGATTGTGTGAATAATTGAACTTCTGCATTGCACTTAAAGTTAGAACATCAGAACTAGGATCAAAAAATGAGACTTTAAAGTCTTGAATATCATGTCTTATTTTAAAGTCTTCAATATCCATTGTTCGATAGCTATAAGATGCTTGAGAACGTTTATTTCTAGAAGTAGGATTAATATTTGCAGTAGTTTTAGGAACTGGATTACGAGCAGGCCGAGCCACGGCGTATCGAGAGGAAGAAATTCTAGCAGGTCTTTCAGATTCCTGATGATCATCAGTAGCATGGGGATTCCTAGACGCCATGATATTTTACCTGGAAAGAAAAGTTTTAAGGATCAGCTCAATCATATCATCAATTCAATTATATTTGTGAAAAGTTAATCATGATTAGACTTTAAAGTAAGATACTCAAAAGAAAAATTTTAACATACCTGAAGAAAGGAGATAAATAATTACTTCATCCGGTGTTAAAAGCCTATAAAGACGATTGGGATGACGAAAGTACTTGAAAAAACTCAAGGAAAACAGAGAACAACAACTTTAAGAGGTAAAAAACAGAAGTGGAAAAGACTGCTTCGTATTTAAAGCAAAGAATAGAAACCGTCATAATTTGGAAAGGCAGAGATTTGATTCCCTCGAAAAACGGAGTAACTGACACAAACGTGATAATAAGAGTTACTGCTTCCGAAAAGTACGCGTAACGTGTGAAAAGGAGTAATGGAAAAGTGGGGAGTGATAATTGTTCTTTTACTTTTTCGAAGACCTCGAATCGACCGTTAAGATTTTTGGAAAAAGAAAAAGAAGGGGGCAGATGTTAGGAAATAAAGTAGGAGCGACACATGTAAGACGATTAAGAAAGAAGCAGTGAAATTAAAGAAGGATGAGAAGCATGCAATCAAAACCATAACAAAATAGTGGAACGGGACGGAAGTGACAGACTGAGCGAATTTCTGCATAGCTGACACGTAAGATCGGGAAAGTAAACAGCATTAAATGCATATAGTACGGGAAAGTAAGGTAATAATTACTTTACTGACTCATATGATCGGGACGGCATCGGTATTCAAGGAGGAAAGAGCACGTGTAAACCATGCAACGAACGCACCACGGATTTCAAGGAATGAAGAGCACGTGTAGATCATGCAACTTGCGCACCAAAGAGAAAACATGACCTGTCAATCTTACAAACATCCCGATCGTATATAATAATAAGAACGATAGTAAAGGTCGGGACAAGAGGGACTCGTTACTATGACTATAAATAGAAAAGAGCATACAATGGAGAGGGGGTTGGAAGATGGAAGCAGGAAAGGAAGAAGAGAAAAGATAATAGAGATTAGAAGAAGAAAGTTTATTAGGTATGATAGATGATGATTCATTAAAAGAGAACTTGAATCTGTTAACATTCCTTAAGAAATGTATTTGTAATTGTACCTTAGATTATATTTATGATCTACCATCCATTGAATGATAAAAACGTTTATCAAATTGTTGTTTCTTTAGATGATTCTATGTATCAGTCTATTATACAATTTTCAAATTATTGGTTGTTAATGTCAATGGGAAGATTGACATAAACAAGCAACATTTGAATAATAGTAGCCCCTTAGTAAAAACCGATAGCTCCTTTAGTAATTCATTTAAACTCTTCTTTGGCCTGTCAGTTCCGTGAAACTGAAAAGCATAATTCCCATTTCGCCCATAACTTCCTCGTACGAAGTCGGAATGACTTCATTTTTTCACCTGGTGTTTGTCCCTTCTTCACTTGTAGCACTTTTTTTATCGCATAATTAAGTGTCAATTCACTCTTCTTGGATGATTCCACCTAATAAAAGATAAACAAACAAAAACCAACGTAATATACAATAATTCACAATAAATCTAGCAAATACTAGCATGAAATAACACCCAAATATAGAGAAAATATGCACTTATTAGGTAATAAAATGTTCACCAACTAACAAATCATCCATCACCGGATCGTTGTGAAGATTAACGAAATACTTTGTTTACTTTACGGTTTGAAGGTTCCAATTCCTCTGAGCCTGCACTAGAATCATTCATTTTGAATTTAAGAATCACCAAATCTAGGTTTCAAGATTTTTTCCCCCAAAACTCTTCTTCTCTTTCTAGTTCTCTCTCTCAATAATTCTAATTCTCTAACACAAATATTTTATCTCATATAATACTAACAAGTAACTAATTTAACTAACTCTAATTATTAAATATAATTAAGTAAGGATATTTTGGGTATATTCAAAATTATATGGATAGGTGTGTGTGTGTGTGTGGGGGGGGGGGGGGGGGGGTGGTGCAGGAATTAGGTCCTAATAAGTAAGCAAAATGGGTGGGTGGGGTGGGTGGGTGGGGGGATGGTCCCCTCAAATTCAGAGGGTTCCCTAAAAAATCGTTATTCATAAACCTAAACCTAGCGAATTTGACGGCCGATAAAAAATAATTTAGAACTACTTATATAATAAAATAAAATAGGGACATTAATAAGTAAATTCAACACAACCCTTACATTATTTGGGCCTCTTGAAGTTGATGGAGAGCCATTTCGTCAGAAACAATGGAAAAATCAATTTCAATAACTTTGCGTTCTTCATAAGCAATAATCTCCTTCGCTTTCGATTGAGACCCAATAACTAGATGATTTCATTGTGAAATTCGAGTAGGTTTAGTCACCGATATATAGATTGACAAAAAATGAATCGGTAAATGGAGAAGAATAAGGAGAGGGAGAAGGAAAAGAAGAGGAGTTGTTTTTTGTCAGTGATAATGATAGATTTAGGTCTTATATTAGAGTAAAGGATAGTATCCGATTTTTATTCACCAATAGGACATCCCCTTGCCACCTCTATTGGATGGGTATAAATAAATATCCCCAAATTATTTTTTTCAGCCCTCAAATTCGCCAGGTTCAAAAAGTCAGGGGCACACTTCTATTATTCTATTTTTCACGTTTTTCCTTTCTTAAACCCACTGCTTTAAAAAGTGAGGGGTACACTCCAATCTCTATCTTATTTCATTTTTCTTGTTAAGAAGCCTTTCTATTTATATATATATATGCCTATTGTGTTTTATCGGTGATTTTTTTTTTAATAGCCAATCTACTCTCTTTCTTAAGGAGACAGATAAAGGCGTGAAGAGAAAGCTGGTGATTTTTTCGACTCTGATTTTTCGTTTTTAAGTTTTAGATCTTTTTCTTTATCAAATATTTCTCAATAACCTAAGAGAATCCTTTATTTTTATCAAATCACTCCCCCAAATTCTTTTATGAAAAAATCTCTTAATAAAACTAGGTTTCTGTTTCAAAATTACCAATGAAATTTAGGGATTTTGGGTTTCATTCTTTACTCGTGTCACCCAAAATTTTGGATATCTTAATTTGATATTAGAAGAAAAATCGATGTTTTGATTATTTAATTTATGATCCAAACTTCAACGATAACATGGAAGAAGACATCAATGACGAGAGTCATAGGGAGGAAGAAGGTGAACATGTTTCTAGTCAGTTCTTCTATAGCAGTAAAACCCATGAACTTGATTGTTGAAACATAATTCTAGTTCCTGTAGTTAATTGTTTCAATATAATCGCAGTGAGGATGCAGGCGAATATATAGATGATTAGGATATTAGTTGGAAAGTTTGAATAGCAGCCGCAAAATGTTTATCCGCTTTAATTGTTTCTTGCTCTGGCATGCTCTTTAAGCTGTATGGACTATGGAGAGGTAGTAGATTGAAATAAAACTGCTAATATCAATTCAATATCATTATGTTTGATATGTTTTCGCTTCAATTTTATATAAATTTCTTCAAGTATTCTAGCCAACCTAATTTTTCTATTTATGATTTTGTAAAACTGGTAATATACACGTGGTTAAGTAGTTTACTAGTTAAGGTTGCTTTGTTAATGCCAACCATAAAGGAATTACCTCATTTCTTGGGATATCATTGTTACTCCCAAAGCCTTAAGAGGTTTAAACATCAAGAAGGATGCTTTATTTAGTAAATCTTTGTTAACCAAGTTAGCTTGGAGAATGCTAGAGAACCCTAAGGCTTTATGGGTTTGAATTTTAGAACATAAATATCATCTGGGAAGTAATCACATAAGAGATGAAATGCCAAAAATTGGTTGATTTGTAAAGGAATGTGTGTGGGTCTTAAAATAATTAAATCCAATTATTGTTGGCAAGTTGGAGATGGTAAGAACATTAACATATGGAGGGATATTTGGATACCTACAAGAGATCATGTTCTTACTTCTCAGTTTGACTCTATTGATATAAGAAAAGTAAATCAATTAATTGATTACGACACCAAGAATTGAAATATCAATATGCTCAATTGTTTGTTTGATGGTAACATTTTTGGTCAAATAACTAACATTAAGTTTTTTTTGCAGGGATATGACAAAATCAGATGGAAAAGTAGTAGTAATGATTTATTTTATGTAAAAAAGGCTTACAATCTCTTGATAAACAAGGAAGTGCAGGGTAGAATCTCCAGAGGTGCCGACTTTCCATGGGAAAGTCTGTGGAAGTTACAACTACCACCTAAAATGTCACATTTCTTATGGAAATGTGCTCACAAATGCCTTCCAACTAGAGGCAGGATAGGGAAGATAAAACACACTATTAATAAGCTTTGTCCTTTTTGTCAACATGAAAATGAAACACTCCAACATTTGTTTGTTGATTGTTGGATAACCAAGAGGGTTTGGTTTGCTATGTACACCAATATTGCTCAACATTTTCCTAATGTGAATTTTGATGATTGGTTACTGTCTTGGTTTGTGTCTTCTAACTTCTCTAATGATTTTCATCAGCATGCTCTTAGATTCATTTGTATAATTTTGTGGTTTGTGTAGAGACAAAGGTGTTATGTGGTATTTGATAATGTATAGATTAATCTTAATGGAATCATTGTCCAAATAAAATAAATACATTAGTGACTTGGAAAGTTCACTACTACTCAAAAATAATCAAGATATGAACACAAATAAATCTTATTGGACGCCTCCTAGTGATGGAGCAACAAAGATTAACTTCGATGCCTCATATTTAAAAGGTTATAATTTAGTTGGTTTGGGACCAATTCAACGTTTTTGTGTAAGAAACTACGAGGGATCAAGGTGTGGTACCGCCTCTGTGGTTAATGAAGAGCAAGTATATGCCTTAACAACACTTAAATCTATAAATTGGGCCATTGAAATGAAGGTGTATAAGCTAGATTTGGAAGAGGATTGCAAGAATATGATCGAGGCAATTGGAGGAAGACTTTCTGGTGTTAAGTGGACAACTCTGAACATCATCCAGGATTGTCAACTTAGATTAAATATCATAGACTTTTGGAAGATTTCCTATGTCTCAAGAGATACTAATGAGTAACAAACTCTTTAGCAAAATATGCAAGAGTCAATAACATTAATAATAGCACCATCCCTTTATAACTAAATAATTGGAGGATGATAACCCATATAATATTTAAATTTAAATAAAATTAATTTTCCTATCAGAAAAAAAAAAACTATTATATTTGTAATGTTAAAAAGAATTTTAATTTTTTTTCTTTCTTTTTTAATATTGAATCATATAATACGGAATATTAATGTATGATTTAAACAATGTATGATATTATTTCTATACTATTAGGTTTCAAAATACTTGTTGATGATTAATCTAAGGCAGGACGAAAACACCAACATCTAAGAGTAAGCCAAGACCAGAAAAATATTCAACTATCTTCAGTTAAATAATTCATGTTATGTTTGACCTATTTGGAAATTGATGAGTTTTGAATTTGAAAGATTTTATATATATCTCAATTTAGTGTATGCGATTTATCTTATTCTTTTTACTAATTGATTTATTAATATTTTAATTCGTAAGTATTTTGTTTGTAAATATTTACTTCCACGATGTATGTGTTTTGTGTTGTTCCTTATGTGAGATTTGAGAATTTTGTTGTTATTTGTGAAAGAAAATCATTATACCATATATAACTCCGGTCGGTAAACATAATAATAATTAATATCTCATGTAACACTGGAGCCATTGGAACTCTTTTGCGATGATATGTTGGTAGCTGCAAGTTGTATTATGTTTTAGGAGTTCCTAAACACAGTGTTTGTGCAAAACAATATTTTCAGGGGATAAAAAATGAATGTTTACTTAAGGAAAAATAAATATCACGATCACTGTGCAAACACTTATACAGTCATATATGCATTCAAATATGTATTCCTTATCATACTTAGAGCATCCACAGTGGAAAAAATGTACCTAATAGTTGAAGAACAATAGACTTGCTACATTTTGCAAATGCCAAAACAGTTAAATTCATCAACCATATTTGGCAGTCAAGGGCAAATTAAAATGGGGCCTAAAGCATGTGTCGGGTGATGAGATGTTAATTGTTTTCGCGCCTGAGACAAATGTGAATTTAGTTAGTGTTTATCAAAAGTTATTTATAAATTCGCCTCATGTGGGATGTGCTTTTATTCAACTTTAATCTCGTAAGATGTAAATATATTATGTCCGCTCAAAATGTCAAACGTGGTTTAAGAATTCTTCCAAAAGATAACATGTTTATATTTAACACATGATATCAAGATGTTAAAGTCCTAGTTTCTATTGAGCGTGTACAAATAACTCCTGTATAGTAGGCGGATTTTGTAAATTACGTCTAAATTGAAATATAAATTTGATTTGTGAAATATTAAATCTGACAACCAAATTTTTTACCTATTTCTACAAAAATATTACTATTATTTTTTTAATTTAATCTATTTCTATTATACTATTAATGCATACCAAAATTCATATACAACAGCATATCTCTCATCATTGAATTGGTGCCCCAAACAAATCAGTACCGGTCCACAGCAATGCACGTAACACCGTGGAACTAACAAAAAGCAAGCCAAACAGCGCATCATGCGTAACAAATGTTCCCTTCACCGTGGATCAAACAATTTGCGTCTTCTAGAAACTTCCATCTCTACAAAATTCTACTCGTAGTTATTTGTATCCTGGAAGACTCGAACTCATGACATCATCACACACGTCAAAAAATCGATTCAAATACGACTTGGGTCAAACTCTCGCTAAATCTTTGTCGATTAAGATTCCTTCGCCTCACATTTCTACTGTCCCTCTCTATAAATAACGACTTTCTTTCACCTACAATTCTTACTTCATAAAACCCAGCCTCCAATTTTCTCTTCAAGAAAAACTCAAATCAATTCCACAAAATAAAAAAATAAATAAAATGTGTCCTTCAAATGTGAATTCCTGTCAATCTGAGACAGTGTCCGAATCTGATTTTCGTCCGGCTTTTGATGTACTAGACACAGACAGAGATGGCAAAATCAGTATAAATGATTTAAAATCATTCTACTCAGGTTTTCAATGTACAGCTAGCGATGAAGAAATCAGCTCCATGATATCAATTGCGGATTCTAATAAAAACGGATTCGTAGAAATTGATGAGTTTGAGAAAGTTGTTACGGGTGGAAATGGAAAGAACTCAAGAAACCCATCATCGGCGTCCTTAATGAATGAGGTGTTCAAGATTATGGATAAAGATGGAGATGGAAAACTAGGGTTCGAGGATTTGAAGGATTACATGAAATGTGCAGGTTTTTCTACAAGTGATGATGATATTAAAGCTATGATTAAATTGGGTGGTGGTGATGAAAATGAAGGTGTATCTTTTGAAGGCCTTCTTGATATCTTAGCTGTTTAATTCCTCTTTTCTTCTTATTCATGAGATTTTTATTTAATGTTGAGAATATGTTCTTTGATGAATTTTGACTCGTGAAATAGACTACTATACTATACGATCTGTGTTCTTTTGGAGGTTCTCATATCAATGAAGTTGCCGAATAAGAACAAATATTTCTTTGTTTGATAGTGTCGGCATTTAGTATACATAATATTCCTTTTATTTGAAGCATGATATAGGGGCTCCCACATCAATAGAGGGGCTCCTAGTTGAGCCAAGGTGACCCAATTTTACAATAAGGGATGTCCTAGGGGGTAAAGTTAAATGTCCATTTTACCCTTCTACTAATTAAAACCTAAACTCTTTTAATTTCTTTCCAAAATTTTCATAACTTTCAAAAACAAAACCAAAGAAAAAACCAACCGTAACCCATCTAAATTCATCGCCGATTCGCAAATTCATCGTCGATTAAAATCAACAAAACAATTCGAGATGAAGAACCATACTAAAGGAATTCAAGGTAGTAGTGATGGCAATGAACACTTTTCAGGGCAACCTAATCAAGAGATTCAACAAGAAATCGATAACCGTTCGCAAAATCAAGCAGAGAAAAATCCAACAATGGTGTATCTAAGGTATTGAATCAAACCCATATTATTCTTAGAACTTGTAATTGATTTATTCGCATGTTTGATCATGTTTTTGGGGAAAAAATGTTGGACACAGTTGATATTACGGTTGGGTCCGTGTCAAAACCCAACCGTAACATTTGGTGTTCTTGAGTATTACGGTTGGGTTATTTTCAAAACCCAACCGTAAATTAAATGGAAGAAGATGAATAGTTTAGGATTTTACGGTTGGGTTTCAATAGAAAACCCAACCGTAAGTAATTTGCGCCATTTTTTGAAAACCATTCTACGGTTGGGTTTTGAGAAAATCCCAACCGTAACACTAGCTTGCATAAAAATTTTGTTAGAAAATTACGGTTGGGTTTTTCTTAAAACCTAACCGTAACATATGGATAATTTTTTTATATGGTTTACGGTTGGGTTTTGAGAATAAACCAACCGTAATATTTGCGCACATTAAAATTTATGTTTTTGTGTTACGGTTGGGTTTTAAGAAAAACCCAACCGTAAAAATGATATGCAAGTCAGTTACATGTAAGTTACGGTTGGGTTTTTGTTAAAACCTAACCGTAACATATGGAAGAACATTTACGGTTGGGTTATTCTCAAAAACCCAACCGTAAATTTTCCTGTGTAGTCAATTTTTTTTTACTTGAAGTTGAATTGCTTGGAAATTATCTAACTTGTATTGGTTGTGTGTTGTAGGAAGAATAAAAGGGGTAATAATTTAACACCTATTTCTCACACTCCAACCCCTCCCCACGGAAAGCATTTAGGGGTTGAGAAGAGAGGCGTGAGCAAGACCCATAATCCCTCTTTTGAGGTAGGTGGTGGTAGTGATCCTCAAATTGCAGAAGAGGAATATAATGTGTTCCAAGGCTTGGGTGATATACCAACACCCAGAGGTTCTCTTGTGATTAGAGAACCACCACAAGAGCAACAAGTAGAAGAAGAAGAGGGGGACAAAGAACAACATGTCCCTCAAGGCAAAGGTAAAGAAATTAGAAAAGAAAAGGCAAAGAAAAGGGTGGTTGCCAAAGAAATTCCCAAAGAAAAGGCCGAACCTCAACTGTGGCCTAAGAGGAGGAATGGAGGACTATGGGGTGAGGCCCCAGACAAATCAGCAATATTATTTGGTTATCCCCATTCATGGGCTGCCAAAGTTGCAGCGACCAAGGTATTATTCTAATCACTTCTCTTATTCTGTTAAATTTTGGTTTGTTAACTTGTGTAAGTAAAACAAATATTTTTTTATTCTTTGTAGGATCATACACAGGCGATCAAGAAATTGGTTCGTCAAAGGGCACAACATTGGCCCTTAACTGAAGAATGTACGGCTGTACAAATTCTTGTAAATGGTACCGGGTTAGCTCCCGGAATTACAAATTCAATGTGGGAGTATGACAGCGTCGTCTGCGCAGCGTTCAGGGAACGTTATTGGCCTGAGACCGATACGTTTCATCTCCCATTCGGCGAAATGACTATAACGCCGGATGATGTCCACTCAATTCTAGGGCTGGAGGTGGAAGGTAAATCTGTGTTTGAGGGTTTTGACAACAACATGTCCTGGAGTGATATTTATGCACTTGTCAAAGAAACACTTGGATGGGAGAAGACCGAAGCTGAATCGGAATTTAAATTGGTGACTGGAGATAAACCGGGGATGCCAAAGAAGAAAGTTCAATACATGAGCAAGAAAATATTGCTGCGGTCACTACGGGAGAAGTTTGGAGGGACCGCGAAGTTGGAAATGGCTGGGGTCGTCATAGATGACACCAGAGCCATTCGAACAGCCAGAGCTTATCTGCTATATATGCTCGGCACCATCTTCTTTGGTGACAACTCGGGCAACAGGGTGAACGTCCAGTATCTACAATGGCTTCAGGGTGATCTCGGGTGACCCATCAGTACTCGTGGGGAACTGCCACCCTGGCCTACCTACTTGCTAACCTTCGAGGGTCAGGGGAACTGAGATTGCCGGTAATACCGGTCTGCTTCAGGTAATTTATTGTTTGAATTTGAATGTTCAATTTTAATTTATTTTTTTCATTTTATTATATTAATATTAATTATCTTTATAGGCATGGGTATACGATCACTTTCCCAGACTGGCTCCTCAAACAAGCGTTGATGTTAATGGACCTACGGGAAAGAAATTCGTCTTCACCGGGACGCAGGCAAAATATAAAGAAATGCTCATAGCAAAGATGAGAAAAGAAATTGATGCTTTCACGGTCGAAGATGTTGTTTTCGATCCTTATGTGAAGATTAGCATAGAGGGTGATGGACATGTTTAAGATTTACGACGACTGTCGGACGTGGCAGGCTACAACGACCCTTTGTACCATCCGTTTGGGTAGGTGATGTCCAACCCCCGGCGAACTCTCCGCCAATATGGATACGTCTAAACAACGGTTACACTGGAAATGTTTAAATTGTGTGTGAATGAGTCGATGATCGAAGGGCCAAACATCGTGTTAAACTATGAGCCAACGCCTTCAGTCGCGGTTTGGAATAACCGCAATGATCCGAAATACCAAGTCCAAATGAATGAGTTAACTCCCTCTCCGGGCACAAAAGAGGCTGCAGGAGATTACTTGGATTGGTATCGCCATTTTGGTCATCCAACTATCATCAACAATGATCCGGAGACTCTGGCAATCAACACATGAGATGGTTTCTGGAAGAAGGCATATTTCAATTTGGTACGTACATTATTTTTGTTATTAATGTTTTTAAGATTTATTATTAAATACTGATCCTACTTTAATTTCCATATGTGAATAGAAAAAGAAAGCCGTTGCATTGGCGGACTCTATTAATCCATGCCTAAGCAGAATTGATGTGAGGACGCGTGACCAAGTCCAAGCTTTGATTAGGGAGGTTCATCATGAAGTTGAGGATGTGCAGCGGACTTTAAAGAGGAGTAGACCCAGTACAAGAGGCGCGACTACAGATGCGAGTACTACTAGGAGAGAGCCCCAAGCATCGGATGAAGAGACACATGATGAAGCCGGGGATGCTCAACGTGGTGCTCGTACTCGAGGCGGTCGTGTTGGAGCTCGTACTCGTGGCGGTGCTGCTCATCGTAATGTTAGAAGCAAAAAAAGAGCTCGTCAAAGTCATCGACCTACCCCTCCTCCTTCTCCCTAACTCTATATCTATGGACAACAAAGTTTAACGTATGTGTGAATTAGTTGTGAAGTTAGATTTGAAATTTGAATTTAACATGGACGTGAAATGAAAAATCAGTCGCCAAAATTTAGTTACCAGTTATTTGAAGTTGGAAAACAAAAAACTTATATTTTTCCGGTAAAAATACCCAGTCACATTATTATTACGGTTGGGTATCAGAAATAAACCCAACCGTAAAACTGGCAAAATGAAAAATAAGACAGGTTTACGGTTGGGTCTCTAGCCAAAACCCAACCGTAAAACTGTCACATTTTTATAATACAGTTTTACGGTTGGATTTTTGATGAAAACCCAACCGTTTATATGAAAGAATAATGTTACGGTTGGGTATTGGCTGGAAACCCAACCGTAAGGTTTATGGCCTTAACACGTAAATTCCCTAGGATATTACGGTTGGGTTTTCAGCCATAACCCAACCGTAAATTCAACTGGATACGGTTGGGTTTTAAGGCAAAACCCAACCGTAAATATGTGTTGAAAATGGAACATAAATTATCAGAATTGTTACGGTTGGGTTATAAGCCAAAACCCAACCGTAAATTCTACTGGATAACACAAATTTAGATTATCTAATTTGTGTTTTTTTCGTTTTTTCTTTGTTTCAAACACCCAATTTACCTTCAATCTAGAAAAAATGATTGAATTATTTCAAAATTTTGCTTTTTAAAACTCAAAATTAACCAAAAAAATCAATTCTCCTAAGGATAAGTTACGGTTGGTTTTTCCTTTAAAACCCAACCGTAACTATGGGAAAAATGTGGTTCATCAATTTCTTCAACTTACGGTTGGTTCTGGTTTAAAACCCAACCGTAACTAGGGGAAAAATTGGGTTCATCATTGTTCTTTGAGTTACGGTTGGGTCTGGTTTAAAACCCAACCGTAACTTGGGAAAAAGATGGTGTTCATCATTGTTCTTCGAGTTACGGTTGGGTTTTGTTGAAAACCCAACCGTAATTTTGGGAAAATATGGTGTTCTTCGGTGTTCTTGGTGTTACGGTTGGGTACGACATGAAACCCAACCGTAACATTCTCTGAATCACAAAAAATCAAACTTTCATATCGTGATTTCATCTAATTTGTGCCATAAAAAGATCAAGAGTTTAATCTAGAGGTATCTAAATGCCACTATGGTTTATTGAATCAAAATCTAGGGTTTAAAAAAAAAACCCATAAAATTTTCTTAAATTTCATCAAGTTTTTCTTCCCACCAAACACAAATTCAAAAAAAAAAATTGATCCAAAAAATTTGATTAAGAAATAGATTATGTTTAATTAATCATGATTAGCTTAATCTAATCTTAACTAATTAATGTAATTAACATTAATAATCAGGGATAGTTTGGGTATTTGATAAGAATTATGGATAAGGGGTTTTTGAGTTTTACTTCATAGTGTCCCTATTTCGTCTTATTATTGAAGCCCCTCTATTGATGTTGGAGCCCCTATATCAGGCTTCTTTTATTTTGAAAGAGTTAAACATATTCCTGGAAAATGCATTATAAAATAGTAGAAACTGCACGATTTCTGTGGTTGAGTTCGAAACTCTGTGATGTAGAATTTTGTCCCTTTATTTCTGTAAATTGGTGCCGTGTTTGACACCATAGACTCACGGACATATCATTTCAATCGGAACTATCTTTCTCCGTAGGTATGTTTGCAAAGAAGACTAACTAGAACCGTAGATTGATCCCACAACGCGGCAACGAGCATGGACCCAAGATCCCAAAGCATCAAATTGCCTACCGTCCCTTTCATATAAAACGTGTGGTGCTAGCTAGCTTTCAAGCTCTGGTCACGAAATCTTAAGCGATTTTACTCATTGCTACTACCGGTTAAACTCAACACAATCTACTTTTGTCTTTGAATCTTCTATCTTACAAAAAGAGGTAGAGATTGATTTTTGATATGGTACTGGATGATGGGCGGAATTACCCTCCATTATATTATGAGATTCAGATATCATAAGAGCGGTCATTGAATATATATGATCCTCTGGCTTCAAAAATTTGTTGCTCGATCCTGACCCAAGACATATATACTAAGCTATATTTAGTGTTTGTTGATTGTTATAGGCAAGTTATGCAAATTTATTTGGTGAGTGTATACGTTTCTTATTCAATCCACATACTGGAAATGTTGGCTTAAATATGTTCTTATGTGTGTGTTCTAATTGCAAAACAAAGGGCAGATGCAATACTTACATCGGTCTTTTGATTTTTCCGACAATACTTTCAGCTTCAACCCACAACAATCCAAAGATTACCAATGTGATCCATAACAGCTGACACCACCCCTGTACGAACTCAACCATCGGACTTCTACAAAGAGAGTCTTCAATGTTCAAAGTTATTCATGTTAAAATTTGTCATTGTCTGCGTTCACTAAAAGATCTGTAAGCTAAGTCTTGCAAAATATCCATCAAGATCAAAAATTTCGTTGAGGTTCATCAAGATCAAAAATTTCGTTGAAGAACCTCGACATAGATCACTACTAGCAAATGACAAATACACGTCCAATTTGCTACCTGACCCAAGTTGTGCTGAATTATAAGTTTGTAGGTTAATAGCATAGTATGATTCTCAGATCAACTTATCAGAAACACCTTCTCATGATATACATTTTTGATGAATTCTTTATCCTACATGGGACTTGACTACAAAATCTGATAGATCGAGCAATTTGTGGATGCAGACGGTCGTACTATCGCTTCACAAAAATATGGATACCCATAAAAAAAGTACCTAGCAAATCCAAACAGGACTGCAGTCTTACTGAGTTCTTCATTGAGACAATTCCAACTGGTTCTATACATAAACATGCAACGGTGTGAAGCTTGTGAAGAAAATAAAACGAGACTCCAAAAACAAAGTTGAAGACAAGCATAAATTCACGATCACCTAGCTCATACAATCATACGTTCAAAATGTTTCTAAATTACAGCGTGTGGAGGTGGGCCTTGTTGATCAGAAAGGCGAGGGCGTTGATTGTGCTCCTACACGCATATCAGGAAGAGGTTAGATTTTGGTGGGGGAACGGATAAATAAATAAATAAGGACATTGGTGAAGATTGTCCAAATGAAATATAGAGCTAAGAGTGTAAGTTCCTAACTCCGGAAAGATAAGCTCTGTTAATGAATCAAAATTTCAACTATGGATATAGAATATTCAGACAGTTCCACATTGCCTCTTCACAAACTATGGTTCCTCCTTCGTTGTGGATAGTCTGCCAACTACCACGTAGAAAATTCTAAGACACCATCTGTTCTAAAGTTAATTAACAAATCAGAAAACTGATGTGAGTTGCAACAAATACATGAGTTCCTATGATGATGACTACTTCACTTAGATCGGCCATGAAAGGAAGCCACCAGCCGAACATAGGTAGTGTACTACTAACCCAAGGTAATTTTTCTAAATTTATTGGGATGCTTATTACTTATTAGTAATCAGTCTTTATGATAAAACAATACGAATGATGTGTATGTCTTATCTTTGTCGCTAGTACAATATATCTGTGTAGTAGACACTCCAGTCATATGCTTAAAATGAGATATATACCTAAAGAGCGTGATAAAACTCATTTCTTTTATCTATGAAATTACAACTTACCCCAACATCAGTTATTGAATGGCAACAAGAACATTTTACTTTTGGAGCTCCATATGGGTACATCAATAATACTTCACAATTTGCACAGTTCACATTTCCAATTTGATGATCTGTTAAACTGAAAAGACTAAGTAAGAAAAATAACAGTACTTGCCAGTTAACATACACAGTTCAATCAATACCAGTAGTCTATTTTAGCAAAGAAAAATATTTATAGTGACCATAGAATTTTTACTGGGTATCCATCCAATAACCATACTCTTCCACAAAAAACAATGGAAGGGGGGAATAAACATCTGATTCTATTCTTGTATCATAATAATTAAAAAGAAGTGATAACAAGAGTTGACATACCTTCTAAAACAAGATTAATTGTTTTACAGGATACACATCTAACACGAGGGGCTCCTCTTGGATAAGAAATCAAAGTTCTACAAGTTCCACAAACCATTTGACCTAATTCTGCATCCAAACAATACATAGCTTTAGGGAAATGACTATTTAAAAATCAAATCCAACTAATAGAATAATAAACTCTAAAATTATAATTTTCCAATCTCATACTAATATGCCTATGAGTATAAATAATGTTGGCAAGCAGATTGATTTATACTGCAGATGATAAGTTGTGATTAACTCATAGAATTAGGTTATTTGAATCCAGCCCTAATCCATAACTAGCATTGTAGTTAGAAAATCAAAGATAACAGGGAAATTACCACTAAAAAGTAAATTTCAAGGGAGAGAGAACCTGGAAGTGGAGAGATGTATTGCCATTCGGTGCCGTGAGTCCCCATAATCTGTTGAGGTTTTTGAAATCTCCCCTTTCTTATATGGAAAACTCTGGAATGATTATTCTAAACCGTTGAGAAAATCAAATAAACTACAAAAGAAGAAAGAGTTCAAAAGAGATTAACCCGAATAGATTAAAAAGAAGATCAAACAAGCCCACAGTACCAAATCAACACACCGTAATTGGAAAAATATTCCACTTACATGCATTAACAAATCAACACACAGTAATCCCCCTCCAGATCTTGAGATTGTAATTCATGTAGAAGAAAGAAAACAATAGAGGACAAGTTATAATATAAAGGAATGCGATTATACCGAGAACAGGTCCAATCTACTATGCATAGTGTAGATTCCTTATGCTTACTCATAACTCAACATCCAAAATTTACGCATTTCAACCATAAGAACAACAATTATGCATTTTACATGAAGAAAACTTGATAGAAGATATTCAACAACAACTCATACTCTAGAACACTAACTTATCACAAAGTAATTCCCATTCCAACCTTCAAGTCTAATACAAGAAAATAGGCTTAAGAAAAAACACCTTATAAACAAATCATACCCAAGTGGGCAAACACAAAAGTATTTACCCAAAACCATGCATCCCAAATTAAAAGAGACAACAATTGATCAACAACAAAAAGATATATTGAATAAAAGTGTAAATAAACGGTGTAAATTTCCAGCCATGCGTGCAATTCTGCAGTTTTGTTTCGCGGTTCTCAGTGAAATTCGTGATGAGCTTTAACGAATCTGGTGATAAGGAATATTTCATGGACATAAAGTAGAAATGACACCACCACAGAATGAAACACTCATATACACTCCAAAAAAAATGCGAAAGAGGTCAAAATGAGATTCTCGTGAACCCACAACGCATACGGATGGAATACGGTAGCACCGCTCTGGTAAATTTACAAGAATCCCATGTTGTCAACAACAATTCTAAACATATATATGAACTATGAAGATAATCTTTATACACTGTCAGCACAACCATTCGACCAAAGTAAGCAACGATGCTTATATCAAATTCAACACATAGAGTTAAACACACATTATACAGGATATCAAATTCACAATCTGAAAAATAAATAAGTGAGGTTATATCGCAAAGCTTTGAGGTACTGCAAGCATACAATCTAAGTTCTTTAGTTCTCATTGAAACCCAAATCATAAGATTTATACTAGTCAACACTTTGACTGGTTCATGAGTTGAGAATCTAAACTTCAATCAACTGTAACAAATACCTCATTTCTAATTAAGTGTGCTGAGTCATAACAGTGCCTACATATCATTTTATTAATCTTACCTTCTCCTATAGATTCTGTGCCAACTTGGATGCCGGCATAAGCATCGTAATTACCATTGCACAATGAGAAACTAAGAATACAACAAATTTATAGGGTCAACATTAATGTTGTACAATGTCAAATCCAAAAGACCACCATTTAGAAGTAAACTAATTCACTAATCTAACATCATTTGAACAAAACAGTCAAAGGCTAAGCAGTACATCTGACAAGAAGACAATATATGCCACAAGAACTACAAATTAACCAGCACTAAGTTTGGCTAGCATTTCATTCTAATACTGTCATTCTAGTGTAGGTCCACGACATGCTCACACAACTACTACTTTATTTTATATGAACCAAGGAAGATTCTAAAGCAATTCAAAACCCAAGTGTGCTATATCTAGAGGAACTTACAGACACCAGTTAGGCAAAGTTACAAACACCAGTTGGGCACTTTCACAAAAACATTCATGAACAGAAGAAAACATAAAATCTTCCCAGCCCAACTTAGATACTAACAAAACAAAGATACTTCAAGTTAACAAAAGAAAATTAAAACAAAAAAAAACTAAATTAAGAAAAAGTTACCAGATTTAGAAATCCTTCCACTTTGAATCTGGGGTTTTGAAGATGAGTAAAAGAGTTAATTTTATCACTAATCAAAATGTAAACAATCTCCAGGGTTTCGAGAGATGTCAGAGGAAGAGATGGAAAGATCGATCCGAGCGACCTAGGATTTTAGTTTTCTATTAGAGTTCACTCCTTTTTTTCTCTGTCACTCTTAACGAAATAAAACAAAAAAAAAAACCGACACCAACCCGATTAACTAGAACTCCAAGACGGGAAGATCTAAAATTTATATCGGTGTTGTTGAGATTGTTAAAAAGATTTCGGTGTTCCTAAGGTTGCTGATAAAGGTGGTTGACGTAGAAACGTGGAAGATGTGTTAATGGTAGTCGGGTATGGAAAGGCGTCTCCAGGATTTGGAATCCGGAAAAACAGTTAGCACATCAAAACCTTATTAATGAAACGGGTTTGGCTCCTGCTTAACCAACCTGATTCTATATGTGCAAATCTATACAAACAAAAATATAGGTATTAATATTTAGTCCAATTTTTATTGGGTTACAGACTTTTTAGTCCTGCCCCTTAAAACCTAATATTAATAAATATCCTAATTTACCAAATTTAAATCGGGCCACTTTTTTTTAAATGATTCAATCTAAATCGATATTTTTCATTTCTAAAAATATCCTTTTATATACAAAACATATATTCGTTTGCATCTACGATTTCTATTGTTTCTCTATCCCTATTATTTTTACTTTTCCAAAATAAAACTCCAATTCACCATGGGAGATGACGATCAATATCATTCATCTAAACCAGGGAATGAACATCAATCATTCTATTATACATGTTCACACGCCAATTTCTTCTGTTATTAATTTATTATACTTAATTTGCTTATTATCTGAATTTTTTGTCTAGATTCTTTGTGTTGATAATGATGGCTCGTTTTTTTACAGGGTGATAAGATTGCCATACTCATTGGTACATTTAATGATGATATAAGGGTTTAATTATGAGGTACCTGCAGTGAAAGTTACAAAGACAACGAGAGCTCGAATTGAGAAAGACGGTGGTGAATGTTTGACATTTGATGAACTTGCGATGATAGACGAAATTCCAACAAGGTAAAGCTCGATTTCAACTGGTTTGAGTGAAGGATATATATAAGGAATCAAGGACCCAATGATTTCTTCTCTAACAGTGTAGCTTGGTTTAGCTTAATTTATTAATTCAGGTTAAGAGAGATTATATTTTTACGTCCTTTGACATTTCATGAGAGGTAGCCAGGTAGGCAGTATCTTTGACTCGTATATCTGAAAATGAGTTCAGTGTCAGAAATGTTACTAGGATGATAGGATGAAAGGTTGATCTTATTATCACTCACTTTCTTAAATAAATCAAACAGCTTGACGCGCTGCCGTATACGTTGCACAATTCCTATTCTACAGTTAAAGTCTCGTCTTATTAAGTGGGTCTTGGTTCGAATTGAACCAGAACTCATTTATGAAGGACAAGTTTTAATTTGTGTACCAAACATTTGTTTTACTTGTTAAGTAATATTCAATTTTGGAACAAGCAACAAAAGAAAATTTAAAGAAAAAGAAATGCTTAAAGAATAAGGTCGTTCGATTTAAAGCTATAATTGTTTCGGTTCTTTGATATAAGTCTGTTGGTTTGCTGACTTAACTTTTCAATTAGTGTTGTTTGCGTTTTTTTCTATTTTGGCAGGTGAATTATTCGCAGCAGAATCAAGAACAAATTTACATCACCCGATTTAAGCACTGTTTAGGCAGAAATTCTTATCAACCTAAAATAACCAAAATCAATCATCTAAATTCGTCAAAAAGAAGAGAACTTGAACACCGATTTAACGTGGTTCAGCCATGAATGGCCTACGTCCACGGGTAGTGAAGTTGAGAGGATTTTATTGATGTTTCTGGTTACAAATACAAAAAGCTCCATTGGAGCTATGATGTTTACAGTGAGATGTTTTTAAGTTCCAGAAGAGAAGAAGCCGCTCCCCTTTCCGTCCTTTCTTTCCCTCTTTTAACCGAAAGTCCCCTCTGATGCGTCATTTGAAGAATGCTTCCACGTGTCAAATGTGTTGGTGAAGTGGCAACTCCATGTGGGTCCACCTGTACACCTTATCTTCTTATCAAGCTTTCCCTCAAACAGTCTGGGCTAGTCTGGTTGGCTTGCGGGATTGAGTTGGTCCATCGGGATTGACTTGGTCCAGCGGAAATGACCGGATCGGGACAGCATGTTCGGGACAGGATGGATCGGGACAGGACAGATCGGGCACCAGTTGGAACGGGAATTGCTGACGTACTGTGAGAAATGATGACGTCACTTCGGGACAGGATAGCATCTGGACAAGCTGGAACGGTCGGGATGATGACGTCGCTTCGGGACGTGATGATGTCACTTCGGGCGAACATCATTTTGTCCCCAACAACTTGCCCCATTTTCTTGAGAGTTGTTTGAAGAAAAACTCTTAAGAAAATTACTTCAGTTACTTTTCGCTTGGCCTTGTCACGATAAGAGTATGAACCTGATCCATTCAAGAAATAATTTTGCTGCAAATCTTACAGATAAGCGCATATTAGCGTAATAATATCATTTCATGTGTTTTAACCAAAAAGGATAAATTGATTAATAAACTATCTTTCATCCAGTTATTGAATCTTGCACAAATGTATAAGTCAATCAGGAATTCAAATTTAAAGAAGCAATCGGAACGGGTCACATGTCAGGTTATTCATTGGGAGTATTTTTCTTTATACGCGCCAAAGCCTATTTGCGCTAGACATTCCGATAATTGTGGTGGGTGGCATTTTAGCCTGTTCACCTTTCAATAAGAGTCATTTTTCATGACTTACACAAAAAAGAATAATTAGAGCAAGAGAAAATCTTAAATCAAAGAAATAAAGTATACTTATCTCTTTGCAAGAGTCTTAGTTGGATTGAGCTAAAACAGAAATGGGCTATTTGATACTTAGCTCGCTGAGAAAGCGAATTGTGGGTGCAGAACTGGCGGTGGTGCATATGTGGCTCAATACAGAACTGGCGTTGGTGCAGATGTAAGGAATTGCGGACTGGCGATGTTGCTAATTGTCGTAACTGATGAGTGGAAATGTTGTGATATTATACAACTCTGAATATTCTTCTGATCTTCTCCATTGTTAAGAATAACATGAGTGGATGTTGAAGCACATCTTTTGGCCGATGCTCAAGTATCTCATAACAATAGTAACACATGTATTTTCCCATGCTCCTTTATTATCAGTACGTAGACATTTAATCATCTCCCCCAACTCTTTTCATACTTGTATCTTGAACTTGACAAAGATCAAAAAATCCACATGTTTGTGTCTCAAAAAATAAATCCAAGAAAACCGAATGGAATCATCTGCAATCACCATCAAGTATCGATATTCAGCATAACTAGGTGTCTTCTAACAATCTTTTCACTGAGATTGCTGCAATATCTGTACTTTAGATATTAGCATCAGGTAGAGCATCCAATTTCCTTGCTAGACTTACGAGTGAGAATTAAGTCTTTAGGGTTTTCGACACAATGCCCTGGACTGGACAACAAGAGATCTCTTTGGTGCACAAAGCACTTCATAATTTTAACATGCCCAATTGTCTGTTCACGTCCAATATCATGAACATCCGCTTCAGGTTGATTGACATTGATGGCTTTATCATCCTCATGTTCAAGTTGTTTCTCTGGATGATCATCACTTATTGCTTGTTGGTGTTCCTGATCCCTCACTTGCCGATCTTTCTCTGTCCTTAGTCTGGTTAAGATTCTCGAAGTGACTCGTTTGATGTAGTCAAGAGGTCCTGTAGTAGTAGTGGGCAGATGGGAACCAGCAGTAGAAGGATGAGGAGCCAACAAAGGAGCATACATATAAGAATCAGAAGTTTGATAATCATGAACTCTTTTCACCAACCACCGAGCAATAACTTCACATTTTGCACATTTGTTCTTCCTGTTGCAAGAATTGATAATTCTCTTGAGAAGTCAGGATATACCCCTTTGTGTCATAAGATATTTTCCTCAAACACTTTGTGTTCATCTCTTTAAATTGACAGAAATATGCTTTTGCTGTTTTTATGTTCACGCTTGTATAGCTTCTCTTGAACCTGCAAACTCAATTTAAAAGATAACCCAACTTTCTAAATTCAATACAAACACTAAAACCAATTAATTCAATATGATTTCTTTACAGGGAAATAATCCCCAAATCATCTAAAATTTTGACATTTAATGTTAGGAAGAACAAGTTTTGATTTTAAATCAATTTAAACTCAGATTAGATCAAAAATTAAAAGTAGATGAAAATCAAATTGAATCGATAGTTAATAAAGATTAATGGGGTTTTAAAAGATGAACCCAGAAACCAATTTTTTGACCAAACTCTAATAGAAAAACCGCAATTGCTAGATATTAACCACAAGACTTTTGGTTTCAAAGCTGGATGTTCCATGAAGCTCCCATCAAGGGAAGAAGATGATTTGTTATTCGGTGTTCATTCTTTCTTTTCTGAAGCTTCCGTCCATTTATGCAGGTAGGATAAATCCTTTTCATCATCCCTGTTTCTAGCGCCAAATTGTTTGGGCAGAAATTCTCATCAACCCAAAAAAACCAAAATCAATCATCTGAATTCGTCAAAAAGAAGAGAAATTGAACACCGATTTAACGTGGTTCATCCATGAATGGCCTACGTCCACGGGTAGTGAAGTTGAGAGGATTTTATTGATGTTTCTGGTTACAAATACAGAAAGCTCCATTGGAGCTATGGTGTTTACAGTGAGATGTTTTTAAGTTCCAGAAGAGAAGAAGTCGATCCCCTCTCCGTCCTTTCTTTCCCTCTTTTAACCGAAATTCCCCTCTGATGCGTCATTTGAAGAATGCTTCCACGTGTCAAATGTGTTGGTGAAGTGGCAACTCCATGTGGGTCCACCTGTACACCTTATCTTCTTATCAAGCTTTCCCTCAAACAGTCTGGGCTAGTCTGGTTGGCTTGCGGGATTGAGTTGGTCCATCGGGATTGACTTGGTCCAGCGGAAATGACCGGATCGGGACAGCATGTTCATGACAGGTTGGATCGGGACAGGACAGATCGGGCACCAGTTGGAACGGGAATTGCTGACGTCACTTCGGGACAGGATAGCATCGGGACAAGCTGGAACGGTCGAGATGATGACGTCGATTCGAGACGTGATGATGTCACTTCGGGCGAACATCATTTTGTCCCCAACAAGCACCATGTCTACAGAACTCTTTGGTTAAGCACCATGTCTACAAAACTCTTTGGTTTGAGATGGAGGCAATGTGGTGATCCAGCTCCGTGAGACATTTTTTGTTCTCTTTTTCTTACTCCCTATCATCCTAAAGTTCATTTACATATGTAATATTGTGCAATACTTTCCATGAATGCTGAACTTTGGTTTGATAGGGAGTAAAAATCAAAGAACAAAATTTTCTCACTATAAAATCAAGAACATATTTTCATATATGGGTTTATATGGCCTGTTTTGTGGGTATAAATGTTCGATTTATTGGGTTTTTATAGGTGTGTATATATTTGTACACCAATGTACTATCTAATGAATATATGATATATTTTGTGGGTGTGTATATAGATGCACACCATTGTGCTCTCTTATGAATATATTGTCAGTTTTATAAGTATGGATGTAGAATCTGTTAGATTTTTTGCAAATGTGTACATAACCGTGTTATAATTTCACACTAGTTTAAAAAAGACTTTTTGTGCACGTGCACTTTTGGGTGCACAAGTTATAATCTTTTAATACAATATGGGTAGGTGTGTACATACGGGTTCACCAGTGTAATTCCTATGAAACAAATTTGTTTGTAGGTGAATATGGTTAATTTGTTCCATCTTTTGTAAGGGTGTACATATTGGTACGCTAGTGTAATTCCCATGAAAAAGTAGGTTTTTGTGTGGTTATGAACAATCGATCTAATGCATGTTTTTTAGGGTGTACATATTGGTGCACCAGTGTATTTTTCATGAAAAATAAGTCTGCATGTGGATATGAATGATCCATATAACGCATGTTTAATAGGTGTGTACATATTGGTGCACCTGTGTAATTCCCATGAAAAAGTAGGTTTGTGCGTTGTGACGAATGGTGGTTTTATGCATGTTTTTAAGAGGTGTACATATTGGTGCATTAGTGTATTTCCCATGAAAAAAGTAGGTTTGTGTGTGGTTATGAATGATCGGTTTTATCTATGTTCTGCAAAGGTGTATATATTGGTGCACTAGTGTATTTCCCATGAAAAAGTAGGTTTGTGTGTGGTTATAAATGATCGGTTTTATGCATATTTTGCATGAATGTACATATTGGTGCACCAGTGTAATTCCCATGAAAAAGTAGGTTGTGTATGGTAATGAATAATCGGTTTTAAGCATGTTTTAAAGGGGTGTAAATATTGATGTACCAGTATAGTTCTCATGAAAAAGTAGGTTGGTGTATGGTTATGAATAATCGATCTTATGCATGTTTTGCAGGGGTGTACATATTGGTGCACCAATGTATTTTCCATGAAAAAGTAGGTTTTTGTGCGGTTAAAAATGATAGGTTTTATACATGTTTTGCATGGGTGTACAAAGTGGTGCACATGTAAAAAAATGACTGCATAAGCTTATGAAGATGCATGTGTACTTTTTTGTACACATTAGATAATAATGAAGCGAAAATTAAAATTTTAAAAAATAAAAAATTTATAGTCACATGGGTACTCTTTTTGTAGATCTCGGAAAGAGCTTTCCGAATATATAAATTTTGCGAATTTTGGACGAGCGGTTCGAAAGATAAATTGTTTGTAAATTATTTTTATATTATTTAAAACTGTTGATATCATCATGAGTCATTTTGGATTAAACTGCAAATATTTGGATTAAATTGTAAATCATAAAAGTTATTAGTGTACTTTCCATATTTTAAATATATTGAGGACTACTTTGTACCTAGTTAAATGAGTCAGGACTAACTAGTACATATTAGTCCCATTTTGGATAACTGTATTTTTCCCAAGAAAAATATCTTAAGCAACAATCTATCTTTTCTCAAAACCTCATAACCCATCCCTCTGATAGCCCCCAATGGAAACAACTAATTTTATATATAATTTGAGAACTTTTTCGAGGCATGTGGTTAAAAGTTGGATAGAAATTCAAATTCTAGAGCTTCTGGCCCCATCTGAGATATTTATACCAATAAGAATTGAGGGTACCTACATTTTTTCGATTTTCTAAACACCTACAGATAAACACATGCCTTAAATCTAAATAATTGTTGCAATCCCTACCTATCTTTTTTTTCTTCTGCCTCTTTATCTTTCATCCTCGATCTTTTTGACAAATCAAATCTATTCGCTTATGTATAGCTATGTTGTTTACAAATTAGCTATGTTGTTTAATATACAAGCTTGGTAAATACAAAACTTTATACAGATAATTGCAACCAAGATTTAAGAGAAGAATTATATTAAGGATCTCCCAAACCCTATTCACTATCCGTAGATCCTAACCCTATTATCATTTTCTCTTCTCTCATTTCAGAATCTCAATCTAATTAATAAAATTTTTTTATTTTGTTTATTGCAGGAATTAATGTTGATTCACAATTGGATTTATCTTGAAAGAAGATTCCTATCGAGACCAAGATAATATGAACCAAGGTTTGTGCAAATGGTATCGAGACACCAATTATTTAATTTTTATTCTTAATGACGATTGTGGATTAAAGTACTTTGTTCTTCTCAATTCAAAGTATTAGGATTTAAAGTACTGCCCAGAGACCACCACCTCATGATGGTAAGCATTGTTGTTTATCATTGTTTTGTATAGGTAGCACTGAAATTACACTTTTTTTTTTATTTCTCACTTATTTTAATTTCATGCTGATGGCTTTATGTGATAGTATTATTGGTGATGGACTAGATTGCCTCCAAGTAGCAGGTACAACATGCGCAAAAGGTTTGCAACAAGTGATGCAGTTATCATTGGTGATCAGTACATAAACTTAGATGGAATAAGCAATTCCAAGGTAATACAATGTTTTTATATCTTCGTATGATAGATTTTTTCTTAGTTCCCCCCTTCTTTAGTCGTCTATGAATTTATAATGCTTTTGTTCTTTGTCTTTCATTAATCCCATCTCGATAAGGTTAACATTTCGTCATGTATCAGTTGTACAGTCGTCTTCGGTTTATGACTTCAGTTATACTTCATTCTTTTTGCACATTGTTATCAACCTATTATAGATTTTTTTTTATCGGTTGGCCATTGCAAGTGTATTATCGTTCATTTAGTGGGAACTTAAGTTCGGATTCTCTGGATTTGGCTTTGTAAGCATCTTTATGTAGCGTTTTTTCATTATCAATTGAGCTTTTTACAAGAGGACCTTTTTTTTAATTTATTATTATTATTATTATTATTATTTAAAGTGGGACCTTTATTATTAATACTACCAATTCAGTGTTCTTTCCCAATGTTATGCATGATCTTAATCGATTGAGATTTGCAACTCTTCTCTGAGAAGTTTAAAGAAAAAACTAAAGTCCAAATTTTTCAAGAAGACCCATCCTAGTCATGCTTTGTCGAACTCCTTAAATGGGGAGGTTTCAAACAAAAGAGTCAATAGAGTTATGGAGAGAGCTTCCAACTCCGAGCAAGGTATTTATGGCCGGAATACATTTAATGAAGAGCAAATGGAATTCTCTCGTGGTAGCATGATGGCGGTGCCGCAAACAAGTGATGGAAACGAAATATCACGTCACATAGTGGATGACAACTTTGGAGATGGCAAATGGAATTCACGAGAATTCAAGCTCCTCTTTGATAAACTAAAAGAAGCCGGTAAATTTTTGGGGATTGAATTCTCCAATAAAGAAATTAATTTTGTGTCAACTTCTAATATATTACATGCGCATGCTTTTAAAGATGATTTGGATTCGGGAGATAGCGCTTCAAACTAGCACTTGTGGCGTTGGGTTTTCTTCATTTTTCTTGGGAATTTTCTTTTTAGTTATGATTTTTAAGATCATTTCTTGGAATGTTAACGGGCTTCGAGCTCCGGATAAGCGCTCCAAATTAAACAAGCTAGTGAAAAGTTGGAAGCCTTCAATTCTTATGATTCAAGAGACAAAGCTTATTGTATGTAACGATGATATTGTGCGGCAATGTTGGGGTTCAATTTCGTGTAAATGGGTGGCACTCCCCTCTTTTGGAAGATCAGGAGGAATTTTTTTTGATTTGGAACTCGGATATGATCGAAGTGGAAAATTCTCTTGAAGGCACTTTTTCCATAAGTATATAATGTCGTAGCTTGGAAGATAATTTTCGATGGGCTCTAATCGGGGTATACGGACCTTGCAATGCGAGAGAGAAGAAAAGTTTTCGTATGGAGCTAGCTACTTTACATGGTTATTGGGTTGGATTGCCTCTATGTTTCGGTGGTGACTTCAACGAGATTAGATTTATGGAGGAGCGAAGAGGTTGTAGTAGAGTCTCAACCTTAATGAGACTTTTCAACGATCTTGGTATTGATCTAGATCTTGTGGAATTACCTCTTTCCGACGCAAATTACACTTGGGGTAGACTGCATAATAAGAAGAGCAAGTTAGATCGCTTTCTTTTCACTTCGGAATGGGAGGATCTTTTTCCAAATCTTGCTTTCAAGCGAATCGCAAGACCTTTTTCGGACCACTATCCTATCGAGTTATGCACGTTGGTCTCGGATTGGGGCGCTTTCCCCTTTCGGTTCCAATTAGCATGGCTTGAGGGCACTAACCTTATTCCCCTAATGAAAATTTGGTGGGAATCCTTTTCTTTTGTAGGTTCAGCCGACGAATGCTTTGTTAAGAAGCTAAACGCTCTTAAGGGGAAGTTGAAAGTGTGGAATAAAGAAGTGTTTGGGTGTATCGATAGGGCTTTAGACACGGCTCTCACCAAGTTAAAAGAATTAGATGATCTTGATGATGGTAGGGGCCTCTCCATAGAAGAAGAAGACATGCTTGTGACGGCAAAAGTGAATTTTGATTTGGCTCATCGTCGACAAAGTATTATGTTGAGACAAAAATCTAGAATTAGATACCTTAGAGACGGAGATCGAAACACCAAACACTTTTATCGTGTGGTAAAGGTTCATAGAGATCGTAACAACATCAACAACCTTAGAATCAATGGGCATTGGACCAGAAATAAATAAACAATTAAAATGGGAATCGCAAATCATTTTGAATCCGTTTTCAAGAAAATGTCAAACAATCGCCCGAGGATCAAAAATATGTGCCTAAAGCGTATTGATGAGAATGCTTGTATTTGGTTGGAGAGAACCTTTAGTGAAGAGGAAGTGAAGAATGCCATTAAAGGGTTGGGAATTGATCGAGCTCCGGGACCGGATGGTTACCCCATGAAGTTTTTCATTGTTTGTTGGGACTTCCTTAAAGAAGATTTGATGAAGATTTTTAAGGAATTTCATAGCCAAAATGTTCTTCATTCGTCCTTGAAAAATAATTTTATTGCCCTCATTCCTAAGAAGCCGGGTGTAGAAGAAGTAAAAGACTTCCGACCAATTAGCCTCATTAGGAGTGTGTACAAAATTGTTTCAAAGTTTTGGCGGAGCGTCTAAAGGTATTCCTTCCCTCTCTAATATCTCCTTCTCAATCAAGTTTTATTAAGGGAAGACAAATTCTTGATGGAGTTTTAATAGCAAATGAATGCGTTGACTCTAGACTTTGACAAAATATTCCGGGGTTGGTTTGCAAGATTGATTTTGAGAAGGCTTTTGATAATGTAAATTGGAATTTTTTAAATGAAGTCCTTTTCAAAATGGGATTTGGAGGTGTTTGGAGAGCTTGGATTAGAAATTGTTTAACTTTCTCAAAGTTCTCGGTTCTTGTTAATGGTTCGCCCCACGGTTATTTTGGTAGCGAAAAGGGGCTTCGACATGGAGACCCACTATATCCCTTTCTCTTTATAATTGTCGGCGAAGTATTAAGTTGCATGTTGAGCAAAGCACAAGAACTTGATCAAATATCGTGGTTCTCGGTCAAGGAGGGGGGAACAAAAATAAATTATTTGCAGTTTGCCGATGATACTATTATATTCCTAGATGCTAAGGATGAACAAGTCGATGCCCTTCGTTACCTTTTCCTTTGCTTTGAACTAGCTTCGGGCTTGAAGATTAATTTCTCCAAGAGTAGTTTGTAAGGAATTACGATCGAAGAGGAGCCGAAAATTATGCAAATATGTTGGGGTGCAAATATGCAAACTTCCCTAGTATCTACCTTGGTCTTCCTTTGGGGGATAAGGTAGGAGGCTCCCAAAAGTGGGAAAAAATACTTGAAGCTTGTGAGAAAAGAATTACTTCTTGGAACGGAAAAACAATAGCAAAAGGAGGTAAGTTAACTCTCATTAAGAGTGTCCTAGCGAGTTTACCTATTTACTACCTCTCTCTCTTTCTTTCCCCTTGCTCCATTACTAAGAAGCTAGATAAAGTTGTGAGGAATTTTTTGTGGGATGATGATGAAAATAATAAAAAAATTCACAATGTTGGTTGAAATTTGGTTGCAAAACCGAAGAAAAAAGTTGGTCTTGGTATAAGAAGAACCAAGCAAATGAACTCGGTTTTGCTAAAAAAATGGTGGTGGCGCTTTGGAGTAGAGAAAGACGCGTTATGCATAGTGGAAAAGTTCGGTGAAAATTCAAACGGTTGGGAAACTCTCCAACCCAAGGGATCCAAAGGAGGTAGTCTTTGGTTTAATATATACAAAGAGCTTGACGATTTCAAAAAAAGTATTAGATTCAAAATTGGCGAGGGAAAAGAAACTAGATTTTGGGAAGACTCTTGGCTTGGCGAAGGAAGGTTATGCAATATGTTTTCTTTTGCTTATGAAGCCTCAAATACCAAGGAGTTTGTGGTGGCTCGTATGTATCAAGTGGTAGGTGATAGTATACGATGGAAGTTTATGTCTCGAAGAAGGTACTCTCCTTCCATTTCTCGTGAAGTTTCAACCATTACCAATCTTCTCACATCTTTCTACATTCAAGAAGGTTTTGCGGATAGCCTAATTTGGGTTGGAAATGTGCATGGTCATTTTACGTTCAAGGATGGTAATAGGAGTGAAGAAGAGCAAGATGACCCAAATTACTCTTCCGAGATTGTTTGGAGCCGGGACTACCCTTGTAAAATCAACTTTTTTCTTTGGTTACTCTCTCACGATAGGATAATGACAAAGGATAAGCTCCTAAGAAGGGGAATTGAAGTTTCTAGTATTTGTTGCTTTTGTGATGAAAACGATGAGACTAGCGCACACTTATTCTATGATTGTTGGAGGATACGACGAATATGGGACTACTTTGTAGAAGGTTTTATGGGACATTGGAATTATACTTCTAATATCACTCTAAATGTTAAGTCTTGGAACTCTAATTGGGGGGACGAAAGACTCAATAGAATTTGGAGAAACGTCCTGGTCTCAATTTGGTGGTGTATATGGAAGGAACAGAACGCAAGGGTTTTCCAAAATGAAAAGAAACATTTGAGAAGTCTTATTAGAAACGTTAAACTTCAAGCGTTCTTTTGGTCCGAAACAAATACAAGAATGCTATGTCTAACGGCAAATATGGTAATAGCCTTATGAGATTGTTTATTTCGTCCTCCATAATTTTGTAGCTAGTCGCTTAGGGTTGCAACTTCTTTTCGGTTTTCTCATATTTCTAGCTTCCGGTTGTATTCATTGGGTTGAGGTACCCCTCTTAAATACATTATCTCTTTAATAAATTTTCTTTTGATCGATCAAAAAAAAGTTATAACCACTTATTTGTTTCCATCGTTTCCTTCGTCGGATGGGTATAATTATGGGGTGAAGTTCTAGCCACTTATTTTTTTCCTTCGTCCCTTGCTATGTTAGAAATTTCAATAAAAATTGTCACATCATTGGTATGGTTTAAAGATTCTTGAGATTTTTGGCATATTAAAATGTCAGATATATACTTACACTTCACGAAATCACAAGTCTAATAATATTATTCAACGTTGTTTAGAAATTATCATATATGAAGGTTAGAAATTGTTGCCTTTAAAGATTTGTGTTACATATGGATCTTGATTCTATCATCGAGATTTTATGCGAGGTATAGTTTTGCAAACTTATGGTTGTGTGATGCATATGAATCTTTCCACCTTTGTCTTTTAACTGACTATACGGGTTACTGCACAACTGCTATTATATTTTCTGTGGGGTATATATAGTTTTGAAAACTTATGTTTTATGTATGTGTGATGCATATGCATGTTTTTACTTTTATATTTTGATTAAATATATGATTTTTTTGGCGGCGCCCGAAAATTAGCTATATTTATCATTCACTGTACTATTTCACAAAAGGATCGGAGCAGAAAAACCTCTCTCGTATCACAAGTCTTGTGATATATATGTACAAAAGAAAATCTATGATCAAGGAATCCCCGTTTGAATCTTTCACAGTTCACAGCATTATTTTCAACTTCAAAAGTTTTCATTTTTGAAAATTCCGAAAATTCCAGGGCCTGGGTAAGATTTTGTAATGCTTTTTGATTCTCTTAAACTGCATAACTTTTATCACGTGACGAAGGGAGATTTAAAAAATAAATATATTATTTTTTTATTATTATTATTATTTTATTAATATTATTTTTAATAGAATATGAAGATTTATTAATATTTTTATATGCGCACATACAATCCCAAACCATATACATTGAGGAAATATATGCCCGCTTTTCTGAAATTCTGTACCAAATGCACCTTCGGAAATGTATACATACTACGTATATGCGGTATGAAAGCTACAAAAGAAAATTCACGCAACCAATTATTTACGATAGTAGTGCTTCATGGACTGGAAATTCGGCTCAGAGGGGGTACTTGGGATATGTTAAGAAATTGTAATTTCAGTGTCTTTTCATGGCTGCAATAGTACAAAAGAAACGTAGTTGATATGAACAACCAAAATTAACATGTGGTAGATGTGTTGGATGCCAAAGTAACTTTAAGCAACATCTTATATTAGGCAAAAATAATAGTGAACCGATGCAAGAGATTGAGTAACATTCGCCTGTAAAAAAGAATATAGGGACATTCAATTAACAGATACACATGCAATTTAAAGGTCCGATCATTAGCGACCATTTGTTATGTTATTTTAGGAAAACCATGACAAAATAAAATAAATTCTAACGTAGTTATCTTTTAAATTTTGCATTTGTGAAAAATATCACGACCATGTTACTAGTGTTACCAACATGTCTTTTTCTTTCCCAACGTATATGAAACGTTTGATGTCATTGCTTAGTGCTTCATTAGGTTTTTACAGTGAGCCACAGGTTGGTAGATCAAATATTTCCCAGGATAGTAGTTTGGTTGTTCTAATATTTGTGTCCCTATAATCGATTACTAGAATACGATTTTTTTTCCCTGATATTTTTATATTTCTAACAATGATAAATAATACTCTCTCCGTTTCTGGAAAAATGTTACTATCATTTTTTTATTTTAGCCTAGAAATAGGTTAATTTAAGAAAATAATAATAACTCTTTTCATGAAAAGGAGGTAATACTAAAATCAAATTTGAAGAAAAAATTGGAAACAATTATCATTCCTCAGCGCATTTGTGATTTCTAAACTATCAATAGGATTTCTCTTTTATCGAGTATAAAGATAGATCTTAGAATATAAAAACAAATTGATTTTTTCTTTCTCATTAACATAATTTGTTGGTGTAAGATAAGAACATGAGCTCATATTACAAGCCCAAAAAATACAACCTTCAGCCTGTGCAATGCAAGGGCAAGGCACTAGTCTCCCTAATTCCATCCATCAAACAACACACCTTTCATCATATTGGTAACAGATTAACAACCCACACTACGAATAATTGGATACCACATTCCGAACCTCTAACCCTTAATCAATGCCCATGTTTTCATATTGTTGTGGACATCATCGACCCAAACACCCTCACCTGGGACCATGAAAAAATGTTGCAACTTTCAAACTTAGCAAGAACGAGAATCATTAACGTCCACCTTCCCTGAGACGGCCCACCTGGCAAAACCGTTTGGCCCCATACAAATTGGAAACATATACCACCGCCTCCGGCTATAAATGCCTAAACCTTCATTACCCACCACACTAACCAAATTCTTTGGCAAACACAAATTTCTTGTGGAAAATGCCATGTACACAAAAATACAAATTTTCTTGTGGAAAGCTCTGAATGAAGGTCTTCCGACATTCAAAAGCTTAACCAAAATTTATGTTACTCATTTTAACATCTGCTCAAAATGTAATACTGCCCCATGATAGACCAAAAACCTATAACCATAATCGTATGACAACTACAAAGTAGAAGCGGCAAGTACTGGTTTGTCCACGAAGATTGATTATAATATTTCTAATTAATATCCTAATTATGTACTTAAATAAGAAATTGTTGAACGAGTTTATGAATTAAAATCTAAAGAAAATAGCTAACAAATTGATTTGTTGGAAAATAGGAGAAAATTCTAAGGTTTCGGATTCCATTACTTTTGATGTTTGTAAAATTTATTAATCACTACTTAGACAATTACTCTTAATTAATCAAAACAATTTTGAACCCAATCTCATGTTTTGGAAGATTTATCGTTTTAAACTCTAATAATACAACTTTCTTTGTTTTGTCAAAAATATAACCCCCCTTCTCTTATAAAATATCAATAGCCTAAAGACTATCCCGAACAACTATTAATCGTTGAAAAACACAAAAATAGAGTAATATATCAAAGAAATTGAAAACTAATAAATGCCCATCAAAAATAGCTTCCTCCTACACCCTAGAGAAAAAACTTATCCACTCATAGAAAAAAAGCAAAACAAAATTCTTTAAGCATATTGATTTATTAAAGTGAAAAGAGCTTACAATTTTCTTTGTTGATTAAACGACAGAGTTTAAATGTTGCGAAAGAAGAATTGACCCTCAGAGCATCACATAAAGGTTGTTTTCTGGTGCAACAAAAGAAGAACTGTCTCCTTCTGTATTAAACCCAAATTTGTTACAGTAGATGATAAAGGAATCGTTGCGATGGTCTTGATTTTGAAAGAATATGTGATGTTATTAACAACAGTTTGGAACTGTGTTTTTAGTCTTTTTCTTCCTCCCTTATCTGAAGTTGCAGAAACAGATTTTTCACGAACTGATTTTTTTCTTATTCTCTTTGTGGCTCTCCGTAACCACATGTATCTCTCCAATTGATCTCTATTTATACTCAAATACCACGCAATCTTCCACATCTCAAAAATATCTCGTAATCAATAACTTTGATCTCGGCAATAAATTCTTTTTCTCTCGACAATATTTTCTTCTCCCGGACCTGAACTTTCTTTCACGATCAACATGTTTGTTTCCTTTTTGTTCTAACCAGTATCTAATATTTGTAGGAACAACATCAAAGCGAATAGGGGAAAATCCATGTTGTCACGTAACTATTTGGTGTCCCTGATTTTATATCCGAGAGTAAGAATATTTGGTTCCAGATTTTATTTGATTTCTAGTGTTTCAAACGTGTGAGAATCCTCTGTATTAGGAAACAAGATAACTCTTGTCTTAAAATCCCAAAATTTCCAATATCTCGATCAATCTTCTTGTTGTGAGAGAAAAGAATTCTTCCCGCCAAAACTAAATTAAAAATGGAAGGAGGTGGGTTCCTTTATCAATCAGCATGGGTGCCTTTAGTAAATGTATTTGGGGGGGGTGCCTTAATCACTTTTTGAAGGTCCCTTTATCAATTATTTTGGGTTGCTTTCAACCTTTTTTAAGCCCATCTTTTCCACAATTGCTAGTTCACAAAAATACCTACAAAAGACCAATATTAGTACAAAAATTGACAAAAACATTATAAATATGAGACCATTTAAGACACAAAAACGTGTCTATCAAATACCCCCAGACTTATTATTTGCTAGTCTTCGAGCAAATCTAATCTAGAAAATAATCCTAACTCACTGTCGCATACATCGCGATTGCACTTAGCGGTTGCAACAAGCCTTTAAACCCCTAGGTGGCCCTAGTGGGCGAGTTTTGTCTCGTGTGGGTTTACAAGAGATGTACCCACAAAATCTTTACTTCAAACTCTAGATACTTGTGAACGATTGAGGGTAGACATTAAACATGCTATTTAGTTGGCTAGAAAATTCTTTGGCTACGGGAGGAATTACCTTGTTTTGAATCCAATTGTTGTACACGAGTTTGCACTCAGCGTACTAAAATTCATATATAAAAAACAAAACACTACTCAGAAAGTCGTACAATGGACCACGATACTCGGAATCTATCAAAGTTCAACCACATGAATAGATTTAGAAGATGGATATGGAGATGATGAAGTTTGCACATATTGACTAAGATGAACGGTGTTTCCTATATCTGTCTAAAGGTCGCCGCCAGGATGAATCCTGATGGATAAGTACGCTCCCACAGGTCTAAATCCTTATACTAAGATCGACTCAGCTAGTATATACAAGGGCCCTAGCGGTTGATAAAATAATTATTACTTATTTTTTTCTTTTATTTTTTTTTTGTTTAAACACAATACAATAATGAGTTTTGATCTCAATCACTTTACTTCATCCCAACGACGATAAAAATTCGATACTAGTTCCCCACCAAATCACTTAGAGAAACAGAAAGTTGCAAAAATAAAAACAGATGGTGATATGGTTATAATGATTCCGAGATATGGTGACGACTATAATGTTATTTCTAACACTTGAGCTTTGTCCTTTTATGAATAGACCTTTTAGTTGGGTCCCTCCACTTCTACAACCAAGAGTTTTGTTTCCATCTACTTAGAAGGGCTAGTGTCATCCTGAATTGTTCACAAGTTTCTAGATTTTGGAGTATAACTAAAAATTTAAATTTTTGTCCCTTACCCCCAGACTTAAATTGAACATAGTCCTCGATATTCTAAAGATAATGAATAAAAGCATGAACAAAGATAATTACCGAGCAAAGTAAAAGAGATAGGGAAAAATATTACCTATTTGTGTACCAAAAGAATATGGGTTGCCTCCCATAGTGCTAAGTTTGACATCTTCATCCAGAATTGGTTACCTTGCAGATTAGTCCTGATAGACATGATCATTCACTTCTGATCTTTCCACTACATGAGTGGTCAACTCCAAACATGGTTTCAACTGTTGACCGTTAACTTTTAAAGTTTCTCCATTCTTCGGATTTTCAACTTCTACTACTTCATGTGGAAAAACTATCTTGACATAGTATGGGTCGGACCACCGGGATCTTAACTTACCAGGAAAGAGATGTAAACGAGAATTGTACATGAGCACTTTTTGACCAGGTTCAAATGACTTTCGAATAATCGATTTATCATGAATTTTTTAGTTTTCTCCTTATAAATTTTCATATTTTGGTAAGCATCATTACGAATTTCTTCTAACTCATTGAGTTGAAGCCTACGATTATCACCATCGGTTGGTAAGTCAAAGTTTAGTCTTTTAATGACCCAATAAGCACAATGTTCTAATTCTACAGGAAAATGACAGGCTTTACCAAAGACAAGTCTATACGGAGACATCCCCAGAGGAGTCTTAAAAGCGGTTCGGTAGGCCCACAAAGCTTCTATTAAGCGCGACCAGTCTTTCCGAGTGGGGTTTACGGTCTTTTCCAAAATTTATTTTATTTTCCTATTAGAAACTTCTACTTGGCCACATGTTTGTGGGTGGTAAGGTGTGAAAACCTTATGAGTGATGGAGTACTTTTTCATGAGAGCTTCGAAGGAACGATTATAAAAATGGGACCCTCTATCGGTAATAACTGCTCTAGGCATACTAAATCGAGAGAATATGTTGTCTCTAACAAACTTGATCACAACGTGGCAATCGTTCTTGGTAGCTATAGGTTCAACCCACTTGGACACATAGTCAACATCTAGCAGAATATAAAAGTTGCCAAAAGAGTTAACAAAGGGACCCATAAAATCAATACCCTATACATAAATATTTCTATTATCAAGATAAGATTCAGTGGCGTCATATTATGGCGGGTCAACTTTCATAATTTATTTCATCTTTCACAACTTTGACAGAATTTGTGGGCATTTTTGAAAAAATAAGACCCTAGTTGCTGTTTTCTTTGCACTAAAATGACCCCCACAAGCTCCAGAGTGACAAAAAGTGAGCACACTAGAGATTCCTTTGTTAGGAATACAACGACGGATGATCTGATCTGGAAAATATTTGAATAAGTATGGATCATTCCAGAAAATATTTGCCCTCAGACAAGAATTTTACTCTATCCTGTTTAGACCAATGCTCAGACATTTGACCATTTACCAAATAATTAACAATGTCAGCAAACCAGGGTAACTGAGAGATGGAAAACAATTATTCATCAAGGAATATTTCAAGGACTGGCCTCTCAACATCTCTAGCCTCAACAAGGATACGAGATAAATGGTCGGCTACTACATTTTCAGAACCGTTTTTATCACGAATCTCTATAATAAATTCTTGTAACAGTAAAACCCATCTAATCAGTCGAGGATTCGAGTCCTTCTTAGACAGAAGATACTTGAGCCTAACATGGTCAGAGTAGACTATAACCTTTGATGCAAGAAGGTAAGATCTAAATTTATCAAGTGCAAACACGATGACTAACAATTCTTTCTCAGCGGTTGTGTAGTTTATTTGGGCATCATTTAGGGTTTTACTGACATAATAAATCACATAAGTTGCTCTTGGCCAAGGACAACACCGACCGCATAATCAGATGCATCACATATTAGTTCAAATGGGATGTTCCAATCAGGTGGTCAGATGATAGGGGAAGAAGTTAAACGAAGATTTAAGCTTCTAAAAAGCTTCAACACAAGCTTCATCAAATAAAGATGTGGTGTCTTTATCAAGTAGGTTCAACAGAGGTAAGACAATCTTGCTGAAGTTTTTGATAAAACGATGATAAAATCAGGCATGACCAAAGAAAAATCTAACACCCGTTATATTCTTATAATGCCTTAATTTTGAAATTAGGTCAACCTTTGGCTTTATCAACTTTGATTTCCTTAGCGGACACCACATGACCTAATATGATTCCAGATTTAACTACGAAATAACACTTTTCCCAGTTAAGGACTAAGTTCTTTTCTTTACAACGTTCTAGAACTAGTGTAAGGTGGTGTAAACATTCATCGAAAGAAAAACCAAAAACTGAAAAATCATCCATAAAAACCTCGAGAAATCGTTCCACCATGTCCGAGAAGATACTTAGCATGCAACATTGGAATATTTCGGGTGCATTGCATAACCCAAAAGGCATACACCTATAAGCAAAAGTACCAAATGGATATCTGAAGGTTGTCTTTTCCGGGTCTTCTGAGGCTATGGGGATTTGGTTATACCCAAAGAATCCATCTAGAAAACATTAACGGTTATGACCGCCTAATCTTTCTAGCATCTAGTCAATGAATGGTAAAGGAAAATGGCCTTTCCTAGTGACTGAGTTCAGCTTACGGTAGTCTATACAAACTCTTCACCGGTAGTAACTCGGGTGGGGATCAATTCATTGCTCTTATTCTCAACTACTGTAATCCCAGATGGGGTATATGATCCCCGCATCTAACAAATTAAGCACCTCTGTGCGTACAACATCTTTCATGTTGGGGTCTAATCGTCGTTGCATCTCTCTTGAGGTTTTGGCACCTTCCTTTAGGTAGATTCAGTGCATACAGTCAACAAGACTAATACCTTTTAGATCATCTATAGTACACCCTAGGGAAGTCTTTTGCTCTCGAACACCAACTAGTTTACTTTCCTGATCATACTTTAAGTAAGAGACAATTACGGCAGGAAGAGTATTCTCATTATCTAAAAATAAATATTTCAAAGTATCCGGTAACGACTTTAATTCAAGGGTGGGAGCTTTAACTAAAGATGGGACGAGCTTATCTGTAGTGGGCGGAAGAGTTTTAGGTTTACGTTTCCATTTCCCATAATCCAAAACTGGTGCAGAATCTAACAACGCATTAACTTCTTCAAAATGACCATCCTCATCATAGTAGGCTCCAAAATAGGCCAAGTAGGCCTCTAACGATCATTAACACTATTGGTGCTAAAAGTGTTCTCAACTAGAGAATCAATCATGCAAACACACTCATATTGGTCATGGTCTGAAGGGGCTTGGAAGGCTTTAAAAACATTTACCGAGATTTTCTGATTTCCAAAAGAAAATTCCACTTGACCGTTTTGATAATTGATTATAGCATTAGCAGTAGCTAAAAATGGACGGCCTAAGATGATCGAAATGTTGATCTCTCGATCTGAGATAGGTTGAGAACCTAGAATCACAAAGTCGAATGGATATATAAAGTTTTCTACTTGAACCAAAACGTGTCCAATAATTTCACGTGGAATCTTGACTAACCTATCGGCTAACTGAAGTGTGATCCTAGTTGGTTTCATCTCTCCTAGTCCAACTTTTTCATAACCAGGATCTTTGAATTTGACTGGGTACTGTTGTGAGAGTATGGAACTAACTTGATGGGTCGAGAATGTCTTTTTTCACAAACTCATGTCATGTTTAACCGTACACATATCTTTAAGGAACTTGGCATAAATTCGCATATGTTTAATTGCATCTAAAAAGGGAAGGTTGATCTTAACCTGCTTAAAGATGTCTAGGATTTCAGCTTAAATGCCAGGGTGTTTCTTGGCAAGCCTTTGGGGAAATGGTGTTGGTGGAGTAAACACTCTCTCAGGGATATTTTCCTCATTTGGGCCCATATCTTTCTCAGGCCCATTAGTATCTCTAGGAGTTTTGTCTACTTCCGACTCTTTTTCAGCTTTAGTACTACCCTTACGTTGTTCTACTGTTTTTTCAACTATTTTTCCACTCCCGAGGGTAATGACTACTTGAATGTGCTAAGTAGAACTACCTGACCCATTTAACCGGTGGACTCCTTTTGGGCTCGGAGTCGGTTGGCTATTCTCCCTATCATTTATCATGTTTGACAGTTAGACTTATCTGAGTCACTAAGTTACTGATGGCTTGAGCAGTATTTTGTTGGTTACGTTGACTCATCAAAACGAAGTCATCGAACCTTTGGCTGCTCTGGACTGCTTGATTGTCTAACAGTTTCAGAGATTCTTTTAAAGTCATCAACTTAGTATCATCTTGGCTTGGTTCTTGGGCTTGATTTGGGTTCCTAGGAAAACCGGGTGGTGGGTTGCTAGATGCATTGCCCTGATGGGCCCCTTTTGACCACGAGAAATTGAGTTTATATCTCCAACCAGGGTTATAGGTATTAGAATATGGTTCGAATTTTGGTCGACCCTCATATTTCGAGTTCATTCCTCCATGTAAGACACTAACCTGGTCACGGGTAGTTTCACTTGGGTAAATTTAAGGGTCATTGTTATAGCTCATAACCTAACTCGACCCTTCTTGGCTTCTAATCTCTAAGGCCTCTAGATGCCTAAGAATATCTGAACCATTATCAACTCTATTGACCCTATGAATTGAGTTTCTAGATATTTCTGGTTCTCTCATTGAAGCCCACTGCCTAGTTTTCTCGGCTAATTCGATGAACTAGTCAAAACATTTATCAGGCTCCTGATGGGTAAACTCTCCACCACTCATTATTTCTACTCGCATACGGGTTTCACTATCTAAGCCCTCATACAAGATCCGAACCATATGGGTTTTTTCAAAACCGTGAGACGGACACTGGTATAACTCATTAAACCTTTCTACATAATCATGTAGGCTTTCACCTAATTTTTGCTTAAAGGTTTGAATAGACTGACGAACAACAACATTCTTATGGTGTGGGTATAATTTCTTAATAAAGGCCTCTACAAGCCCATCCCATGTGGTGATTGTTTTAGAGAGAATGAAATGATACCACTCTTTAGTTTTCTCATCAAAGGAAAAAGGAACAAACGCAACCTGAGTACATCTATCGAGACATTTAGATAATTCATGGTCCCACAAATCATTCAAAGTCTCTAATATGAGTGTAGGGATTTTCATTGTCTAACCCCCTAAATATACAAAGCATATTAATTGTTTCAGGTTTGATGTCAAATTTCCCATTAGAAGGGGGTAAAACCACCCCCAGATTCACGTACTACTCTAGAAGGGTTCATACGGTCTCTTAGGGTTTTGTTTACATTGGTTTCGTCACTAATTTCATAAAATAAAGATGAACTACCAACACATGTGCAAGGAGTCGGACTCAAACAATACAAATCGTTTTCTTCAATTCTATTTCTTACACGTACCCAACGAGGCATACACAAGCAAAAGATACTAGTGTCAAGCTAGAATTTGTGCACATACAAATGCAGGGTTCACTAATTTAGGTAAGCTTGGTTTACCTTAACAGAATATACCTACAGTCAAAGACTGGTAAAAGGTACATGGTTAAGGATTGTGGACTTTTAGCTGGTAACTCCCAAAAGGCCCAAGGCACGGGTTCAGCTTACTGATCAACGGGTTTTCCTAAAAATCGGTGCTCTGACGAAGATACAAAATGGTGTATACCAACGTGTGTTTTTTTTGTATAATAATAAAACTAAAAATAAAATATTTTCAAACACACTAGAAAGGAAATAAAATCTAAAAATAGAAGTTAATAAAATAAAAAACTGGATTTTAGTAACCTTTATGGTAGGCAATTTTCCACAAAATATTTGTAGAATACTACCTGCACAACAAAGAGAATAAATACCCAAATGAAATCTAGAAAATAAAATAAAATAAAATTTAATTATAAACTAACTAGCCTAATTAACACAAAATTAAAGATTAACCAAAAATATTAATTCTCAATCCCCGGCAGCGGCGCCAAAAATTGATAGGCCAAAAACCTATAGCCGCAATCGCACTACAACTACAAAGTAGAAGCGAAAAGTACGGGTTTGTCCATGGAGATTGATTATAATATTTCTAATTAATACCCTAATTGTGTGCTTAAATGAGAAATTGTTGAACGAGTTTATGAATTAAAATCTAAAGAAAATAGCTAACAAATGGATTTATTTTAAAATAGGAAAAAATTCTAGGGTTTTGGATTCCACCATTTTTGATGTTTGTAAAATTTATTAATCACTACTTAGACAATTACTCTTAATTACTCAAAACAATTTTGAACTCAATCTCATGTTTTGGAAGATTTATCGTTTTAAACTCTAATAACACAACTTTTGTTGTTTTGTCAAAAATCTAATTCTCCTTCGCTTATAAAATATCAATAGCCTAAAGACTATCCCGAAAAGTTATTTTGAAGTTTTTTTAGAAGAGAAAACTATTAATCTTTGAAAAGCACAAAAATAGAGTAATATATCAAAGAAATTGAAAACTAATAAATGCCCATCAAAAATAGCTTCCTCCTACACTCTAGAGAAAAAAATTAGCCACTCATAGCAAAAAAAACAAAAGAAAATTCAATAAACATATTGATTTATTAAAGTGAAAGAGATTACAATTTTCTTTGTTGATTAAATGACAAAGTTCAAATGTTATGAAAGAATAATTGATCCTCAGAGCAGCATAGAAAGGTTGTTTTATGGTGCAACAAAAGAAGAACTGTCTCTTCTATATTAAACCGAAATCTGTTACAGTAGATGATGAAAAAATCGTTGCAATTAGTCTTGATTTTGAAAGAATATGTGTCGTTATTAACAACAGTTTGGAACTGTGTTTTTGGTCTTATTCTCCTTACCTTCTCTGAAAGTGCAGAAAAAGATTTTTCACGAACCGATTTTTTTTACTATTTTCTTTGTGGCTCTCCGTAACCACCTGTATCTCTCCAATTGATCTCTATTTATACTCAAACACCACCCAATCTGCCACATCTCAAAAATATCTCGTAATCAATGAGTTTGATCTCGGCAATAAATTCTTTTTCTCTCGGCAATATTTTCTTATCTCGGACCTGATCTTTCTTTCCCGATGTTTGTTTCCTTTTTGTTCTAACCAGTATCTAATACTTATAGGAACAACATCAAAGCGAATAGGGAAAATCCATGTTGTTATGTAACTATTTAGTCTCCCTGATTTTATGTCCGAGAGTAAAAATATTTGGTTCCAGATTTTATTTGATTTCTAGTGTTTAAAACGTGTGAGAATCCTCTGTATTAGGAAACAAGACAACACTTGTCTTAAAATCCCAAAATTTCCTCTAATATGTCGATCAATCTTCTTGTTGGGAGAGAAAAGAATTCTTCCCGCCAAAACTGAATTAAAAATGGAAGGAGGTGGGTGCCTTTGTCAATCAACATGGGTGCCTTTAGTAAATGTCTTGGGGCTGCCTTAATCACTTTTTGAAGGTGCCTTTATCAATTATTCTGGGTTGCTTTCAACACTTTTTAAGCCCATCTTTTCCACAATTGCTAGTTCATAGAAATACCTATGAAAGACCAATATTAGTACAAAAATTGAGAAAAACATTATAAATATGAGACCATTTAAGAAACAAAAACGTGTTTATCACCCCAGAAACAACCACCCACATCCTCCTACATTTCCCAGTCGCCATAGCGGTTTGGAAAAATCTCATCACACTTTTATCACGCCATCCTCATTCCAATTTTAACATCCTACCCACCCTTCATCTAAACAACACAATCCAACAAGTTCTACAACCCCAATCCCCTTCTTTCTTTACCACATCTTGTTGCTTCCTATTGTGGTCCTTATGAACCTCAAGAAACAAACTCATCTACTAAAGAAAACAACAACACCCAACAACCATAGTGCAAATAGCACTCATCTACAACAAGAATGCACATGGGAAAAGTCCATACTTCCCCCATATCTAACAGATATACTACCACCTGCAAACCTAATCAGATTCAGACGAGCCACAATGATAACCTTTGCATGATGGACTATCCCGACGAGAGACTGGATTAAAATTAATATGGACGGGGTAGCTAGGGGAAACCCTGTCCCTGCCGGTGCATGATTTATATACAAGAATTCTAATGCAATCACTTTAACATCTCTTGCACAACCGCTGGGAAACACAACCGCTCTGATACCAGAAACGTAAGCCATCCTGCTGGCTTCAAAACTTGCACTAAATAGACAGTGGCCTAAAGTCCAATTTGAAACGGATTCTGAAAATCTGGTTCGATTTATCAGCACGGATAAGGAACCACCATGGTACATATCTAGCATGATCTTAGAAATAAAGCAACGATTGGGATAAATCCCGTATCACAACATCAACCATAACTACATGGAAGGAAACCAGGCAGCAGACGCCCTAGCCAATCGTGCTACAGTCACAAGCCAATCAAAAAATTACTCAACTACTATCTGGGACCACTATGTACCTCCGTTTCTTTGTAATTTTGTTTATGAAGACACTGCAGGTACTACGTACCCCGTGTAATTCCTCTTTAGTTCTTTAATAAATTTTATGCTTCAATAAAATAAATAACAAAGTAATGGAACTCTAAAAGAGAAGGCAGAGAGTTGGGCCAAGTCCTATGCATATGGGAAATTATTTTAGTTAGTGAAGCCTGATGGCAGCACAAACTAGACGCGTAAATATGGGAAATGGTGTAAGCGACAAAGAGTCTGTTGCGCTGGTATTCAAGTTTCTGCTGTTGTATAGAATCTAGGTTTTCACCGACTAATTCTTTATCACCTATAAATAAAACACAATCCCCTTCTCCATTTTAAGACAAAAAAATTTCAGTTTTTTTTCCCAACGTTTTTACCCTATAAAATCTTCTGTCACAATAAGTTTCATAAGGAATAAAAGAATCAGAAAAGGGAAAACATCAAACACTTCAAAGAATGGAGTTGACTGGAATCAAGATAAAGAGGTGGAGTTCTAAATGTTATACATCATGCGAGCGTTGGTGTAGTTTAGAACCACATATCGGGTCATCAAGAGAGAAGTCATTATACCAGGCTAAGAGGTGGGTGAACTGAGTTGGATACAATGTTTGGATGTCTCCCTAATGCAGTTAAAGAGAAATTCCAAAGATATCCTCAGTGTTTTTTTTATTATTTAAACCATAAAAACCATAGGTCTCAAGTTGTTCAAGTAATATTAGAATGTTGGTGGAAGACTGTTATATTTTAAGGATTCCGAATGCGATAAGTTTGTTTGTTCTCTAATTAATTTTTTAGATTTTTATTTTTATATGCAAACTTTAGGATTCACATAAATTTAAATTAAGCAAAAAACTATAGATTACCCAAAATTTAATTTTAAAATATTGTTTATAAAAGTTACACCATTGGATACGTATATGTTGATGGGATTAATATACGAAGGAGATACGGTTCTGTTTGACCAAGTAAAGTGGTCAGCTCAATCGAGATAGAAGCTACGCCTTGAATTGTATTGTGCTGATGAGGAAGGAAATAATCAACACAGAGTTGTTAAATACGATGGGATAAAAGTGTCTGGGTTGAAGGCTTTCTCACAACACTATAATCGAAGTGTGCAACAAATTTCTAATTATGAGGACGCTGACCACTTTGATGAGCTCGGAAGAGCGTTTGTGTTATACATGTTAGAGCAAATTTTTTTTCCAATTGCTAGCTCAGTAAAAAATCTTGGTTTTCTCGAAGCGCTTAAAAATTTAGAGTTAGTTGCGACGTATGACTGAGGCTCTACAGTGTTACTGGGGCTGTATATAGGCCTTAGTGAATGCTCGACCTCCAAACCAAGTTTGAATTGTTTTTAGGGAATCTTGGAGGTAACAAACTAATTTGTTTGACCACTTAATTAATTTTTAATTTTTTTAAATGTTAATTTATTAACTAATTAAATTTTTCATTGTTTCCACAGTATTGGTGGTATAGTTACTTATGTGTTAGTGAACGTGCTCTTCATGAACACAATATTGTTTTTCCAATTATACAGAAATACCAAACTGAGAACTGGTAGACCATTCAGATTAATGACGATCAACACTCTAAGCTTCAACAAGTGTGTAGAATAAGATATAACATTATTACCATGCCAAATGTGAATCATCCAGAGCACCAGATTAAAGCTTCTCAAAGGATGATACAATTGAGCTTATATTGATTGGTGTTTTTCAATTCTCCTTTTAGAAAATATGTTTGGTATTTCAGGGAAAGACACCTTCTACAACTAAATATGAGAACAATATACAAGCAATCAACCCACTTCCAAGCGAGGAGATTTCAAAATGATGATTACCGGACGTTGTTGCAAAGTGGTAGACCATGGGATCATGCTGAAGACTTGGTCGTGGAGCCTGATGATAGGAGTGACTATCTTCATTGGTTCAACAAAATTTGCAAGCCTACCATTGCTTTGGAGCCACAAAATTTGGGAGGGATTGATATGCAGGATTTAGATAGATTGCCACTTGATGGAGATATTCTTTCCTCCCAACCTCCACCTTGAATGCCGGCTCCCTTTGTGTATCCCAGTAGCCAGAAAGATTCATCTTCTTCATCTCCTGTGCTACCGTTTGATTGGGAGATACCGAGTATTAATCCTAATGGGGATGTTATCATTGTTCCAATTATTTATCAAGCTCTCGACAGAACTTATCCGTATTGAGAAGTACAAGCTACACAGTAGGAGGGGCAGAATAGGTTAAACGATTATCATTGGAGATCACAGAGAATGCGGGAATATTACGTGTCGTAGATGACCCAAATGGTGAACACGATGAATTTTGATATTCCTTCAGAAGTATACAGTTGATGCTATTAGAATTAGAAAAAATGAAGAAGAAAATAATCTTTCATTAATTGATTTTATCTTTACAATACACTATATATACATGTCATTATCTTGTGACATGTGAAGACCATGTGAATATCTATGTGGAATGATGACTCATCATGTCTAGTCAGCATCCTTTATGTGTTGGCTATTATCCCCCCTCAAGCACAAGGGGTTTGAAACCATCTTGAGCTTGCTCCTTAGCATGTTGAATCTTGGGCCTGATAGAATTTTTGTGAAGATATCCGCCTGTTGGGCCGTTGTGTGTACATAGAAAACATCTAAGTTTTGGGCCTGCACCATTTCTCTTACAAAGTGGTAGTCAAGATGGACATGCTTCATTCTTGAGTGTTGGACCGGGTTTGAAGCCAAGCTTATTGAACTTATGTTGTCACAACCGATTCTTGGTGGTCCTATAGTTTTGAGATGTAAGTCATTCAAAAGATAACATAGCCATACCATTTCCGCCGCCGTGTGCGCTAACTTTCGATATTCCACCTCCGTGCTTGATCGTACCACCGTTGTTTGTTTCTTAGAAGACCAAGAGACCAAGTTAGATCCCAAGAATATACCATATCCACCGGTGGACCGTCGATCATCTAGACATCCATCCCAATCTGCATCCGAATATCCCATTAACGTTTTTGATCCCTTTGTGAACCATAGCCCAATGGACAGTGTACCTTTTACATATCTTAGGATGCGTTTTGCAGCCTCTAGGTGAGATGTTCTAGTCTCATGCATATATTGACACACAAGATTGATGGTAAATGAAATGTCCAATCGTGTCCACGTTAAATATTGTAATGCTCCGACTAGGGACCGATACTCCATTGGGTCATCCAAAATCTCCCCTGATGTTTTTGTAAGGGTTGTAGAAACAACAATGGGTGTATTGCATGGCTTGGATCCATCCATTTTGTATTTAGTGAGCAAGTCCAGGGCATATCTCGTCTGGCCCAGCAACAGTGAGTCTGTACCTCTGGATACCTCCAGGCCCAGAAAATAGTGGACCTGTCGCATATACTTGACTGGAAGTTATCTCTGTAGCTGTTGTATAACAAGTTGAATGTGGGCTTTTGAGTTCCCTGTTAGGAGAATATCATCCACATATATCAGTGCTACAGTAATAACTGATTTTTTGTTATGGACAAACATAGATGTGTCTGCCTTTGATTGAGCAAATCCGAGTGTAGATAGATTAGAACTCAGTTTATCATACCAGGCCCGTGACGCTTGTTTGAGTCCATATATTGCTTTATGTAGTAAACATACAGCTTTGGGCCTTCCCTGATCTATGAAGCCTGGTGGTTGAGTCATATACACTACCTCTTTGAGAGTTCCATGAAGAAAAGCATTCGAGGCATCTAACTGATTAATAGTCCAATTGTATTGAACAACAAGAGACATTATTACTGTTATTGTTACCGGTTTTGCTACTGGGCTGAACGTGTCTTCGTAGTCCAGGCCTGGTTTTTGATGATACCCTTTTGCAACTAATCTGGCTTTGTGTCTAGCTACACTGCCATCTGGGTTGTATTTGACCCGAAATACCCATTTGCAGCCCACTACATTAGCCTGGTCAGATATATCCACAAGAGACCATGTTCCAGCATCTAATAAGGCCTGATATTCATTTTTAGCTGCTTCACTCCAGACTGGGTCTCTGTTGGCAGATGTGATACATGTTGGAACAGCAATAGAAGCACCAAGTAGTGCTGAGTGTATTGGGTACCTAGTAGATTTAAGAGACCTGGGCCTGCTAATGCCTGCTTTCCCTCTTGTGATCATGCTGTGAATATTTTGAACTGTAGAAGAAACATCTTCCCCAATGGTTGTAGTATGATCTACTGCTGAGTTAGAATTAAGCTAAGGATGACTAAAGGTTGTAGGAGGCTGCTCTGTGGTAATCGAACTAACCAAATTGGAGTAAGGGAACTCAGTTTCATCAAATGTAACATGTCTTGATATGTAGACTGTCCCTGTTGTAGGGTCCAAGCATCTATATCCCTTTTGGTGCAGACTGTAGCCTAAGCACACACAACATTTGCTTCTCTGTTGTAATTTATTTGTGGTGTATGGCTTCAACCATGGATAGCAGCTACATCCAAAAGCTCTTAAAAAAGAGTAATCTGGTGTCTTTTCAAATAATACTTGGGGAGATTGATATTCTATAGACCTAGTAGGTAGTCTGTTGATCAAGAAGTTTGATGTCTGCAAGGCATCAACCCAGAAAGATATAGGCAACTTAGACTGAGACAGAAGAGTCCTAGTAATGTCTAGAAGGTGTTTATGCTTCACTTCTGCTACTCCATTTTGCTCAGGGGTATGTGGACAGGACATTTCATGTGTTATTCCTCTAGTGGAACAGAAGTCTTCTAGGAAGTGATTTACAAATTCTCCTCCATTATCAGTTCTAATAGTAACCACTGGATGAGATAACAAGTTTTCAATTTTTTTAACAAACAGAACAAACATATGCTTAAACTTAGACTTGGAGGCCAATGGCAAAATCCAGTAATATTTGGAATATTCATCAATGATATTTTCATAATACATGTTTCCTACTGCAGATACTACATGACATGGTCCCCAGAGATCCATATGCAGTAGTTGAAGAGGTTTATTTGCAACAGAATGAGACATACTAAAAGGTAGTTTATGACTTCTACAAGTTTGACAGTCCATACATGATAAGGGTTTACGTAAAGGACTGGACAGATGTAAGATATGACATAACTTTTGTAGAGTCTGGAATGATGGATGGCCAAACCTCCTGTGAAGTGTAAGATTAGATGATAGTGCTTGTGGAGCATGATTGGAGTTGCTGAATGAAAAAGGGTAGAGACCGTTCCTATGTGGACCTTGGAAAAGTAATTTCCCTGTGGTCTTGTCCTTCACATAGATAACCAGATGAATCAAATGTTAATGAGCAATGGTTATCATCAGCAAATTTCTGAATAGACAGGAGGTTATGAGATGCTCTAGGGACAACTAGAACATTATTGAGCATGAAAGAGTTAATACCAGTAGACTTTCGAGTATTACCTAAGTGTGTTATCTGCATACCTTCCCCATTTGCAGTTTGTATTATCTTTGTACCATCATAGGGTGTGCATTCTTGCAGTACCTTGCTATCAGATGTGATGTGGTTAGTAGCACCACTGTCTGCTATCCATTCCTCTTCACCAAAAATATCAGCTGCAGCCAACATCGCTGTGAGATTTGCTGGTGGTTTTCTCCCTTGATAAGAAAAATTGAGTCTCTGTGTGCAAGTAGTAGCTACGTGACCTGGAATGTTGCAGATTTGACATATTGGTTTATTATTCAGATTTACACCTCTTTCAGTCATTTTTTTATGAAATATTGTTGGATTTGGATTTCGCTGTCCATAGTTCATATTTCTCTGATTAGTTATGTGATACCCCCGATGATTTGAAGGAGCACCTATGGTGTAGTTTCTTCCATAGTTAGTGAAGAAGGCCTTTGCATGATGCTCCTCTTTTTGAATCTTTATGCATTCTTGAACCACTGTCTCTTCACTCTGAAGATTGTTGTGAAGTTCGATGCAAGTTACTGGTGGATTTCTGTGACGCATCGACGTTGCGAAGGGGATGTAATCATCATTAAGAGCTTTGAGGGTAATAACAACCAGTTCTTTATCACTGACTAATTCACCAGCAGAAGCCAGTTGATCAGAGAGAGTTTTAATTTCATGAATCAAAGAAGAAACTGATCGTGTTCCTTGAGTGATAGAAAGAAGTTTGGTTCTTAACTTAATGGAATGGGTTGAAGAAGCTCTGCCAAAACGATTTTCAATGTTTTGCCAGAGAGAGGCAGAAGTTGTTGAATGAGTAAAATATGCGATGATTGAATCAGAAATTGTGGAGTTGATCCACATAGTAATAGTTGAATCTTCATCAATCCACTCAGTATAAAGAGGATTTTTAACTCCGTTTTTTTGATTTCTATGATTATGAACTGTGGAGGACAAGGGTAAGAACCATCTAGGAATTTTTTTAGCTTGTATTTTTGGATGATTGGATTCAGGAGATTTTTCCAAACAAGAAAGTTTTCTTTTTTTAACTTCAAATGAACGAAGTTATAGAGTTGATTTAGAGGTATTTTAGAGAAAAGATTTGATGTAGTATTTTCCATGATAAAAGATGAAATAGGTGGGAATGTTTCAATCATATAGCGTAGATCAGAAGATTTGATAGAGAACATAAAGATTCTAGATCAGGAACATGAAATGATCAACTTAATTACAAACAAGAAAATATGGGTAAAGATTATCAAGAGTAGATTTGATACCTCTTAATAGTATAAAACCAGAATTTCTAGTTTGTATCTTCAAGATTAGTGAAGATGTTTAACTGATAGAAGAAGCAGAGAGAATAGTTGAGAAATTTAGAAGCAGAGAGAAGTAAAATAGTTACCTCTTGTTCTTGTGCATTCTTATATATTGGTGATTTGATTTCTATGAAGCTTTCCTGTGTTAAATGCTTCTCGAAATTTTCTTTGAATTAATGAGATCCACTAACTCTTGTTACTGACAATCAATTCAGGAGAAAACGTTGGTTTCTTGGTACGTTCTCTGTATCTATTTGTATTGAATTAAATCAAGGAGCATGCGTCTGACATTAGTTGCTGTTGACTGAACGCAGAAAATCGGGAAGAAGGAAAATCAATGCTGTGTTTGCTGTTTTCAAAGGAAAATTAAATGTTGTTGTTTCCAATACTCTGATCAATCACACGTCTGTCAGCGTTGAACGACTATTTGATTTAGCAATAAATGCTTCAAGAATCAAAAAGAAAGCGTTTCTTTCTAAGAAATTTAATGAGTACATTCTTCTTTTGTCTGGCGTGAATTAATCTGTTGAGTGAATCAAGTAATTGATTTGGAATCAACAACGAATAAAATGCTGTTTTCAATTATCTGCCATTAATGGCTTTCACAGATCTTAAAAAAAATTCAATTCCTCTTTAGCGTTTTCCCAAGAAAATGCTCTGATACCATATTAGAATTAGACAAAATGAAGAAGAAAAGAATCTTTCATTAATTGATTTTATCTTTACAATACACTATATATACATGTCATTATCTTGTGACATGTGAAGACCATGTGAATGCCATGTGAATATCTATGTGGAATGATGACTCATCATGTCTTGTCAGCATCCTTTATGTGTTGGCTATTAGATGCGTCGAAAAAACGACTTTGTTTTACTGCAAGCGCATAGTGTCGAAAGATGTAGACAATAGTAAATACGGTTCGTTCCCACGAGGAGTGTCTATCACTTATACTAATTAACTTAAGTAAATTTCGAGTCAAAAGATGTTTTTCCGATTTTTGTAAGGAATTAAAATAATGAATGAATTAAAACTATTTAACGAAGATTGAAATTAATAATGGAAAAACGTTAAGGTTTCGGGAATCCGTTGTAGATTAGGGTTTACTTGCTCATCACAAAGGGTATCGAATTTACTCGTGCAAAATAACAAATCTATCTACTAATACACGGAAGATATTTCGTTTAAGAATCGAAGAAAAGAATTTTAAAAAAGAATTGTTTGTTCTCAATCTAAAGTAAAATTTCGAAGTGCTAAGTATACGTGGCATATATAGTCAAAGAACATTCATAAAACGATTATCGCGAAAGGGTCAACGAGTTCTTTTACTAATCAAACGATGAATTATGCATGACATAGAACATGAAAAATCATTGAGAAAGTAAAACATTCAAAGAGAGACAAAACATTAACATTAAGTTTTTATAGTTGAAGACCCTAGTTTTGAAAGACAAGAAAATCTATCTCTAAAAGTTCATACTTTCACTATAACAAAGAGATTTAGCTATGACTTTCTTAAAAGCCATTATAATTGATTAAGAAAATAATAAATATAATTGAAATCGAAAACGAAATAGAAATAGCTAAACCCTTCTTTACTGTTCACGGAATCTCCAATCTCAACTCCATCCTCAAATCAAATCTGCAGTGTCCACAAGTCTCTGCTTTTTTTTCTTCTGTCGGTCCCGGTCTGTCCCCAGTTCTTCCTCTTGTTTCTGTATCTTGGCCTATTTATAGAGCTTGCTTAACTTCCTCCTCTTAGAATTTAAGCTTGAATAAGATTCTCATTAGGACTTATCACACCCCCGACCACACTCTCTGTGTATTATGCACGGTTTATAGCTACCTTTCGCGTCACTTCTTTCCTAAAATATCTAACACACACTCAATTGAATCTCGGTATAAGATTCAGGTAAGTTAGTATCCCTGTAAAACCCAGTTTTTGTATCCTACTCAAACTCTCCTCATATCCTTCCCTGACTTCTCTTCCTAACTTCTCTCGTTCACATTCCTCTTCAAGCTATCATTCTAACCGAGCTCCCATCAAAGCATAACCATCATCAATTTTCTGATTATCACCGAGCATCATTGACTTCCCATTCACTCAACTGCCAAGCTCGAGCTCCATCAACTCCACAGCAAACCAACCACTCAATCACCACTACAAAAAAAATGGGTTTAAGCGACTACACGTCTTAAGTCGCTTAAAGCCCCTTTTAAGTCGCTATAACCGTTATAGCGACTAAAAGTGGCACTCGCTCCATTGGTTGCCCAAAGCCATATATGTCAAAGCCTTGAGCGACCATGCAATCGCTCTAGTAATATACCAACTAACCTAAAGCGAGTACTTTTCTCATTGCTTAACATTTAAACCAACTAACATGGAGCAAGTAAAACTGTGATCACTTAACATCTAGACCAACCAATATAGCAAGTAAAATATCAATCGCTTCAGATATACCAATCATTCTAAAGCAAGTAAACTACATAGTTGATAGATACATGGAGCAACTCTTCCTGAAATTGCTTGGTTAAGGTTTTAAGCGATCAAATAATTTTGCTCGCTAAAAGCGATTTCTGATTTTGATTGGCCTAAAGTTGGTTGCTTAAGGTTTTAAGCTCCGAATTTTTTTACTCTCTAAAAGCCATTTGCGACTCAGGAGCTATTAAACTACCTAGTTGCTAGATACATGGAACAACTTAGCGTTAAGTTGCTTGGCTAAAGTTTTAAACGATTAAATGATTTTGCTCGCTACAAGTGATTTCTGATTATGATTTGTCTTAAGTTGATTGCTTAAGCTTTTGAGCTATCAAAGTTTTTACTCAAGTTAATTGCTTGAGATTTTGAGCTTCTAAATTATTTTGGAATTCAGATTTTAATTGGCATGTTTAAATTTTTAAACTATTAAATTTTATGTTCATTAAAAATAAATTATAATTTAGATAATTCCAAAATTTAATTAAAATTAATATCAAACAAATTATGAACAAAATTAAATTTTATTGTATCACATAATTCAATTTATAACATTTCTTAAAAAAATTACACTTTCTACATAGAAGGAAAAAAAATTACACTTTTTACATAGAAGGAAAAAAAATACTGCAAGTATATTATCGAGTACTATCCCAAATGCCGTTACCACAGTTGGAGCCGAAGAGAATGTTTTATTCAAAATGTTATTGAACTGCAAATCAAAACAAAAACTATTGTGAAATACTTGGAAGCAATTACTTAACTAACATTTGAGCATTTCCATTTACAGAGGTAGACTGGAGAAAGATTACTATGATTTACCCATAAGCCGGTTGTGTTTACTCGTCCTCGGCTGCTAGTTGCATCATTAAAATACTGCGGGATCGATATACCAAGGAACAATGAGAGGCCAATTGTGTACAGGTTCCTCTGAGAGTTACTGTTTTTGAACTGAGTATATGAGATTCCAGTGGCATCTAAAGAGACAGTAGGAAAAAACGTTACTAACTGTTAGTGTCTTGCCTGCTTCTTAAAACTGCCGCAGAAACCATTATGCATTTCAGCAAGTACTTGTAAGGACTTACATATGTGACCGAAGAGAACACAGGGAATAGCTGCAAATATAGGGAACGGAATCGATGCAAAGAAAGCACCAAACTTCCCTGCAATTTTTAACAAGAGCAACAAAAATAAAACATTTCATAATTGTTGGAATATAAAATGGTTTTGATTAATTATAAGATGTTGTGTAATAGTACAAACCAAAGATTGAAAAGAAAATCATGAAAACGGTAGATATCTGCACCACTTTTCGACTTCCAACACGTGTTAATCCGAGAAGCCCAACATTTTCTCTGAAAGATAAACACATAATTACCGACTTCATTTACACAATATTAAAGAATAAGACAATATATATATGATGGTTAACCCAGGTTTAAGTGTGCCTTACAGTGATACATCTGTACCAACAACTGCTCCAAACAAACCATCAAACAGCATCCCCAAACCCTATTGTAGGACAACACAGTTGAGTAAGTTATAATAGTTTAAACGGGGACTCACATTTGCACTTGGTTTTGTTTCATTTGGACGAGTATCTCTAAATGGATGTCCATATAGAGCGGGAAAAAGAGACAATAGTACTCTCTATGTAAATTGTAAGACAAACCTGTAGACCAATGCTTCGAGTAAGCACATTAGTTGGTGGAGGTGTAGCACCCGAGAACCGTGATGCAGCAAAATATGTTCATGTTGACTGCAATGGACACAAGTAAATTTCTCTATTATAGATAAGTACCTAGAGTGATAGCCATCCACCAGAAAAGTACACATTGTTGTTAGTAAAGCAAAGGAATGCAAGAATCAAGTGATCCGCACCTCAGAAGTTGAAACAAGTGCGGCTCCAATCATTCCGAAGATGGGGCTAGCTTTGAAGATAGGTGCACCCCACTGAAAAGGGTATGGTATTCTAATCCTACGGCAATATATCGAAAGAGAGAGTAGAAAAATAAACCATGTCAACACTAGTCGATTAACCTTATAAAAGCAAAGTTAAACAAGAACAGTACATGTAATTCAGTAATTCATAATGAATTATATACCAATTACCATCGAGATGCTGACATAAGATTGGAACGATCAACACGGCAGCTCAACTTAGTTTGTTCACTGACATGGTTGTATGCACCACTTACTGTAAGTAGGGAAGCAAAGGCCCAGACAATTCCAACACTAAACAGTACACCAAATTTCTCAAATATGGCATTTTTGCTCCCACCTATAAACTTCATATACTGTACGTAGAGAATCACAAATTCTAATTACATTCATGTCTTACTTTTCCTTCCCACAGTGAAAATATTATCATGAATCATATAAAGAAACCATATCAATCCAGAATGGATAAAACAAGTAGAATTAGCATGGGAAGACCAATCTCTATGCACTCTCCAAGCTGTATATGAAGACCACATAAATTAGGCAATGTAATTGGTATTATACCTGGTTCCCCCGTTCACATAGGTACCCAATTTCATTGTGCAGGCAAAGTATGCAGGCTCCAGAGGTTCAGAGTATTCTACCTGATCCATTTTGAGACATGTATGTGTACCATCAGCAGTACTTAATGTAACTTCACCGAAGTTAGCCATCATTTGCTAGATTTGTAATTAACATGCTAGATGATCTCGCGGTACTTCTATAAAACAAAAAAAAACAAAATCAATAGCGTTTGATATGAAAATAAAATCTAAGGTTTGAGAGATAGAAATAGTTATGTCCAAACCTTAGTTCCTCATTGTGAAACTGAAAATTAAATCAACAACACAGAGATTTGTTTTCCTGAAACCCTAACTATGGGGATGTCTTTCTACGCATTCAAAGAGGTTCAAAACAACATCTCCATTAGCAGCAGCTTCTGAAGTTGAGAGCGAATCCAAACAAAGAGAAATTATAGAAATTACAAAAGGTGGTTTTTGCGAGAGTGAAACTTTTTGAAGAGAGGGTTAGGATTTTAGAGGTTAGGGTTTTATCTCTTTCTTCTACTTCATTTTCCTTAAAAGTAACCAGGTAGCTTGGTTGCAGAAAGAAAGAGAGATTCAGTGAGTGAGGCAGAGAAATTAGGAAGGAGGCGGTGGAAATGAGAAGTGATGAAATTACTTAGGGTTTGGGTGTTTATATATAAGGGTACTAAACGTAAATTAAAAAGGAACTTCTTGGTCAATGAATAAAACAAATAGGGTTAGATTCATCTGACGGTTCAAGATTAAAAATTTACGCTGATCGGATGGTCCTAGGATTTTCATCTTCTACTCATACGGATCGTCAATCTGACGGTTCAAAATTCACATCTTATGCTCATACGGATCACGAATCTGACGGACCAAATTTAACATCTTTTTTATATACGGGCCACAACCAGAACGCCCAATAAAACGTACGTCTCTCAATATATACAGTTCCAAGTTCCAACGACCAAAAGAACATGAAAGGTTATTAACTTCATAAAAATAACCATCATATAGGAGCAAACATAGACTTAGGTCAATCTCACATATAAGTTATTAAGTAATATATAATTAGATCAATCTCACACATACTTTGGTCAATCTCAACTGATATCCACAAATGATATAATTCAAACAATATAATCAAAGTTTTAGATCCGACGAATATTAATGCAAACCCAAAAATAGATATTTCGGTTAATCGGAGATGACACGAGGCATACAGTGGTTCACCCGATATAAATTATCCAAAATCATACAGTGAGCCCCTCAAAGCAATAAAAATGATTTACCCAAAATCTAAACATGTTAATACACATATGAAAAAACTAAATAAGATCGAAACAATTTAAGTGAAATTCAAGAATATTGAAAAATAAAGACCAAAATTGAACGAGACTGACTAATTTAGAGTGAAATTGAGTGTAGAAGAGTGAACACAAATTAAGAAAAAAATTGTGCATTCAACTAAAATTGAGTTCAAACTCACTAATTAATCTTCGATCTATTTTGAATTTAGTCAATTTTGTTCTTACTAAAAAGGACATTATCATCAAACCTACCTACGACAGATCCAAAAAATATTTATGGAAATGAATTACGTAAGTATATCCAATTAGATTGAATGATCTTTAGAGTTGGATTGATTTGTACATACAAGAATAAACTCATGTGAATTTCCAAGGATGTCGAATTAGGTCGAATTTATGGATGATATTAGATTACTCCATTTATCCCAAATTCAATCGATTTCTCCAGTTTATCGGGAAAATGAGAGATATAAGTAGGGTTAGGGTACCGGTGAAGATTCCGACTTAGATTATATCAATTTTGATCGATCTTACTCAAATTATATCAATTTTCATCAATTTCACTCGATTTCACTTAGATTTATTTAATTTTTATTCCATCTCAATCAAACTTATTCATTTTTGTATCGATCTAACAAATCTAACGATATCAAACTATGATTTTATCAATCTCACTAAAATTCACTCAATTTTTTATCGAACCGACTTGACTACACTCAATTTTGATCGATCGTACTCAAACTATATCAATTTTCATCAATTTCACTCGATTTCACTTAGATTTATTGAATTTTATTCAATCTCAATCAAACTTATTCATTTTTTTATCGATCGAACAAATCTAACGATACGAAACTATGATTTCATCAATCTCACTAAAATTCACTTAATTTTTTATCGAACCGACTTGAATACATTCAATTTTGATCGATCTTACTCAAACTATATCAATTTTCATCAATTTCACTCGATTTCACTTAGATTTATTTAATTTTATTCAATCTCAATCAAACTCATTCATTTTTTTTATCGATCTAACAAATCTAACGATATCAAACTATGATCTATATGCACTCGTCTAGATGTTTCGAAGTTCCACTCCAATGTGGTACATGACCAAGCATAATATAACATGTTGTTATCTTCCCTAATGTAAATGACGCTATTGATGGCTCGATTTGGATATGTAACAGGGTCCGGAAGCTAAAATCACTCGATTTCACTTTGATTTATTGAATTTTATTCAATCTCAATCAAACTTATTCATTTTGTTATATTATCCTTGATGTTCATCATATTATCGAATTCATCATATTATCCTTAATAACCTCTTCATTTAAATCGAAATCTTCCCCAGAACCCTAAACCTACCGATGTTCGTCATTTTATCCTTACTGACCTCTTATCCAAATTAAGAATCTCCACCGGAATCTATAATCTACGATCATCAGACTTCAAAACTTTGTCTAGTGGAAAGTCAATGATAATTATCAAATTAATTTTTTGTTTCTAGATTATTTCTTAGGTTACACAATTAATTTTTCTTTTCGTAAATACAAATTCCTCGATATTAAAATATACAAATATTTTACTAATTAAAAAATATATAATATTTAGACAAAAAAAACCAAAAAAAAGGGTGTTATAAGTTATAACCAAATATAACCGTTCTATAAAATGGACGGATGTAATTTTTTCCAATGAGTCATACGGATCACAATCCGTATGACTAGATAGAACTAGATATCAATCATCGATAGATTTCGATAAAACGGTCTATCTTTCCCCCTCAAAATTTTGACAACAAAAATACATTTCCTCTCCCAGATTGAGATTTTTTTTCACTTCCCCCTTTCCCCTTCCCGCTATGTTTCCCCCTGATTCTCCGGCCAAAAAACTGAAGACCGAGCTGTCGATTCTCTCCCTCACCTGAATTCTGTAGCAGTCATGGATTTGGAGTAAGTGAAATCAAATTGGAACGGAATTCATCAACTTTTGCTCACTAGTTTCGTTGGATTACTTCGATTGTTCTTCTTGTGCTTCTCAAATCTGTTTATGGGTGAAATTTGGAAGGAAGCTTAATTTGATCTTGCATGCTCACATCAACCATTGGGTTTGCTATTTTACTCTCGTTTCAAGCTGAAATCAGGTTATATTGTTCTAACTTCACTTTCAATTTTCAATTTCATTGATCACAGTAAAATTAGGGTTCTTCCTAATTTGGGTTTTTTTTAGGAATTGAAGAGTTTAAGCTTCAATTCATGGTGTGGGTAAGCATGGGTTAACTCCAATTTACGTCAATTACATGCTTATGAACTTAAATTTGTGTGAATTGATTATTAGGGTTCCTCATGTGGATTTGGGCCTTTTTCCCAAATCTGTTTTAAAAGGTCAAACATCCTAGCAACTGTTTTGGGATGCCTTATTGTTCTGTGTTACACATATTTGATTTGTAGAGATGATCTAGGTGCAGGTATAGTCCAGTTAATTATGTCAGATAGGTTCTTGGTAAATTGATTGTAGAAATTCATCACATTATCAAATCTTGCTTGAAAATCCCGTATGCCTTGTATGCCATATAATCTCAGTTCTTGTTTTACTGATATCCTTAGATCCAACCTTTGGATTTTGAATATATTTTAGTATCTTGTTACTTGTTAAGTAATGGAGATACGCTCCAAATTTCATGATGATCAGGTTAGGAGAGGTAGTGGAAATTGTTACAATACAGAGAACTATTCCTGTAGGATGTGACTGAGTTGTTGAGTTTAAATGAAGTACTTATACTGCATGCCTGTCTCTCATTTTTGGATATGATGAACCCATTTTTGTTATGAGTAATGTGTAAAAATTTCAAAACAAATGGATCATGGTAAGTACCTCAAATAGAGGACTTCATACAATTGTGTCTGCCTGAATTCAGCAATTGTAGAGCATATGATATCAGTCATATCTCATAATCTAACCGTCACTTTTAGCTCAAATTTTTATAGCATGTCCCTGATATTGTTGTGAATGTATGGTTAAAATTCCATTATGATCCTGCAAGTATAAGGCGTACAGTAGACTATGTTCCCAGGACATATTCCTGAATTTTCATGTATATGGTGGAAGTCTTGTGCTATGTTTGAATGTGTTGAGAAAATTATAGGATAGTTGTGTACAAGATACTGTTGCTGGTTTTGCACCATTGTAGAACCTATCACTGAGCAAGTATCCCAATTGTGGAAGTCTCCTGCAGTCCCTTGTGTCTTTGTGAAATGCTTCTTATGGTTCAGGTGGGTTCTCTGTAGAACCTGTATGATCTGCCAGTAGTTTTTGGGCCTTCCTCCAGGTCTAGTGTGCAGCAGATGTCTACACAGGTAAATACTTCTGGTAATATGCAACTGTTTTAACATTAATGGGGATACTTGAAGTTCATAACATGGTCATTGACAATCTAGTCTACTATTGTTATTGTATTTGAGTACTGACATTTGTAAAAAATCATATTTTGAATTGTGACAATTGTATTCTGATTTTTGATTAGCAAGATCTTGTGAAATACTGTGAAACTTAAATTGAACCTTCAAACCTTGGCAAAATGAATGTTACTCAGTTGCAGTGCTATTTGTAGTTTTTTTGTGTTATTTATAGTTTCAAAGCATGGGTAAATTTAATTTTAGTTCTATGAATTCTTAGATTCGAGGTTTTGTTGCTTTAGTGGGTGGAGATTTGTTGATGGAGGTTTGCTTTACAGAGTTATAGCTTCTGATTTACACGGTTTTGGTGATACTGATGCACCCATCTCTCCACAGTTTTATGCATGTTTTCACATAGTTGGTGATATTGTTGCACTCATTGACACCCTTGGTCAAGACAAGGTTTGAGGGTCTAAATTTTGTTGAAAATTACTGATTGTGCAATGAATTTTGAAGAAAAAACTATTTTTTTTGTTTTTGGATTGCAGGTGTTTGTAGTGGGGCATGAATGGTATTTGTGCTCAAAGGGTGAAACCTGAATTGGGTGTTGATGGTACAGGGGATATTTGAGTGTCTATGAATCATCCGTAAAATTCAGAAAATTTGAGTTAGGGATTGATTTTTTTCCTATGAATTTCAGATACTTCAGCCTCGTGGGGCATTTCCACATCCAAATTACCTGATGTTGCAGCTCAAAGAAGGGAAGGAAGTAAGCGACATGTCCCTGATTGCTGGTTCTTATGGCTACATCGCGCCAGGTGAGTTTATAGCTTAAAGTAACTGCTTGATTAATGGTTGTTTATGCCTACAAAAGTAATTACTAGCATTTTTTTCGATATGCATGAACATCATCTGCAGAGAAGCTACAGAGACTAGCACACCTTTCAACTCATGACTAGTAGTTGTGACTTGTGAGTTTGGCTAATCTTGTATACATAGAAAAAATAAAATTGCATTAAATTTAGTAGTCATATTGGTTGAAATTTTTCTTCTTAAACATATAAAAAAATGTGTAAAGGAGCTACTAGTAGAACGTCCTGTCATAGGATGCTTGAACTACCCGAATCTGTTCAGAAATTAAAAAAAAAAAGTAATTGTTGTGTTATCTCTTGTAGTTCTTTTGTTTATTTCGAATACTAAAAATGTTAGTGTGATTCGGACCAAGACCTGATTTTCATCTTGGCACTTACAGTTACAGTAGGAACCAGGACCACGAATAACCGTAACAGTTTGATGATAAATAGATCCATTTTCTAGTTCAATATTACAGGGTAGACCTTACTAACACAATTTCTATTGGTACATATGTAGAGTATGCATATACCATGAAAGTGACCGAGAAGAGCGATGTGTATAGCTTTGGAGTTGTGTTGATGGAACTGGTCACAGGAAAGAGACCTACTAATTCTTTTTTTGGTGAGAACAACGACATAGTAAAGTGGGTGACAGATGCGGCTGCAACATCTGAAGATCACTGCTCAAATTTGCGTCACCTTATGGACACAAGAATAAATCCATCTTCAAGTGACTACACAGAAATGGAGAAGGTATTGAATGTTGCAATTCTTTGTACCTCTGCATTTCCCATGAACAAACCCTCAATGAGAAGGGTCGTTGAATTTCTTAAAGATGGTAGGGATATTTGTTTTCTTGCTACAAGTCCTAAATGTTGTAGCAATACAAGCTAGTTGTTGTACTTAGTCTTGCTGGGGTACGTGGTCAATCTCACTGTTGCATTTTTGAAACGGTAGAAATATTATCGTGTTGTAGTTCAAGGCAAAGATAATGTGCCGATTTTATATCATTTGCTTATCGAATAATCTTTTTCAGCCGTAAACCTTTTTATAGTCGAGACTTGAACCCGGGTCTCTAAGGTGAGAGCCGAGTATCCTGGCCACCTAGCCACCTAGACTACAACGGATGGTTGCTTTCAAATATAATTGAACCAATATTTCTCACAAACTTCATATCATGCATACCATACGCTTATTTTCGGTGTGGCTTTCACTCCACTATCCTACCACCACATGTAACAAGACTCACAACTACTTCCAACTACGCTAATTTTCGGTGTGGGAAAGAAGGGAAAGAATTCTCTTTTATTAAATGATGTTTCTCCAGAATTTTCAAATAGGATCCTTAATCCCGCTAATTATGGAGGTTAATGAAATCTTTTTTAGTATCAAATAGTTGTTAGAAAGGACCCTAAATTGTACACTTAATTCTAATGGTGAACAATTTTATTGAATATTCCTCAATCTCACCAAATTTTATTCATTATTCATCAATTTGACCAAAAATGGAGTAATTTAAACACAAACATTATTTTCGTTTTTTAAGTCTAAAACATACACACACAATGATCCTTAAATTGTTTATCTGGCCAATAGAAAGCCAAAAATATCTGATCCAATGGATATAAGTATAGATTTGGAAAATCATTATTCTTTGGATTTTTTCTCAGGTTATTAATTTAATTTTCTTCCATAAATACATATTCCTCGATATTAAAATATACGAATATTTTACTAATTAAAATATACGAATATTTTACTAATTAAAATATATATAATATTTACACAAAAATAATTAAAAAATAATCAAAAAGGGGTGTTATAACTAAGTATAATCGTACTAAAATGGACAGACACGATTTTTTTCCAATGAGTCACACGGATCACAATCCGTATGACCAAATAGAACTAGATATAAAGCGTTGATGGATTTTGATCACACGGTCTATCTTTCTCCCTCAAGTAATTTATTTTTTAACATGTGGTGGTGGTTTAAACTTAGTTGCTGAGAGAGGTTTGAGCAACCAATTCATTTTCTGTTGCTACGAGTCTGTGCCTCAAAGTGAATAGCTACATGATCACTTTTTTAGATGCTATAAGTTACTTGAAAAACGGATCTAGCAATTAAACATACTTGGTCGTGGCTCAAACTTAGTTGCTGAGAGAGGTTTGAGCAACCAATTTATTTTGTTGTTGCTACGAGTCGGTGCCTCAAAGTGAATAGCTACATGATCAACTTTTAGCTGCT
>JAJJMC010013841.1:5638861-5719513 GCA_023531435.1 Papaver californicum
TGGTTGTGGCTCAAACTTAGTTGCTGAGAGAGGTTTGAGCAACCAATATATTTTGTTGTTGCTACGAGTCGGTGCCTCAAAGTGAATAGCTACATGTTCATTATTTTAGTTGCTATAAATTACTTGAACAAAGGATCTAGCGATTAAGTGTATTTTTTTCGTTGCTAAATAACAGTGGACATATGTTTATTGCCGCCAAATTTTTTGGCAGTTGCAATTTTAGACGCTTAAACTATTTAAGCGACTAAATTTCCGAGCTCTTGCTAAGATTTTAAACTATTGAAGCCAGTTGATCAGGGAGAGTTTTAATTTCATGAATCAAAGAAGAAACTGATCGTGTTCCTTGAGTGATAGAAAGAAGTTTGGTTCTTAACTGAATGGAATGGGTTGAAGAAGCTCTGCCAAAATGATTTTCAATGTTTTGCCAGAGAGAGGCAGAAGTTGTTGAATGAGTAAAATATGCGATGATTGAATCAGAAATTGTGGAGTTGATCCACATAGTAATAGTTGAATCTTCATCAATCCACTCAGTATAAAGAGGATTTTTAACTCCATTTTGTTGATTTCTCTGATTAGTGAACTGTGGAGGACAAAAGTAAGAACCATCTAGGAATTTTTTTAGCTTGTATTTTTGGATGATTGGATTCAGGAGATTTTTCCAAACAAGAAAGTTTTCTTTTGTTAACTTCAAATGAGCGAAGTTATAGAGTTGATTTAGAGGTATTTTAGAGAAAAGATTTGATGTAGTATTTTCCATGATAAAAGATGAAATAGGTGGGAATGTTTCAATCATATAGCGTAGATCAGAAGATTTGATAGAGAACATAAAGATTCTAGATCAGGAACATGAAATGATCAACTTAATTATAAACAAGAAAATATGGGTAAAGATTATCAAGAGTAGATTTGATACCTCTTAATAGTATAAAACCAGAATTTCTAGTTTGTATCTTCAAGATTAGTGAAGATGTTTAACTGATAGAAGAAGCAGAGAGAATAGTTGAGAAATTTAGAAGCAGAGAGAAGTAAAAGAGTTACCTCTTTTTCTTGTGCATTCTTATATATTGGTGATTTGATTTCTCTAAAGCTTTCCTGTGTTAAATGCTTCTCGAAATTTTCTTTGAATTAATGTGATCCACTAACTCTTGTTACTGACAATCGATTCAGATGAAAACGTTGGTTTCTTGATACGTTCTCTGTATCTATCTGTATTGAATTCAATCAAGGAGCATGCGTCTGACATTAGTTGTTGTTGACTGAACACAGAAAATCGGGAAGAAGGAAAATCAATGCTGCGTTTGCTGTTTTCAAAGAAAAATTAAATGTTGTTGTTTCCAATACTCTGATCAATCACACGTCTGTCAGCGTTGAACGACTATTTGATTTAGCAATAAATGCTTCAAGAATCAAAAAGAAAGCGTTTCTTTCCAAGAAATTTAATGACTACATTCTTCTCTTGTCTGGCGTGAATTAATCTGTTGATTGAATCAAGTAATTGATTTGAAATCAACGACGAATAAAATGTTGTTTTCAATTGTCTGCTATTAATGGCTTTCACAGATCTTAAAAAAAAAATTAATTCCTCTTTAGCGTTTTCCCAAGAAAATGCTCTGATACCATATTAGAATTAGACAAAGTGAAGAAGAAAAGAATCTTTCATTAATTGATTTTATCTTTACAAACTATATATACATGTCATTATCTTGTGACATGTGAAGACCATGTGAATGCCATGTGAATATCTATGTGGAATGATGACTCATCATGTCTAGTCAGCATCCTTTATGTATTAGCTATTAGATGCGTCGAAAAAACGATTTTGTTTTACCGCAAGCGCATAGTGTCGAAAGATGTAGACAATAGCAAATACGGTTCGTTCCCACGAGGAGTGTCTATCACTTATACTAATTAATCTAAGTAAATTTCGAGTCAAAAGATGTTTTTCCGATTTTTGTAAGGAATTAAACTAATAAATGAATTAAAACTATTTAACGAAGATTGAAATTAATAATAGAAAAACGTTAAGGTTTCGGGAATCCGTTGTAGATTAGGGTTTACTTGCGCTCATCACAAAGGGTATCGAATTTACTCGTGCAAAATAACAAATCTATCTACTAATACACGGAAGATATTTCGTTTAAGAATCGAAGAAAAGAATTTTTAAAAAGAATTGTTTGTTCTCAATCTAAAGTAGAATTTCGAAGTGCTAAGTATACGTGGCATATATAGTCAAAGAACATTCATAAAACGATTATCGCGAAAGGATCAACGAGTTCTTTTACTAATCAAACGATGAACCATGCATGATATAGAACATGAAAAATCATTGAGAAAGTAAAACATTGAAAGAGAGACAAAACATTAACATTAAGTTTTTATAGTTGAAGACCCTAGTTTTGAAAGACAAGTAAATCTATCTCTAAAAGTTCATACTTTCACTATAACAAAGAGATTTAACTAGACATGACTTTCTTAAAAGCCATTATAATTGATTAAGAAAATAATAAATATAATTGAAATCGAAAACGAAATAGAAATAGCTAAACCCTTCTTTACTGTTCACGGAATCTCCAATCTCAACTCCATCCTTAAATCAAATCTGCAGTGTCCACAAGTCTCTGCTTTTTTTTCTTCTGTCGGTCCCGGTCTGTCCCCAGTTCTTCCTCTTGTTTCTGTATCTCGGCCTATTTATAGAGCTTGCTTAACTGCCTCCTCTTAGAATTTAAGCTTGAATAATATTCTCATTAGGACTTATCACACCCCGACCACAAAACTCTGTGTATTATGCACGGTTTATAGCTACCTTTCGCGTCACTTCTTTCCTAAAATATCTAACACACACTCAATTGAATCTCGGTACAAGATTCAGGTAAGTTATTATCCCCGTAAAACCCAGTTTTTGTATCATACTCAAATTCTCTTCATATCCTTCCCTGACTTCTCTGCCTAACTTCTCTCATTCACATTCCTCTTCAAGCTATCATTCTAACCGAGCTCCCATCAAAGCATAACCATCATCAATTTTCTGATCATCACCGAGCATCATTGACTTCCCATTCACTCAACTGCCAAGCTCGATCTCCATCAACTCCACAGCAAACCAACCACTCAATCACCAATCAAATCCATCACAACTTCCGACTATCACTACTCGATCACTACGTCAACAAACCCACCTCACAGACCTCCTTCTTTCCTGACTCGAGCTTTTCCTCTATCTTCTTCACATCCATGATGATCACTCACCATCACAACTCCTCTCGTCATCCATCATCAAATTCTTTTAAAATAAAAATAATCACCATCATCTCCATCGAGCCACAGTTAGCACCATCAATCAGTGGTAGTTTCCAAACTCGATCACTATGTCAATTGCCTTCCAACTATCACATCTTACTTCCATGCTTGAGTTCTTCTCCATCTTCTCTGCCTCCAACTTCCAACACTCGATCATTACAGGCACCATCAAAATTTGTTTTCTCTTTTCAAAACCTAATTTCAATTCCAACCCATGCTTTCGATCATCTTTAATGACCCTATGATGTCCACCAAAGATCGAAAATCATCTCTTCGCTGAATCATCCATGGCAGCAGCTTCCCTTATCGTCAACAAACAACTCTATGTTCGCGTGAAAAGAGATGAAGAAGAAGGTGGCATCCCCGAAAAGAAGAAAAGATGCCATTAGTAATATTCAAAAGTTGGCAGCCCTTAGTACATCCAGTGCCTGCCTTTAGAAATATTTAAATTTAAGCTTCCCCTTAACGTACGAAGGGTTTTCAATATCAGTTTTCCTGGAAATGACCAATTTTCCCTTAATTCTTGTTTCACTTATAACTTTCTCATATGAAGTCAGAATGACATCGTTCTGAGATATAACCTTTAAATAGACTGAGTTCCAATGGGTCTTTAGCAATTCTTCCTTGTAGAGCTCAATTTTACTTCTTTCAGAGATGTAACCTAAAAAACACATAAACTACAAAAGTAATAATAATACACAGTAACTCACACAAAATCTAGCAAATAAGTATAAGAAAATAATACTTAAAATATGTAAATTATGCACTTATCAACAGTCATAGAAGTCAAGCAACACGAAAAAGCAGTCAAAGTAGTGGTGGTACACCATAGTTCGTGCAAAAAACTCGTATGATACCTGGTGCCATTGATGATGCGATGGCTCTAGAAACTCCCGGTAGTGGTCCACTCTTTTCGAATGATGCTCCCATTTATACCCCCACTACAAGAGGAGCCTTTAAAGTTTATCGGCCCCTTTCACACTCCCTTATTAAAGTTCCTTTTGCAGGTTATGGTGATAACATTCAACCTCTTGAGACTACTCAACCTTCTGTCGCATCCATGTTAAATCAAAGAGAATATGACCCTACCTAGAGCTATCCTTGTGGTAAAGGAAATTAATTAACAAATTAAATATAATTTTAATTGAATGTAACATAAATTATTGATGTAATTTAATATATTTTAGCGATTACCCTAGTTCTTACTATATTTCAAACTCAAAAGTAAAAATATGTGATGATTAAAAACAAATAACAAAATTCGAGGAAATCAAAAACTAGTTTGTTTTACTACTATAACTTACCTTTACAAGGAAAAAGTAAAGTAAATTTAAAGCCTAATATTAAATGAATTTAAATACGTGAATATTAAGCTTGTACGTCAAAAATGTGTGTGGTTAAATATAATTTAATAAAAAACAGTTGTTGGATTTGCAATGATGAAAGGCCATGCTCGAATAAGAAGTTATATAAATACCCATGGATGAAAATTTAATAAATGGCTAAGATTAAAACTCAACGACACAGTGTGCCAGCGATAGAGTTTATATAACAGCAACATAAACTTGGTCGTACGACAAAAATTGTATCACGATGTGAAAACCGGCAAATATGTCGGTTTGCCAAGACAATTTGCCCATTTGGCATATCCATAGTAGCTCAAAATGGGAAATTTAACTATTTGATAAGTGCATAGGACCATGGCCTTAAAGTTAGAAACTAGTATAATTTAAGTGTTACTAGCGGCATATGTGAATTTTGGTGTTGAATAACACATATATATTTCACATGCGCACTTTTTGTACCTAATTTTTTTTACAATGGCTTCCTGCTGTTGCAAAATTACAACTGCTTTATTTTGTTGCAAATTTGCAACAACTTTAAAGCCATCGCGAATGTGAGTTATGAAATCCTAAAAATGGTGTAGTAATGCGCGGAAATTAAAATTAAAGTAAGACACCATAAATTTTGTTAACGAGGAAAAATATGAAACATAAAAACCCTGGGACCTTGTCCAGTTTGAACGCACGTTGTATTAAGCCACTATAAACACTAGCCTTCTATAAGACTTCAGTCTGGAATCTAGTTGGGACATAATAAACCCTCCAAACTACTTTTTTGTAGTTGTGCACCTGTGTGTCTTGATTCTCACAAGAATTTACTTACTTGATTCCCCTAGATGATGTCCTTTACAACCCTAAGGGGTTGCTCCACAGTTCGTCGTTAATACTAGCGCTACCTTGCCTCCAACTGGACGCATGGTGATTTCCTTTCTGATTATAGATCAAGGATATAGAAATCAATTCAATGAATTTAGACAAAACCAAATTCAAGACTAGGGTTTTTTGTCTTCAAAACTTATATAAATACTTAATCTTCTGTGTATAAAAGAATTACAATCTAGATCTTAATATACATCCAAGTGAAAAAGTTACAAACAAATTTCAAAAGAATAGAGTTATACTCAACGTGTTTGTAGTTTTATATCAAATCTTGATTTTATCTGTAATTCTTGAATGGTCTTATATCATTAGAGAAGGACTTAAAATAGACAATAAGTATACACAAGACAAATACAAATACAGGTTAAGAAACTATCTTTCTTCAATATAGGTGAACCTGTGCTCAAATCCCAAATGAAGTTTTTAAAGTCGAATTTTTGATCACGAAGATCCTTAGGTCTTTGGAGGACAAACTTTGCAACAAGATAACATGAGTGTAGGGATTGAGTTTTCTGTATTGATGATATCACCAATTTATAGAATCAATCAAGGCTGGGTTACTCAAGTTGTAAACAATGAATCTCTTAAAACCTAAGTTAATTCTCAATTGCTAAATCAAAGTCGTTTCCTAAGATGCAATTTTGTTTTTCTTTGGAATGAACTTGACTTTTAATGAGGTTCTTTCCATGGTTTGAATTTGTAATCAATTTTTATCTCAAGTGGTTTCTATGAAGAGAATTACTATATATCAAAGATAACTTCAAACTTTCAAGAAAAGAACTAGACTTTCTAACCAAAGGAAATGGCTAAGAAATAGTAATTCGTAAGTGTGTAGAAAGTTCTCCTTGAATAATCAAAAAAGAATGATGAGCCCAAAGATATAGACTTATGGGTTGGCTCATTAGTATTTTAGGTCTATGAACTCACGTTTGAGTTTTTGGAATAATAAGAATATAACACATAAAATTTGTAGGTCCGCGAACTCAAAATATTAGGTTTGCGAACTCTAATGTAAATAAGTTACGAGAGCATAAACCTTTGTTAGATTCGCGTACTCAAGTGCAAAAAGGCTCCAGGAAAAAATATGTCTTCTAAGTTCGCGAGCTCACCCTTTTAGGTTCACGAACTCAAATGCTCAAAAGGCTCCAGAACGAATTAATCTTTTTACTTTAGTATAATTTAGTTATAATCACAACCAAACCCCCCTGTTTACACAAGTAATCGAAAGTAATTAAGAATCACCTGCCTCTTTGTGGGAATGAACTTGTTATTATTACTATACTCTAATCTATATTAGTGAAGTACGAACTTGAATTATTTTGGTTGGCCGACGACACGACCAAATTTTGGCGCCGCTGCCGGGGAGGCATAGCGGATTGTTATTTGTTTTTGGTTTTTGGTTTTTTTATTTTTGTTTTATTTTTTTATTTTTATTTTTGATTTTTTTTCTAACCTAGTTTTGAGAATCTTGTTTCAGGTACTTGTATTCCATGTACAGTGCACAAGATCAAGCTTATAATGGTAATCAATTTGGTTTTCAATCTCAACCCTATGATAATTTCCAATCGTACGGGGAGTATAATCACAACCCATCCTTTGGTTATGACCAATATTCCACATACCCTTTTAATTATTCTCATACATGCCAACCTCCTTATAGTAGGTATGTAAGTGAACAATTACAAGGAGAGGAGGATAATTATGCTTGTGATGGTTTATCTAAATCTACTTTTGATCGTAATTATGATCATTCACCTATTCAACGGGAGGAGACAAGGTTTAGAAACTCTACCACAAGTAATGGTGTAAGACTACCAAGTTTGAGAGAACTTGATAGAAGGTTTGAGCAATTGATAGATGAAGGTGCATCAGGTGCAGAAATTTCAACAACTAAAAGAGCTTTGAGAAAGGAACGTGAGCGACGTTATTCTACGGGATACGATGATGATTTTGAACCTTTCGAAAATCCTTACACCAGTGATGACGTTATTCCAACTCTGTATCGGATTTTTGATGATAATTGTGTAGTTAACTCAACTCTTGATCTTAATAATGGTCATTCACCCATTCAAAGGGAAGAGTCGTGTTCAAGAGATTCTACTGTAGTTAATGGTAGAAAGCGTGTGAATACCATAAAACTTGCTCAGAAACTATACAAATTGGAAGATGACAGAGCCCCAGAAGAGCTTCTCGAAGAAATTAGTATGACCATTCGTATGGAATGAAAACGACGTTCTGACAAAGGTTGGGAAACCGATGAAGATTCTTATTACGGTGAGTATGAAAACGAAGAGGAGTATGTTGAGAATGAAACCGAATTGAGCAATAGTGTGGAAGACCCAATTGAACTTTCCAAGGATGATAATATTGATGCCGAGATTCTTGTTGAGGCAGAAACTAATGAAGAACAGTTAGAAAGTTTGATAGAGGACCACAATATACAAGAGGTAAGTAATTCATTACAAATTTTTGAAAAAGATAAGGATCCCATAATTCAAAAGACTTTAGAAGGTTTGACTGAACCTTTGCTTATTGATCCTTTTCTTTTACCTTATTTTGGCTTGAATGTATGTGCTTCGAAAGTACTATTGAATTATTTTGCTTATAAATATCCATTGTTGGAAATATTTGATTCTCATACTATGCAGGTTAGCAAAGAGGAGTCTATAGAAGTTCCCGAATTCTATGTTCTTTATCCACTTCCGAGTGTAGAAAAGACTAAGTGTGGGGGAAACTTTTATCGAATGATAACTTCACTATTATTTTCTTGTACTAATGTTTGTGTGAAGTTAATATTTGCAATGTAGATTGTTCTATGGGTGGATCCCCAAATTTTCAGATTGTTGGTCTATGGACGACCAAAAAGTCGGGATGAAGACGTTAAACTAAACGCTAAATGGGAGGCAACCCATTGGTTTTGTATTTCTATCTTTATCTTTTGCTTTTTATTAGTTCTTCATATCATGTTAGGATTTCCCATCTTGATTTTACATTGGAGGAATCAATTTACATTGAGGACAATGTAAAGTTTAAGTGTGCGGGAGTAGTTAAGCATATAGAGTTTTTAGGTACAATTTTAAAACTTGTGTACATATTTGCATGAAAACCTTCAACTTTTAGAGATTTTAGAGTCACTTAGTATACTTCTAGCTACGTTTACATACAAAGCTCTAACCGAAACAACTGAACTTAGAAGTATTAGAGAACTATATTCGGAGACTTAGTTGTTGAGAGGCCAGAGCTGACAAAAATGGACTTAAACTGCCGGTAGAGAATACAGTATTAGAAGAGTTGATCATTCAATAACCATGAGTGAGGCACCAAACCTTCAATTGTCCATTTAGAGTGTTTCATCTGTGCAAATTCCGGGTAGAATGATGAAATACATAACTTCGCACCAATTTCAGCACTACTTTTTGATCTCTTGAGTGCTATTTCTGTCAATCATGAGGGTGTCATCAGAATTGCTAACTCTATCTTGTAGTCTTGTTTGCAGTTGGCACCATTCACTCGACAACAACAGGTCCATAGAAACATATCATCATCAACAAGCAGAACATCAAAAATTTGAAGAAAAGTTGAAGACAGTCAAGGTTTAAAACCAACCGTTCAAGAAAAGAGCAAATTTCATATTCAAGTAAAGCAACAATACAATTAGCAGAATTATATATACATGTTGAAGACTTAAGTACAAAAGCGAAAAAAATCAAAAGATGTGAGTTAGTGAAGTTCATGATATCAAGGCAATACAAGTTGTGAAGAATCAATTGGTAAAGTCTCTACCGCCATAGTAGTCCTATCATTTATTTTTCAATCATAAAAAAAAGAAGCTTATCATTGCTTTAGTGTATATTTGTTATTGGTATTCAATCAATAAGGCCGAGGGGAAGAAGAAATCTATAGAGAAGTTTCAAACAACAAGAAATTGAGGAAAAGAGTTACAAAGTGTCAAGGTTCTACGAAGTTCAAGAGTTCATCATCAACAGTTGAAGACCGCAGACGTTTCTATTGGATGCTGTGAGAGTGGTGCTGATTGCCGATCGGATGAGAAGGTAAGTAAGCATTCCCATCCTCGCATAGTGGTTGATATCCTTTATTAAGAGGTCACTAGAAAAACAAAAAGGGGTTCTTTTTCGTCCCACGTTCTATGGGATAACATCTTTATATGATTCGGAAGGTTACCTTTCCTTCCTACCATTCAACGTGTATAGGATTTCTATCTCCATTCCTGCCTGCACACATGTGAGAACCATAAAGTGCGTCTTTGAGTGTCAAATTCATAAAATCTTATTGGTAGAAACATTTGGTCACTCTCGAACTTAGATCCTTTCACATGGTGGTTTTCTCCTAACTCAAGGGTTAAGCATGAGAATAATGTTCTTTATAATTCTAAATTCTTATTATTAGTGTGCAGAAACTTTATGCTTTCGTAGCTCTTTGGATGCATGTGCTCTTGAATGTTTTGAAGTTGGAAATTAGGTTTTGTGGGTATACCTCTTGTAAACCCTCACGAGCCTATAAATCGTCCACTAGGGACACCTAGGGGTTTAAAGGCTTGTTACACATGCTAAGTGTAACCGTATCCTCAACGAAATGGAGTTGTTATAGTTTAGGTTAGTTTATATTTGTAGTTTGCTCGAGGAATAGCAAAAAGGAAAGTGTGGGGGAATTTGATAGGTGCATTATTTTCATTATTTGGATACTCTAATTCATTGATTTCTTGTTAGTTTTCATATCATTATGCTTTGAATTTGTTTGTTTATGAGTTTCTTAGGAGTTTTTAAGTATATTCAACCAAAGAAGAGGAAAGGAGTTCATTCCGGTATAAAAAGAAGAGTTTAAAGGATGGAAACCTAACTTTGAAACAAGATTTCCAGTAAGATCTACGGTTGGGAAAGTACCCCCAAAACCCAACCGTAAAAGAAGTTGATTTTGAAGGAAAATTCCAGAAAAATTTACGGTTGGGTCTAGACTCTCAAACCCAACCGTAAAATTGGTTGAAAAATCATGAAGATTTTGTCACTTCCATCTTGTAGATTATTGAAAGACGAATGCAACCCAAAAAGAATGAGGTCAATCGGACACTGGATGATGGAGATATGATCAAAATAGTGAAGTACAAAAAAGTATCCAGGAGGAGGTTTCTTGGCTCGAACCCAACCGTAAACCTGGGGAAGTTTGGAGCGAGTTTTTGTGACAAAGTTATGGTTGGGTTTCTTGGCTCGAACCCAACCGTAAAACTGGGTGTTTTTGGGTGATATTTTTGTGCCAGAGTTACGGTTGGGTTATTGGCTCGAACCCAACCGTAGAAGGGGGAGTTTTGGCACGTGTGTGGGCTTCTAAAACATGGAAAACATGGTCCCGGAAGCATTAAAAACCTAGATTTCGTAGATACTATATAAAGAGACATCAAAGACATTAAGAAGACATCTTTTACACTTGAAGAACACAAGGAGAACGGCTTGGAGAGAAATTGATCATCACAATACCGAGGTTACTTGCTTTCTTGTTTATTTTCCATGGATTTTGAGAAATCCATGATGAACTAAACCTTTCTTATTGGTTAGGGATGTAGTCCTAAGTTGGAAAACATGTTTATCAATTGAGTGGCTCATTCTCATATGTTCATAATCTCTTCAATATCGCTCATGTCCTACCGTTTATAACGCCTTGTATGATGGAATGCTTGTTTGTTTAAGTCGCGAATTAGATGAGAATGCATGTACATCTATAGCTAAACTAGGGTTTGAGATCCGGAATTGTCAAAAGACCCTTTTTACAAGTGGTATAACATAGTTGTTAACGACGGGATGTTGCCATGCAGTTATGTGTAGAAGCGTGACCTAGGTTAAATCCGAGTGGCTCTTGCGCCGGGTTGCTTAGAATAACCTCAACTCACAAATACCATTGCTTTCATTGGGTTAAACTTGAGTGGCTCTTGTCCCAAGTTATTCGGTGAAAAAGATTCAAAGAGTGGCTCTTGCGCCTTTGATGATAATAGGAGTTTTGCCGGAGTAAGCCTGCGATAGGATGCTTTAGGGTTATTGATATTGAGAGTGCATGAATGTTGAGTATGATTTGGTTGATAACATGTTGGAATATGGAAGATGAATTCTCTAACCAATGTTCTTTATCTCCGATATTCGTTTTAATCTTTTTACTTTAGTATAATTTAGTTCTAATCAAAACCAAAACCCTCCCTGTTTACATAAGTAATCGAAAGTAATTAACAATCACATGCCTCTCTGTGGGAACGAACTTGTTCTGATTACTATAATCTAATCTATATTAGTGAAGTAAGAACTTGAGTTATTTTGGTTGGCTGACGACACGACCATAAACTTTCAAAACAAAACCATACGAACTCATGGATGATTTTGCAAGCCTTGATATCTTCATGAACACTTGTACTTATCTCTCAAACTTAGTTTCGAGTTTTAGACCCCCAAGTGCTTGGAAGTCGAAAAATCACTAGAATTATCAAGAAGCTAATCCGTGATATGATCTTTTTTGAATATGAACATTTACTAAAGTCCTAGACTTTTTTTATGATATATATATAGACACACGGAAACGAGTTCAAAATGAAAGATCAATCTTCATTACTTACCTCGATGAAGTTCTTCAAATAGACGTCTTCGCGTGATCTTCAATTTTTATTTGTATTGAGTACCTCAGAAAAATCCTATGACTCTATTATCTAATCTGTTCCATAATGAAGATGACTTTAGTAGTATAAATCAAATAAATAATTTTGGCAACTAAAATATGACAACATACTTGACATTCCAGGGTATGTAGGTTCAACCGAGTATTAACTTTAACATAATTTTTATTCCAACCAAGGAATAGATTAATGGATCGATCCAAGATATTTGATTAATGTACATGTAATTACTTAATTATAATATATAAAAAGTAAAAATACATACATGCAAGATTTTGTTAACGAAGAAAACTTCTTGGCGGAAAACCCCCGGGACCTAGTCCAGTTTTGAATATCCTCATAATTAATCCACTACATAAATGCCTACCTGCACCTCGTATAGTTAATATCTAATAAACTAACCCAAGTTACTCCGTTTTTTTCAGTATCTCTGCGACTACAACCAATCTGGTCAACGTACGTGAATTACCAAATATAGAATCCACGACAAGTGTTGCTTTACCTCCGTAAATACTTCTACAATCCAATTCCTTTAAGATGTGTTACAAACAACAAGAAATCTAACTATTTGCTAACCCACTCAAATCCAATCACAAATACCAAAGATTATTAATTTATATTCAATGATCTTCCGTTTAGATCTATAATACCAAGATAGACAAAATAAAAATAGATCTGAAACTCATTGATCATGATAAATCAAGTTTTACGATTACAAAAGTAATCCACTTGATTACAAGACTTATGTTTATGATGAATCAAAAACAACTTGTCGATCTCACAAGATTTATATTTATCAAAGATAAACAACTTGTTTTTCCCAGTCAATCAAGTCTAGCAAATAATCACGCCAAGATCAGAAACATAAAAGAACTTCAAGACTTCAATCTTCTTAATCTTAAATAGTAACAACCTGCACTTGACTCCACAAATAATTTATCTCCCAGAACAGAGTCTGTTAATACTGGCAAATCAATAGTTGTATCCCATAGATCTAGAATCACTTAGATTTGCAATTGTTAAATCTTCAAAGGTGGCCTTAAATCAGACGAGAATGACCGTAGAATAACAATAATTTATTTAGAAGATATTTATACGTTAGTCCAACTAACAAGAACTAAGCATAAAAACAAAAGTACAATTCTTAGTTTCTCACCAACAGTACTATTAGAGCTCTTGATTCGAAAGAAGGATATAAACTTGTTAATAATGTTTTCATCCAGAACGAACCAAACTTACTTGTCACTTTATTACCCTAACTACCACACAACAAAGTTGTGTTCTATGATGAGTATGTAAAAATACAAGCTCTACAATTTATAGTGTTATGATCAAGGTTTGTTTGAAAAATAGAAAAATTTATAAAGATATTCAATTAATGTTATTTCCAAAATTGATGTATTTTTGATATTTTTCCGATATTATTAACACACAATATTGTCATAAAATCTATGAATATCATTAAAATAAGAGACTTTTTTTTAATGTCTTTAAGTACATAATAAGATTGAATTTCATTTGAAAAAAATCATTTGCAATTTTTTACGTCTCTTGAAAAATGATAATGATAATGACCATCATATCAGAAAAACAGTTCGAAAGAACGGTCGTTTATTGTTTAATGTCGTTTTGCACCGTTACCGTCTTCTCAACTGTTATTTACTCTTCTGAAATAGATGGTGTTTTTTCAAACCTTGGTTAGGATCGGACGCTCTGTATAAGTTTCTTCTTTTTGAAGCATAAAAATGTAGGTTAGTTAAAGAGACTGGCTAGCAGGAAAAAATAATAATTAAAGTATCTAAAAGTAGATAAAAAATGGCTCTTACTTTTTGCTAGATTAGACCCATACAATGAAAGCATCTTAATATTTACATTTCTATAATCTCGAGCTTAGGTTATATATAACCTACATAAACTGATTCATAGAAATCATTTGATGTCTTTATATCAACATTTATATTATTTTTTATTTTAACTTTACTGATCATTTCTCCATGTTTTCTGGTTCTAGCTAGGTATTCTTCTTCTGATGATCGACATGCGAACTATTTGCTTTACTCATCAGTCATCCCTCATCACGCACTAGCTAGCTAGAAAAGGAGAGTCATGACCAAATTAATAATATTTATATCTAAATTGAGTACGCACTGAGTACGCACTAATTAATTTGTAAGACAAACCCAAAGAGTAAAGAATATGAATTATTATCATTCTATTTATATATATGAAATTATGAACCAAAAAAAGACATAAACAAGAAAAAAGAATGTCTTGATAAAACCATGTTGAGGAACAGTGTATCAACCTATCCCCAGTTGGCTTAATTTATTTTAGTTCGTACAGATATAATCATTTAATCACCAACTAATCCAAATTAAGTTGGTATGTGTACACTGTTTTTGGTCGCTAATACACCATGAGTCATGACAAACTGAAATAGGTTTCCTGCACTAAAATTGGGATAAGTTGGAATCTGAAAATAGGAGAATAGGCCAATTGAATAAAGCTTGCCGAAATATGTCAATGGAAGATATTAAAATAGCAAAACATAATGCATTGATGTATTATGTCTGGGGAGGTTAATAAGAATGGTTCTCTCAGCTGCCATATCTCAACCTTCTCGGTTATTATTTATACTCATAGGATATACTTCTTTGAAAATACTTTAAAGGGAAGTAGTGGTGAGACAGTGCCAATACATAAAACGGGAAGCTCACAAGAAAGCAATCACAACTATTCTCAATCAAAATATCCTAACATACAATATGATGTAAATCTTTGTGTGGATCGCGTTTTTTGTAAAATTTCAGAGATATGATATGAATGTGGTTAAAATTCCATACCAGATTTTGGTCCTTGTCCATGCATGTATAAAAGAAAGTATCGACTCGCTGTAATTGTTTTGTTGTTTTTGTAATATAAAAGTTTGTGTGTCTCACATAAGGAGGCAAGCAATCTGGCATATCATTCATTGTGGATGTTTTTATTTGAACTGGTAATTTGACTCAACCCCACCCCATTTCTTTCTCTAAAGTTCTATCAAGGTTACTGTTGTTTACTCCTTTTAACCATGTTGCAATAAATCGTTAATAACTTGTTTCCGCAAACGCTTGATATCTACCGACTACGGTATATATACAGCGGTACCTAGCAGATAAGCATTGTGTGCAAAATTAAGGCCAACCACAATTGCCCGATTTATTTTGTCTTAGCAGTTTGTATCCATTGAACGACCTAAAACTACCATTTTGTCTTCAATTTCTGCCTTTTGAACTCTTTGGTGATAAAAAATTTGGGTTATGATGAGTATTTATCTTGAAAATTAAGCAATATAGAGTATTAACAACTAATTGTACATGATTATAATATTAAAATGTATATAATTGGAAAGCAAGAATTTAAATATCAAAAATCAAAAGAAAAATATAAAAGAACAAGGAATAGATGGAAAAAAGAACAAGGAAGAGCAATGAGAAATGTGGTTCAAACCTGTCCACTCCTTACAAATAAGGAAAACTCCAAAATCCCTGAAGAAAATTAAAAACGAAAAACCAAAAGCATAAAAAGAGATGTTATTTGCTGTGTTTTCTTGATAGCAAAGTGTCATGTAAACAACCACATGCATTCTTTAATTATCTCTGTTTCTCAATCCATCGAGGTAGGGAAGAGGGCAAGGGTGTATCACCCACTAATCATTGCCAAGGAAGAAAACAAAGGTTCTCTGGGTCCTATATTTGTCTATCCAATGAGAGGAAGACATCACACATAACTATATATATTGGCCGTCTATGTCATTGTTGGCGCTTCTACTCCACCTGTTAATTAGACAAACACCATTAACCCCACCTTAATTTGTTTGACCTAATGATATTGTGCGTCTCTTTTCGTAAATCTTATTTACATTTTTGGCTAAACATCGAAGTAAAAAAACACACAAAAGCCCATGAGAATATCTGTGATAAATATGTATTTTCTTTCATCTGGAATATTCAAATAATATGAAAGGGCTCAACATACTTTATAATATACCGTTAATCAGTTATTTTATGTATGTTGATGATTTTTTTTTATCACATATAGAGTTTTTGTAGCAAGTAATCAAAATCTTAAGAACATGTTGTTACTCTTATTCTACCTCAGCGAGACTTCTAATCTATACATCGAAATCAACAATCATCCATCATTTGAGATCACTTCAAAATAAAATGGAAGATTTATAAGAATTATTTAATATACAAACGACGAAAATACCATCTATATACCAAGAGGCCCATTTCAAATAACGAAGATCTTCGAAAGGAAAAATGACGGATAACTGAGTGTTTAAATCTGGCAGGTAGGTTAGTACTGATAAAATCCTTTTTTACCCCTATTTCTAATCATTTGACGCAAATACAACTTCTTCTTATACATGTGCACAACAAGATTGATTGTATCACTAGAAATTTCTTTTGGGGCCATAACTCTTCTGTCAGAAAGTTGCACCCATCGGAATAGGATAAACTAACCAAACCAAAAACCCAGGGAGGGCTAGGCATTAGAAACAGTGAAAAACACTATAAAACATTACTTTTGAAGCAAGCTTTGGTTACTCCATAACCAACCAGGCTTCATCTGGGAAAAGCCTTTATAGGAAAATATACCTCAAACAACAATTCATCTCTATCCACGACCTCACCACAACCAATTCATCCGGTCCACAATTGGAACAAATAAAAATTCTCTAATACCCACCATTAAGCGTCGTATCTTCCATTATATATGGAATAAAATAACAACCCCTATATCGACCAGTTGGATACCACAATTTACCCTACTAGACTCAAGCCAGTACCAGCTCTTACGGACAGTTGATGATACTATTGATCATATATCACACACTTGGGTTCAAAAAAAACTTTCTCATCTCCTACCCTTAGCAACAAAAAGAATTATAAACATTTAACTATCTCAAGACAGATCAACGGATAAGATCATCTATCCACCTACAAAATCTGGAAGCTACACGACTACATCAGGATACAAATGCCTAACCAAAAACCAGGCATTAACAAATCATTTACCTAACACCTACTTTCTTTGGACACTACTGCTCCCACCAAAAACTCGGTTTTTCTTGTAGAAAGCTACGGGAGAAGGTTTATACACCTTCATCATTCTTAACATAATTTGGCTCACAGATTCCAATCTTTGCCCATTCTACAATACAACTCCGAAAACGTCTACCCATATGCTTTATTTGACAGATCTCCATGGAAACCTGGAAATTATTATTCACCAACCTACCTAACCACCAAAGCACCTCTCATAATCTACCTACTTTAATAATCTTCATACTTCAATCCAACAGATTTAACAATACAAGGGCCCTTCTACCATCACCACCTTCTTTTGTTTCTTTTTTTTTGGTCCTTATGGTTAGCTATGAATCAATTCATATACTGGTGCATCCAACTCCAACCAATAAATATTCTATAAGTGATGCTTCATCCATCACAGGAATCTACTTGCACAGCGAGAGTTTTTTCTCCGCATTTACCGGATGTACCACCAATGGTTAACCCAAACCATAGACACAGAAATACAACAATGATATCATTGGGATGGACCCTTTCGATGCCATATTGGATTAACATTAAAACGGACGAGGCGACAAGAGGACATCCGGGACAGGCAAGAGAGTGATTCATCTACATGGATTCAATGATGATGATCCTCACAACTTTAGCACAACCTCTTAGGATCACCACTTCACCCGTGACTGGAAACTGGGCCTTGATGGCGCAGAACGACGACGGATAGACAATGGACCAAATTTTGATTAGAAACAGACTCGGAGATGCTAGTCTGATTCATCAAAAATGATATAGATCCTCCTTGGTATATATCAGGTATGATAGTAGAAATTAAGCAACGAATAAGACATATATCGACCATTTCAATAGAACATAACTATAGGGAAAGCAATCAGGCGGCAGGCAGACTGGAAAACCATGTTGCGGACGGAAGTCATATGGGAACTTTCTCAATAACTAGATAAGAATATACGGTACCAACTTTTATTAAAAATATTGTAAAAATGACTCAATGGATACGACGTACCCTCGTGTAATTCCTACTTAGTGATAGAAAATCATGTATCTACTTCATAAAAGAAAAGGTACTATACATACCCTTGTTCTCATTAAGAGCCTGTTTTCGTTGACAATCAAACAACAGCATTTTGACCTTCTTAAATGGTTTTTTTTTTATATATTTTTCAAATAAAAGATTCACAAAGTATTATAAGACAAATAGTTAACTTCGGATATCTCAAAGTGTTTTAATCGTGCAATTCTTGTTAAATCAGTTTTTTTCTATTTATGAAAACCATATTAATAAGGTTTTTTTCCAATAAAATGATTTAAAACATAAACATCCAAATATAATTTCTTAGGCCCAAGCAATATGGTTAGTAGTTACTGTTGGCTTTGGCTATATCATAGCTAAGGGTAAGTACTATGGCACATCTGTTGGATATAATGTAGCTAAAAGTTATGGCTTCGCTTGTGAGTGGTGGAGATGTATGTCTTTCACTAGCTAAGATATGGACGATGGAAACTTAGTTTCCTCCCCCAGGTTAATACTTGTTTGATATTTTTTTTGTTATACATCTCTCACGCCCGATCTTAGCCATCCATTATTCTTAACGACTTTATATTCTCCACTGTCCGATCCCAACCACTATAGAAAATAGTTTTTTCTCAAATCATTCCAAATCATTCCAAATCATCTTCGTACAACTTTATTTTCAACTCAAATATCCTCAAATCATCTTTTAAACAAAAAAAATCTATTTTTTTCGATCTCTTTTGTAGACAAAAATGTCAGGAAAAATAACGATAAAGAAATACTCTACTACAAAAAACATGCATCTTGTTACTTCGTTTTGCGTTCTACAAAAAAAAGAAACTATAAGGAGGATAAGGATTTGTTTTGGAAACAAGTTTTGGAAAAATTTGACAATCTTGTGGTGGAAATCATCCAACTTCTACCGAGCAATATACAAGATCCTCAAACCCCATTTAGAAATCACTTTCCAAACTGTTTCAGCATCCTTTATGGTGTCCCTATTCTTCACCAAACAAGACACCCAAAATCATAATATTTATCCTTTTTATCTCCTCTAAATATCTTTTTCATCCGCTCTTAAGGTTTCGTAAAATATCTTTATACTTATGGATTTTTATTTTTTAGAATAAGATATAGCAATCACTAGAGCTTATGTGAATGTTGCACTTCTGCCTAATGTAGTACAACACAAAGCTCAAATTATTAACGTTTGGGGCCTGATGCACAATAATTTTGTACAATAATTTATAAATGTTCATCGAAGAAGTAGGCAAGTTATACAAACTAGGGTTATTATCATAAAAACGACATTAACACAATACAGACGATATCCAAACAAGGATTTATAGTTACATAGTTTCTCAAATAACGGTTGAAAGAAATGTAAGTGTTTCTCATTGCTTACATATCTTTAAATATTGTTCTTCCAATTAAACACTTAACCATATATTTATGTTTGTTTTATATAGGAAGAAATGAGCAAATATATCTACTTTCTGGATACTGATAGATAATTCAAATTTTGTGAATGTTACCTTATCTTTAAGGACAACTCTAGGGAGCTTCCCCGAACTTACATCTAGCGATCCTATAGAAGATGGAGCCGAAGATTAAGACAACTGTTGGGCTAGATTTTGTGGGTAAATCTTATGTAAACCCTCACTAGATTAAACTCATCCACTAAGGTCATCTGAGGGTTAAAAGGCTTGTTGCAGATGCTAAGTGTAACCGTGATTCGTACGAAAATGAGTTAGGTTTATAATCAAGAATTAGTAATTTGCTTAAGTCAATATTTCAAACAATGTACTAAATATGTTACTTCTTAATGTTTTCATTTAAGTGAACTTGGAATCTTCTTGTTGTTTACTTATTGAATCATATAACACAACGATTATATGTTATCTCCTTTTACTACTCAACTTCCAATAAACTCAATTCATTTCAGTTTTCTTAAATTTCAAAATTTCAATTTTTTTTTACATCTCATTGAATCATACAACTCAATGGCTCTCCAACGACCATTTTTTAACAGCTGCTTTAAAAAAAAATTCATATAAATTGAGTTGCTCTCTACCAAACAAGATACACTAAAATCATAACATCTATCCGTTATATCTCCTCTAAAATTCTCTTTGAATCTCCTTTTAAGGTTTCTGAGAATATCTTTATATGTATGGTTTTGTATTATGTATAAGAAAATGTAGCAAACACAACTTGGGTGAATATTGCACTTCAACCTGGTTCCCTACACCACCTAGTTCCGGCTGGTAACTTTTGGAGCAGGTGTACAATAATTATATTCAAGAGTTTGTGAATGTTCATCAAAAAACAAGGCAGGTTATACAAAAATGGTTGATATCATCAAAAAGGAAGTAAGACCCTACGTATCTATCCAAAGAAAATTTATTGAATCAAGGCTTCTTAATTGAAAGTTGAAATCATTGTAAATGATTTTAATTTATATTAATTATAATAAAATATTGCTCTTCCATTTAATCAATAAACTAGCTCATGTTATTTTCTGCAGGTTAAACTTGGAAGACTGTATTACTTTCGGAATACTGGTCGACAATTCAAATTTTATAAATACTACTTAACCATTAAAAATGGCTTTCCAGAGCATAACCCGGAACTTCCCCCCCCCCCCCCCCCCCCCCGATCCTCCCAATGGAGACGAAGATTAAAACAATTGTTGATCTTGATTTTCTGGGTACATCCACTAGGATCACCTGGGGGTTATAAAGAATGTTGTACATGCTAAGGGTAACCGTGATTCCTATGAAAGTGAATGTATATGTTTGAGTCATAAATATTGAAGTACATCCACTTTGGGAATATCAACACTTAAAGTTTGAGTTTCCCTATGAAGAATGTTATGATTCTTAATTATCTCACTCGAAAAGTTGACTCTTTGATATTGTCTGGATCAGTGCAATTTTACTATTCCACAACTTGGGAGTGGATGAAAAATCTAAACTTTGAGTGCCACTGGTGTTACATATACATCCGTTTTAATTTACTTTCTCAGCATTCTTAGAATGTTATCTCTTTTCTGAAACGAGTTACCTTAATATTTTCTGTTTGTTTTACAGTTTGCAATATATGGTACGAAGAATACAAATTACTCTTGAAGATTGAAGATCAGGGATGCATCCAAACTTTATGAAGTTCTGAAATCCAAGCATGAAGAGGAACATGCCTAGTAGTCGGATATTAGGGTATGTTTCATTTGTATGGGATATATTTTTAAGATAAAAACAAGGTTTTTTTTAAGCGTTCTTTTGTTATAATTTTCATTCAAGTATTTTACATGTGTGATTGTGACTGTGAGATTGATTATGAATGTTAATTGATTCATATGTGATGTTGCAATTAGTTGAATTGTTGGTTTCATATTTGATTGAGAAATGAATGGCTAGATACATGTATTCAAATGCATGAAATGTGCAGGTGTAGACCTGGAAATTAGGGCTATAACCTGCGGGTTGACCCTAACCCGGCTTGAGTAAACCTGCCCCCCGTGAAACGTTGACAAAACAAGTTGGGTTAGGGTTGGCGTATATAAACCCGTCAGAAAATGGACCGAGTTAGGGTCAACTTGCGGGTTACCTGCCGAAATTCAAATTCCCTTTGAAATTATTATTTTAGGGCTAAATCGTCAAACTTAATCAAATATCAATGAACTTTACCAAAAGAAAATAAACAACCTTTTCCCATTAAATGTTGATACCCATTTACATACCCATTTCTAATTAGGATCTTCATTGTAAACTAATCATTAACCAAATTAATTTTAAACATAACCAAACAAATAATAACAAATTTTAGATCCATCAGATATTTAAGCACCAATTGACAAATATAACAGTAGTAGTGCAAATTTAGAAGAAAGACCTTTTTGCTTGCACTTTATATGTTCAACTCAACTACATTAGGAAAGCAAATCTGAATCTTATTTCAAATAAAAAAAAAATAATTAATCTTCGTTAAAACTTGATTGCTGATTTAGGGTTTTAAAAGGAATAAGAGAACAATAATTAGTGAAATAATAATCAAAAAATGAAATCTTCTTTTGATTTATTAGGGGTAATCTAGTTGTAGGTTGAACTAATTGTATTTCAATAAAAAAAATGTGATTGAGAATTCGAGATGAGGAAGAAAGAGAGAATGATTCAATCTTTTTCATTGTTGTTAAAATTATGTGAAGAATTAAAAAAGGAGCGTCATGGTTTGGTGGAGAGACAGTTGGATTGCAATCAAAGTGTGACAGGTTCGTGCTCTCCCTAACAACAATTTTTTTTTTTGTGATATCAAAATTAACATCAACGCGCCAGGGGTTAGGTTTGAGGATCTTTTTTTCTTGTGATATCAAAATTAACATCAACGCGCCAGGGGTTAGGGTTGAGGATAATAGACCCATGAAGGGCAGGGTTAGGGTTGGGAAATTGGACATGTAGCCCTACCAACCCAGAACGGGTTGGTCCTAACCCAGCCCGTTAACAGCTCTATGCAGGTGTATGAGATTTTGATTTTGGAATTTCCATTTGTAAGATTGGATTTTTTCTAATCTAATTTAAATTTCAGACGAACGTAAGCGTAGCAAACAAAATATATGTACGTGAAAATAATATTGAGAGATACATATGTGTTTCAAATACAAAAAGAAAAGTCGTTTAATTAATTTATAAGTCGGGTTCACTTACAAACGTCTCTATTTAATTAAATCGATATTTATTAAGCATCTACTAAATTATATAAGCGATATTTTTATTGTCGTTTAACGGGTCTCAAAGATTTCTGATGTTGTATTTGTGTCTCTTAAATTCAAAACAACATATATAATGATATAAATATCTCAAAATCTTTGATGTGGTGTAGTGACTTTTTGTTATTAGATGTAATTATCTCAACCACTTTGATCCCCCTCTCAATCAATTATCCTAATTTAAATCTAATATTTTTATTAGAGAACGAGTAGGATTATCGGATCGCCTTAATAGCACTTGATGGGTTGAGAGTTTGATCCAGAAGCCACTTGTTTAACTTTTCATTGTTAGGCAGACAACTTCATGGACCTTTTCTTCTTTTTTTTTCCTTTCCAGAAACTCGGAAGAAATTTATTCACAAAGGGAAAACTAAAAGAAAATAGCTAGTGGGGATACAAAGCCAAGACCTCTAGAAAACAAGAGGATTTGTTATTCAAATTTGCACCCTATTTAGTTAAAACTAAGCGCAGCCATTACCCTCTCCGTAAATGTGAGAGAATCTAAACTGAATTATATTCATAAAATCTAAACAATTCTCTCATTAAACTCTGAAACACCAAGGAACTAAGTTGTTATTCGTAATATCTTAGATAATATTCATTGAGTGGCATTAAAACCAAACACGATGTATGTTGTGCGCTTGATAAATTCCGAAGGCATGAACTATCCCCCAAAACTTTGTCATTAATAAATTATCAACTCCTAAAAAAATAACGAAACAACCCATGAATACGCCCAAATAATTGGGCAGAATAACTTAACATCCCAATCTGCCAGGATTCACAAGCAAACAACTACACACATTAAACTTTATCCATCCCTCTAACTGTGGAGACCAATTTACCTCAATAATCCTAGGATCACGTTGATCTCTAGTCTCTACCCCAAAAAACTTTATCGTCAACGGTTCTCCAACATCCGCACCCATGAAACACCTACCAGTCTACGTGATTCTGAGATAGGCAACTTCGAAACACACTTCATGAACCTCCCAAGATTTGGAAGATCATTAAATGTAGTGTAGTTTCCATATCTTCCACGTGTGCCAAATTCGAGGGTACGAACTACAACCACTGTTTATGCCAAAATTTTCATTGGCATCAACAACCAATGATTTGATGAAAAAACAGTAAACAAAAAGATTTTAACTTAGAATTTGATACACAGAATAATAGAAAGATTTTTACTTACAATTTGATACACAGAATCCTCTTTAAATCAATTAATGAGAAAGATTTTAATAATTCATTTATTTACAGATCATAAATCTGATAAAATTACAGTCTCAAATTCATAATCTTTTTAAGTATAGAAGATGGATCATGATAGTGAAACTTTTAAATCCTATCTTATACAATGAATACATACCTAATGATCTTTTTCCTTTATTCTCTGATTACTCTTCCTTAGCCTTTTCTTCGCTTCAATTTTCCGACTCCCTCTCTGTTGAACACTCTCTTCTATTTATAGATTTTCTAATGGGTCCCTCTTGTCCCGATACCTTCTTTCGTTCTCCTTATTACCTTTGTATCGGGATGATTGTATGGTTGACAGGTCATGCTCTTTACTTTTTGGTCAGTTACCTTGTATGATTAACACGTACTCTTCGTTATTTGAGAATCATCTTTGTCCCGATCACATGTGTCGACCATGTGGTTAAAAATAAAAGTAATTATTGTTTTTACTTTCCCGCTCCACGTTCATTATTACTCTTACTTTCTCGTTCTATATTCATCATTACTCCTACTTTACCGTTCAATAAGCATTTAATGTTATCTGTTTCGATCAGTGTGATACTACTTTTCCGATCTTATGTGTCAAACATGCAGGGATTTACTCAGTCTTTCACATCTGTCCTATCTCGATCCTTTGATACAGCTTTGATTGTGTGCTTTTCGTTCTTCTTAGTACCACTGACTCCTTCTTTAATCTTTTTACACGTGTCGTTCTCCTTTTATTTCCCAACAACCACTTTGCATAAATAATTTTAATTATCATTTCGATCAAGGACAACCAGGTTTGGAGTTCTTGGCCTCCGATGAATATACTATGTTAGTATTAATCTTAAAACAATAAATCATTTATTGTTTTGGTTTTTGCATTAGAACTCGGAGTAACAGTTGGTTCAAATGGAATGGTACCCTGAATACGATGAAACGAGAATAAAATTGATTAAAGTAGGAAATTACTTTAATATCTTTTATTTTTAGTATATCTCAAAAATATTTTTTTGTGATATTGTTTAAGTTTTACGGTCTAAGTCAATTCAATTTCTAAACCATTATATTTTTTTCTTTCTCTACAAATATCCTCTTTTTCAAACCCTAATAGCCAACATTATCAGTTTACTCAAATCCGTCCTATTTGGAACTGAGTATGGATTTTTTGTTTTTATTGAATTTTAATAGATCATTTATTTAAGAAGTTATATTTTTGTTATTTTCTGTGTTTTTTTACATATTTTTTTACTATTTGGGTGATTTTATTGTCATTTTGAAAGCAACTCATTCTTTTCTTAAGGCCAATTTTTTCTTCTCTTTAATGGTGATCTTTTCAATCTTGGATTTTTAGTTTATGGCTTATTATTTTAGATTCAAGAACATCAAAGATTCGACAAGGCATCACTTTGAGTTTATCTTCAACAAAAAGAATTTAGAGCATCTGGTTTTTTTGTTTATATGTATAAGATTGAGGGCTAAATGTTCCTTTCTTTTTGGAACATATCTTATTAAAAAAGACAAACATTTAAATTGGTTAGAACTGATTCCGGATCATACCATGTTTTCTCTTTACTTTTCGTACAAAAATTAGGTATTTTTACGGTATTTGTTCGTTTGTTTCACAATTTACATATAGTTGATATTTTTGGTTTCGATTTCATTCTATTTTGATGTTCTTTTTCTTATAAATAATTATGTAATCACGTTTTTAGATCAAATAAAATATGATCCAATTATTCGTCAAATTATAGAAAAAAAAAGTCAAATCAACATTTAAAGGAATATGTTGCAATAAGTACATGTTGTGTGGGCAATTAGCAGATAACTCATGGAAAATGCAGTATAATTAGCCACGATGAGTCTGACCCAATGTAGTCAATATCGGATTTCGATTTGTATCGGTCGAGAGCGATACACTGGTACACTTTTGTATCGGGGAGATTTCGGTTCCAAATATCGGCAAATATCGGTCCACACATTTTATACCTATAGTTATTATATCAAACGTTTTTTCGATATTGGACCTATTAAGATATAAAACTAGTACTCATTTTTCTAAAATACCATAGAAAACATGAGTAACAATTGAAAACCCTAGAACATGGATAAGGAAATTCTTTTTTTTTTTTTTTTGGATTTTCTTTTAATTGCAAACCCTAATTTCGACCATACCGGTCTATCTCGGTCATTTCGGCCAACCCGTACCGGTCCATCTTAGCCGATATTTTTAGGAAAATACCGTATTGGCGATATAGGCTGTTTCATATCGGGTGAGTCTCAATACTGATAATACCGACGAAATTTCGGTCATATCGATCGAAATCGACTACACTGGTCTGACCAATATGTTACACTGCTAATAAATTAGTATTTTGATTAATAAATTATTAGATTGGAGTACAAGACTACAGCTACGGTACCTGCGAGAAAGAGAGAGTATTGGTCTGATGTTTAGAGTTAATGAAAACATTAGTCACATACTCGAAGTTGCTAGCCATTTACCGTTTGTTTACACCAAAACTTTATATCCCTTTATATCATAGATATAAACCGTAGATGAGAAATAATGGGTTCAGAAATACTCTCCATGGAACAATAGAAAAGGGACACATAGGGATATATTTTTTGGGTGTAAAAAAACCGTTAGATAGGAAGTATTTTCGGAATGAATCCAAATAACGGTAATTTAACTATTTTCACCAAGCGTGCTTGCATGCATGTCTTATGATCAGAATTTTTTTCGTTCTTCTCTATTTATTCGGTGTTTTTGCAAGAAATCTGGCTGGTATCAGATGGACTTTATGGTGAACCAACCTTATTAAATGGCTCTTTTTTGATATACATGTACATATATCATCACAGACTTCGATATATGTTTGTTGCTGCTTCAGGATCCATGATCCCACTTGATACCCGTGATCATATATACATTTGTACCCTGGAATCTTTCTAAGTAGTACATATTCTTACATGCTTCCTTTGTGCGCACATGAATCACCTCTGCCACCCATAATAACACACACCTTAGTAATTACCTAAACATGGCCTAGTTAACTAACCGCTAATTATTTTTGTCGGTAAATTAAAGTATAAATGAATGCAGGAACTCAACCAAAATTAGCAGTCCCCTAACGCATATGGGTTTCTACGAGATATATGAAAACTTAATGCTGATAATTAATTTATAAATTTATGCTAAAAATTTAATTAGATTCTAACTTAGCGTTGTATGTATCCTCATTGGATTACAAATAAATTCATCTCGAGTTATTATTTTTAACGAATCCATCCCGAATTATTATTTTTGGTATAAAAAAAAGCATATCCAATAAGAAAAAAAAATGTTAGTCACAAGAAATCTGAATCAGTCGTAAAAACAAAGTCTAAAAAGATATAGAAAATAAAAAAAAAAGCATTTATACGATAGGAAATTTCCAGTTCTGAATGACCAAGTTATGAGATAAATGTTCAAAAATCTTAGAATAAAATATCAAACTTTTACATCAACGATTAGTAATGTTCAAAAATCTTGGAATTAAAATACCATTTTTAAATCAAAAATTTTACGTTATTGATTAGTTTTTCAACTGTTCTAACTTCTTTTAAAATAAATTTCAATTGCGTTCAGTTCATATAGTCCACCATATTGTAAATGGAATTAAGACTTAGTTTTATGGCCTTTCAAGATTCAACATTCAATGCAAAAAGCGTTGCCTAAAGTCTAATTTCCAGATTAACTTCAAGGAGTTGTTTGAACGTAATATAGAAACAACTCTGTGGCGCCAAATAGTTTGGCGCTCTAGAAATTACTTTACGCGCCAAATGATTTAGCGCAACAAATCTAAGCTATTAGATATAATTTTAAAAATCAAAAGCTAACGGTTCTGGGTGCTTTTTATATTAACCATCGAATGTTGTTATAAATGTTTAAATCTAACGGCTCTAATCTTCTGCGCCCAACCATTTAACGCTTCTATGATTTAATATTGAATCATCATATGAGTAAGACCTTGAATCAAGGTGACGTGACTGACTGTGAAAGTTGAATTGTGAAACATGATAAGACTAAGTCTAAGTCCAATATTTTTAATTTCTTTATTTTTCCTTTCTTCTTCCTCCATTCCCAAAGAGAAGCTTATAGAATCATGACCTGCCCATTTCAAATTAAAACTTGCTAAAAAAAAAAAATCCTAACCTGACAAGTAATGTCACAATGTAGAAATAAGTGAGAAAGGAAAAATAAAGATATTATGCAATCTATCCAAAATTGGAGTTGCATTATAACATAGGTTACATCCAAAGAAAGTGACCTTTTGGGGGTTTCCTGTAATTCCACAAAGTTTGATGAGGAAATAACAGAAAATCATTATCTTCTTGCTGAAGATAACAAGTGACAACATTAAATGAATTACCAGGTCACCATCTTCTAGAATCAACAACGCCATTTAAAACATTCGATATCTTGCACCAAGTGTATAAGATTAGCTACTGCATTAACTTCATCATCATTGAAACTTCTTGAGAAGTTAAAGTTCTAAGCCATAATGCTATTAGAGTGAACAACCATTTCCTGTGAAGTTGAATTTTTGTGTCTATAAAGCTTGAAAAGAATAGTAAATATAGTGCAAAGAGTTTAATCATCTTTCTAAACATCTTTCTAGAAAAGAAATATATCACCAATATTTACTTGGACAATATTACCTTTCCTGACTTCTTTACTGCTTCTAAATAATTCATATGCTTGACCATTAACAAATACAACAAACCTGACAGTGGAAACACACTAATTTATCTAGTTCCTCAAAATATTTCCAAAACCAAACCTATGAATAATGGAATTATGACATGACTATCTAATGTTATCAAAAGATTTATGCAAATCCATTGTCACAACAAGTATAGGCACTTTAACTCTTTCGCTTCAATCAATTAACTCATAAGCAATTTTCATCTACAAATTCTCTCTGAAAATTAGAAATGACAAAAGGAAAAACAAGTTTTAGTCTGTCAGCAAGAAGCTTAGGAATACTCTTGTAAAATCCTCTTATTATACTAATAGACCTAAAACTTTTCATACAGCCCCATCAGATTTTAAAATGAACACAATATTTGTAAAATCAGCCTCCAATCAAGGGATCAAGAGTTTCAAATTCCTTAATAGCTGCCATTAAGTCATACTTGATAATTTTCCAAGTGGATTCAAAGAACACTAAAGTATAGCCATCATAGTTAGGAGATTCATTTTTTCTGAAATTCCAAACCATATTCTTTACTTCATTTTCATCACAAGTCTTTTCTAATATAATTATTTGTTGAACACTAATTGAAGGCATTTCCAAGTCATTGAAAAAAGGCCTTACCTTGAAAATATCCACGAACATATTAGAAAAGAAATTTTTTACCCCTATATTGATTAAATCCCTATCATGACACATATCTGATATACTAATATTAATACTAATATAAAGAAAATATGTGTTTTTTGCCTTCTTTTGGTGAAGTCTTTGGTCTAACCCTGATATTACCAATATAAACTTTATCAATTTATAACAACTATAAATATGTACTCAAGGGTAAAAACGTATATTAAACTTATTTTTATAAGTTTATAAAACTACCATTGTTAAAAAAAAAAATCAAAAATTTAAAACATTTATATCTTTCAAATTACACAAAGATTATAATACAAGCATGTGCATCGTACATATGTTCTCACTAGTTATTATCAATTATCAGAGAAATTATTTTATTCAACCTATGCTTGGAAAAAAAATTGATGAAAAAAAATCTAGAGTTCATTTCTCCATCATCCAGTCGTTGGCCTTTGGCTCCAGCATGCCATTTCCGACCTAAATTTAAAGATGCATACTTATGCAATACTTCAGTAACTTCTCAAGCAATGAAATCTACATTTATCAAAGAGTGAATTTCATCAAGTCCGTCATAAACATCAATCAGACTTTCTAACATGCCCATTTCAGCTTGCAGAGAACCAAGATTATCTTTTCCCCATAATTTTATAAATATTTTTAGACCTTGTAACTTCTTAGCAAAAATGGAACTTGGTTTACCATTGAAGGTTAGATTAACCCACCAAACTCTCATATTGTCTAAGGATTTAGGGTGAGACAGACAATAGTTTTTAAATCTGAAATAACAAGGGTACCAAGTACACCACTATATTTTTGATATCAACCTATGCAGACTTCACCTTGTATAATTTTATCGAAATAATAACAACCAATAGAATATTTCAACAAGATGAATCTTGGTAACGCTTAAAGTGTGAACCAAACTAACCATAGGACCATTACCAAAAGATGATTAACGTATAATTTTGATTACTTAATTATAATAATTATTATAATGCAGAAAGTAAAGCAATCACACAACAAACAAGATTTTGTTAACGGGGAAAAATTCCTAGCAGAAAACCCTAGGACCTAGCAAGTCCAGTTTAGAATACTCTTAGAATTAAGTCGGTGTAAAGTTGACTACCAAAACTTCGTATAGTTAAGATCAAGTAAACTACACTAAGTTACTCAGTTCCTTCAGTTTTCCTACACCTACAATCTGGCAAACACACATGAATCCAAAGATAGAGTCCACTATCTTGAGTCACTTCACCACTGTGAAGACTTCTGCACCTGACTCCTTTGGATCGTAACCTGAAATAGTAAAGGACTAACCTGCTTCCATAACCAACTCACTTCTTAATCACCTAGAATTAATCTGTACATTAGAGATAAAGTTGAGTCAAAGGATCGTTTTATCAGTAAATCTCAGTTGGTCAAAAGATCAAACCAAGATAATGATTATCAAAATAATCAGTCATGATGAACAAGCTCTATCCAAGCAACTTAATGCAACTATACAATTCGTTCGATCTTCCACAAGTTGGATGTTTATCAAGATAAACTACTTGTGTAATCCATGCGAATCAATTTCACATAAAGTCACACAAATATCAGAACCAAAAAAGAAAGTTTCAAAGTATTTAATCTTCAATTATTATCTTCAACGTAACCGCTACAAAACAACTTGATTCCACTATTGATCAACCCCACAAAACAGAGTCTGTTAATATTGACTGATTAATAGTTCTACCCTACATATCAAAAATCACTTAGATTTGTATTAGTCGAATCTTCGAACAAACTTGAGAGGCCTATAGCAGAAGAGAAAGATATTGGAATAAACAAGTGTGATATATTGAAGATGACTACACCATTAGTTCAATCACAATTAATCAACTGAAAACTAAACAGTAATCTATCCTTCTACCAATGGTAAAATTAGAGGCTTCTTGATCCCAGAGAAGACTTCAACAAAAGGCAACGCAAGATATTTCACCTATTTAGATTACTCATATCTCTTCAACAGTTGGATTTTCCACACTCTACAAAAGGTGTATTCTCGGATGAGTTTGTAAGGAATACAAAACTCTCTATTTATATTGTTATAACCAAGACATTAATTGGAAATACTTTATTTATCAATTTTAAAAATTCTTAAGATATGCATTAATAACATGTTTTTGAAATCTGGAAACATAAAATAATATCCAACTCAGAATCGATTTCGTTCATAGTCTGGCAACTAAGATCAGCTAGCATATAACATGTACTTTACTAATATAGTTTTTTATAGATATGCAAACATCTAGGAATGGAAAACATATAAATATATACCAAATATGATATTGAAAAATCGATATCTTGGGAACTTTCCTTGAGTATTAAAGGTGTATTCTTAAACATTAAAAAAAAAAATTAACACATGTTTAAATCATATGTCGATATTTTAATGAATATTTCAATCTAACTTATTCACTTCTCGATATCTGGACAGACCCGTGAAGATTAATAGACTAACATAAAAAAGTAAAATAAAGTCATATTATCTCAGGATCGGTCCTTGGATCGATCATTCCCACTATGGATCGATCCTAGGATCGGTACTTTACCAAGGTTCGTTTCTGCTCAAGTGATCGTTCCTAAACCCTAATACGACTCTGAATTTTTTTTCGTAGTATACTTCCTTATATTATGTTTTGATTTTAGATATATTTAGTAAGTTTTGGATTCACCTGGAAGTTCAAGAAACTAAATATTAACAAGTTACGAAATTTATAGATAAAATATTCTTTGTAACTTTATATATTTTAAATTGTCGAAGCAATTATGTATATCATACCTTTTGATACTTTGGTCACTATATAATGAACATGTCACAAATAATAAAGTCATTGTAACAAAAATAACTTCATATGTTATGTTTTCGATGAATATAGACTTGCATGAACAATAAATAGAAATGAAATAAATCAAGTTTTGTAGTTATTAACCTTGAACTAAGGGATGATGTCTTGTTTTTGTCTTCAATACATCTTCAGGTCTTCAAGAGTAACTAGAGCAAGTCTGCACATTCTATGTTCTTAGTCTATCCTAACGAAGTTAGAACTCTGGGGGGCAAAGATAGGCGTAGAAGTGGGCTTCTTCTTCATTTGCTTCTTTTAAGATAAAATTATAATAGAGTAAATAGAACTTGACATACATGCTTGGTGGGTTCAACCGAGCAATGTTCTAATAATCTCCCCTTTGTCAATGTTACTAACAAAACTCTTTACATATAGAAAGTGCAAGAATTAATAGAAAATTACATAACATAACAATCTCATAATTTTATCATTATACGCTTGATCCGAGTTTCAACAACATCTTCTTGATCTGTAAATATTCAAAATAAATCTCTTTGTTGAGGCACTTAAATAACAACAATTCTACTCCCTATAAAGGTAAGATAAGCATATATTCAATCCGAACATAATTGTTATTCAGTTTGGAGTCAGTAAATACCACAAACATGATATGTTTCCCTCTCTTAATATATACTTTACTTTTTTCTGTTAGATATATATTTTCCACAACACATGTGTTCTTTATCAAGTGATTGTAATCACTACATACTCCATATTTTTCTTCTCTTTTTTGTCACGAAAAATGATAAAGATTGAAAGACAACAAGTATTTCGAAAGAACTTCAAAAGCTCATAAGAACTCGACACAACCTATGAAATTCTAAGCCAATTGGAGGTCTAACATACCATATTCAACAAGTTAGCTAAAGGTCATAATTAACTTAGCTTCTTATCAGGAAAAACAAATACCCGAAGAAGTTTTTCCTAACTTTGATAAGCTAAAGTAGGATCAGAATTAACTTAGTTACTTATCAGAAAAGCTATTAACCAAAGGGATACTTCCTTATATTCAACAATCCTAACTAAAATCGAAAATGATTTAGTTACTTATCAGAAAAACTATTACCAGAAATCATATTTCCCTCGAATTCCACAACCACACTCCCCGCAAAGATATATCATTAAGCACAAGATCAAAAATAGAACTATCCCTATGTGTGTGTTGCTCCTTGTTGTAACAAGAGAAAAATAAAAAGATAATCGTTACTAGGGAAAGGTTGAAAATATGATCTTTGTCATCACCTACCACGATAGACTAATACCGATCATAAACTCACTTGAGTACTGAACAATCAGATTATAGACATAATAGATTATTAGCTCTTTAACTCACATATGAGTTAAATCATCACATTTTTTCTTATTTTTTTGATATAACAATCCATAAGATCATATTCGAAAATCAAGTTATAAATCAAAAGTCATAAACCATAAGAAAGTAAGCCATATATGAGATCGAAACTTAGATTACAAAAATCCAAAATTTTATCTCATAAGCGAAAGCAACAAAAATAGATTTTCGAATAAGAGTAAGAGTTGCAATCACAAACTATCAAATAATGGCACAAGAAATTTATAATTAAACGCTTATAATTAATTTATTTATAGTTTTGAATAGATCTGATACAAACATTGAAATTCATCAACAATTGATTAATCTATCTATAAAACATAGGTTGATTACAAGAAAGTAATCATATATGAGATCAAAACTTAGATTACAAATTTTTTTATCTCATAAGCGAAAGCAACAAAAATAGATTTTCGAATAAGAATAAGAGTTGCAATCACAAACTATCAAAAAATGACACAAGAAATTTATAATTAAACGCTTATAGTTTATTTATCTATAGTTTTGAATAGATCTAATACAAACATTGAAATTCATCAACGATTGATTAATCTATCTTTAAAATAGAGGTTGATTACAAGAATGAACGCTTGATCAAAAACCTTCCTGATGTTGTAAATCACTTATTCTCAAAGGAATAATTCTAATCATTCCTTGAAGAAAACCCTGATCGAAGTATAATTCCTCAATCTTGATCAAATTCGGTTCTTCAGCATTTAATCTTTTCAAAAGAACTTCTTGCTGCTTGACAAGATTCTCTTACAATTGGAGAGATTAATCAAGGAATCGTTTAAACATCATAACCTCTAATTTAGTTTCCGTACAAGTATGAGCTATTCTATGAAACTCATTTTCATAGTCAATCCTTGAATCTGGATAATGATTACATATCCCAGCTCAACTTTAGTTGAAATCAACAACATTAGTAAGATTCAAGGAGTTACTAAAACTTTTCTCAGCATATCTTTCAGAGATTTTTGCAGAGACCTTTATATGATAGCACAATCTGTTTTGATTCATGTTGATCAACATTTCTAGACTACAGATCCAGAGTCACTTAGATTTGTACTAGTCGAATCTTCAAACAAACTTGAATGGCCTTATAATAGAAGAGAAAGACTTTGTAATAAACAAGTTTGATATATTGAAGATGATTACACCGTAAGTTCAATCACAAGTTATCAACTGAAAACTAAATAATAATCTAGCCTTCTACCAATGGTAAAACTAGCGGTTTCTTGATTCCAGAGAAGACTTCAACAAAAGGCAACGCAAGATGTTTCACCTAATTAGATTACCCATATCTCTTCAACAAGTTGGATTTTCCACACTCTACAAAAGGTGTATTCTCGGATGGGTTTGTAAGAATACAAGACTCCCTCTTTGTACTGTTATAACTAAGACATTAATTTGAAATATTTTATTTACCAATTTCGAAAATTCTCAAGATATGCATCAGTAACTTATTTTTGAAATATGGAAACACAAAGTAATATCCAACTCATAATTGATTTTGTTCATAGTCTTACAACTAAGATCAGCTAGCATAAAACATGTACTTTACTAATATAGTTTTTTATAGATATGCAAACCTCTGGGAACGGAAAATATATAAGTATATACCAAATATAATATTAAAAAATTGATATCTTAGGAACTTTCCTTGAGTATCAAAAGTGTATTCTTGAACACTAAAAATTAAAGTTTACTTGAGATTAGTGAGCTCGAGCAGAGATTTATGCGCTACCAATCACCGGTATGGACTGATGTATGTTGGAGGAAAACCGTCCATCTGGAACTTTCAACATCACTCATACGTGAACGTAGCCGAACGTTAAAAACGTAAATTATTTTAGTTGTTACTCAAAAAAAAATTAATTTTGGAGAAAAAATTATAAAAATTCAAATAAAACTAAATTATCGAAAAATAAAAATCCAATACTTTGTTTATACTCGTTGCATAAATAATTTAAAGAGCTTTCTGAAACTGATAAAACTTATTACAATTGGATATGTATTTTTTTAAGATAAAAAAATAATATTTATAAAAAAATTGGTCACGCATGTTAAAGACTAAAGAGCTTAATTATAATTTTATGATATTCTTCGATTTTAATAAGTCGTGATTTATAATACAGTCTTTAAAAAGTTTCTTTAAATGAGCACCAATCATAAAAAAATATTTAACAAATAAAACTATCTTATCGCTAGACCTATTACGACCCCGTTTTAAGATATATGAAGTTCTTAAAAATTTATTTTTATTATTATAAATATAGTTTTTTGTCAAATTATTTGAATATGCCCTTAAAAATCTAACTTTTAGAAAAAAAATATAAAAATTAAAACAAAGCTAAACATGTTGAAATGTAGAAAATTTGATGTTTTTAGTTTTTGTTTTTTGAGAAAATTCTATTTTTATAATTATTATATATATAATTTAAAAAAAAATCAAAATATATAAAAATTATTAAAATCCGATTTATAATTTACCTTTTAATTTATAGTTATCAAGCGCTTAACTGTTTTCTTACACATTATAACAAAGTAATACATAGTTATAAAAAGATTTTACAAATTTTACAATAATATCAAACTAAACCTTAGCCTTAGCTACCGATTTCGTGTGGGAGCTGGATTTTTCGCTATAAAAGTATTTTAATCATTAGTGTATAAGCTGCTAATTTGTTTTTCTTTCTTTCTTTCTAGGGAAGTAGTTTACTGAGACGGGCGCTAAAAACAGGAAAGTCATAACGGAAATAATAAAAGAAAACCTAAAAATAAACTAAATCGAGCAGCAACAAGAGGGGAAAACAAAATACATGTGACTACAGTGATAGTCTTAGTATTACTGTCTCGTCTGTTTGCTTTAAATACTCTTCTTTCTCCCACAACCTTTTCTCGTTGCTCTCTGTCTCTCGGTTTCTCTCTTAACTGTATTCATTATTCAGGAGAAAACAAACCAGGGAAGACCAATTCCATTTTAATTAAGGTATGTTGATTAACATCATCAAATCTTCATCCATCAATAATTTGAAAATTTTTTTTCTTGTGTGTGTATGGTATTAGTATCATCTCTAAATTATTACTTTTATTTTGCAGGATTTTTGTTTGCCTAATTGATCGATTCTTACTGATTGATTGAATTATAAATGGCTTCATCATCTATAATCTCAAATTTTGGTACAATAAATCATCAAGATTCATCAATAGAATCAAAAAAGAAAAGAAGAAAGAAAAATCAATATCAATCACAGAATCAACAACAAAATCAAACTCCGCGATGGACATCATCAAACGAACATCAGATCTATTCTTCTAAACTTATTGAAGCTTTACGTCACGTTCGCCGCAACAACAACGATAGTAATGATAATTCTTCTTCTTCAAACACAGATCAATCATTATCATCATCAGATTCCAATACAACATCGTCATTATCGACGGCTAGAAACGGAAGAGCGATACGAGAAGCAGCTGATAAAGCATTAGCGGTAGCAGCTAAAGGAAGAACAAGGTGGAGCCGAGCAATATTAACAAATCGGCTTCAATTAAAATTCAAGAAAAAGAAACCAAAAGTTGTTACATGTCGGTCACAGAAACGTTCTTTTGATGTTTATCAGTTAAAAGATAAGAAGAAACTACAACCGTTACAACGAAAAGTTAAGGTTTTAGGAAGAATCGTACCGGGCTGTAAGAAATTATCATTTCCGGTATTATTAGAAGAAACTACAGATTATATTGCCGCTTTAGAAATGCAAGTCCGGACTATGACGGCTCTTACACAGCTTCTTTCTTTGGCTGGCTCATCATCATCATCATCGGCGTCGATTAATCATCCTGATGATCATGGCTTATGATCCACGTCATCACCTATTCTTCTTCTTCTTCTTCTTTGTTTTTTTCCTTTTTATTTATTATTCTCTCAGAGTTTTAAATTCATGTATTTTGGTGTACACATCATTCCACTATCTCTGAGTAATTTTTTTTCTTTTTTCTTTTTTTTCAAACTGTGCTTTTAATTATTTTTTCTTATGTTATTTAAAAAAAAACTCTATAACAGCAGATATTAACCGTGTGATTACCTAAAAACCCACATTGTTAATCTTTCTAATTCAAGAGAATAAACCAAAGGGTGGGGTATTATGATCATCATTTCCAAATTATTTATTACTACAGTTTATAAATAAGTGTATTTCTTCTAAATTAAATTAAAATTGGATATGAAGTAGAGTTTCTTCGTACATGATAAGATCGAAGGATGCACATGGAAGAAAGTGGGTGACGTTAACCATCTTCATGATAGATGGGCTTTAAAAAGAAAGTCAAGAAAACAGAAAACTGATTTGTTGGTGACTTGGTGGGGGGTCTGGTGATGGTGGGGTTGATCAAAATTCTCCATCAAACTTTGTTTGATTCTTTCTCATATTCTTTTTTAGTTCTTCACGGAGGAGGTCAGAGTCAAAGAAACTTAGGTCTAATGTTCATTTTGGAGTTAGGTCCATTGAGATTATTTGAAATTAGCAGGAAAAATTGTTAGGGAAAATAGGGGTTAGCATCAGAACATGACCACCCCTTCATTAACTCTTTTGGAGTATTCTACATTTTGTTGCCTATACTATATGACGAGTACGAGTATATTTATGGGTGCTAGTAGGCTGGTCGTATTAATGTTTGAAAGTCTGTCACCATGTGAGTCCATCAGGTTTTTGTGTTTTATATATCAGATCTTAGTTGTAGTACTACTATCCAAATGAAAAGGTGATAGTCTTCATTACAAATATCTATGGATGAAGTTTAGCTTACATGTAATTTGTTACTAGGTGTAGAGTGGTGTTTTGAATGTTGGATAATATCAGTTGTTTATAAATAAAAGCATTTACTCAATCCAAGAATTTCTGATATTCCTATTTTAACGCATATGTAATATTCATGTTTTTCTAAAAAAATTATTTCTTTAAATTCTTTTTTTTTTTAACTCCGACGAGAACTTAAAGAAAATATAAAAATTATGTGATAAGCGGTCAGATTAAAAATTGTGTGACAAGCGATCAAATTTACGTCCTCTGGCCTATTATCTTGTTTCAGAGATTCCTTTGGAGGATATAGAAAATCTAGTCATCATTATCTATCGTTATAATTACACAATCAACTAACCGATTTTAAATTAATGGTTTAGAAAGTTCGTAGCTAAAGTAAAAATAATTATGGTTAGAGATGTTTTTTATTCACCTCTTTGTGTTAAGGAGATTTTGGTCTCGCGTCCGTTAAATTACATCAAATTACCTTGGGTGATGCTCTAATTAGTAGTTATTGTCTAAAAAATTGGATTATTATTTATAAAAATCTTAACAAAGTTTTAAAATTATGAAAACAACTATGTTATTACTTTCATTTTCTAATTTAGATAAATATTTTAACATTAAACGTGTAGAATACCAATGAAAAGTACAAGTCCTAGGTTGAGCATGGTAGAAATTAGGATAGATAGGAAAACCAAGTTTATGAAAGCCTCAAATTATACTACCGTTGTAGGTAACTGCCTATCAAGATTTAGTATAAAAAAGTCTTTTATGCCCGGACGTAAACACCATATTTTTACTGGCATCTCTCGATAATTAGATATGTTTACTAACAATTTTACTTTTATATTGGAGAAAATTCTTTTATGCAATATAATTGTGGATCTGGATTACGTAGAACAAAAAAATAAGAAGATTTATAAACTATGCATAGGTCGAGTCGAGTATTAATTGGATACTTTGTCCTTAAGACAAAATTCGATGTATTCTGGTATTAGTGGTCTTACTTGTGAAACGTCTCCCATGATACACCTATCTTTCTTCCTCGAGTATAATAACACTCCAAACTTAATGAAACGGCGAACCAAATTTAGTATTTCTCTTTCTCGATACTATGACAACAATAAACGATACGGAAATAAGATTGCGATGTATGCTTTATTGTGTCTTCATGAGTGATGCTTATATACTTGATTGGTTACTCTTAGAAAAATAGCAAAAAGTATCTTCATGGAAAGTCACATCTTTTGGAAGTCATGTTTCTTAAGAATAAGTTTCAAATTCAAATTGAAATGGTTTTACGAAGGGGCACAACCCTTATTAATTTGGTAGTTATAATTATTGGGGAAAACCCTGTAATATGAGGTTATCCCACACAAGACACTAGATTTTTGGATCGACGTAGAATAAGAGATAAGTAATATGCAAACATAAATGAAGCATAAAAATAAAGCGCACAATATGTATATATTGCTTACATCCATGAAAATGGCTATGATTAACTCTTTATTATAGAACTTACGGAGAATTAAACATTCAAAGACTGACACATCAATCACAAACTTACGAATAACAGGGTGCTAACCCTAACACTCAAATAATTATCTAAAAAAAAGCTTTATAACCTCACAACTAGAAGAGGTTCTCATAATGCTCTTCTGCTCTAAATATTTATGTAAGTTGTTTTTTTTTCTTCACAAACTTGTACTCTCTAAATGAGAGCTCTTGATATTGGCTATTATTGTTGTTGTATCCTTCTCCAAATAAGCTCATTTATTTATACTTGATAAGTACTTGAGGTTCAAGTGTTATTCTTGGTAACCAATTATTAACTCCTTGCAAGCTAAGTCTTTTATTCTTGGTTCCTAAGTCTTCATTACTTGGTTACGAAAACTCTACTTCTTGGTTTTCAAAGTATCTACTACTTAGTTCCCAAGTCTTGATCACTTGGAGCCCAAAATCATTGAAAACTTTTAACGGTAACTAACTTAAACCAATTTCTATTCAAATTTCTAACATTTTCTTATATAGGCCTCTTCAATGTATCTTTCTTTGAATGGTCGCAAATATGGTGTTCTTTTCCTGCTTCACGTTTCTCGCCAAAAGATATGTCCATTCATTTAATTATCCATGTAGCGCAATAATTTTTTAGTATTAGTGGGGAGATATGAGGTGACATCACGTCAGTCTAAAGTATTCTTCTTTATATATATTATAAGTATTGATTGATTTACTATTTTTTGGTGTAGACATGAATCTCGGTTAACCATGTAAGAGAAACTCCGATGGATATAGGTAAATTTGGCTATTTTCCAAACCAAGTGGATAGGAAAAATGGGTTTCGGGCAGTGGGAAATTACTATATCGACTCAGATTGAACCGACTGCACTAAGTTGAGACGATTGCCTAAACCTGGGATGAGTCTCGGCTACATTTTTTTTTCACCCCAACGGCTATATTTTTTTAATATAAATTTAATTTTATTCACCAATTTTAAAAACACTCAACTTATATCAATTCTCTATTTCCACAAAACAAATCTTCCAATTTCTTCAACATATTGGTTGTTTTTAGACGTTTCATTCATTATATGGATCCAAATTTAGAAAATGAAGAAACACAAATGTTAGGTGAAATATGGGTCCAATAAGCTCAAGGAATTATGGAGCAGTTGGATCAAATGGATGAAGATTCAGACGATGATAGAAGGATGGCCAATACTGTAATACAGTTATACGCGGGTATTTGTGGGGAAAAACAAATTGAGGGTTATTTTAGATAAAGTGGGGTGAACAAGTGACAATCGCCAACCTTTAAAACATTTGTGTTGTTGAATCACTTTGTTTAGATTCGAGAGATCAATCTGTACAACCTGGCCTAAACCAAGCAATGGCCGTTCCAGTTTTGCTTCAGTCACAAAATGAGAATGAGAAGGGTTGGTCTTAAGGAAGGAAGCGAGAGAAGAATGAGGTAAGAGTATCAGACTCTGTAGGATGTAATTGGTGTGAATAACTATGAACAAGTTCTTATGCATGAGAAGATTTAATGATCCAGGTTGATCGATTTGATTTGTTCTATTTCAAAGTGAACTTGTTGTCGTGTAAGAACTTGAGGACTTCCCCATGTTCAATAGATTGAACATCTATTTTTATATCATAGCTATGGTAACCACTCGACCTCTTTTATGGAAGAAACTGTCGACGGTTGAGTAGTGGTGAAATGGTGAAAGTGGAGAAGGTGTTGACAACTGCTCTCCACTTGAATTGCGGTTGATTAGTTGGTTATTCAACTCACCACTCCTCTACTCAACTGCTATCGATCTTTCCATAACTTCTCTTTAGTGGGTTCACTGCTGCACCACATGTCGTAGACCGCCAGGCCAAAACCTTAATTATCATCCCCCCATTTGTGACATTTGATGTCTCGTGTAATATTGTAGTTTTGAACAATATTAATGTTAAGTCAATTAAGACCTTCTCAATGGGTCTCTTGACTAAAGACTTGTCTTGCTTGACTAGCTGATGCGTCTAGGAGACTAAAATAAATATGTCCTGCTTGACTAGATGATGAGTCTTGCATACTAGAAATATGTATTTATTTGTGAGTATGGATTAGTGTGTCCATCTTAGTCAATTTTGTATTTACATGTTTATTTTATAAAGATAAGTGTATGATGCTGAGCATGAAAGATTGTATGTGAAGCCTCATACGAAAGATATATGTGACAGAGGCCTAGTATGGTTTTGTCAAAACTCTAATTTATCACGTGAAAAGAGAGGAACAGACCAAGCTTTGGCCCTTACACGGAGATAGAAGAGGGGGAGCGTCAAGTTCTAGTCTTGAAGCAGGAGTCTCATGTTTTACTCTTTGTACTCAGCCTCACATGTTGAGGGTAAAAGAGTAAAACGCCATCTTTTGATAAGAAGCAAGACGTCAAAATTTTGGTAAGAACCTAGACGTCAAATTTTTTTATAAGAGTTTAGACGTCATAAATTTTGATAAGAGTCTAGACATCAAATTTTTGATAAGAGTCTAGACGTAAATTTTTTTGACAAGAGTCTAGACGCTCATATTTTACTATTTGCACTCAACCTTACATGTTGAGGTTAAAAGAGTAAAATTGTCAAAGATTTGTAAAGAAGCATGATGTCAATGCTAGGAGTGGTGCCGTGCAAGCCTGGCTCTAGAAAGCAAGAGAAGCAAGACATGAATTTAGGGTTAGCTTCCGAAATTCGGATTTGAGACTTTTTGACACACTTTTGCGATATTTATAAATGTTGCAAGAATTGTTTTCAAACCCTAATTAGGGTCGGAAGATACCTTTTGCCACAATTTTTTAACGTTTGCAAGTGTTGCGAATTTATTTTCAAACCCTAAATTGGGTTTGAAAGTATTTTGAAACGCTTTTGACACGCTTATGAGTATTCACTAGTACAAATTTGGGCTAACCAAAATATTTATGTGACAGTTTTGAAAAATAATTGCATTTTCATTAAAGCCTCTGTTACGAAAGGGTCTATTAAAAACTGTTACAGAATCATGACTATAAGTATCAATTTTTTCATAAACCTGTCCTTGTTGACGACTTAATGTAACATTTTCTAAATAAAACTGTCACCGAAAACTCAATTCGTTGTACTAAGGTAACAGTTCTTATATAAAACTGTCATTGTAGACAAGTGACGGTAACATCTTCTAAAGAAAACTGTCATCGAAGACCCAATTCGTTGTACTAAGGTAACAGTTCTTACATAAAACTGTCATTGTAGACAAGTTACGATAACATCTTCTACAGAAATCTTTCATTGAAAAGATCAATGATCTTAACAAAAATTGGTTTCCGTAAGGTATTGTAACTCTTACCTCGTGTAGGACCAAGGAAAAGAAACAATTATCTTATTTACTTTACATAACACAAATTTGTTTTTAAGTATATACATTTATCAACCCTGCACGTATTCAGACATATATCTTTAGTACCATTCACATCCAGACCAATGAAACATGAAACCAGGGAAATAGTTTCATACAGAGAAAAACATACAACATGAATTGAAACGACACAACTATGAGACTCCTAGTCGATCTCTTAGTGTGTCGAAAATAGATGATGCAGCTGCATTTTGAGCAAAGGTCAGCTTCAACCGTCCTAGCAACTCGCTGTCTTTAGACTGAGTTGCAGCATCCGCAGCTTCTTTTGCCATCCCAATACGAGCATAAGACTAAATCCAAAATTGTTTAGTTTAAAGAAGACAACACCTTGGTGAAGCAAGAACAAGTTTATTTTTTGTTTAACATATATAACAACAAAACCAATTAGTTTTGCATCCTTGCCATTGTAAAAACGAGCTAAAAACTGATTGACTTTCTTTAGTAAATACAGTTTAAAACTATCTCTATCAAAAGATGTTAATAGCAATGGAGGACCTTATACAACTATTTCACTGCATCCAGTTTTTATTTTCCCAAGGATTTTTCTTATCAGTTTCTAAGAAATGCTCTCCTATGGTAAGTAACATGTTAAGTAAAAGGACAAGTGCTAATAGAGAAATACCTCAGCTCTTTCTGTTAGATATATGAGTTTTGGGATGTATTTGAGAGCTTCACTTTTCTCATCTGCATCAATGCATGCCTCAACAAACGGTCTATAACCTATTTTTTTAATCACCAAACATAACGTAATAAGATAAGTATTCATTTGTCTAATTCACAGTAACACACCTGAAAAATCTGTATATAGCATTTCATGCAAAAAAACAGCCGACACTTGCAGGAGAACAAAGCATCATCTTAATACAAAAGATAATCACCTTTAAGCGAACTGGTAAATGGTATGGTAATCTTTATATGTCCTCTATTTAACTCAAAGTCAGATACCCAACTCTTGAAGGATACGTGTATAGAAAGAATGCATTAAGACTTTGAGCTTTTTAACTTGCTATTTGAAATAAATAGAAAACTATTAAAGAAGTTTACCTATAGGTGGTCTCTTCTCCTTGGAAATTTTTTCTAGTGCATCCCAATCTCTTTTTGTATCCAGAGCAAATGCTTTGAGCCAATACCATCTTTTTTCAGAAACCTGCAGTGGATCTTACAGTTAGATATTGAAAATGGTACATAGTAAATTCGGAATTTATTTTAGTATTAAAGATTCACGACTTTTATACTAGAAAAGGGCCATTTTCAAAAGCTATTAAATTGGATAAAGTGAAATGGCAAAAGATTTCTAATTCAATTTGAGCAGAAAGGTCCAATCAGATCCTATAAGCAATTCCCTACTCAAATAAAAAAAATTACGGACAATAAACTGTGGAATGTGGATTGCTGACCTTAAATTCTGATCTCACTTTCATTGCAGCTCGATGATTGCCAAGTGCAATACACGTTCAAATAGTATCACTAACACTCGAATCAACAAATATAGTCTGCTTTGTGCTCACCTCTAACTCATGTTGTATTCTGCATAAAGAATTGAGTAAGATATCAGCGCAAACACAGAGGGATACAAATTAAAAGAACATATTACAATCTGACTTCCCTAATCTGAAGAGGCTCAAGTTTACCAAAACATAGAAACCTATGTTGTGCAAGGTGCTGCCTAGGAATGAATATGGAATTATTTTCCAATGGGCACCACACAGTAGAAAAAAATATGCCACTTTTAAAAGGGGAAATCCTGGTACTCCTTTAGGGGCGCCTAGGGCGTCAGTGGCATGTCCGCCCAGTGGTATCTTTATAAGAAAAACAAAAATCAAATCTTCTCCAAAAATCATATCCTTTCAGTTCTTGTTCAGCAGTTTCTTTACAGCGTTTAGCTTCTTTGAGTTGAGAATTTTCTTTATCTATCTCGGATTCTCGTTTTAAAACCAACTACTCTTCGTTCTGAATTCGTAAAAAAGAGTTTTTAACAATTAATAAACAATTCTCATAAACTATGAGATAAGATTTTCAAAATGAATTAAACAGAGAACAAATAAAAAAGTCGAATTTTTTTAGAAATTATGACCTCCTTCTCTCACCCGACCCACCCGCCAGAAATTTGTCATACTTTGTTCAGATATTTATATGGTTGAACAATAATTCAAGCTGTAAAAATTCAGAATTCAGAATTTTTTAAGTTGATAGGTAATAGTCATGAAAAATACAAGCTGCAAAAATAAACTGCTTGCTCTCTACGAAGCACATGACAGAAAATGTTGGTCCAACATTCAGCACCTCCTTACGAGTTTCGAGGTTAATTCTTCTGTCATCAAAATTTATAGTTGTTAGATTATGTAGATCAGGAACAAGTACACTCCATTGTTGGACCAACGGAAACCAACAAAGAAAACACATATTCAGACCTTAAGATAAGTTGAGGGAACTTATATTTTTACCCATGGTTTGTAACCAGCATAACAACCCAGAAATTGAAGTTAAACCTAGAACCTTATATGACGCGCTTCCAATTGGACAGCTCCATGAATTCCAACAATTCTAAAACCTGAGACAGAGGAAATCACACATTATACAGATGAATTGAGGGAAAGGTAACAACAAACCAAATAGAAAGTAAAATTTATCAATATCAGACCATAGGTGGATGTTGTCAACCAAAGTATCATCAAATCCCTAAGAGAACGTAAACACGGATGATACAAGATCCTTCTACAACTAAAAAGAATGTAAACACGGATTATCAAATACCTCAACAAGTATTATATCTTGCATAATACATGTATTTTTATTACTTATGAAGTATGATGCATATGCATACTAAGTGACTCATGCACACATTTCGGTAGGAATGGGGAAACCTAAAAAGAAATGTTTGTCATGTGCTTAAGAAATCTAGGCCTTCCTTTAAAAAAATATTACCACTACCATCATAGTAATATATGAATTTAGAATAAGGAACTGGCAATAACACCAAATGTGAATATATGAGAGAACTAGCTAGGTTCAGATACGATCCAGTTGAATAAATGGATGAGTAGGTGGGAGATCTGTGGAGGCAGTACTGCTGGTAGCCTGTTTCATCACAAATAACTCCATTATGACCCAAGTTATAACATCAATCAATTAGGAAAATATAATAAAATCCAAGAAAGATAAGAGAAACAAAGAAGCAATATATGTAACAGACCTCGTAGGCCCTAACAGACAGATCTGCTACTTCTTTACGCTCATTCCCCACCTTAATTTTGGACAGATACCGATAGTAATCCCCTTTCCTACACAGAAGAGAGATCACATTCAAATGTAGAATACCAATACAGTTGAGTTAGTAGGAAAAAAACACCGAACATACAGAACATACTTTAAACCGAACATGCAAAGAAAAATAAATCTACAAGAATACACTTACACATTAAAAAAAACAAATAGATTGTTATCAAATCCTAGTAAAACTCACATCTTACGGTAAAAAACTATGGATTCTCCAGTGGAAGAGGATGATAAGAGGTATTCAAACCAAATAGAAAGTTAGGGTTTTTACTTGTACCAAATTAACATCTATCTCTAAATTAAATATAATGCTTAGATGACTACAACCTAAGCAAATCAATTGAATTGAAATTTTAACAAAATCAGTGTAAAATCAAAACCCCAATAAACAAATTCCTCTGAAAACTAATACATTTGTGATTTAATTCAATAGAACCACGTGGAATTTTAGTTTTCTCACCTTTAGAAAGACTTAAAAATCAATTTCTTGATTCAAACTCCCATTAGATTCGACCAAAAATGAGCTTCTGTCTTCCTCAATTAGATTTTCACCAATAATCTTTAGTGTCGACACCAGTAAATCTTCTAACGTTGTATTTCCCAGCTCTCTTCCCATTGAAATAAACTACCAACAAAAAAAAACAAAAAAGCATTAACATAATCAAAACAAACAACAAAAGAAAAGAATTCAGGTTTTCATGAGATTTTAAAATTTTGAATTCAATTTGAGTGAACTGATTTTGATGCCATGGATCTGAAACCAATATACCTACATATACATTAGAATGGAGGAGAACAAGGGAATTGATTTTTTGGTTCAGAAAAACAATGGAGTAAAGGATGAATCACGAAGTAAAGGAATTTAGGGTTACGTCTTCCACGAAAAAAAAAATATTATAGGTTTAATTATTTTTATGGTGATGTGGGGTCGATGGTAAAGAAACCTCGAGTATAAGGGAAAGTGAGACAGTGGGAAGAAGGAGAAAAGGGTTTTGAACACCATGACCATGGATTCTTAGGTCTGGTAGATACTCAAGAGGATGGAGGCGGAGAGAATGAATGGGAGAAGGAGGCAGAAGCGATTAAATCTGAAGTAGATAAAATCTGACTTTAGATGGTGGGGGAACAAAAAAAACAAAAAAAAACTTAAAATTGAATTTGAGCGGGTGACCCGCACTACTAATAGATAATGGCTAATTAGGGTTCAAACTAATAACATTGTGCGTTTAAGAATATTTTAGGGTAGATTATATGAATAGCAGCTGTTTTGAATCAAAACCGTCACTATAAATGAAAGTGGCGGTAATTAAAAAAAACTATCATCTATAACTTAACTCTTTGATAACAGTTCTTATATTGAACAATTGCATTAACCTAAAAATAGTATCAGTTTATAACTGTTATAATACATCAATGTACACTAACATTTTCCTATAAAAACTGTCATCGTATAGATATTCAGTAACAGTTAACAAACTGTCACGATTTTTCACCATTATTGGTGTGAGTTTTGGTAAGAAACTGTTGTATATATCTCATAGATTATTATTTTGTGACAGTCAATTCGTGAACTGTCATGATTTGGGATTTTGAACTGTCACCAAAGCCCATATTTGTACTAGTGATTGAAAAGCGTTTCAAAACCCTAATTCAAATTCTTTTCACTTGTTTGCATTGGTTGTCTCTTTAAGCAAAGGATCAATGCAACTGAGGTAGGATTTTTATCTAGTAGAAGCTATGAGATTGTGTTTGTCATAATTTTGACTTTAATTTAAGCACAATTGTGGTACTTTAATTAAATAAATAAATATATAGAGCTATATATATCTATTTTTAATAGGTTAATATTGTGTGAATATTAACATGGATAATTTGGGAATTCAACTGTGGAATATAGCACAATAATAATATTCAAATTGTTCTACACTAGTGGGCAACCCATCTAGGAGCTTGAGATTTTATATAAAAATCATAAAACATCTGGAAATGTTGCAGTAGGCACCAGTGCCGTTCTAATAATTTTGTGTAGGGATTAATACTGATTAAATTCATCAAGTTGATCTTATATGTAGTTTTTCGTACATACAGAGAAAGGACAGGGATAAACGCCTGAGAGAGAGTAGGGATAAACGCCTATTCAAGAATTCTTTTGTAGAATTTTAAAAGTTTAGTACTTCTCATTCCGGAGTCTTGAGGAATAATTTACTATTTTATTCTTATTGAAAGATCCACCATCTACAGAAGGAAAAAAACCGCGAGCTCCATAGCCAAGAGTCGTATTGACAAGAAGATGGACATAAAAATATCGAGAGGAAGGACATCAACAAATGATACGTAATTATTTTTTTAATAGAAGTGTGTACTCTAATGAAGATTTTCAACGTCTTTTGCATGCCACAAAACCTGGTCATACAGGTTATTAGTGAGCTTTGTCGGTTAAACCCTAAATTTAAATATCAATTTGATGCACTAAACATACGAGAACATAGTCCTGAACAAATGGTCATTGCATCCCTAAGGATTCTAGGTTGTGGATATTTGTGATGAGTACTGTAATATAGTAAAAACAACAACATACGAAAATCTCAAAATGTTTTGTAAAACTGTAGTCAACCATTTTGGTCCACGTTTTTTACGACAACCAACGCAAGATGATGCCGACCGACTACTGGTTGAAAACATCAAGAGAGGCTTTCCCGAAATACTAGGTAGTCTTGATTGCATGCATTGGGTGTGGCATGGATGTCTTTATACTTATCAAGTTCAGTATAAGGGCCATTATACAAAACCAATTGTTATTCTGGAAGCATCGGCCTCTTATAATTGCTGGATATGACATGCTTTTTTTTGACCCCCGAGTCCAAATAACAACATCAATATTTTGTATAAATCGCCTTTGTTTGAATAACTAAAGTATGAAAATGCTCCAACTACAAATTTCACCGTCAACGACAATGATTATAACATGGGGTATTTTCTGACGGATGAAATTTATCCATAATGATCAAATTTAATTCAATCTTACCCTCAGGTACCCCAATGCGAGCATTTGAAATTTTGAAGAGGAAGTTCCATATAATTTGTGGACCATATCGTTTGTTTAAACCAATAAAAATGAATAGGGTTATGTTCACCTGCACCATTTTACATAATATGGTAATCGAGGAGTCCCGATGGGATTCCAGGTTGACAAGTTATCCACATCAAGAGAGTATAGAATGGTAGAAGAGATAATTCAAAACAGAGGATTACATTTAAGGCTAAGGGATGATCTCATTGCACACTTGCAGGTTGATTTTAGAAGAAGAAACCTTCACGGGATTTAGTTGGGTTTTTTTCTGAACTTTTTAGTTATTATTTCAAACATTTTATTTCTTTTATATTTATTTGATTTTTGTAGTATGACTTAAACAACCATTGAAATTGAAATTAAAATTAAGGATCAAATAACTAAAAAAACAACACTGAAATTGAAACTAAGGATTGAATTGAATGCAAAACAAATGATTACATCGAAAGTAAACTAAACTAAACTATTACATCCAAATTTTAAACCTAATAACCAAATCAGTGTAATAATGGCATTATTGTTATCCTCATTCTCTTCTTCATCAGAATCAACTTCAACTGAGTATAGGCATTGTTGTACCTTTTGTACTTGAATTTGATTTAATTCTTCTTGCCAGAGTTGCAGTTGTGCCTGATTCATCTTTGATGTGTCCGTTCCCAAGATTTCTCTTATGTGTGTATTAAAAATATCATGTTCAGACATCCTACGACCTTTCCTAATTTTTGCAGCTATTTTCTTACGTCATACTATTTTAATAATATCAGCCTTTTCTTGTTTTTCAAAAAAATCTTGAAAGTTGATATATGAAGTTGAAGATTCAGTGGCTTCTTGAGCCGTCTTTATGTTCCCTTTAGCTTTTTCGTTGCCTGGTCCATCATATCTTTCTGTATTTCCACTAACATTAAGAATAGAATTACCATACTGGGATCCTTCTATATTGGGTAGAGGGGTTGAGGTTGTTTTTGGTGAAGAATAAGTAGACGGAGACCCTTGAGAATGTTTGGCGTCTCGTAACGGGATTGCTTTGGTACTTGATATTCATCCAAAAGTTCGGGGTTATATCATATCAGGTTTTTGAGGATGTGGAAACATGCTTCGTGTTTGAAACTCGAACCTTCTTTGGTTTGCCATTCCTCTAAAGTTTTTCGAATCTGCAGTTTCAACATTTATATATTAGTTATTACAACAACTTGATAAAAGTTTTAAAAATCAATTAAAAAAATTCTTCATGCAACTTACTATATCGAGTTCACCTTCATCACTTTCTTTTTGGCGTCTTATTTGCATCATCAAAGCTAGCCAACTGTTCATGTCTTTGTTGATTGCATGATAACAATCTGACAACCTGGTATCCTCACGTATATTTGGATTCCCAGTTTTCTGTTGAAATTGTTTTAAAATATTCCCTCAGAGCGTTGAATAGTTTTGTTGAACACCATTGATAGGATCAAGCATGAATGCTCATAAACTCTGCAAATGGATTTATCTTCCTCCTGAGTAAACTTTACATTGCGAGGTTTTCCCTTTCCCTTTCCCGATGATGTTTTTTGTGTTTGTAATGAGCTGCCATTTTTTTTAACAGAAGTTGAGATCAAAAGTTTGAAATGGAAAGATTAAGATTGAAAAGTGAAACACTAGGAATTTTTGGATGGAGAAGGTGGAATTTTGGAGTTGAAATTGTTTGAATTTATATGAAGTGAAATTAGAACAGTTGGATGATATAGCCGTCATCGGCTCAACCAAGGCCGAGCGTCTCAACCTGAGACGACGCTCATCTCAACTTGAGACGAGTCTCAGTTTTGCCAGAGCCAAAGGGCCCAGGTTAAGTCGAACGAGTCAACTTGAGACGCGTATGGTAAACCCTCTGATTTAAAGGTTTGCTAATCCATTTTCTTGGTTTGCTCGTCCCACTTAAAGCCATAATTCACATTTTGACCAAAATACAAATCCTACTGGAACTGCTCTAAGTAAGTATTAGTGTTACCTTTCACCAATTTGCTTGTTAATAGATTTTATATACGGACACCATGACTCTACACTACATACATACCTTTCCATAATAAACAGATCCAAATTCGGTTATTACCAAGTTACCAGGGAGAGTGGTGGTACAATAATTGAAAGGAATACGAATCCTAGAATAAGCTTGAAGCTATAGCTATAGGCCAGATCTCAAAGTCGTAAACCTTGTGATGCGTTGCAGAAAATTAAAGTGGAGAAAAAAGTATGCATGTGATAGAATTGTTTGTTTATAATTTTTATTTTTATTAGAATTACACTACCTTATTAACAACAATGGTGTTATTTTTTTCCCTTTTCTCCTCTCATACTTAGGCGTTACAATCTCATTAAACTTAAAATTTGAGAAACTATAAACCCTTTTAGGAAAACATATTAATAAGCGGTGAAGATGGAGACACCTGGGATAGAGAGGAGAATAGAAAAACATATTAATAAGCGGTGAAGATGGAGACACCTGGGATAGAGAGGAGAATAGAAAGGTGAATATTATTTCCGTATTAACAAAGGTACGCTCTTTTTACCCAAATACATATATGTGCCATCGCTTTTTGTACGTGTTATACTTTGCAATGCATGATAAAAACAAGAGGAATTGGACCAGCTATTCAGAGTGGGATATTATAGTGTACATATTCAAACTCAAAAGAAATCCTAACAAAACAAGTAGCATCACAAGGGTACCACTTTAGTTCTACTTGTGTCGCGCGTCAGAACGTGGATATTCAACTGAAAGCAATTCGTAATTGTCGACTTTATGTAAAAATCCTACATATAAGTTAACTAATTCCCTCTCACCAATGATCAACCCTTCCTTTTTGTTCTTGTTTTTCCTTCTGATGGGATTTCTTTTTGTTCTGGTTACTGATTCCACATGGGGGCGATAGAAATACATGTGTCTCGCTCCTAAAATGAATTGTCCATTCTTTTCCAACACATGGAAGAAAATGTCAGTTTTATTTTATGCTCCTTCCAATTCCAAAAAAATAAACTTATTTGATTTTGTATAAAAAAGAAAATCAATCATTTAAAAAAAATAATTTATATTTTTTTCTAATTTATCTTTAAATAAAAAAATAGTTTCCCTGATATTTAAAGAGAAAAACAGGAAAGAGAAATAATCTTTAACTTGTTAAAAAAGAGATATGTAGTCTATATTATAGATCAAGACGTAAAGTAGTAAAATTACAATATCTGACTTAATATTTATAGAAAACCTGTCTATTTTTTTAGTATGCCCTTAAATAGAAATCTTATCTAATTCTTAGAAACGAAGTAGAAGAAAAAAAAGAGGCCCTATACGGCTATACCATCAGCTTAATTTGCTTTAAAAAAAAAGAGCTTCATTGGTTTAATTTGGGACCAAAATTGTACCATTGCCCGATGCCTGTCGACTATCCATTGCTTAGTTTGGTTTGTAAATATCTATCTATTTCATGCAATGAAGAGTTTCATCATATCATATCCGTGCTGACAAAGCACATTAAGCCAGCTAATTGTAGTAAACATGAACCATATGCCAACGGCACACATTATTTCAGATATAATTTAAAAAAATTAAAAAAAAATGCTATACTTAGGAAATTTTTAATTGCCAAATGTGTTTAGTACTGTCTACACTCTAGATTGTTCAACAGAGCTTCCTTTCGCATGTGATGTATTTCCTTAGGTCAGGTTCAGTTCAAACTTCAACAAAAATGACAGTGAATGCACTAAATATCCATCATGAAATGATAATAAAAGAGAAACACATACAAAGAAGTAGCCATCCAATTCCAAGTCCAACCATCCCTATTGGACCTAAAGAGAATAAAATGGAAGATCAATTTGGAAAACTTTGATGCCACGTTTTTTGTTTGTATTAGTCAGCGCAATTGGATGTTTCTGTAACCCGTACAATTATCCATCAAGTATTTACTCCAAAGAGGTAAGATGATCTTTGCAGATATTTCCAGAGAACAGTAATGTAAGATTTCATGTCGCGCCTGATTGAACTACAGTTGTACTGTCTACAGCATATTTACAGAGAGGATATTCCAAAGTCTAAAATAAATTCTAAACACTAGAAAATAAAACATGCTAATCACCCAGGTAACGGGAAAACAACATTTACCCTTAAGTAGTACGAAAAATTGATCTATTGGCCAAAATTCCCTAATTTATAGTTCTAATGGACTTGTAAATATTAGGGGTGAATGAAATGGGCACAAAAGAATTTAAACAATTATATCTCTCCCTTTTATAATTTCTTTTTATCCTTTCTCTCTTCAATTTAAAAAAAAATCACAAAAACACTTATAACTCTCAAAATATATATCCGATTTTAATAAAACTTATATTTTTGGAAAGGATTTTAAATTCTCTTCAAAACAAGATCCATTGTTGATAGTAAATTCGGAAAAAATATCTAGGATGAAACTGGTTGAATCCTGAATTAAAATAAAATAAAAAAATTTATTCAAAAAATAATTAGGATGAAACTGGATGCATCCTGTTTTAAACTAAGAAAATAAAAATATTCGAATAATAGCTAGGATGAAACTGGTTGCATCATGGTTTAAAATAAAATTGAAAAAAAATATTCGAATAATAGCTAGGATGAAAATAGTTGCATCCTGGTTTAAAATAAAATTGAAAAATAATATTCAAAAATAGCAATGATGAATCTGGTTGCATCCTAGCTTGAATTTATTTTCATCCATGTTTATACTAGTATGAAACTAGTATCATCATGCTCAAAACGCTCTAAAAAATTGGTACATGGCTCAAAAATGCTTGAGAAGAAGAAAAAAGCTAAAAATAACAAAACAGGAAATCGGTAACGTTTTTTTGGTGTTACAAACTAACTGTTACAATACAGCTGAAGATAAACGTTGCAAAGCTGCAAATAAACGTTGCTGATTAGTTGAAGAAACCGTTACAGCTGAAAATAAACGTTGCAAAGATGAAGAACAACATTGCTAATTGGTTGAAGAACCGTTGCAGATGAAGATAAACGTTGCAAAGCTGAAGAACAACTTTGCGAATGGGTTGAAGAAACGTTGCCTTTTCTCTGTTTTTCGTCTTTTTCAACAACAGAAAAAAAATATATTCTGAATTGATTTTTTACACTCTTTTTGGCTACCTGAGCTCGACCCAACCTTCCTAACATCATTTGTGACTCAATCAAACCTTTTTAGATAAACCCAAAGTGCCCAAGCTACGTTAAAACAAGCACCAATGAAACCTGATAATGAAACTATAAGAACAATGAATCCAACAACTAGTAATGGTGTTTGTAAGAAACTTTCGCATGTACTACTTCTTGCCATCCATAATCCACCTCCTATGATTGGTATTGAAGCTAACGGTGTGAAGAGATTTGAGAAACATATCACTGTATTACTAAATCTATACATCTTTACTGAATGTTTGTCTTTCTCTTTTTCTCTCTGAGTGACATACACAAACACAGAGTTAATACTCATCAGAAACTTAGTAGTGGGTTGATTGGTATGTTCTGAGAATGCTTTCCACGCCGTGAAAGAGAAAGAGAGATAAGGGTATTTCCGTCGGCTGATATACAAATATGTGAGCATAATACCCATTTAGGATATTAGAAAAGTATCTTCTCGATACTTGGATATTAGAACAGTATCATAGTTTAGCTACCTTATAGACCCATAAAAATGAATCTATGGTTACTAAGCCAATAAATTATAAATAGTAAATATAGTTTTTTGATCGATTAAATACGTTGTGAGAAAATTATTGATGAATAAGTAGATGACCGCACCGCACCCATATGAAATGTAGGAAAGTGATTAGTTGCATGTGGCCGCATCATCTTCGCTTACAAGGAAAGCAATTAAGTTGCACCGTTTAGCCTTTTGCCACATGATTGCCGGGCATGACTACCGATCTAGACCTCTTTTGTTCATAAAGTTGCCTTCTTCCATGTGATGATGGAAACAAAACCAATAGAAAAGAGGAAAGAAAAATTAAAATTCGAATTTGAACCCGAAATGCAAGAATAATGCTTGCGTTAATCTCGAAACCACATGGGGAAATGGCCAAATGGGATTATTCTCCATAAGTTATGATGGACAAAATGATAAAGAAAACGACACTGGAAAGAAAAAGGTTGGGTGTAGGCTGGGTTGGCACACCCTGCGCTGGGTCCCCACTAGGGTTTAAGGGGCCTTTTATACCTCAGTGGCAGCTCATGTGGCACGTCGTGTTTCCTTGAATGTGCTTATAGTGTAGACACGTTCCATGGGCGTCTACCCTATTATATTTTCCATGTGTGAGTTGTCATATTTTTTTTTTAACTAATATGTTGTCTACTCATTTTACCCGATATTTATCCCTAAAAGCTAATATAGGACATTCTAAAATAACATCAAAATAAATTTATCCAATTTTTTTATTAATTATTAAAATATCATTAATTAATTAATAGTAATTAATCGTATAGATTGTAAACTATTTTTTTTGTTGTAAAATTAATAGTTGTTAATGGATAATCAAAATATAAAAAATTTGAGAAATTTTGATTTTTCTTAAAGAATATCAAACTAGAATCGGTAGATAGATGATACACGTATCCGATTCTGGTTTGATATTCTTCATTTACGAGAACATGACGAATCAACGAATACGAGTGTTCATATCAACTGATTTAAAAAAATCACATCCTAGAATCGGTCGATACTGACCAAAAAAACCAAACATAAAAAAATGATAGTTGGCTCTTACCGTTGATATGAATCTTCACATCGACCGATTATATGTTGATGTCAAAAAACATCAAGCATAATTGGTCATCGTGTATGGCCGATTGTTCTTGAACCCATAAAATGTTAATTTTTTTCTAAACACACGAAGAACTTAAAAAATTATCGAGTGATAAGTGTGTTTATATCAATCTATTGAAGCAAAAAATATTTGCAGAGAAACTCTTGAATTTGAGTTTTTTACAATCGGCACTTATAGAGGATTGTATCTGCTGATTGTGATCAATCGGCCATAAAAATGAAAAACATATGCCGAAATCTGGATTGATGTTCTTGATCTAGCCGATTCTTGGTTGATATTCTTCATGGATCAAGAACGTCAAGAACAATCGGCCATCGTGTAAGTGCCTTATTGGTGGAGGATTGTTCTTGAACCCATATTTTTCCCAAAATTTTGGAAAATTTCAAATAAAAAAAATCAAATGATTTTTTTTCCCAATTTTTAATTGTTTTTGAGAGAAATGGAAATAAATTTGAAGTATTAGGATAAGGATATAAATATAATTTTAACTAGTGAGGGTAATTTAATAATTTTACAATTTTTATATATCCCTTATCCTCTCACCTAGATGAGAACAAAATTTGATAGGCCTCAAATTAACCAGGTTAATTTTTATCTAATTTTTTATACATGAACCCTCAACGTCTAAGCGATATACATGAATATCAATGACTCTCAGTAATTATATATTTTTTTGAAGTATGAATATAACTTAAAAAACTAGCAAACGATCATACACGGGTATGTTATATCCATAGAATCATTTAATACAATTTTATTTAGGAAGAATGAAATCGTATGTCCCAAATAGTTATTGAGAGATTTGACGATTGACTGGCATCCACTGCATAATTTGCCAGACCATCAGCTGTCTAATTTTCTTCATTGTAGTTGTGATGGATAGCGCATTTTGGAATTTGGTGCATTCTCTGGTTGATTTCGATAATCATTCTTGCTAAATACCATGGTGGTTCAGTATCAGATTTTAGGAACCATAGAAAATTTTCTGAATATGTTTTCGAATTGTACTTTTGGCTAATTCTGTTTTGTTGTCGTTCTCAACGCTATCAACATGGTCGAAGTCTTAGCTATTAGCGCGGTGATGGTACCTAGAGGTTGCGGTACTGTCACCACAGTTATTGCTCCTGAATCCCTATATATCAAACTTGCACCTGCATTTCCATAGTGTCCTCTGGCCGCTCCATCTCTATTGATCTTGATCCAGCCTAAGTTAGGGTTGATCCAACCCACCGAGATGGTTGTTGTTGATCTTGTGTTGTTTGTTATGTTTCAAAATTGTGGCATACTAGGTAACACAAAATATAGGATTTCCTTCGCCCAAGTAAACTTCTGCTGGAATTGAGTCCCATATGTACAATGTTTTCTAGTTTAGCTTACTTTTTGCGATATACTAATTCTTTCATGGATATCAATAAGGACCAAAAATGAAACAAAATGAAGTTATAATATAGGAACGGGTTTTGGTTTGTGGAAGTTGTGGGATTGTTATATCGGGGGTAATGATGCTGGAAGAAATATGGGTAGTATTTTATTGATATATGATTGAGAAGGGTTTCCAATGATGTACAACAACTTGACACTGAAGAAGTATATGAACAGTAGTTCTGGGATCCATATGTATTGCAATGTGGGCAGAGGTTGGATCTAGTGAGATGGATAGGGTTTAGAATAATGAAGGTTGGTAGACCTTCGTTAATTGTTTTCCACAAAAAAAATTGTATTTTGGGGGGGGACACGATAGTGTCCATAAAAAATTGGTGGTTGGTAGGGGGTTTTGATACAATTGATTTGTCGTTCGTGTTAGACCTTTATATTCGGTTATTGTAGTGTATCTTCCAGATTTGGTGTGTGACCATAAAATCTTATCTGGGAGGTTGTCGCGGGATAAATGGATGTGATGCGAGAGGAGGGAGGTAGTTTGGTTTATAATACATCCAATTATGGGTTAAAGGATCTATGATGTATGACATTGTTTGGATATGGTAGCATTAAATAGCATCAAGGTTATTCAATTGTGGGATCCAATTCACTTGGATAGGGATTGTCATACCGTTGTCGATATGATGGAAGAGATGGTGTTTAATTATAGGTATGAGAGAAACTAACTGCTTCCATTGTGGACTATTTGAATATGGGTTGGGTGGTATGTCTTAAAAATGTGTTGTATTTTAAGATATTTCTCTTTGTAGAGGATGGTCCAGATGTAATTAGGTTGCTCATATGTGTTGCAAACTCTTTTCATTCGCAAAACTTTTTTATGCTTATTATTGTTTCGGATGCCCAACCGTCATTCGGTTTTGGGTTTGGTTAATTTATCCCATCCCATGGGGTGAAGTTTGTAACGGAGGAGTCACACCCCCATAAAAGTTTATGGTGATATGATCTATCTTTTTATGCACATGGATGGGGAGAATTTGTGTTTGCACAACGTGGTTAGCATTAGGAGAGAGAGAAGATTTTATGAGTGTTAACCTCCCTGCTGGTGTTAGGAATTTCATCATCTAATCTTTCGTTTTTTTGTGTGGGGCATTGAAATAAATGTGCAAAGATGTGGGGAAACGTTCTGCCCTGCTGAAGTACACTCCCAGGTAGGTGGGGGGAGGGGGATGGTGGGTAGTTGGCATGTTAAAAATCCTTGAACAATGGTGGATTTTATTGTAGTTTATATCCATGTGGTGTGTCATTGATATTGATTGAGTATGTAGCTATTGAGATGCACAACATAGTTTAACCTACAAAGACTACCGACAATCCCAACTTGGTAAAAACTTTTATAATGAAACCCATAGGCCTTCTGAATATCCAATTTCAGTGTTACTTTTGGATCCTTGGTACGAGTTGATGATTTGATGTGGTGGAATACCTCTTCAGCAATTGCAATGTTATCATGTATAGATGGTGTGGTACAAATGCGCTTTGATATGGGCTTATCATAAATGGGAGAAGAGGTCATATACGATTGACCACAATTTTGGCATTGATTTTATAAGTGACATTGCATATCCCTATAAGTCCAAATTGTGATGGTTTTGACGGATGATCCACATTTGGTATTAATGTAAGATTTTTGGGGTTCGCAAGGGGGTCAATATTGAGGGAATTAAAAAAATTGTGAACTATAGCAATTATTTGGGGATGAGTTGTTTCCCAAAAGGCTTTGAAAACCTTACTTGTGTAGCCATCCGTACTTATAGCACGTTCATAACCAATGGAAAATAAAGCTTGTTTCATTTATGTTAGAGTTACTTCTTCTGTAAGCATGATACATTGTCAGGGTGTTAACTTATGGGTGAATTCTGCAAATAAGTCTTCATTTATCAATATACTTGGTGTCGTATATTGGTTAGTGAAGTGGTCAATTATAAGTTTGAAAATGGCATCTTTGTCATTGATCCAGTTGTTTTGTTGATCATGAAGTTGTTGTACGTTATTGCATCCTTGATGTATAATTTCTTTCGTGTGGAAGAATGTGGTATTATGATCACCCGATTGAAGCCATTGGATTCTGGATCGTTGTTGCCAAGAAGTTGCATGGCACTGAAGCAGGGTCATATGATGACTTCTGAGTTATTTTTCTTGCAGTATCCAATATATCAAGTCGCTTCCACTTCGGGTAGCACATTAGTATTATACCATTTTTATTTTGGTCGTCGATTTCTTGATCATAGTGGGAAGGTGGTCGTAATTTTTCTTGTTCTACCCGGTCAAAATTCAGTCGATTGATATGAGATTTAGTTTTAGGTACTGTGAGGGTTCCATGTCATGATATTGGATCCATGCTGAATCGACCACCTGATGAAGGTGTGGATGGGCAATTCATAGGTTCTCAAATTTGTAGTTCTTAGTCCCTTGCTAGTCAAATGCCCTTGTCTGGAGCAGGTGTGGAGCATGATCTGATGCGATTCATTATAGATGAGTAACCCCTTCATGTGGATTACAGTTCGCAAATGTTGTGTGATAATAACTAGATCTAATATTTCATGATGATATCCTATCCTTGCTGATTATTTGTCCAGGTAAATAGATCGCCTATGAATCCCAAATCTTTGAATCCCATTTGATCTATCATATTGAATAAAGGTTGAGGTTTCCCATAAGTTACTTGTTTACCTCCTTTTTTCTCTGATTGACCCATAACCTCATCAAAGGTGTGTTATTTTTGGGAAAGATTACCGGGAAATCTTGCCAAAAATATTTTCTAGCATTGGGATGCGGTGGGCCTTTGATACCTCTGCATAATCATGGATATTCATGTGGTGGTGCACTAATAAGGGTGTAGATATAACTTTGGGAATATAACAAGATTTGTACATTCAGGTTCCTCTTTCATAATATGCATAAATCCCCACGCCTTACGATCTTGGGGACAATAAATGATGTTGGAATTATAAAGATTGTTGAATAAAATTCATATTGTTTTAGTCGGCTAAGAGCTTCTCCAGTGGTAAATGTGAGTTTTTCATATGTGGCACACCATACAAGACATCATCTAGAAGAATAATATATATAAGGTTGCACATTACCTCAATACAAGGATTGAAAAATAAATATCTCCTCTCCATAAATTTTTTAAAATAAAATTTTATATATGTCGCTCAATGGTTGATGAAGATTATTTCTATTTTTATTTTGAATTGGTTTTAATAAAGTATGATGAGTTGGATGTGAAGACATTTTTTTCATGAATGTCCAAAATTATAGGTTCACCAAGAGAATGAGTTCCAAAATAATTGCCATCTCATCCTCAAATTAGAGAATTGGAGGATTTTTTGTTGTATATGCTTTCTGTGTGGCCGAAGATTTTTTTATATAAAATACAACCATTGGAAAAGCTATAAAGTTCCAGAGAGGAATAAAATTGATGGCCTATGCAGTGAAACCAAACCTCAGATGCTAAACGATGTTGGTTTGTGGATTCCTTGACAGTTCCATGCCGAAATACTCATCTTTACCACGAACAATTATTTTTTTCATTTAACTTGATGTCTATTTAACATAAGCAATTGAAATTATAATTAACTTTAAGTAGAATCCAATCCTTAAATACATGGTTTCATTTGAATACTTAGATCTGGATAAATATAATACTCTCTCCATCCTTATTCATTTGTTATGTTAAGGTTTCATTTGTTTCCTAATTTACTTACTATAATTTATTTATTTTCACTTTTTGTTCTTTTAATGTATCCTTTATTTGGAATCAGTCCTTAACTTAGATAAGTGTGTAGGAACACGATTCTTAAATACTCCCTGTATAATTTTAAACATTTTTACTCTTGGGTTAAGTTTTTCCTCTACTAAAACTAAAATAAGCTAAAAACTAGAAAAATAAACATTAGTAGAAGACACTTCTGGGAAAAAAATTACTCTCTATGTATTTGTTAATATTTGTGCAAAACAATAATAGAACAACTAAATTAGAACGAAGGAATAGTATTTTATTTAATATGACTTTATATCAGAATAGATACTTTAATAAAAAATTGATGACATAGGAATATTTAGAGATCTAACAAAATCTATATATGCCTTTTTTTAGACATTTTAGTGATCACATCATCAATCCTACATTGTAGGATTTTGTCATTGAAGATTGAATTTCTTCAATTGTGGGTCTAAAATCATATGTGATATAAAAATAAGATTTTTTAAAATCACGAGAAATTGTCTTATTAGCGAATATACTATTTGTATAAACAAATATGTGTATTTATTAATACTTAGATAATGTGTTAGAAGCTTATTGCTATCTACGTAGTTTAAAGGGAATTATTATTTACTTTACGATGTAACCTTAATAATCCAATGTTATAAAATCATAAGTATGCTAAATGTATAATTTTCTATGGTCCCGAGATAAGCAAAGGGCTAAATCAATAACCTCGTTAATTGCATTGGAAAAATAAAAGAACTATGAGACCTTAGGAATCCCATTAAGCATAAAGGTAGATTACAATGTTTCATTTAATCAACAAATTGTATACGAGAAGATATTTAATAAAAAGGTTGAAGTTGATTGTTTTCCCTTCCACTTAAACCAAAATGCATCCCATTATTTCTTTATTTTATTTTGTAATGAATAAACAAAAATACTTTGTTTGTGATTTAGCAAGTAGTTTATCATGGTGATTATTGCTTGAAGGGTCAAGAAGTTAAAGTCGATGTTATTTCAAAAGAAAACTGTTAGAGCACTGCCCGGTTGAACCCACCAAGCATTGGTAAGTCAAGGTTGGTTGTCAGGTTTAGTTCCAAAACTCAAGGTCGCTTGAATAGATTACTAAAGTCAACTTTATTATGATTGACTAGAAACATATAAATATTAAAACTTTATTTAGTTACTATTGAAGACCCGAAGACGTATTGAATAGAAAACGAAGACATCATCTTCCAGATCAAGGTTAGTAACTACAAGACTTCACTTATTCTATTTATATGTATTGTTCATACAAATCTTTAATCGCTGAAAACATAACATGCAAAGTTACGTTTGTTACAATGAATTTAGTATTGGTGACTTGTTCACTATACATGTGATCAAAGTATCATAAGGTAAAATATACCTCAGTTGCTTAGACAACTTAAAGTATATGGATTACTAAGAATAGTTTTCAATAAATTTCGTGTTTATGACATTGCACTAAATGGTAACTTGTTATTATTTACCATGTTGAACTTCCGGGTGAATCCATACCTTAATTAATATGTTTGAAAGCAATTTTCATAAACATAGTTTAAGAAAGTAGACTTAGGAAACTTGGTTCAAAGTCGAAATGAGATTGAGGACTGATCTTAGGATCGATCCCTTGAGCAGGATGAATACCAGGACTGATCCCTGAAGCGATTTCTTGTCAGGATGACAGGATCAGCCCCATAACTGATCCCGAGTGACTTTAACTTTCTTTTTACTTTTTTGATTGGTCTGCAGATATCGAGAAACATATGAGTTAGATTGGAAAGTTCGTTAGAATTTCAACAGAATAATTTGAACATGTGCTAAACTCTAATTTCTTAATGTTCAAGTATATACCGTTGATACAAGGAAATATCCCAAGATATCATTTTTTCTATGCCATAATTGGTATCGAATTATATGTTTTCCATTCCCAGAGGTTTGCATATCTCTATTAAACTATATTAGTAAAGTATATGTTATATGCTAGATAATCTTAGTTTTCAAACTAAGAGTGAAATCGATTATAAGTTGGATATAACATGGTATTTGCTAATTTCAAAGATATATTATTATTGCATATCTTGAGATTTTCGAAATTGGTAAATAAAGTAATTCCAATCATTGTCTTGGTCATAATATTATAAATAAGGATTCTTGTATCCTTACAAACTCATCACATAACAAACCTTATATGAATGTAGAAAATCCAACTTGTTGAAGAAATATAAGTAATCTAATTAGGTGAAACATCTTGTGTTGCTTTTTATTAAAGTCTTATTTGGGATCAAGAAGCATATAGTGTTATCGTTGGTGGAAAGCTACATTTGTATTTAGTTTTTGGTCCATAACTTGTGTTTGAACTAACAGTGTAGTCATTTTCAATTAATCAAACTTGTCTTTTCCAAGGTTTTTCTCTTCTGTTATTAGGTTACTTACAAGTTTGTTTGAAGATTTGACTAATACATATCTAAGTGATTCTGGATCTGTATGGTATAAATATTGATCAATCAATGTTAACATCTACCGTTTTGTGCGGTTGATCAACAGTGAAATCAAGTTGTTTTGCAGTGGTTACTTTGAAGATTGGAGAAAATGAAGATCAAAGACTTAAAGATTTTTATTCTAGTTGTGATCTTTGTGTGTGACTTACACGAACTTGATTCGCTGGGATTACACAAGCAGTTTATGTTGATAAACACCGGACTTGTAGAAGATCGAAAAAACTGTCTTATTGCATTAAGTTGCTTGGATAGATCTTGTTCATCAGATTGATTATTTCGATAATCATTTTCTTGGTTTGATCTTTTGACCAAATGAGTTTTTGATTAAGTGGAAGATCCTTTGAAGTCATCTTTCGTAGCCAAGTCAGTAGCCAACCTAGGAAAACTTTTTAAAGTTGAGTGAAGCACATCCTTAGTTATACGGGGTGGAATAACCATTTAGGTGTTAATTGCTTCAATTTTGAGAGCCTCCGAAAAAAAACTTACTTGTAAATCGTAGTTGTTTTTCGGCAGCTAACGTGGCCCCTGCTTCCTCAGGTGGAACTCCAGATTAAGGAGTAATTTGGTATGATTATGGATATCAGTATTCTTGTTTTTATAGTCAGGAACATAATAAGTTAATTTGTAATATTTAACACCATCTTTGAATCCAATACCTGCTTTAGTCTCTGTTTGTGGTGGGATGGCTGAGTGGCTTAAGGCATTGGTTTGCTAAGGCTCAAGTATCTTGACTCTTTATTTTCGTTGTTGAAGCTAGTGAAGTCGCGAAGGGATGACCACTAGTCGAAAGATTTGGTTATGGAAGCTGGTTAGTCCTTTACTGTTTCGGGTTACGATCCAAACAAGTTAGGTGCAGAAGTTTTCGTAGTGGTGAAGCGACTCAAGATAGTGGACTCTATCTTGGGATGCACATGTGTTTTCCAGATTGGTTGTAGGCGTAAGAATACTGAGGGAACTGGGTAACTTAGCTTAGTTTACTTGGTGTCAACTATACAAATGTGCAGTCATCAATTTTTATAACGACTTAATTAAGAGAGTATTCCAAATTGGACTAGGTCCATGGGGTTTTCTGCCAAACAGTTTTCCTCATTAACAATATGTTGCATGTCTTTGTGATTGCTTTACTTTCTGTATTATAAATTTTAATATAAATAAGTAATTATACTTGTATGTTAATCCCTTCTTGGTAATGATCCCACATTTAGTTTGAATAGAACTTTGACTATTACTAAGAATCACCTTGTTGAAATAATCTTTTGGTTGTTATTGTTTCAATAAGATTATACGAAGTGAGTCTACATAGGTTTATATCGAAAATAGTGTGGTGTACTTGGTACCCTCGTCATTTCAATTGGTATCAGAGAAGGTAAAATGAAAAAGACCTAACAGTCAGTGTTTGGTAAGATCCAATTAGTACAATGAGTTCGGATACCCATGAATCATGTTCAGTTAACGCACCACTAAGATTTGATGGTAACAACTAATCTTGGTGGAAATATACAATGAGATCTTTCCTTCAATCTCGTGACTTTAATACTTGGGTACTAATGGATAATGGAAATATACTTCCGAAAGTGGCAAATTCGGAAACTGGGTATAAAAGCTTAGATGCATGTGATGATAGGAAAAGAAGTCCTCCCAAGCAGAACTTAGATGGTTTGAATGCTATAATACATGTAGTAATTCGAGATTTTCAGCATCATGTATCAATTTGACAAACATCTAAAGAGGCTTGGGATATTCTTGAAAATGTATTCGAAGGTAACACATCAGAAAGTTAAGCTAGACTTCAAACCCTCACTTTTGATTGGGAAAACCTTCGTATGGATGATAACAACACGTCTGAAAAACTTCATCGTAAATTCTCTGAGATAGTTAATGCATCTTTCTTTCTGTTTGGAAAGACTATTTCAGAAAAAGAAATAGTATGTAAAATCCTCAGATATTAACCATTTAGATACGAGTCTAGAAAGCATGCTATCATGAAAAAAAAATGATCTAACAAAACTATCTAGAATCTCTCTAGTTGGTAAACCAAGATATTGAACCTTGAGTCTCAGCTAAACCAAGAAAAATGATGAGGGAATTGCTTATAAAGTCAAAAAGAACTCAAATATTCATAATAAATGAGACGGGGTTCGATTGCCAGAAGAAACTAGTGAAATATTTGTAGAAGAGTCAAATGATGATCTTGATACAACCATGTCCCTAGTCACTATATGGTTTGAGATCTTTTAAGGAATAAAAATAAGAGATTTGTAAAAGATACTCATCCTCTTAATCGACCTCATAACCGAGTTCCTACCAAGAATAAAAAGGATCAAGAGGAAGATGATGAATATCAACCACAATGTTTCAAGTGTAAGGATTTCGGTCATATGGCCAAGGATTGTCCTATTTGAGAAAATACACTGGAAACAATGATCTTGTTGTCACACTCAACGAGACCTCAGACGCATATAATTCTAAAGAAGAGGATATAACAAATCTTGCACTAATTGCTGAGATACATTTTATAACAAAATTTGTCTCTAATCCCTCCATTAAAAAAATGGACATATCACTAAATGTATGGACTTTTTTTTAATAAGAAAGAGACCGAAAGCAATGTGCACACCTATCAAAGAACAAAAGAAAGAAAATTCTCTCTTGTATAAGTTCTGCAAATACTATGGACGTGATTTTGATCTCTGCTACATGTTCAAGAAAAAATTCAAAAGAACTGATGAATATGTTGGAGAACTTTGATCATATCAATCATCGTTTAAGGCACAAATCTTCAAAACAATATGCATTTTACAATCCTACTTCCCAAGGGAATTTAAGGGATCCAAAGCTAAGAGAAAAACGACAAAGGTTTAAATGGCATACCAAATCAGAACATATATATAATAAAAGCCAAATTCATAATTGTATGCCTTACAACTCTGGTGAGAAAATTTCTCATCTTAACACCACTTGGCGGTATTGATTGGTGCATCCTCACTAACTGTGCCAGAAGAATAAAATTGATGAAACATATGAACTGGGCATTTTGAAAGTCAAATTATGCATAAGTTATTTACGGTAAAAAAAGGTTCTGAATGACAAGAATAACAAAAATTTATGTCATAATAACAAATATCTGGAGAAATCTTCATGAATATTTAAATAATTATTTTTGGTTAATTTTTGATCCTGTTTATTGAAATATATATTTCATACAACTATAAAAGACTATTTTATAATAGTTGGTGTCTTATTTTTGAAAACTTCTATTATGGATCAAGATGTTGTATATTCCCCTCCAAAGGAGCTAGATCGCAAAGATTTCTTTCTAAATAAGAATGCACCTCTCTCAATGCAAAGGGATCCAATAACAAGATTAAGAAAAGAAGTGGCTCGGGAAGAATATAAAACAAAGGTACCAGAGAAAAGAGTTTTATTTGAAAATAGTAACCAATTTCTTTACCCATGCTAAAACAGAATTACAAGTTCTTGCCGAGTCTTTCACCAAAACTTCTTAAATGCAAGAAGTTGTTGTCAAACAATAAGGTTTTCTTTTAGAAGATATTTACAAGATTAAGTTTGGTGATGATAATACATCATCTAACTGTATCGAAAATATGAAGGAGTAAAAACATCCTAGTAAAAGTTAATCCGGTAGAAACTTAATTTCAAGGACGTAACTTAGAATATATTAATCAATTGTTCAGTAAGATCTATTCAACTATAAATAAATTAACAATAAGCGTTTATTTTTAAATTTGTTGTGTGATTGTTTGATAGTGTGTGAATTCAATTTTTGTACTTATTGAAAATCTTTTTGTGTTGCTTTCGATTATGAGATAAAATTTTAGATTGCTCAAGTCAAAATTTCGATCACATAGATAAGCTATTTGGTTTGTGACTTTGATTGATAACTGATTCCGTAAAAAATTAATGGCCCATATAATTAAGACGCTGATATGATAGCGCATATGATGGGATGATTTCCATTTTTCATAGGCTAAAATGAAAATGTGGATAACATAAACCATATAATTATACTTAAAAAAAAGATATATAATTAGTGGAGAAAATTTAAATCCTTAGCGCTGAGGTCATGGCGCATATAATTAAGACTATCTAAGTGCCGTACACGCTTTGTGGGTCAAGCTTAGTTAGTGATTAATTCCGCCACATTACGTACGCAAGCGACTACACTACACGAGTATAAAGACGACTGATCATGTTTAATTAATGGTATTCAACTACATACGATAATGTATCGGCAGTTTAGTATGATTTTCATAGTGGTGTAGCGGCTGCAGCCATGTGCTTTAAGTGTTAAGGCATGGGAATTTGGCTGGCGTAAACCAAACCCACCGAGTCATTCGTCATACTGTATTATGTGACCAAACAAAAGCTTATGCAAATATTTACTTCAGAAAAGTTTATAAGCAATAGAAATTGATGGAAACTTCTAACTCAAATGCCTAAAAATGATCGATTTCTTCCTCTTCCACTAGCATCAATATATGTTGGATTCCATGCACAAAATTATTGCTACATATACAAGCTGCAGTGAACGTTAAAAATTGGAGAACTTTAATTGTCATCACCGATGAAATAAATTAGTAAATCACATCATATTAGTTACTTAGGATCAATAGAGAATCTTCTACTTTTTCCTTAAACAAAATTATCTACTTTAATACAATTCCAAGTCAATAAGATTCATAAATGGTTAACCCTAACTTATCTCCTTAACCAAACTTTTTCTTTAATTTTGCGTACTATGAATGAACCGAACATGTCAGAACATGCTACACAAGAAAATCTTAACATTTTGTTTCAATAGAGATAAACGGTGGTTCATGAATGTCCACGAACATCATCTTTTCGTTATCCAAACAGTAAGATAGGAAAATCTTTGATTTTGTTTCCTAATAAATTAACAAATTCGTACTTGTATGCATTTTTAATTTCATTTCACTTATAATCAGGTTCCCTATTAAGAAACACAAGACTAAATCAACCATCATGAGCCACATTACTCGTACGTGCTAATACTGTTATATAACCTAATTTTATTTATTTTAGTATCAAATTATTCAAAAATAATTAGTTCAACTAAGAAAAGAAAAAATACATTGAATTTGGTTACAAGGAAAGTGTACAGGGTGTTTTAATTAGAGAAAACAAAAATTAAGGGCTATGGTTTAGAGAGGTTGGCCATAGTGATCATGTGGGTGCATGTGGTTGCATGGGTAGGACTAGGAGAAACTCCGAGAAAGTACCCATTTTCAAATCTTTATAAAACCCGAGCTTTAACACCATCCTTAACCCATTCTATCTATAATCTTGTTTCTTGATCTTAACACTTCAGAAACTTGAACAGAAAATCAACTCAAGTCCAAGAAAAAGTGGGTTTAAGTAGAAAAGTATGGAAACTACTTCTTCTCAGCAAACTTTGTTTCTTAACATGGAGAATAGAGTAGTTGAAAACAAGGGTTTTTTAACTTCTACATCAAATGTTGAGTCTTCATGGAATGAAAACTTAGGAGATAAATTTATGAGAAGAAGGAAAGTGAAGAAACAAAAGATTAAGAAATTGATGAATGGAGGATATATGTGGAGTAAAGGAACTACAAGGAGGAACCTTCTAGTAGGTTCCAGAAGGGGAATGGAAGGGAAAGTTAAAACCTTAAAAAAGCTTGTACCAGGTGGAAAATCTTCCATGGGTTTAGATGGACTTTTTATTGAGACAGCTGATTATATTATGGCTTTAGAAATGCAAGTAAAAGTAATGAAGATTATGGTTAATGTTTTAGCTAATTCTACTAAGTAAAAAGATGATGAAGAAATAGAGGGAACTTTCATTACAAAAGAGAAGATATAAATTAGATTTCTACCATCTTACTAAAATTTCACCATTTATTCATATTTAATCACGTAATCGCATAAGAATATTTAGAAGCCCTAGTTCAAGTATTTTGTTCTGGTTACGAAATACAACTGTTTTTTCTCCTTTCTTCTTCTATATCCATTTCATACTTGTTAAATCTTTTTGTTCTGTATTGTCGAATTTTGACAATAAACAAATTTGCTTTCAGTTTGAAAATGAGAACAACAATTATTTACTTGACTGATTGGCATATAATATCTAAAATGTTTGCTTCAAAAGGAAAAAATATCTAAAATAAATCTAATAGTACTTACTAATTTACTATCTCTTGTGTGAAAACTTTTATTTCTTAAAATATATGAGCTTGGGCTTAACAAGTCTTTATTTCTGTGTTCTCGGGTCTTTCTTTGTCACATGCTCCAAGCCTCCAACATTCTAACTTCTAATTTATCTACGTAATTGGGCTTCGTTTGTGTTATTCCAGTTAGTACATCTTGATAGGGCTAATAGGGTTAAGCAGCGGACAAAACCCAATAAATTCATCCCATCCATCATGGATCCACCTATAGACCGATTTGCCAATCTTGTCCAATCCGTCATCCGATGAATTTGCATCCAATGATGGGTGAATGAACATAATAGATATGATTGAATCCAATAGATTTTTTTATTAAAATCATTATTTATAAAAAAATTAAAGTCAAAACTAAATAAATTTATGTTACATGTAATGCCAATCTCTTAATTTAGAATTCATTTATTAATATGTGTTTCATGCGGCTGCTAATGACACGAGGTTGAGTTGTTTTTTTTTATAAGCAAAATATATTAGCCAAAGACTAAGTGAGTGTTAGCTTGATACATCACTAAACAAAACGATGTGCAAAAAAGTAGGGGGATTATGAACCCACACACTCGCTATACATTAATTGGCTGCTTTTTAGACAAAATATCTGCAACAAAGTTGTCTTCCCTGAAGTGATGCTGGAAGTCCACCTGATAAAAAATAAGAGATAGTGCACCAATATCTCTGAACAAAACATCACAAGATTTTAGAGTATTATGTTTGTTTCTGCATTGATTGATAGCAAACTGAGAATCACTCTCCACAATAAGCTTTCGGATACCACAATCCAAAGCCTGGCGCATGCCATCTCGAATAGCCCAAAGCTCTGCAACACTATTGGTGTTTTTATGTATAAACTTTGCGAAATCAGCAACAAAATTTCCATTAGATTCCCGAAGAACGCCACCAATACCTGGATGTGTAGTTCCATTCGAAGCTCCATCTTTATTTAACAAAGTCAGCTGGTGGTGGATACCAAGGAATATATAAAGAAGTACAACTAGCGGAACGGAACTTGAGATCATGAACTTGACTATACTCATAAGCAGCATCGTAGGCCGTTAACACAACCTCCTGCCAGTTAAAAACTTCTTGAGAAAAAATTTGTTGATTCCTATGACACCATATGGTCCAGATTATATATGGAATCAGAACTTCCCTTTTAAGATCATCCTCGTTGGTCCGTAAGAAAATCATACGAAGGAGATCTTCCAAATCAAAAGAACTTGGGTAATACCGATGATCATATGCAAAAGCTAAGAAGAGAACAAATGTAAGATGGATTTATTTTCTTGAGCACACAAAGGACAAAGTGCAGAGATAGAAAGACCACGCTAACAAAGATTGGTTATGACCAAAGTATTACCCTGCACTAGAATCCAAAGATGGTTAGAAGTTAACCAATTATAACATGATTTCACCGAAACAGTACCATCTTTACTATAACCCCAAAAAACATTGTCAGCGGGAGGATCATTACAAGAAAGAGGAATAACCTTGATACTACTTTGAACATCATCTGGTAAATAACCAGCCACAGAAGTAAGGTCCCACCCATGAGTTACAGGATCAATGAGCTCTGCAACACGAAGGGAGAGAGGACCTAGAGAGATATTGTTGAGAAAATGAATAAGTGGTGCATCACCACACCATCTATCTCGCAAAAACATTTTTACTAGTACCAATAGCCCATTTAAGACCATCCTTAATGAGTTCCTTACCCTGTAGTAAACTTCTCCAAGTGAAGGAAACGTGTTTGGGCTTTAAAGGCGCCCAAAAAATCGTCTTAGCATAATACTTAGATTGTAAAAGCTTGCTAACCACAAATTCAAGAGAACTAGCAATTCTCCAAGCTGACTTGGAAAGAAAAGCCAAGATATGAAACTCTAAGTTTATAATGCCTAAACCACCACCCAAGTAGGTTTACACATAAACTTACAATTAACAACATGAACTCGGCCTTTACCATCTTTATCCTTCCATAAAAAATCTCGTCAAAATTTATCAACTTTATTTAAAATAAACTTAGGAATCTTAAGAGTACTTATGAGATGATTCATGGAAGGATCCATCATAGCCTTAATAAGAACGTCTCGACCAGCAAAGTTTAAAGCCTTATTTTTCCACCCTCCAATTCTATTAGTGAGCCGAATAAGATAATCAGTGAAATCCTCCCTTTAAGTCTACCCTAAGGAGTAGTAATCCTAAGATATTTACCAGGAGTTGGATCCAATCTCATACCGAGACTTCGACTAAGAGTTCTAGCTAATCTTGGAGGTAAGTTTGAGGAACAAATCACACTAGATTTAGAATCATTAACCAATTGCCCAGACCAATCAGAATACTTATCCAGAATGTGCTTAATACCTTGCATATTATGAAGAGTAGCTTCAAGAAAAATCATACTGCCATCCACGTAAAAACAGTGAATAATCATGGGAGCGTTGGCACAAATCTTAAATCCAGTGATCTGGTGAGAATCAATGCCATAGTTAATCATTCTACTTAGAATCTCTAAACAAGTGATAAAGAGGTACGAAGATAAAGGATCGCCTTGGCGAAGACCACGAGATGGATAGAAAGAATGACACAGAGCACCATTTAAGAGAGCTTGAAAAAGACAGTAGAAACACACAGTTTTAACCAGTTAATCCAAGTGCTACTAAAACCCAAAGCGTTGAACACCTTATAAATAAAGCTCCATTCAACACGATCATGGGATTTTTCAAAATTAATTTTAAGAGCCATCCAAGCCTTGGAATCAGACTTATAACGGAAAGAGTGAAAAAGTTCATTTGAAAGAAGGATTGAGTCAAAAATAGACCTATCTTGAACAAAAGCACTCTGACTAGAAGAAATAAATCTGGAAAGAAAAAGCTTAAGCCGATTTGCAAGAATTTTAGAAATAATTTTGTATGAGAAATTGCGTAAATTGATAAGCCGGAAATTTTTAATATGAAAATGATCATCAGTTTTAAGAACCAGAGCAAGAAAAGTCTGATTCAAATTCGAATCAAAAGAACCAGTGGCAAAGAAATTTTGTATCATCTCTATATTAGAGGGACCAATAATGTTCCAATAAGTATAAAAGAAAATATCTTGAACTCCATCAGGCCCCGGAGCTTTAAAAGGACCCAAGTGGGAAATATTCTGAGTAATCTCGTCAGAAGAAACATGTCTAGTCAAAAACCTATTATCAGCATCAGAGATAACACGTGGTACTAAAGAAGAAAGACCACCAGGATTAAGATGATGACTTGAAGAAAATACGTTGAAAATAAGAAGTTCAATACCTCCCTCATCAGAAACCCATTGCCCATTATCATTCTTAAGACATGTAATTTATTTCGGTATCTACGAATAATAGTAGAAAGGTGAAAGAACTTTGTATTAAGATTACCACATTTAAGCCACTGAATAGGAGATTTTTGAGACCAAAAAATCTCCTCCAGACGTAGCATATCCAGATAAGTCCTAAGAAAAGTAGCTTCATGTTCCTTATTATCGAAAGAAGGATTTCTAGAAATAGAATCATGGGCTTGATACAGTTGAAGTCTAGCCTGAAGGACTTTCTGATAAATATTACCAAAGTTTGATTTATTCCTAATTATAGCTTCATGAGAGAGCAAACTAAATTTCTGAGTTATACACATATTACTAGTATTTAGAGGATCCCTAGATGCCAAATTTTTGTAATGAAACTTTTAGAACTAATATCATGCAACCACATAGCCTCAACCCGAAACGTTCGAGGTCGAAACTTAAATTTTGGGAAAGATCAATCGGTAAGACACGGTGATATGAATTATAAAAATGAAGATGTGATACCTGACAGTCTGGGAACAACAGTTGCCATTGTGCATTGATAAGTAATCGATCAATCCGCTCCTGAATGTTGCGCCCATTAGTTTGCTTATTCATCCAGGTAAAGCGAGGTCCAACGGAATTCTTATCAATGAGATTGCAAACAAACATGACCTCTAGCAATTCCTTGAATTGATTAAAAGAAGGCAAAAGACCATTTTTTCATCAGAAGAAGCAGAGAGAACATTAAGGTCTCCAATGAAACTCAAAGGACAATCCAACTCAGACACCTTCTTAATCTCCTTCGAGGCTTGTTGACAAAGTTGTGGGTTCCGGATTGCGTAGACAGATGATAAAATCCAAGGTTTGGAATCAGGCTTAGATACTACTGCATGAATAGCCTAGCGAGATATAGAAGTAGCGCGAATTTTTACTTCAGCTTGATTCCACAATAACCACAATCCTCCCAAAAAGCCTTGAGGATCAACTTGAATAGAATCAGTGAAACCCAATTGATTAATAATTTGGCTAGCCTGAACTCCCTCTATTCGGGTTTCCAAAATAACAAAAACAGTTGGCTTATAGTGCGAAAGTAAGTCTTGCGCCACATGACTAAAAGACAGCTACACAGCCCCTCTACAGTTCCAAGTCATGATCTTCATGGGAAATGAGTTATGTTGTGATATGGGTGATGTCTCCATTGGCAGAATTTTCCGTTGTCTTTCTCTCTGATTCCCCAATCTGCATCTGCCCCTCTCCATATCTTTCTCGTCCAACCCTGTCAACATCGTATTCTTGAAGATTATTTATAATGGATTGTTTAAATCTCAACATGTCAGAATTTCCATCTCTAGTCTAATGAGATCGTTTGGCCCTCTTACTAGGGTCGGGATCTCGATTGATGGAGGAAGTATTAGTTCAAGTATACAATTTGCGTGCCATATTTTTGACACACATCCTATCCTTGGTGGGGTTTGACTTTCCACAAGACGTGCTAAATTTAGGAGTGTGGCCCATCGATTCTTTGGTATGTCCAAATCCACAATCAGAATCTGTATTTCTTTGGCTAGCATCTCTGTCTCTGAATCCAACAGGGTGGTCCTCGAGAGATTCACCAAATTGTAAAGCTGTTCTATTTGGTACCATTAATCTGTCAATAGTCTTAAAACTCCATGCCCCACCATTCTATTTCCTCTCGGATTTTCACTAAAATCACTTCCTCCACTAGTCAAGTCTCCTTTAGATAAGTTTTGTAAAAACATTGTCTGCATGTTTTCCAGATTCTTCGTTGCTTCTTTTTCCTCCGGAAAAGTAACATGTACTTCGTCCACATTGTCCATTTGAGAGTTCTCGTATAAGCATGCTTAGAAGAAGAGACACTGTGAGTAGAATCAAACATAAAAAGTTTAAAAGATTTATTGTTACCAAGCTAATCATTAGCTTTTACAATATTTGACTTGCTGCATGAAGATTGCTTAGTAGAATAATCAAAACCATCAGAAGTCTCAACCTGTATTAATGCCACCTCACCACTGTCACTGATTTGACTGTCAGAAACCTTTTCTCTACGATGGGAATACTCAGTAGCTTTTACAATCTCTCTGTCTTTACGGTGAGGAATTACCGACTTAGCAAAAAATTTTAAAATATTTTGGACTTCATAACTGGGCTCATTGATAATAATTCCTTTATTGAGCTTCAAAATTCCTTTTTGACCAACTGAATTAGGACTTTTGCTTCCAAATGAAACATTAGCCCGATTAGCAGAAATCCGACCCGAGTAAAATTTTCTTCCAAAATCATCTGCAATTTGAGTACCTTGTTGTTGGTTATTTTTCCGACGAGTCACCATCATCCACGGCCCAAAATTATCGGAGTCTGGTACTACCGCCTTAGTAGTATTGTGAATAGATTTTTATGATTCGATCGATCAAGATCTTAAGAGTGAATCTTTAAAGGACAATTAATCTCTTTATGCATGGCCTTGCCACAATTAAACATACATTACTATCCATCATATTCAATACGCTAAAGAGATCTCCCAACATACACTTGGGGAACCAGAGTATCATCAAGATTTAACTCAACACAAATACGAGCATCTCTCCCACGAGAAATACTATCATTATTGACATCAACCTTAATAGCATGTCCAATAACATTGCCAATTTGTCTCAAGATTTCCTTATCATAAATTCAATTGGCAATTCTGGGACTCTAACCCATAAAATTAATCTTTTCAAATAAGCATTAGAAGGTTTGAAATTCGGAGACCACTGTTGAAGAGAAAGAAAGTGTCCCCCAATAAACCAAAGACCTTGATACACTACCTTCTTTAAATATATAAGATCTGAAAATTTAAACAAAAAATAATCTTTCCCCAAATCAAAGACTTGAAGATTTCCTTGAGGTTTCCACAGAGAACGAGATTTCTCATTGATGAACTTAAAACCAACATTTTTTCCCATCACCTTCCCTATAAGGCATTGAGCCCAAGGTGCACAGATTCTTCTACGAGTTTCATAACCGATTTTAATTTTAGGAATTTGTGGAGAACCTTTGTATTCCACATCAGTATCTAAATCTAAATCTTCTAATTGATTATCAATATTTCCCAACAAATCTTCATCATCCAACCAGTAAGACCAAGATGCTAAATTGCCTTTAACTTTGCTAACAAAACAAGGTTTAGGTAAAGAATTCATACCTCTTCGACATCCATGGTAATACCCCAATCCGGCAGGTAGGGTTCGCCGAATGAAATATAGGTAATGGTTTGTCCTTTCCTAACATCGAGGCCTTTTCAGCACAACTGGCTCAGAGTTGACAAAAAGCTCTGCAGTTAAGCGTGCTTGGGCGGGAGTATCCAGGGATGGGTGACCTCCCGGAAAGCTGCTGCTGGATGACCGCAGCGGTGCCCGTAAAAAACCCCACACTGCCGGATGACCGTAGTGGCTAAGTGGGGACATTATCGGTGGAAGGTCAGGTCATTACAAATGCTATCAGAGCCGACTACGGATCACCTGCCAAGGGTGGGAGAGTACGCTGGACGGGGTGTTCCAGGTATTGGTCTCATAGGTGGTAGTGAACGTCGGAGATCTAGGCTTGAATATATTCCGGAGCCGAGGACGGCTCCAATTTAAGGTGGTGGTATTGTAATACCCCAATTCGGCAGGTAGGGTTCGCCGAACGGAATATAGGTAATGGTTTGTCCTTTCCTAACACCGAGTCCTTTTCAGCACAACTGGCTCGGAGTTTGCAAAAAGCTCTACAGTTAAGTGTGCTCGGACGGGAGTAATCCAGGGATGGGTGACCTCCCGAGAAGCTGCTGCTGGATGACTGCAACGGTGCCCGTATAAAATCCCACACTGCCGGAGGACCACAGTGGCTAAGTGGGGACAGTATCGGTGGAAGGTCGGGTCATTACACCCATCCACTTCCATCCCATTTGTAATAACATCATCAGAACAATCACCATTTGGATCTACTATAGCTCCTTCCGGTTCGAAGAGATTTGAAGAAGTATCATTTTCTTGTAGAGTTAGAATTGCACTGGGAACAGTTACCGAGTCACTCATTTTTTTAAAGACAAAAACACTTTAAAAATTACTTTTGTGAACCTTCAAAGATTGGATGAAGAAATGGTCTAGGTTGAGTTTCAGTTTGCTTTTTTCTCCCATTTCTAGCCATGTGCTTGTTATAATATTTTGGTAATTTATCTATGTAATCTTCTTTAACTTAGCTAATTTGAGACCTACAAATTTTTTGTCCACCTAGATAAAGGTGAAAAAGGGTGTCTGTGAAATGTGAAACTATTAAATTACCCTCACTATTAAAACTTAAAAACTTAAACTTGTTTTAATTTTAATCTTATTACAAACTGATTCATTCTCCTTTTTTATTCATTTCTCCCTCGTTTTTGATTTTCAAACTAAAACACCATTGATTATTTCGTCGATCGCCGAATCAAAAACCAATTAATCAAAACTTCTATATTCGATAATAGTAAAACGAATAAAGCAAACCGCATTGAATCATAAAGTAGCTGATCCAAAAATTGGGAAAACTATTCAATATAAACAATCGAATCCAGAAATTGATGAATAAGAAACTGAATCCAGAAAAGAACTTTGAGCGTAATACAAGCAGAAGAAATGGCAAGAATCGGGTACTTTTCTAACAACCCATTTACGTTCATTACGTTGTTGATTCATCCATAAACTCAAAAATTGAAGACTTTAAAAACTAGGATTTCTGTGTTTAACTAGAATCAGTCGATATGAATGTTCACATTGGCGATACGTTACTTAATCGGTCGATATGCACCAACATGTCGGTCAATTACTCTTGATGTTTTGTGAACATTCATATTGACTGATTCTGGTTATAAGAAATAACAATTCTTCGTTCAATGTGAATGTCCACACCGACTAATTATAAAGTTGTGGCTTTTAAAATATCAAGAGGTCAATCGGTTGATATGTTTTGCAGACCAACTGTATGTGTAACTTTAAGCAAATGCATAAATTTTCTAGATGTTTTTAGGCTATAATCGGTTGATATGAAAAACTATATCCACCGATTATAGAGTATCAATTTTTGTAATTGGTTGTTGTAGACATATCGTGATGGCCGTTTGTTCACTTATAATTACTATAGTTACTTGAATTTGATTGTTATTCATCGTATATTGGTATATGTTCTAGGAAAAAGGGAAAACAAAAGGTTTCAGAAAAGAAATTGAACAAGAAACATGATTTTTCTTCTTCTCTGAGTTTGAGACCTCGTCGAAAGGATGGTCAAAATTTGACTGCTAAACATCGTAAGAAACATGTACTTCTTTGAACTTACATATTAGTCTCAATGGGGTTCATTTATTCTACATAAAAAAAAGGTAAATAAAAGGCATTATGATTTATCCCATTGAATAACATGAAAGATGACTAGAAATTTAGCATTTGAGACATCCAAAGTTGATGAAAATAAGAAGATTTTTGCCTTTCTTATGGATTTGCTAGCCACCTTATTTCCAAGCCTTGGAATGAACATAAAACCCAAAAGCTTATCACACTAATTAAGAACATGCATTGCTTCCTTGATAATCCCTTGGTTTTGTTATTGTATAAGATTGATTTCTCAACTTCTAAACATTATTATTCTCTTACAATCACCTTCCATCCAATATTTCTTGAGCTTTGAATCTCTAACACATTATGTTCCTCTAAGAAGATATATGACTTCTGCCTTTTATGGGTATTCAACTCTGAAGATTCCAGCTGACTTTACTTCTCGACTTGTGCTGGCGCAATCCCTAACAATTAGTCCAAAATACGAATTAAGTAGAGGACAATACCAAGCAGCATCAAAATCTAATTTCAATTGAGTTTCTAAAGACAAAATCCAAGGTTTAAAAGATTCATCAAGGTGATTATTTTTGGACAGAATAGAAAAATAAATAGTAGATATAGATATATAAGTATTATTATTTCTTATTTTTTATCGATAGATTTTTCAAATCTTTCTTTCCAGATGAGACAACATATTATTATTGATATTTCTAGACTTGGACCATTATTTTAACTCCAATCCAAATATTATAGTAACTAGGGCTGCACATCGGGTGGGTCGGGTCGGGTTGGGTTTGGCCTCACCAGCACCCGACCCGCCATTTGGCGGGTATTTGATTTTTCACCCGCACCCAACCCGCGGTAGGACGGGTTGAGTCGGGTCTGACCCGACTTTACGGCGGGTCGGGTGCGGGTGACCGCGGGTCAGAAACCTTCTACTTTTTCTGAATCAGAAACATCAAAAGTGCAGCTTCACCTTCATTGATGAACACATCAGACATAAAATCAATTAAAAATCTGAATCAGAGATTCAGAAACATCAAAACCAAATTAATCAAACATATTCAATCAGAACATCGACGATGGTTCTTAAAATCATATATTGGTACATGAACAGATTGGCCACATTTAAGTTTGCCAACACACTCAAGTAGTTGTTCAGTATCAAATGCATCTGCACATAAACTACTAAATGATTTAACAACTAAATGATTAACAAGTACAACACGATGATCATGAAGTTGTTGAATAATCAAATCACAAACTGTAGTTTTCCCAGAAGCAGTACCTCCTGAAACTCCTAATCGAAGAAAAATCCCCAA